>OX422211.1:263704081-264919081 GCA_949130495.1 Sambucus nigra | reverse complement strand
CTCGATTGACTAGCTTCTTATATAAAAGTGATAAGAAAATTCTTATTTGTGTAATAGCCTTTCGTAAATCCTTGTGCTTGGAGAAACAGTGCTTAAACGATCGAGGAACTAATTGCATGATCACATGCCAATTATGGGACTTACACTTATGTAAATCATGGGTAGCATAATTAACAATCCTTTGCAAGTTAGACAAAAAATTAGATGGAACTTTCAAATTATATATTGTGTCTAAAATCACCTTCCTTTCCTCACTCGTCAAAGTAAACGCACGAGTGGGAATTATTGTCCTTCCTCTACTATCTTCTTTTAAACATAGTTGTGGCTTAAGTTTCAACGCTCTAAGGTCTTTTCGTTCATTTTCTCGATCCTTCGAATGACTCCCCCCAAAGCATGTGCCCACAATATGTTCAGCGATGCTCTTCTCTGCGTGCATCACATCCAATACATGGCGCACCGGGTTATTCTTCTAATAAGGCAAGTCAAATAAAACTGACATCCTAGACCATGCCTTTCTTGTCTTAGTTTCATTCCCAGTTGGGGCCTTCTTATGCTTGTCATTCTTAAATTTAGGATTCTTACCTCGCATATTAGTGCCGCAATCAGAAGATTTAATTTCAATTTCTGAGCCTGAAAGTATTCTCGGTCGTATCCTATGTTCAACGCCGCCCGGTAAAAAATTGGAACCTTTCTCAAATCTAAAACTATGAAAGAGGGTTGAAAACCTCCTATGGCAATGGTATACATTTTTTACCTAGCGGAGAGACGAAGAGATTCAGTCTCTTCTCCAAAAATAGGACACCTCAAATAACCATGTACTACATAATCGAATAATGTCCCATAAGCTGGAAAATCGTGAATTACCCACATCAATATAGAATTCAGCATAAACTCTTATTTTTTAAAAGAGTCAAATGCTTGCTCACCCTCTTCCCACAACTCATTTATTTCTTCTATCAAAGGCCAGGTAGACATCGATGCCCTCACTTGGTGCCTTTGGACCAGGGATCAACAAAGGCAACATCGAATATCTAGGTCTCATATATAGTGATGGAGGCAGATTTAGTGGGGCTAAGATAATTAGACATACACTCTGATTGGCACTTAGATTTCCAAATGGATTGAAACCATCTGTTGATATTGCCAAACGAATGTTATGCTGTTTGATGATGCGAAGATTTAGCTCCACCAGATAAGAGATGATGAGCTGAAATAGAAATAACAATGACAACAATGGAGTTATGTATGAGTATAAGTGTACAGAAGGGGGTGAGGATAAGAGGAATGAAGATAGTGATGTATAGTGGTTCTGCCAATTAGGCCTACATCCATTGTGAGTGTGTGATCCACTAAGTATGGGCACTAATGTCCTTGGATATAATGCTCATAAGCTCACTCTCTCTAATTGTGTGTACAAGCCGAGTTTGCATTAGGGTTTATATGATTGATCCTTTGCAAGGTTGAATATGACAAGTATATATAGGGCTTGGGGGGAGTAGTGTACCCCTAAGCATGCATGGGGCATATGAATGATGATCTAGCCAATTCCTTGTTGACACCTGGCGGTGCTACTTGCGGTTAATGATGACATAATATTCCCTCACGTGAGGGGATGATATTGTTATAACGGTCTAGTCCACGTGCTATATGAGTCCCATGCGCACTGCCCTACGCGTCTCCCAAATCACGCGCCCTGATGATGTCACCCTCAGCTAATGATGGCAGGATGAGGCTTAGGTTGATGCTGACATATCAGGTCTTGATTGTTGGAGGTAGGCTTCGCGTTGTCGTCCCCTCATAGGGTCGGCTTATCACTTGGTCATCCGAAGATGAGGCTTCTATCCCCACGAGCTTGGGCTATGGTCAAAGTAAATAGTGTTGTCGGCCTCCTCACTATCGTCCTGTCGTTCGGTCGTACTATCATCCTGTCGTCCGTAACACCCCCGGGGTAGTAGAGTAAGACCCTCGTCCTGGGCATGGCTACCCTCGGCCTGGACGAGGGTGTATTTTGGCATATCAATCACTCCCTAGCACTTAGTCATCGATAATGTTGAGGTGGCTGAAGGGTAATGTAGTCTTTGGATGTCAAATGAGTGGTTAGGTTGATAAGTGACATGTGTCAAGTTGATTAACATCTTGTCATGTGTCAATCATCATTTATGTTCCTAAAAAAATGATGGTTGCACGCTATACTTGGGACTTTGTGCCCTAGTAATGATTCTCTTCGTAGGCTTTTTATTTCTTTGGTTAGTGGGCCCACTAATGACAATGTATTTAAACCCTTTTTAAACAATTCTCTCTCTTCTTCTTCTTCTTCTTCTTCTTCTTCTTCTTCTTCTTCTTCTTCTTCTTCTTCTTCGCGCACACGCTCTCTCTCTAGCTTCTAGCAGCTCAAACTCCATTTCTGCCTTTTCTCCTGCGTTCCAAGCTTTGTTCAGTCTCAGTCTTCAACCTCAGGTGATTTCTCTACCCTAAATTCCCTTGTATCTTCCATTTTCTTTGATTTCTTGCTTTGGGTATATTTTACGCATTTTCTTGGATGTTTTACACTTTTTCGACGTGTGAACCTACCTTCCTATGGAGGTTATAGGGCTAGATATTAGGCAATAAAATTTCCCCAATTCCTCTTCCACCGCCTAACGGCGGTTCTGCCATGGGTTTTGGCATTTTGAGGTTCTTCGATGAACCTCGGGTTTTCTTATTCGGTGAACCTTGTTCTTCCTGTTCTTGGGTGTTCATCCAAAAAAAGCGTTCATTTCTCTAGGTTTAATCCAAAAGTCAACTTGGTCAACTGTTTAATTTGTTTATAGGTTGTTTGAGAAAATTCCTACAAGTGTAAGGTCTCCCTCTTAATGCTCAAAAGGATTTATGATTTAGCCGAGGAGTTTCCAACTTTTAGAGAGATGTGTTTTTCTAAGATTAGGCGAATAGAGGAAGAGAACACACGTAGATAAGGGGCCGACCCTATTTGGGGATGACCCATCTTCCCAATTCTATTAGCCATAATTTCACCCTTTGAGCACTTTGGGTCTTCCTATCGTTTAGACGAGTATCAAATACAAGAGTGGAAATGGATGAAAGAGTATCGTCATCAACGGGTGATGGGACTTCTGGGAGAAGAGAGGATTTAACACTTAGACCAAACCGATAGGCCAATGGAACGGTTCATTTTGAGGTTGTTCCTATGACAGACATATCCCCGTGGACTTCCAAGATTCTTTTCCAAATGGCCCTCCAATAAATGACGAGGCTGAGATATCTGGGGATGAGAGAGATGATGATGATAGTGAGGATTCTGATAATGATCGAGTTGATACTTCAGGGGCCTTATCTTTCATCTCTTCTGTTAGGGATCATGACCTCTTACTATAGAGGCATCTCTTTGGTATAAAGCCCAACGTAAATATGAGGGTCCCAAATTAAGATGAGAGGGTCTTCCAGGGGAAAAAGGGAAAGTTGTTGTTTATGAGCTGATGCTTAGGGTTGGAGTTAGGTTCCCTCTGCACCCTGTGATAATTGACATACTTTTTTCCCTCGGGGTTTCACCTTCCCAACTTCCTCCCAACTCCTAGAGGACCATCCTCAGTTACATCTCCCTCTGGAAGAACACGTTTAGTGATGATCCCTCGGCTGATTTTTTCTTGGCCTGCTACAACATAACCTCCTCGTCCAAGAAACCTAGATAATTCCATCTAGGGTTAGGAGGTCAGATAAAAAACTTCTCCACGTAGCACAAACTTCCAACTATGATTGGAAGAAGATGTTCTTCTTCGTTTCTGGGGACTGGGAATTCCCCGCCGAGGTTGAGCCTCTTGAAGACAGTCCGAGAGTTCCAAGGGAATGTCTTAACCCCTTCATGAAAGCAAGGTCAGAACCTAGACTTAGCTTGGATGAAAGGGCAATAGCCGACTACCTAAGGGAACAAGGGAAAGAGGGTGAACTTTCTAAGTTTAAAGATTTAATGATCCCTTGTTTCCTCAAAGAAGCTGGTCTGAGGGTCGGCCCATTGAAAAAATTATGTGAGTTGCTTTCATTTCAATTTTTCCAAGTGTTTCCTCATTTCTGATGTATCATCTCATTTTTTCAGATCGGTCTCCCAACATATCTGATCATCTTTGGGAAATGACTTCCCCCAGCTTGATGTCAGGCCTGAATAAGAAGAAGGGTAAGGAGCCCCAGCTGACCCATAAAAAGACTAAGGCCATGGGGCCGACCCAAGTAGAGCCGATAGTTGATACCCACAAGCGAAAGGAGACAGAAGTCCCTGTTAGCCCTCGGCTTGATTCGCATGTGAGGGCAAGGGGTCCCACAGACGAACACCGAGGGGACTAACTCTTCCTCGTGCATGGGCTCGTACTAGTCGTCTAACCTGAACTTATTGAAGGCCAACCTTTCCTCTATAATAGCCAACTTGAGAGCTGCCAAGGCCTCCATATTCTCGGCACCATCGATTGCCGACTATAAATTTTTAGCCAAAATGCCCTCGGCCAAGGTTTATGACTATGGGCTTCATACTCTAGCTCAGGTATTTCATTAATCTTTTTAATTTCGTTTCATCCATATTTTACAAACTATTCCCTTGGCCATTAAATTATAACCTTTCCCTTTTCTTTTGCAGTCTGTTTGCACCTTCGCCTCTGCCACCAAGTGGATGGCTGAGAACCAACGAAAATTTCATGAGGTCGAGAGTGCTATCCAACATGAGGCCAACTTGAAAACTGAGTTGGATATTGTGAAGGCTGAGTTGGAGAATGTGAAGGCCAAGCATACGAGGGCTTTGGATGAGCTTATAAAAGAGCATTCTACTCAGCTGAAATTGAAGGATGACCTCATAATAGCTAAGGACGAGGCTTTGGCCAACCAGGGGGTCCATTTCAAAAATGATCTTGTTAAAGCTGTACAAATGGCCGAGGCCGATGCTGTGGAAGCCTACAAACTCTTCGACGATTTCTAAGGCTTTGGCCTTGAATACTTGGAGAAGGGAATCAAGACGTCCTATCGGTGGGTCATCTTGAAATTTGCTGATGCAGTATCGTCTATCTGTCCTTCTTTAGAAGAAGTGGAGTTAGACGACCCCCTGGTCTCTAAGGACCTAGCTCACGTGGAGTCTCGTGTACATGTTGAAGGCGCCGGTATTTTTGAGGATCATCCATTTACCATGGTTGTTGAGGGGACTCTGCCGGACAATGTTAGGCCTCTACCTTCTGATATTGCATGTTAGGGTGGTCGTCTGTGGCCTGTACCCTCTGCCTGTAAAACTTTTCTTTTGGACATGTATTGTAATTCTTGATTTTTGTAATGAAAGTGACCTCCTTTTCCTTTAGTCTTCTATATTTTCCTCTTTTATGATTTGTGATTATGTGCCTTGGCTATGGTGTTTTGAATAGCAAGTCCACCCTCATCTTTCTTGGGAGTGAATGGAAGGTCATCCCTACCATTAACCCTCATCTTAGCCGAGGGTGGTTATCCACCAAACTAATGATGTTTTGAAATACAAGTCTGACCTCATCTTTCTTGAGAGTGAATGGAGGGTCATACCTACCATTCACCCTCATCTTAGCCGAGGGTGGTTATCCACCAAACTAATGATGCTTTGAAATATAAGTCCACCCTCGTCTTTCTTGAGAGTGAATGGAGGGTCGGCCCTACCATTAACCCTCATCTTAGCCGAGGGTGGTTATCCACCAAACTAATGATGTTTTAAAATATAAGTCCATCCTTGTCTTTCTAGAGAGTGAACGGAGGGTCGTTCCTACCATTCCCCTTCATCTTAGCCAAGGGTGGTTATCCACCAAACAAATGATGTTTTAAAATATAAGTCCACCCTTGTCTTTCTTGAGAGTGAATGGAGGGTCATCCCTACCATTCACCCTAATTATAGCCGAGGGTGGTTATCCACCAAACTAATAATGTTTTGTGGCTTAGCATGAATTATCCCAACAGATATAAATTGACAAACATAAGATGAGGGGCCAATGGAATATTCCCATTAACAAGTGTTCTTTGAGGAAACACATTCATTACAACTGTGATCAGATAGGACATTAACTACAACATTATTGATAGTATTTCTTCAAATGATCTGCGTTCCAGGGGTTCGAAAAGGGCTCCCCTTCAAGGTTCTCTAGTCTAGAGGTTTAAGGGACAACTTCATCTATGACCCTATATGGGCCATACCAATTTGGGTAGATCTTGTTAGGTTTCTTCCATTTTTTTTAAGGACTAGGTCCCCCACAATGATTGGCCTTTGCTTTACCCTCTGATTGTAAAACCTGGCAGTCCTCTGCTGGTAGGCTGCTTATCTTATCTTAGCATCTTCTCTTCTCTCCTCGATCAAGTCTAGATCAAGCCTCCTTTCTTCCATATTTCTCTGGGGATCATACATTTGGACTCTGTGAGTAGGAAACCCAATTTCGGTGGGGATGACGGCTTCTGAGCCATATGCCAACATAAAGGGGGTTTCCCTGATAGGGTTTTTGTTGTTGTCCAGTAGGCCTATTGTACAGCGTGTACTTCCTCAACCCATCTTCCTTTTGCCTCCTTAAGTTTTTTCTTGATCCCGTCTAGGAATATTCTATTTGCAACCTCAGTTTTCCCATTAGCCTGAGGTCGGCCTGGGGTAGAGAATAATTATTTAACCCCCACTCTTTCGCAGTATTTCTCCAAGGAGACATTCTTGAACTGGGAGACCACACCTGCATATGATGTTCTTCTAGATGAACTAGGAGGTCTTCTGCTCGGTGATTGTGACCATTGGCTCCGCCCCCACCCATTTTGAAAAATAATCAATTGTTACGATCAAGTATCGGTAGTTATTGACAGCCCTAGGTAGGGGGCCTACCAAATCGATTCCTCATACTGTAAATGGCCATGGGGAAGTGATGGAGGTAAGAGGCTGATGGGGTGATGAGGGATGGTGGCAAACCTCTGACATTTATCACACTTCTTCATGTATTCCATAGCATCCTTTGCTAAGGTCGGCCACCATTATCCCTGGGTGACTATCCTCTTTGCTAACGACTTATCCCTAATATGGCTTGAGAAAGACCCTTCTTACACATCCTATAAGATACATGGGACCTCCGATGGGTGCACACATCTGAGAAAAGGGAGAAAGAATCCCTTTTTGTACAAGGTGTTTCCGATGACGGTGAATTTCACAGCTCTGTACCTCAACTTTTCTCTTTCTTATTTTGCTTCTACCATCTCCCCCTCTTTAATGTATCTGACTGGAGGGTCCATCCATGAGGGTTCCCTGCTTATATATAAGCAATAGCCGAGTGTTCCATCTGCATCATCAATTGTTGGTCGAAGCAAAATTTCCACTGGAACTATTCTCCTGATATCTATCCTAGTTACTGAGGCTACCCTCGCAAGTGCATCGGCTCAACCATTATCCAGCCTAGTTACCCTCTTCAACTTTACTTATCTAAAGCTCTTCAATAGTAACTTTACTTTTTTAAGATATTTGGCCATTCTCTCATCTTTAGCCTCGTATGCTCCTAGTATCTGATTCACCACCACTCTTGAATCACTATAGACCAAGATTTGGCCAACACTAAGAGACCTAGCCAAGGAGGGGCCTGCTATTAAGGCCTCATATTCAGACTCATTATTGGAGGCCTTAAAGTTAAACCTTAGACCATACTCAATATCCATGCCATTAGGTGCTGATACTATTAGTCCATCTCGACTTCCGCTCTCGCAAGAGGACCCATCAATGAAGAGATTCCGCACAGCATGTTTTTCTGAAAAATTTCCCTCAGTGAGGGATCCCTGTCTAAAGAGGTATCTTCCCTCCTCTTTCTCGATAACTTTTCCTCTAGCGGTGCTTGATGAGGTCTTCTTTTATATCTGTCTTCAGACCTTTTTCGACTTGGATAGTTTTGTTCGGCTCATCCTCGTTGATGATAATGGATTCTACCTATTTTGCGGCCTCTCCTTTCTTCATCTTCATTTCATCCCTGGGGTCCAGGGTATCAATATTATAAGTAGTAGTTGCCTTCTTTATACTTCGCTTTCCTCGGTAAAGTTGAAGTATCCTTCCCTTGTCCTCGTCTGGTCTCCCTGAACTTCCCCTACCCCATAAGGGGTCGGGAATTTTATCATCTGGTGGACTGTGGAGGGCACGGACTCAAATTCCTTGAGGGCTACTCATCCCAGTATGATATTGTAGACTGAGAAGACATGTTCTTCCATTACGAAAAAGTTGATCCTCTTGGTAAGCCATATTGGCCACTCGTCTTCCATTCTTACATCAACCTCATACACTCCTAGGGGATGAACTCTTTCCCCACTGAACCCAATCAAGGGACGATGGTAGGGGACCAGTCTAGCACGGCTGAGTCCCAAGGCTTTAAAACATGGCTAAAACATCACATCTGCATAACTACCCCCATCTATTAAGATCCTTGGCACCTCGCACCCGTGCACCCTGGTGGTGATGACAAGAGGGTCATCATGCGGGGCTAAGAGTCCTTTAAAGTCCATCCTTGAGAAACCCATGATCAGGGTGTCCATGTCAACCTTCTTCCTCCTTTCTGGCTTTGCTTCGATAGAGTTTGAATGCACATATTTTGTCACTGCCTTGGCTTCAGCTACATGGGCCTTCATGTCGGCAGCTTCTGACCCTCCTCCTACTAGGCCCCCAGAGATTATTCCAACACCGAACGAGATCATATTGAGTCTTTTCACAGGGCCATGGTCATCTCTTGGTGGGAGGGAAGGATTATCATCATCCTCCAAAGGGTAGTCTCTTCTATTGGGGGGATCTTCTCTGCATGCATCGCTTCTCTTTTTACTAGGGTCGTCCCCTCGGCCCCTCTTGAGGGCACCCTTGTCCACATATTTTCTTAACTTCCCCTCTTTAAGCATTTTTTCAATTTCATCTTTCAAGGAAAAACATTTATCGATCAAGTGGCCATGGTCTTGGTGAAACTCACACCATAGGTTTTTGTTCCTCTTGTGAGGAGGTGCCCTCAACTTCTCAGGCCATTTTAAGGATCGATCGCTCTTTATCTCATTCAGAATGTGTTCGCAACTGACCGTTAGAGGGTGTAATTAGCGAATTTGTCATCTGCTAGCCTTTTCTTCCCCTCCTTATTCTTTTTCTAGTATTTACCCCCACTAGTGCCTCCTTTTTCATCTTCGTATTTGGTGGCCATCGCCTCTTCAGCATTTATCACCTTTCCCGTTGTTTCTAGCAACTCAGCCATCATCTTCGAGGGGTCTTCAGCAAGATTTCATAATAGACTTCCCTTTTGGAGTCCTTCGATGAGGGTTGTCGTGACTAGCTTCTCTTTGTTAAACCTGGTTATGTAGTCTTTTAAGCTCTCGTTCTTCCCCTGCTTAACATAGAGCAAGTGTGTGGTCTTCTTTTGTAGCCTCACTCTGAAGCAAAAGTTATGGATGAATCGATATGCTAGCTGCTTAAAACTTTCAATGGAGTTCTTTAGAAGAGAGGTATACCAGACATGTACGGCCCCGGTCAAAGTGATGGAAAAAGAACGACGCCTCATCTCGTCTGAGATGGAGTATATATCTGTCGCTAATTGGTACATCTCAATATGATGGAAAGGGTTGGTACTCCCGTCATACCTAGGGGTGACCACAAGTGGCTTGAACTTGGATGGCATTGGGAAGTTAACTATCTTCGCCACAAAGGGTGAACCTATGGAGTATCCTTTTTGAAGAGGGTCTCCACTTTTCAGGATATCACCAATTTTATCCTCCAGCCTTCGGATCGAGTCATTCTAGGGTCTCGTAGGGTCGTCTTGGCCGATATTATCCCCTGCTGCTTCTTTGGGGTGAACTGAGGGTTCTACTGCGGCAGGTCTGTGTCTGCTGTTCGCTTCCCCCTGACCGTCGTCCAGTCCGTGGGGTCAGCCCCCGTGGGGTCAGCCATCTACTACCCCTTTTCTGGACCTTGCAATACTTCTCGATCTGGAAAATATTTCACTTAGGTCATTTACTGGGCCCAGCCTCTCGAAGGCCGACCCTCTACTCAGATGATAAAAACTAAGCCTCTCGGGCGATCGACGAGATTTTACCTCCCACACTTCCCTTCTTTCTCCTTGATAGGTCGTACAGTATTATTGGAGACCTCATACGGATCCCACCATTCTATGGGAGCCTCTTCCACTTCCACGTCATCGTATATATCCTTCGTGCAAGGGTTCTCGTACCTCCCCAGGTGTAGACGTCGGGGGTCAATAAAATCCCTACGCTGTTGTGGAGGTGGCAAGTCTTTGCGTGGCGCCTCGGGTGGTCCCCTGGCGTCATGTTGTCCTGGAGCAGCTACCGGAGTAATCATTTTCAGTGAGACTCCGGGGGGTCACAGTATGTTTTGGCCAAGAGCTGAAAATTGCTCTTGCATAACCTGTTGGCTTGCTACCAAAGATTTCAGGGCGGCAACCACCTCAGTCATCTTAGACTGGGGTGGTACCAGGATGGAACTAGGTCCTACTCCACTAGCTGGTGGAGGAGGAGGTGGTAACTCCGATGCCATATGTTTGAGCTGTGAAGATTTGGATGATCAAAATACTGATGAGCTTGAGAACCTTAATGGATGTCTTTCAATGGTGAAACAGCTCCACACGAAGGAGGAGATCTGGTTCACCACCAGAGTTTCTGGTGAGGTCAAGCTGTATAAAGGAAGAGGTAGCTTCTCATTCCCACAGATGGCGCCAAACTGATTATGCGAAGATTTAGCTCCACCAGATAAGAGATGATGAGCTGAAATAGTAATAACAATGACAGCAGTAGAGTTATATATGTGTATAAGTGTATAGAAGGGGGTGAGGATAAGAGGAATGAAGACAGTGATGTATAGTGGTTCAGCCAATTAGGCCTACATCCACTGTGAGTGTGTGACCCACTAAGTATGGGAACTAATGGCCTTGGATACAATGCTCATAAGCTCACTTTCTATTTACTATATGTTCAAGCAGAGTTTTCATTAGGGTTTATATGATCGACCCTTTGCAAAGTTGAAGATGACAAGTATATATAGGGCTTGGGGGAGTAGTGTACCCCTAAGCATGCATGGTGCATGTGAATGATAATCTATCCAATTCCATGTTGACACCTGGTGGTGCCACTTGCAGTTAATGATGACATAATATTCCCTCATGTGAGGGGATGATATTATTATAACGGTCTAGTCCACGTGCTATATGAGTCCCACGTGCACTTCCACATGCGTCTCCCAAATCACGCACCATGATGATGTTACCCTCGGCTTATAATGGCAGGCCGAGGTTGAGGCTGGAATATTAGGTCTTGACTGTTGGAGGTAGGCTTCGCGTTGTCATCCCCTCATAGGGTCGGCTTATCACTTGGTCACCTGAAGACGAGGCTTCTATCCCCACGAGCTTGGGCTATGGTCAAAGTAAATAGTGGGGTCAGCCTCCTCACTATCATCATGTTGTCCGATCTACTATCGTCCCGTCTTCCGTAACACCCCCGGGGTAGTAGAGTAAGGCCCTCGTCCTAGACGAGGCTACCCTCGGCCAGGACGAGGGTGTACTTTGGCATATCACTGTTCTCGAGCAAAATCGGGATACTCAAAATTCATCCTCTTCCAAACTGTAGAATCGATATTTTCTCCTGCTTCTGCCCTAGCCTGCCAAGTCATTGCCTTCGCTATCCATGGTATTGTGAAAAAACGCTTTAATCTAGGCCCAACGGGAAAATATTTCAACACTTTTTGAGGCACTTTTGAGTTTGCGCCTTATTTTTTAGTAGGTTGGACATATCTAGGTTCATCGCATACCGAACACCGATCGAGATTTTCATACTTCTTTTGGTATAGCATGAAGTCATACACATAAGCACAAATTGATTTATACTTCATTCCCAAACCTTTCAAACTATTTATCATAATAGGATAGCTATTTGGAAGTGTATTCTGCTTGGGTAGCAAGCCCTTCAACCAATTCAAAAAAAATTTCATGTTGGTGCCAGACAAACCATATTGAGCCTTCAAATTATGCAATCCAACCATGGCATGTAAAGTTGTTTGATCTTTCTCACAACTATAGTATAATGGTTGGCTTGCCTTAGATTTTAAACTTTGATAGTCATCGTCAAGGTTTCTCCTGATATCTTCATGAGCACCTGAACCTTGTACATCGTCAGTGACCTCATTCTCTTCCACTTGATGAACTCCATACGTGTCATCAAATAAATCTTCTAGCATATTATGATCTGCATTGTCATCCTCCGTTTGTACATCTATCCTACTTATTGAAGTTTGTTGTGAAGGTTGCTCAGGGACAAAAGGAACTTTCGGTTCCCATGAAAAACCCAACTTCGATAACTAGCTTGCATACCCTATCTTAACACACGTAGTTCAAATGTTTTCCACTCAAACACCTTACCATTCTTACACCTAGCACACGGATAAAAAAAAAACTCTTCATTATTATGGCATCTCTTTGTGTATTTTACAAATTCATTAGCACCTCTACGAAACACATCCCCTAATCTATTTGTCTCACCCATACACTCTTTGTATTTAGGATATCCCATCATAGCTACTACAAACAATCACCTTTTATGGGTAAAATAGCATAAACAAAAGTGTGAATATTTAGTTCCCATTAGTATAGACACATATTGAATGCATACGCATAACAACTAGAAGGCTAGGTTCGATGGGTAACTTTATTCATGCATTCAAATTCAATTTTAATTTGAAATTGAAATTAAAATTCAATTTATAATATTAATTCATATTTCCTCCATATCCACTAAAGGATAAGAGGTCATATCCCATTCAAGACCGTATCTTTCTATAATATACTTAACAGCTCATACACATTGTTCCAATTTGAGGAAAATTCGACAGCATATCCCCATAGTTCTCCAAGTACACGATGTAGATTTTCATGTGTGAGTGTTATTTCAATTTATCAATTGAAATAACACTTTACATCCCATCATCTAGTATGTACCAAGAGAACATTAAGATACGACTGCAGAACTTCCTCCAAAAGTAACAAGTTTAAGACACTAAGAATATTATTATACAGAAACTATGCAGTCCCAAACTGTTCAAACGGGATAATTAGAGAGATCTCATTACATGGGAATAACTCTCGAACGGGTCTACGGTCTATTGAAAGCGTATGCATAAGAACTAGAAGGATAGTATCTATGCGCACTATATGTAATTTCAAGTATGTTTCATTTAATTATAATAAGTCTGTGGTTGTGCAACTCTCGAACGGGTTGTGACACAAAGTAATTTTAGAAAAAGATTGACCCCCCCCCCCCCCCCCCAATTTGGACAATAATCCAGTGGTCATGCCACTTCCAAAATTATCCAACCTAATAAATTAAGACAATATAATTATTTAAAGATTTATTAATGTGAATTAAATTAAGGATTCTAAAAAAATTAAACAGCCAATTTCCATATCCAACCACATCCGTTCAATATAATCCAATGGCAGCAACAAACCAACAAATGTGTATCCCGTACTCCTTCTAATTCAGCTACTCAATTAATTCATTTCCATCAACATAAGAAATTAAATACATATTACTAGTTAGCTTCAAGCCCTAAATAATAACACCCAATCAACATTAACAATTTCTAATCAATTTCAAACCTAAATAAGAATACACAAACAATATTGCTAATGTCAAATTAGTTTCGTTCTCTAAACAATATTTATAATGTCAATAGTAACAATAAATTTTAGGGGTCCGAGGAGAACTCGTCCCCCCTGCCCCCACCCCCGTCACCCTCCCACACACACAAACACACACTTTCCCCTCCCCTCCCCCCCCCCCCCCCCACCACACACACCAAAAAAAATAAGGAGAGGGAGAGAAAAACGTACACACACACACATATATATATATATATATACACATCTACACGTACATATACACATATAATGGAAATAGAGAGGGAGAAAAACGTACCTTAGAGAGAGAGAGAGAGAGAGAGAGAGAGAGAAGCCCCTCAAGAGAGGGAAAAAATGAGGGAATGGAAAATGTGGGAAAAAAGAGGGGGTAGGGTTTTTCTACTAGCAAAGTTGTCACGGACCTGCCAATGTCTTTGACCGTGACAACTAGTTGTCACGGACTTATCACAGTCATTGACCGTGATAAAAAACGCATATTTTTTTGTCGCGATCAATAACCATAACAAGGCTGGCCGGCTCAAAGGTGACAATTTGGCCTCAATGGTGTAATAGCATCTTGCGCTCACTACGATTCAGAATAGCTACAGGGTTTCTCCTCATATGAGTCGTCTGGCTGCAAATCAATAACTTTAAGTGGAACATGCCATAATTTCTCATTCTCCTCTGATAATTCTTTTGTGATGCCACGTGAAACACGTCGTGTATCCACTGTAGATGCTAGGTTAAACCTAGTCTATAAGCTATCGGTTCCACTATCTCAATGATAGGGATGGGCCCCACAAATCTCGGTGCTAGCTTCCCTATCATGACAAAGCTCATAACCCCTTTCATGGGAGACACCCTAACCAACATCTGGTCATCAATCTCCAACTCAATGGTCTCCGACCATATGGTGACACAAAAGACGAGCCTATACTCCGTCGACTCTACGAAAAGGCCCCACTTTATATGAGTGCCCATTTCTTGTTGTCAAACCCATGACTCTCCTCACATTAAATATCCGCAACTATCCCTGAATACTCATGTCAGACTTCAAACCCTTAACTCATGGTAACGTAATTCTCCTTATGTTTCCGAGCTATCTCGAAAAGATGCGGTTTACTCAATTCCTACCGATGGACCATAAATCATTTTGGGTCCCAAAATCTTATTATTCCCTAACCTTTCCCAACCATAGGGTGTGATATACCCAAAGTGCACCCTCTTACTCAGATCAACTAACCTCGGATAATCTCACAGCCGAGGTGACCAGAAGCCTATGACTACCATCAATAAGGTCGTCACTCAGGAGGTCGGCCCCAGCCAACATGGCATCTACCTCATACATCAACCTCGGTTGGGCATCGGCCGAGGTTAGCAAGGACTCATGGGTTCAACCACCCTTCAACACCACCATCGGCCCCAAACGACATTGCAATCATCAGTCCAGATCAGTAATGTTACATGGGATCAATCATCTAGCAACGTCATCATCGACCCAAGTCGACATTACAACTATACATACCTAACCTCGGCCAAACTTGCTGACCGAGGTCATCATGAATAACCTCAAAACAAAGCAACAGTCGAACTTCACCAACCTCGTACTGTTCCAGGCCGAGGTTGCACCAATCAAAGAAGGCCGAGCATTTACAAGCGCATTTATAATTTGGAACACATGAACAAATCTATTATAACTGAATCATTCCCTCCACGCGAGGGAATATTGAGGTCATCATTGTTTACTTAAGATCAGCCAGGTGTCATCCCTATACTGGTTGAATCTTCATGCACATGTTCATTGCATGCTTGGGGGTACATTACACCCCCCAAGCACTATATATAGAGGTCATCCTCTACCTTGTAAAAGGATCAAGAATTACAAACCCTAGCCAAACTCTTTTGCATTTACAGTAAGGAGGGAAAGTGAAGTGATTGAATTACTAAGGCCATTAGAGCCTTCATTTGATAGTGATATTTACACTAACCTGCACAGTGGACGTAGGCATACGCTGAACCACTTATATTGCTGGTTCATCCCCTTCTCCTCATCTCCTACTATCTATATACTCTTGTGCTACCATTATTATCACTTGTTTGAGCTTGTTAACTCCTTATCTGGTGTTTCACTTTCCAGCATCATCATTATGGCACCGTTTATGGGAACGAGAAGATTCATCTCTTCCTTTTCGTAGCTTAACCTCACCGGAGACTCTGGTGGTGAACCAGCCTCACCCTTCGTGTGAAGCTGTTCCACCATTGATAGAGGTCCTTTAAGGTATTTAATCTCTCTAATATTTTCATCGCAAGCTCTTTAGCCCTAACATATAACATCGGAGTTATCACCACCTCCTCCACCATCTGGTGTTGGAGGACCCAGTTTCATCCAAGCAACAACCCAGTCCGAGATGGTTGAGGTGCCAGCAGTCTTGAGGTCATTGGCTGTAACACAGCAAGCAATGAAGAAGCAATTTGCCCAGCTAAGCTAAAATATGATGAGGCCACTTGGGGTTTCACCGAAAATAATTACTCCGACGGATTTTCAACCACATCCAAAGGCCAGGGGACTACCCTAGGCACCGCAAAAGGACCAACCTACACCTCAGTGAAGGAGGGACGTTGCTGACCCTAGGCATTTGCATCTGGGGAGGCAAGGAAACCCTTGCCCTGAGGATAGGTACGATAATATTGAAGCAGAGGATGATCCAGCAGACTACTGGGAGACATATGAGGTTTCAGACAACACAGTACGTCCTATACAGCAGAGTTGAAGTTGCGAAGCAAGAAGGGCTAAGGTTGGTGATGCCCAGCTAAAAGGACCGGCTTTTGATCGCTTGAGTAGAGGGTCAGCCTTTGAAAGGCTCGACCCAGTTAATGATCTGAGGCAGAGGTTATCCAGGTCGAGAAGTGCAGTCGGCTCTCAGAGGGAAGATGGTGAACATCAGCCTCACCATGGACGACCCCTATATGGCTGAGATTGTGGTCAAGAGGTCAACAGCCGATAATGTGCAGCAGCTGTGGAACCCTCAGTTCACCCCTTGGAGGTGGCTGGGGACAACCTCGGCCAGACCGACATTGATAAACCATGGAATGACTCAATTCAACGGCTAGAAGAGAAGATAGGGAACCTCATAAAAAGCCGAGACCCACTATAAAGGGGGTTCTCAGAGGGCTCCCCATTTGTGGCAAGAATTGTGAAATTCCCAACCCCTGCCAAATTCAAACCACCAATGGTGTCTCCCAAGTATGATGGAAGTACCAACCCAGTACATCATATTAAGATGTATCAGTCTGTAGCAGACATTTATTCAATCTCTAATGAGATGAGGTGCCGAGATTTTTCAAGCACTTTGACGAGAGTTGCGCATATTTGGTTCACTTCCCTTCCTATAAATTTTGTGGAG
Source organism: Sambucus nigra (assembly GCA_949130495.1). Lineage (NCBI taxonomy): Eukaryota > Viridiplantae > Streptophyta > Magnoliopsida > Dipsacales > Adoxaceae > Sambucus > Sambucus nigra. Next base: position 264,902,040 of record OX422211.1, on the reverse strand, counting down.
AACTTTAAAGGTTTGGCTGAGCGGTTCATACACAACTTATGTCTTGGGTTAAGACCTCAGAAGAAGACAACCCATCTACTCTACGTAAAATAAGGAAAGAATGAGAGCCTCAAAGACTACATTGCAAGATTCAATAAGGAAAAGTTGGAGGTTGAAGATTACGAAGAGAATATAGCCATGACAGCCCTTATAGGAGGATTTCAGAAGGGGAAGTTGCTTTGGAAGATTGTTTAAGACCCTCCAAAATCCATGGTCGAGTTGTTAGCAATAGCTGGTAGGGTTATGAACGCTGAAGAAGCAATAGCCGTAAAGTATTAGGATGAGAACGGGAGGAGTAGTGGAAAAGTCCAAAGGAAGAATGATGGAAATAAGAGGGCCACAGATGACAAGTTTGCACACTACACTCCTCTAATTGTGAGCTGCAAACACATCCTCAATGAAATAAAAAATGGCAGGTCCTGAGATGGATGGAGAAGCTTAAGGCTCCTCCACATTAGAGGAACAAGAAACTATAGTGCGAGTTCCACCAAGACCATGGTCATTTGACTGATAAGTGCTTTGCCTTGAAAGATGAGATTGAGAAGATGTTGAAGTCTAGAAAGCTCAGGAAGTATGTAGATGGTAGATCTTCTAAGAAAGGAAGAGATGACCCTAAAAATAAGAGAAATGATAGATGTCGGGAAGATGCCCCAACCAAAAGAGCTGAGGACTCAGATGATGATGATGATGATGATAACCCTGACCTCCCACCAAAAGATGATAATGTCCCGGTGAAGAGGGTTGGTATGATATCCTTTGGTGTTAACACCATCTTTGGAGGACTAGTAGGGGGTGGCTCAGAGGTAGACGACCGCAAAGCTCACTTGATAGAAGCTAAGTCAGTGACCAAAGTAGAGGTTGTGAATTTGGCGTCTTCAGAGGTTAAACACGAGAAGAAAAAGAAGTTAGATATGGATACTCTCATAGTTGGCTTCTCACGACTAGACTTCAAAGGTATCTTAGCTCCGCAAGATGACCCTCTTGTAATCACCATAAGGGTGAATGGATGTGAGGTGCAGAGAATCCTCGTTAATTGGGGAAGTTTAGCAGACGTAATGTTCTGGCCCTTCTTCAAGAGCCTAGGCCTCAGTAGAGCTAGGCTTGTCCCTTATCATCATCATTTGATTGGCTTCAGCAGAGAAAAGGTTCATCCGTTAAGCATGTATGAGATGGATGTAAGAATGGGAGATGAGTGGCCTAAGAGGTTGACCAGAAAAATCAATTTCTTTGTGATGGATGAGAACGTCTTCTCAGCTTACAACCTCATTATAGGAAGAGTAGCCCTCAAAGAATTTAAGGTCGTGCCTTTAACGGTCCACCAAATACTAAAATTCTCGACTCCCTGTGGGGTAGGGGAATTGCAGGGTGACCAAACATCAGCACGTGAATGCTACTTCAACTCCACAGAAGAGAGAGAGGATCATAAGAAGGCAATAACCACTTACAACATTGACACCCTTGATACTATAGATGAAAAAAAGCTCAAGAATGGAGAGGTCGCGGAAGAGGTAGAATCCATCATCCTTAATAAGGACGAGCCAAAAAAAACCATCCGAATCGATAAAGCCCTAAGACCTGAGATCAAGGAAGAGCTGGTGAAGTTTTTGAGAAAGAGACAAAGCATTTTTGCCTGGAGCCACATAGACATGCCAAGTATTGATCCTAAGGTCATGTTCCATAAACTCAATGTTATGGAAGATGCTAAGCCCATCAAGTAAAGGAGGAGATATACTCAAGAGAGAATTATGACATCATTAGAGAAGAGGTCAGAAATCTTGAAGAAGCCAAGTTCATCAGGGAGGTCATATATCCCGATTGGTTATCCAACGCAGTCATAGTGACAAAGGAAAATGGGAAATAGAGGATGTGTGTAGACTTCACTAATTTGAATAGGTCTTATCCAAAAGACAGTTTCTCCCTGCCTCATATTGATCAGATGGTGGATGCCAAAGCTGGACATGAGCTTATGAGCTTCATAGATGCCTATTCCGGGTATAATCAGATCTTCATGAACTCGAAAGACTCAGAGAAAATAGCGTTCATCACAGTCAAGGGGACCTATTATTACAAGGTCATGCCCTTTGGTCTGAAGAATGTAGGGGCTACTTACTAACGTCTTGTAAATAAGATATTTGAGGATCAAATAAGCAAGTTCATGGAAGTATATATGGATGAGATGCTAACGAAGAGCCTGAAGGCCGACACTCACGTGGCCGACCTTGAAAAAACTTTCAACACCATGGACAGATACAGGATGAAGCTCAACCCAGCCAAGTGTGTCTTTGGGGTAAGATTAGGAAAGTTTCTGGGATTCATCGTCAATCAGAGGGGGATAGAGGCTAACCCTGAGAAGATCAAGGCCCTGTTGGAGATGAAGACACCCAAAACCATCAAAGATATTTAGAGGTTAGCCGAAAGAGTTGTTGCGCTGAACAGGTTCATCTCAAGACCTACAGACAAGTGTCTTCCTTTTTTCAAAGTGCTAAGAAAGGCCTTTGAATGGGATGAGGAATTCGATAAGGCTTTTAAAGAGATCAATTCCTACCTAGGATCCCCTTTACTTCTATCTCGGCCCATTCTGGGGGAAAGGTTGTACGTCCAAGATATACTTCCAATCCTACTCTTTGGTTGTCCTCACTGATTCCCTACTAAGACAGGTCCTCCATAAGCTAAGAAGTTAGGCAGGTTGATGACCTGGGCCATCGAGTTGGGGGAGTATGACATTATTTATCAACCCAGGGTTTCCATCAAAGGACAGGCACTAGAAGACTTTGTAACAAAGTTTACCTGGGAAGAGGTTGAGATTGAAATTAGTCAGAGGATTGCTGATGAACCAAACAGAAAAGTCTTCCACAATCCGGACGAGGTTGGGTCAAGAAAGTCCATAAAAAGCGTAGTTGAGAATGAGGAAGATAGGTACCTCTTCAAGCAAGGGACCCTGTCAGAGGGGAACTTCTCTTCAAATAAATATGTTTGGAACCTCTTCGTTGATGGGTCATCTTGTGAAAATGAAAGCGAAGCAGGGATGATAGTGTCAGCACCAGATGGTACCAATATTGAATATGCGTTGAGGTTCAACTTCAAGGCTTCAAATAATGAGTCAGAGTATGAGGCATTGATAGCACGTCTCTCCTTGGAAAAAGCCTTTAGTATTGGCCGACTCCTAGACTACAGTTACTCAAGGTTAGTTGTCAGCCAAATCCTAGGGGTGTATGAGGCTAAAGATGAAAGGATGGCCAAATACCTGAAGAGGCTGAGAATGATGCTAGAAAGCTTCAAGGAGGTAAAGATAAAGAGGATACATTGATAAGACAACAGTCGAGTTGATTCACTCGCTAGGTTGGCCTCAGCAATGAGGACAAATATAAAAAGAACAGTACCAGTTAAAATCTTGCTCAAGCCAACCATCGAAGAAGAAGAGGTTGCCAGAACTTGCCTCAATCTGAATATGGGAGCCTTACGGATGGATCCACTTATTAGATACATCAGATAGGGAGATATGCCAGAATCAAAGTTGGAAAGGAGAAAGCTAAGGTTCAGAACTGCCAAGTTCTCAATTATAGGAGATGTCTTATATAAGAAGGGGTTCCTACTCCATCTCCATAAGCGTGTCCACCCTTCAGAGGTTCCTTACGTCTTTCAAGATGTACATGATGGATCTTGTTCAAGTCACATAGGAGGGATACCTCTATCTAAGAGGATAATTACCCAGGGGTACAGGTGGCCGACCTTGGCCAAAGATGCAGCTGCTTATGTGAAGAGATGCGACAAGTGCCAGAGATTATCCACCATCCCTCACCAACCTCATCAGCCTATGACATCAATTAGCTCACCTTGGCCATTTGCAGTATGGGATATTAACTTGGTAGGACCCTTGCTAAGAGCTGCAAACAACTATCGATCATTAGTGGTGGCAATTGATTACTTCTCCAAGTGGGTAGAGGCTGAGCCAATGATCACGATTACAGAACAGAAGGCCTTCCAGTTCATATGGAAGAACATCATATGTAGATATGGTCTTCCAAACACTCTCATCTCAGATAATGGAACCCAGTTTAATAATGCTTCCTTCGAAAAATACTATGAAAGAGTGGGGATCAAGCAGTTCTTCTCCTCTCCTGGCTGACCCCAGACGAATGGGCAGACTGAGGTCACAAATCGAAGAAGAGGTTGGAAGAGGCCAAAGGGATATGGACAGAGGAGGTATACGTTGTATTATGGGCCTATAGGACGACAGTAAGGACACCAACAGGTTAAACTCCTTTTATGCTAGCACACGGTTCAGAAGATGTCATCCCTACAGAAGTAGGACTCCCCACCCACAGAGTCCATACCTATGATCCTCAGAGGAATGGAGAAAAGAGAAGACTTAACCTGGATTTGATTGAAGAACGAAGAGAAGATGCGGAGATTAGACAGACAGCCTACCAGCAGAGAACTGCGAGATTCTACAACCAAAGGGTGAAATCAATGCCTATATCCGTGGGAGACCTAGTCCTAAAGAAGACGTTGCAGAAGGTAAAATAAGCTCCACCCAAACTGGCATGGTCCTTATAGAGTAGTTGATGAGGTTGTGCTCGGTACCTACTGGCTAGAAAATCTCGAAGGGGAACCTTTCTCCAATCCTTGGAATGCAGACCACTTGAAGAAATATTACATATGATGTAACAGTTGTTTCTTTGTAATACATATATCATTTCATGAAGAGGATTTTAATGAGAAGAGCAATTCTAGTGTCAATACTTTGTTACATTATTTTTAAACATCATTAGTTTGGTGAAAATTATGAGGTTAAACATCATATTATAGTGACCTCAGACCTTAAACATCATTAATTTGGGGAAATTATGAGGGTGAACATCATTATATGGTGACCTCAGACCTTAAACACCATTAATTTGGTAAAAATTATGAGGGTGAATATCATTATATGGTGACCTCAGACATTAAACATCATCAATTTTGTGAAAATTATGAGGTAAAACATCATATTATGGTGACCACGGACCTTAAACATCATTAATTTGGTGAAATTGTGAGGGTGAACATCAGTATATGGTGACCTCGGACCTTAAACATCATTAATTTAGTGAAAATTATGAGGTGAAACATCATATTTTGGTGACCTTAGACCTTAAACATCATTAATTTGGTGAAAATTATGAGGGTGAACATCAGTATATGGTGACCTCAGACCTTAAACATCATTAATTTAGTGAAAATTATGAGGCGAAACATCATATTATGGTGACCTCAGACCTTAAACACCATTAATTTGGTGAACATTATGAGGGTGAACATCATTATATGGTGACCTCAAGCCTTAAACACCATTAATTTGGTAAAAATTATGAGGGTGAACATCATTATATGGTGACCTCAGACCTTAAACATCATTAATTTAGTGAAACTTATGAGGTGAAACATCATATTATGGTGACCTCAGAAATTAAACACCATTAATTTAGTGAAAATTATGAGGGTGAACATCAGTATATGGTGACCTCAGACCTTAAACATCATTAATTTGGTGAAAATTATGAGGTGAAACTTCATATTATGGTGACCTCAGACCATAAACATCATTAATTTGGTGAAAATTATGAGGGTGAACATCAGTGTATGGTTACCTCATACCTTTAACATCATTAATTTGGTGAAAATTATGAGATGAAACATCATATTATGGTGACCTCAGACCTTAAACATCATTAATTTGGCAAAAATTATGAGGGTGAACATCATTATATGGTGACCTCGGACCTTAAACACCATTAATTTGGTGAAAACAATGAGGATGAACTTCATTATATGGTGACCTCAGGCCTTCAACATCATTAATTTGATGAAAATTATGAGAAAAACATTGTAAGAGGGTAATCTTAGACCTTAAGCAACATTCAAGAAGCAAGGCATACAAGCATAACATTGGAAGAAAAATAATACAATCTGAAGAAGATGAGATTAATGATCTATTAATGAACATTCAAGTGTTACAAATCAGATGTGCTAAAAGGCCATCAAAGTTTACAAAAGCTAAGGGGTACAGAAGGGAAACCAAAATTACAACTCTTAAAGCTTCACAAGAAAAAAGACTTAAGCCTCTGCAGGCACATTGATGTCATCATGGCCGACGTTGGTCACCTCGGTTGTATCATCTTGAGGATTAGCATCTTCGGTATCAGTGACTTCTAAGGGAGCAGTCTCAGAAGGAGCAGCATCGGCCTCCTCAACGTCTTGCAAGGCCTAAGAAAATCGGGGGTCACCAAAGCCCAGACCTTCAAAATTTGAGGCAGTCAGACTCCCTGACTCATTTTCTTTAGAAGTTGCCCATTTTCTAGTTTCTTTGATACCTCTTTCAAGGTATTCAAAGCCAAATCTAACAAATTCGTTAGAGACTTTATAGTCTTCGATGATCTTCTCTGAAGGGTCCTCTAGAGAAGCCTTAACTACAGCAGCCACCTTAGCCTGCAGAGCATCATCCTTAGCCTTCAGAGCTAAATCATGGTCCTTCCTGAGCTTGGCCATGTCCCTCTCTCTCTTCTCAATAACTCCCTTTAGCTTGTTAACTTCCTTTATCTCATCCTTCTGACTTTCAACCTCTACGTTCAAAGAGGCTTGGCCTCAGCCTCTTGACCCTTCTCTATGAGGGGCATCTTTTTCAGGGTCTAGTCAACAAAATAGTGCATGGACAAGATACCCTGCAATAGAAGGTCAGATGTATAAGTACATGAGCTAGAAAATGTAAAATGGTCGACGTTACACTTGATAATAGCAAATTAATAAAAACTGATACCTGAATTGATCTGTGAAGAGTGAACTCGGTGAGCAAAGGGACGTCCAATGAGCGTAAGAAATGCTTATCATCTTCAGTCATCAGAGAGCCGATAGCATCAGTGGCCTTGACTATGACCAATGAGACTGTCGATGATCTTTAACTGAGAAATATGAGCAGACAGGGCCTCATCTGTAGAGATGGGAATGTCACGATCCCCTCTATGAGTCTTGCCCGGCTTATGATGCTCCGGGATCATAGTGGTCTTACTCTTCTTAGTAACATCGACCTTGGATGTGCCGATGTTCTGTTGGGTGGTAGGAGTTTGTACATTTTTTCCATCCTTCTTATTCATCAACTTTACTAGACTGGGAGCAGACATTTCCCAGAGGTCGTTTGATATACCTTCAGGCGCTCTACAAAAGACGTATCTGAGTTAGTAAATTAGAGGCATGAAAAGTAAGAGGTATAACTTGTGAAAAATGAGACTTATGAAGCTCTATTAAATAACCACCCCCAGGCCTGTCTGAGAGAGGTAGTAGGGGGTCATCAAATATTAATATTTAACTAGCCAACCCTGGTCCCCCTGATCTTGAAGATCCTTGACTTTTTTAAAATTATCCTAGCTAAGTCCAAGGTCGTCTTTAGCAGCAAGTGAGACTTTCCCCCATCTCAGAGGGGTCCTTGGAACCGATGTTCCAAAAGCCTCACGGGGACTAAATTCCCATGCCCCGGATGCAAAGAAATACTGAGGTTTCTAGTTATGGTTTGAGGTCTGGGTAACCAACAACATTTTCTTCTCTGACTTCCTAGCTAAGAAGTGGTAATAGCTAGGGTGGTTTTTGGATAAGGAAGGGACATAACAACCAGTGAAGACCCTAACTAGAAGGTCTGAGTGGTGGACATCCCTCTAGAGGATAATGGAACCAATTATAACCCTCCAGGCATTGGGTGATAATTTTGAAGGGGCTAGATTTATGTGGGATAATATGGACCTGATGGAAGGGTGGATAGGAAGATGAAAGCCCAACTTGAACATCTTCTCATAGACGCAGATCTCCCCATCTCGGTCATCAAAGACCCTCTCATCCCTTAGAGGTCTCCTAAGGTTAATGGAAGAGTTTATCGAATAGAGGTGCCTAAAATCTAGAAGGTCGTAATCACTGATGGAGCTCTCAATCTCGATTGCCTCAGATGTATCAATATCACTCTCATGTCCATCATCTTCATCCCTAGCAACATCGGCCTAGGCAGGTACAGGGACACCATCAAGAAACCTCTGAGCAAATTCATCCCCGGTGGCGACCGACAGAGGAATGGCATCAATTATGGGGGGAATGACCAAACTTGGCCCTATAATTTCAACATCAGAAGAAGGTTGTGAGGTGCTATCGCGCTGGTGAGACGAGGCACGGCTCGAAACCTCAGCCTGCTCAGGGACCTCATCTTGCCTGATAGAGTAATCCATAGCCTTTGGAAAGAGTCTACAGATATGGGGTCTGAGGAAGACGACTCGGACTCAAACATGGGTATTGGGTCCACTGGAACCTCTTCTAGCTCAGCAGGCTCGGCTGGCTCAGGGTAGATAACCCTCAGAGGTGGAGGAAAGATGGGTCTGAGAGGGAAGGCCTCAGCCCTACGAGCTTCCTATTGGGTTAGCTCTATCTACCTAATTTTTTCAAAAGTTTTCTCACGAAGGGAAGGGAACTCTTCTATGAGTTGGTACAAAGGTCTAAGCATAAGGTATACGACACTACACTTGAACTCAAAATCATAAACAGGCAAACAACCTAACTCAACCTAAACTAAAGATAAAATTAAGAAGGTGAAAGGTTTTCAAACTAAGAACACTTTACATTCAAATCGCTAGAAATTGCAAAAACCCTTGTCGAAAAGTACAAAAACCCACCGAAAATTCAGAAATGAAAAGTAATGGATAAAAATGGTAAAGAAAGGTGGAAATGATACCTGATTGCGAAATAAAAGGGAAGAGGATTAGAAGTGAAGAAACCCTCAAATGGAAGCCAACTATGGAGATTTGAAGGTATAGTCGTAGAAAGAGCTCAAGTGGGAAAAATGAAATAGAAGAAGAAAGAAAAGGAAAGAAAAGAGGGTTTTTAAACCTTCTCAAATGGGGGACCACATCCCAACACTCATCATTGCCCTAGGGAAACCCAAGGGGTAAATCAGAATTGGCATGCCTTGATAAGAACGCTCCTTACTTCAGTAAGTGATAATTGGCAAGTAAGTATTGGTGCACATAGAAATCCAGCCTCGGCCTAAACTACATACCCCTCATTCATCTAATCACATAGAATACTAAGGGCTAGGGTGTGATTGATATACCCAAAGTGCACCCTCTTACTCAAAGCAACTAACATCAGCTAATCTCACAACCGAGGTGACCAGATCCTATGATACCATTAGCAAGGTCGTCACTCAGGAGGTCGGCCCCAGTCGACATGGCATCTACCTTATACATCAACCTCGGTTGGGCATCGATCGAGGTCAGTAAGGACTCATTGGTTCAACCACCCTTCAATGCCACCACCATCCCCAGCCGATGTTGCAATCGTCAGTCGAGATTAGTAATGTTACATGGGATCAATCATCTGGCAACGTCATCATCAGCCCAAGACGACGTTACAACTACACATACCTAACCTTGGCCAGACTTGTTGGCCGAGGTCATCATGAATAACCTCGGAACAAAGCAACAGTCGGACTTCACCAACCTCATACTCTTCTAAGCCGAGCTTGTACCAATCAAAGAAGGCGGAGCATTTACAAGCGCATGTACGGTTTGGAACACGTGAACAAATTTGTTATAACTAAATCATTCCCTCCACATGAGGGAATATTAAGGTCATCATTGTTTACTTAAGATCAGCCAGGTGTCATCCTTATACTGGTTGGATCTTCATGCACATGTTCGTTGCATGCTTGGGGGTACATTACACCCCTTAAGCACTATATATAGAGGTCATCCTCTACCTTGTAAAAGGATCCATAATTACAAACTCTAGCCAAACTCTGTTGCATTTACAGTAGAGAGAAAGTGGAGTGATTGTATTACTAAGGCCATTAGAGCCTCATTTGATAGTGATATTTACACTCACCTGCACAGTGGACGTAGGCATACGCCGAACCACTGATATTGTTGTGTTCATCCCCTTCTCCTAATCTCCTACTATCTATATACTCTTGTGCTGCCATTATTATCACTTATTTGAGCTTGTTAACTCCTTATCTGGTGTTGTTGTTTCCAGCATCATTAGGGTGGATGATAAAATTTCCCTAATAATGTCTCAAAAGGTGTCATGCAGATAATAAACTATTACGAAGTATCACACGTAACTCTACTAGTGGTAATCAATACTTCCAATTGCCCAACAATCTGGAATTACACATTTCTCAATTCCTCCACCAACCAAGTCGCTTCGTCTACTATTGACTTAAGGGTGACGCGTCTAGAACAATATGTAACTTTGTCCCCATCACCTCCTAACACTTCCGATCATAGGTAGGACTGAAAGGTCTTATCCCAATTCTCAATAATTTTGGACAGCACTTCGTTCTATTTCATTGCTTTCTTCTAGCGAAAAGTTGGATATATTTCTCGATAGTATATACCACTCCAAAATAACAAATATTCCTTTTTGGTCAATCCATTCCGTGGACTCGATGGAAACCTTGACCTCTCAGTGATTTTGGATGTCCCAAATATGAATTTCACCACGCATGCTCATAAATCCTGTCACTAGGTACATCAACTTACAAAAGGCAAGTTTATAACCTCGGATCAACCCTTTTTGTCATACCCTAAATGATGTAACTTGGAGAGAACTCCACTATGTATTATTCACCACTGATCCCCACCCTCAACGTTTCACAATACGAGAGACATCTTGTTCCTAGTTTTTTCGAAATATACCTAAAATCATTGCCCTTACATTTGCTCCCAAAACGGCTAGGTATCTGACTAGGTGAGACTCTGCTCCACCCAGGGTGCCAATACACCCTATAACCCGTGGATATTTTCATAAACCTCAGAACATCACAAATAAAATATACTTATCTCAAGGTCGGCCCCTGAATTCTCGGTGTGTCTATTTTATCCGATATTTTTTATCACCCCACCAATTACTATTTAATTCTTCCCGATATCTCCCCACTCATTAACTTATGGTGCTAAAGTTCTTCCCAGTGGTAGTTTTGCAACACTTCTCGGCTCCACTGGCCCTATTTCATAATAGCTCTCCGCTGAACGTATTTTCTCCACATGTTCAATAATTATCATTTAATTCGATGTCGTATAATCCAACGTTGTTTATCCACTCCCGATGTTTATTAAGGCTTATGCGTATAGCATCTCACAACAAAACCCAAACGAGCTTTTCCCAATGCACTATTCCTCATCATTATCGGTCCTCGATTTTCGTAGAACCCAAAGTATATACTCAGGACACTCAAACCCCGTACCTATACTCACAAGTATAATCATTTACTCTGGCGCCTCTAATGGAGTTATATACTACTATTCTCACACTATCACTAAGTCCTCAGTGCTAAAATAATAACGAGCTAAATCTCTCCGCTCTACGATAACTCGGCATACCCTGAATCTCATCAGTAAGAGTCCCTATGCATCGAGATCCAATATAACTAGACAACTGTACTCTCTGAAGTTTATTTCATAAAATATCACCGTGAGATCGACCCTCTTTCAGGTGAAACATCGCAAAAAGAGAATACACCCTACCCTGAAACAACGAACATGATAGTCTTGCGATAACCGCCCACCATCGCTAGCCCGTCCATACTCAGGATAAGATCATAAGAGCATAATCACCTCTCATCATAGGATAACCTAAAAATACACCCTCTCAGTATCCACACCCGCTTCCCTGCATGTGGAACTAAAGAGAGCCCCACTATACAACAGTAAATATTTACAACTATAGTACTATTAATTATACCTCAACCAAACCCGTTTTACAGGCGAATTTACTACTAAAAAACTAATGTGACTCGCTCGTGTCACACAAAATAGACCCCAATCACTCCGAAATAAAACTCATAGTTTTAATCACCCATAACATTGGCAGCTCAAATGGTTCCTGGACATGCCACTCTCATCCAAACCAAACCTAAACTTCTCTAACTGTTGCCCCTTCTAGGCATCCCGCCCCTGTCCCTTGACTCGCTACGGACAAGATCCACACATATGTTTCTACTATTTACACATAAGACTCGTTGTGCCCCCTTCCCCTTTTCTCTGGCCCCATTGGCCATGTTAGGGTTGTCCTTATTGCGGACCTGGTAGTCTTGACCCAGATTGCGACTTTCATTATCCCTTTGGCTCCACTGGTCCCACAGGACTTTTTGTTGGCCTTGACAGCGCCGATTGAACCCATCATAACTTAATAGGAATTTTATTGATCTCGATCATTAATTTGGGTCCTCTACTGGGTATCCCTTCCCTTGGTGCTTCATTAGCACCGAAAAATATAGTCTTGCTCTTTGGTTAAATTCTCAAACTCCCTTAGCTCCCTTCTCACTAGAGAATTGATATAAAATTTGTAAATATACAACCTTGATGACAACGACACCAGTCATCCTAGTCGAATCTCCTATCCACACTTGTATTTTCTACCAACCGGTCTATTATTAACTTACGAACCCTTTTTAATTCTTCATATTCCTCTCATTAGGCACGAAGTTTGTGATTTTCATCAACTTTCCTTCACATTCGGCCATTGTCTGGCCCTTTTGGAATCATTACTGAAATATCCTTTGCCTCTCCATTTAACCACGGGTGGGAGGATTTGTAATAATTCACACCCTAAATTCCTCGTTATTCATGGTAATTTTCCATGGATATGGTGACTGACTCCCATCACCCTACACTGCTCTTATGAGAAAAAAATTTGCCCAAAATTTTGAATTGAGTGTCACTACACTCCCCCACATGTGATCCCAATTGGATGTTCTCTTTCCATTGGTAAATCACCCTTTCGCACCTTCCTCGAATTCTAGCGTATTGTTCTTCTGAAATAAAAATCTTCTTCGACCCTCGCCCTTGTCGTCTGCACTTGGTGGGTCTAACTTTGCGCCATTGTCTTTCACGATGGTTCTTGGGGTAACTACTGCGCCCTAGGGATTTCTCCAACATCTATTGTTCGAACAATAATCATGGTGACTCCTATCGCTTCAATGTTCCCAGAATGCTCTATGGCTTCTACTGATTCCTCCCTTCTGTAATCCTTCTAACGTCCCACGCCTATCATTCTATAATGTTTGATTTGGATTGCTCAACCAAAATCATATATGAATCATATAAACTATACATAATAGAAGGAAAACGTAAGTCACATACGTAAAGGAATACAACAATCCTATTATAAGGCTCTATATCAAAGAACGCTAAGCTAAAATGTGAAAAGCCGCACAGATCCTAAGGACACTAGAACCTGATGCTTTGATACCATCTGTGACACCCCACCTAATAAAATATCGGGTGATCAGTCCTATATCAAATTAAATAGGAATATCATTTGGTTCATTCTTAGCATCACTGTCACAAACTTTTAAAACTTACTAACCACCTAGTATTCAAACAGAAACGGTGCCAAATTTTATCTTTTTATTAAACAACAACAACATGCGAATGAATATAATATAAACCACTCACACAATCACTGAGTCAAATCAATATTAAAAACAAATAAATAAAATCCTTACCGAATAAACCATCGGCTACCAATCCAAAACTAAATATATCAGATAGATAGTAAATGAACCCATACAATCGGAACTAAAATAATCTATATAATTATAGCGAGCAAAATGCTTGAAATAAGGTTGGGATAGAATTCCTAAACTAGGAATAAATGAAAGAGGCGACTACTCCAACTCCTGCAACATCCACATATGTTGTAGCTGCGTAACCCTGGAATAGAATCAAGTCTAGTGTCCCTATGGTCGGACACCTAAAAGGTTTTGAAAGTATTTTATAGCAAGGGTTAGAATCCAAAACATTTTTGAACATTTTGTGCACACCTAATGCTTTCTTTATAGCCCACCTAGACATTTACCCTGTAACTAGTTCTTATTATAACTCCTTCCTGGTACACTACTCTAGCCCTAGTATGTTCAATATATGATTCGTAAGTTATTTAACACATTAACTTAACTAATTAATTTTCATTTATGACCATATAACATTTTCACGAGTTATATATAATTAATACATTTCAATACAAGTATTTTACCCGCATATAATTATTCACTCCATTATATACGTGGAACTATATTGCACCATTCACACATATGTCGTAAATATATAAATCCATCATACCGAGTAATACCTCGTCGAATGCTTCTCTAAAGTGTTATCATCCCATGTCTACTCAGTCTCACCTGGATTCCTGAGATAGCTCAATACCGTCGAATCAGAACATAAAAATATAAGTGTAGTGGAGGCGGTCATTCGAACGACAAGTGGCATCGCTCGAACCAATGCCAGGTCGCTCAAACGACCCCCTGATTTTCTCTCTCCTCCTTCTTCTTCTTCTTGCTCTTAATTCGCCATTGACAACAACTGTAACTCTCTTACCTAAGATTTCTTCAGATGTAAACCCTAAGATAATTATATCACACCCAAAATATTAAGTCCCCCAACCTTAATATAAACATCTATACGGATTCAAAATATAATCATCTTGTTCCCAAATCCTTTACAGTTCATAAATCATTCCTAATTTACAATTAGTTTCTCAACAGTACATAAGAAATAATAGTCATTCTCAATCCAAACCTTATTCGTATTATTTCATAAATTAAAAACTCAATTTGTGTGTTAACCCAACCCAAAATCATTTGCTTATCACACCCACTATGATATGAATTGGATACTGCATTTAATTTAAAAGAAAGTTTAACTACTTGCCTTAAAGGGTTTGTAGGGTCTGAATTCCTTTGGTGAAGATGAGTATTTAATGAAGAACACCCACACTTGTTCTTTCTTTTGGCTCCCAAAAGTTCTCCAAATTCCTCTTCTTTTCTCCTATACTCAATTAGGCTTTCTTAAATGAGTTATGGTTGCCACACCCACTCACTTTTAGATTTTATTGAGTCAATCCCTTTTTTAGGCTTGTGGGCTTTATTACAATGACCCAAACACTCCCGTGTGAGCTTGGTATGCCTAAAAATATCGCGAGACCCATTTACCACCCTTGGGTACTCTTTTTTACTATCTCGGTCCTTCCGGAATCAACTGTGCACTCAGAATTATTTTATTAAAGGTCCTTATCTCGACCCCAATATAGTCTATACCCGACTCTTGGTTGAGTTAAATTAATGCCACATCACTATCACTCAATATGACGTAAATAAATTATTACTATTCACCTAGTAATATAAATTCCATAAATATTAACCATTTACTCTCCAAATTAATATTTAAATAAGTACTAATACTAATTAATTCAATTAAATTACACACAAGTAATTTAAAATTAGCCAAATTAATTAAATATTAAATGCACAGATATACGGGGTGTTACAGTATACACACAACCTATAATTATATCCAGTACGTAGTATATATCTCTCGAATACCAAATGTACTAACGATTCACACTTAATATTCTTTTCTTATTTTTCCAAGTATAACTCACTACCCAAAGGTTCCTAGTTATCCCTTAATTATTTTCTGTAGCTAATACATCACTAACCTACTGGTATAAATTTTGGGTTTATCATCAACGCTTCTCGTAACCTGTTTCAAATTCTCGATTATTAACACAATCGTTAAAATCCCATAAGCCCTAGTCTAATTGTACCATCATTATGACTAAGCCTAAGCCTCGACTATAGGTCTATTGAAATTCCCTAAGTCCTCATAGATTTTATAAACAATTTTTACCCTGATTTAATTTTTGGCGCTAAAGATTTTGATCTTAGAAACCCTTTCGTAGAAAATTTATTACTAATTAAACAA
Organism: Sambucus nigra; assembly: GCA_949130495.1. Lineage (NCBI taxonomy): Eukaryota > Viridiplantae > Streptophyta > Magnoliopsida > Dipsacales > Adoxaceae > Sambucus > Sambucus nigra. Next base: position 264,886,222 of record OX422211.1, on the reverse strand, counting down.
ATAAAAAAAATACGAGGATGGAGCCCACGCGATCGTAACGAAAAGATACACAATTCCATATTTTAGACAAGAAGGTAAACCGAACCGGTTCGGCCAGGGGTCGAACCGGTTCGCTTTGACAGTCAAAATGATGCAATTTTGATTTCTTCAAACTCCCACCTATTTTGTTCCCCAAAAACGTCTCTTCCAAACTTACCAAACCTGAATTAAAACACATAAAACATAATGGTACACAAATATGATGATTTAAACACTTCTAAATCATCCTAAGGTCAGAGATTTGACTAATATTAATGATTCAATCAATTGATTGATTTATTTTTCATATCTCTCAACCAAAACCCTAAGTTAAATCCACAAATCTAAATTTAGATTCAAACACTCTCTACATCTCATCAGAGCTAATTTACCCAACAGTTATAAGTCATCTAAATTCATCAATTGATTATCTAAATCAATTGAATATCCAGGAGATAGATTCAACCCCCAAATCCTCTTTTTGCATGAGAAAACCCTCCCCAAAAATAGTTTTCTACCTACTATGATATGAACATAAATTCCACACATAAAAGTCACAGCACAATAACCACTTTCCTTAAAAGATTCGTAGGCTCTGAAATTCCATTAGAGAAGATGAATTGCTCCTCGAATTTTCTCTTCAACCCTCTTTTTATTCTTCCTTATTCACTTTCCCTCTTCCCTCACTTAGTTGAGGTTTAGAATTGTGTTTAGGTTGCCTTACAACCTTAACCCAAGATTAACTAATATGAATCCCGAAATTAATATAATGAGCCAAGTCCAAATGACCTAAACACCTTTGTGTGATCCTAATCTAGTCTAAAAAACTCCTGAAACCCAATTACTATCCCCGGGTACTTATTTTTACTATTTCGACCTATTCAGAACCAGTTGTGAACTCAAAATATCCATTGAGTCTCTCTACATAAATTTTAAGTATAAACCTTAAAACACTTTACTCACAAGTCCCGGTTGAGGTACCATAAAAAATCCCATCGTTCCCACTCACTATGACGTACTAACAATTCACCGTATTTTATTTACTATAAACACACTTAGTAAATTTACCACATAAATATTAATCTTATTTCCAAAAATTAATATCTATTAAATAAGCAATATTTTATTTTAATCAAATTACTGTACACGTGTAATTTAAAACACCAAAAATAATTAAATCCAAAATTATTCAAAAATACGAGGTGTTACATACTTCCCCCTTGAAAATGAACTTCGTCCCGAAATTTCAAATATGCCCAATACTAATACCTTGGATCCTCACATTCAAGGCCTCCGAATGTATTCAAAGTTAACTCCTAATAATATTTTGGTGCTTTCACTATACACACGCCAATGGTGCCATTATGACTGAAGCTTTACTCATTACAACCCAATATTAGCTACAAGTCCATTTTAACTCATACATACTGATATATTCCTTTAGGTCTCGCCTACATAATGACATGCAGAACCATCACAAATCCACTAATAATGCTTCAAAAAGACCAGCCTATGCTCCACTAGCTCTATTATCTCTATAATGGAAAAGTCCCCACTTCGATAGGTGCCAATATCCCTTGATGCATAAACAAGTAACTCTCCTCATAGGAGACAACCATAATAACCTGTAACACCCCGCCCGCCCGGGGAGAGCGAACGGAGCGCCACTATCGATAAAATAAATCAAAATCCACAAGTAACAAGGTATAGAGCATCTAAATAAACCCACAATAATATAAATCCACTAATCTCAATCTCTTCAATTACAACAAGTCTCTCGAATTAAATACAACAACTAACTCAAAAATAAAATACAAATCTCCAAAGATCTATACATCAAAATAATACAAATATTTCCCAAACAATTCTTGCAAAAATCAATCTCCATAGCGCCCCAAAATCCGCACTAACCTGCCACTAAAAGAAAATATGGGGAAGTACACAATACGACAGGAAAGATGCTCAACAAATATGGATTAGCAATGAATAAAACGTAACAACACGAGTACGAATATTCAAATCAAAATGCAAATCTCAAAGCATTTATCAATATAATTTCTCAACAACACTTTAACCGGGTCACCAGGCCTCACCACATCCGTATATGCTTTATCAAGCCATAGCCCGGGAAACAGGAATTTTGGCGGGTGCCCAACATCCGTGCCATATTAAAATCTCATGACAACGTGCTCATCAACAATATAATGATACCACATGAATCAAAATAATTTCAACAATTATTTTCCATATTTCAATGAATTTATCAATTCAAATATGAGTTCAATTAATAAGACATCAAAGAGAATGACACTCGCGAGATTTAATGAGCATATTGTGTAAAACCCCATACCTCAAACCATGATGAGAAACCAGCGATCACATCCTCAAGATCAACACAAAAGATCTACAAAAGTTCCTTCAAGAACCTCCAACAAAATTGCCCCAAGAACACCTCTAATCTAAGGTTTGAACTCACAAATCTCAATGGGCCAAAGTATATATAAAAAGAAAAGGAATATAAAATATATTTGGTGCCAAAATATGTGCCAAAAGTATGTTAAAAGGCTTGCCCATGACTTCCTTTTATAATGCAAAGAAATGAAAAGTTGGAATCCAAAAGACTCCTTTAAATAAGGCAAAGAAATGAAGAGTTGGAAGTCAAAACAACTCCAAGAGTTAAAAACATTTTAAAATCATTTTAAAATCCGTTTTAACTCCGTTTTCGAAACCATTTGAAATTATCGCCTTTAAAAATAATAACCAACATATTTGAGCAATAAAAATACTTTTATCAAAAACTTTATTTTCCTCCATTTTCCAAAAATTAATTAAAATATCCCAAAATTACGCGGGTTGTTACATAACCCCCAATAACTCATGTCAGAATTCAAACTTCGATTCACAGTGACATACTCCCACTATGTTTGTGAACTATATAAAAATGACATAGATTAACTCAATAATTATCGACGGACCACGAATCACTTCGGGTTCGAGAAACTTGTTATTCCCCACATCTAACCAACTAAAGGGTGGATGACAAGATCTTTGTTTAAAGCCTTAGAAGGCATCACGCAGATAATAAACTGCTACAAGGTATCACATGTAACTCTACCATAGGTAATTAATACTCCCAATTAACCAAAAATCCCGAATACACATTTCTCACATTCTCCAACATCCAAGTCACCTCCCGTGTACCCATCGGCCTATGGGTGACACATTTGGTTAAAAACTTTACACCATCCCCATCGCCTCCTAACACTTCCTATCAGAGGTGGGACTCATCCTGATTCACAATAATAATGGGTAGCACCTTGTGCCGATTCATTTCTTCTCTCAAATGAAATGTTGGGCATACTGCCCGATAGTATAACTCCGCTCTACTTTCCAAAATTATGGGGTTCTCCTTTATTAAGGGATATCTTTTACATGTATCTCCACCGTCTTTCAACTCATCTCGATTATGATAGTTCACCTTGAAATACACTTGGTCGAACTATCTCCTTTTCTTAAACAAAGTTAAGTCCATCATACGATTCCACTTATATTTCTAACAACACCACAAGAATATATTCAACACATTTATTATAACACACCCTTATCCTGAACGATTCTGAAAATTATACTAACCAGGTCATCCATACACCCAATATCCCGTGCACACCTGTGAAATCGTCGCTAACGTCTCATATGTAACAATTTTATCTCAATCTCGGCCCCTCACTCTCAGTGTGGATATATAATAAGGTTATACTCAGCTTTCCTTAATCATCATGACTTATTTCTTCTCGATACTACCCCACCGATGAACTAGTGGTGCAAAAGTTCCCCAGTGGTTCCTACACAAAACTAACGGCTCCACGTGCCTTATATCGTATACTAGCTCTCAGCTCAAAGTGTTTTCTATACACTTTCAATGATTAACATTCAAAACAGATGCCCTAGCATCCAACAACGTTGTAACACCCCCTGATTTTTTAGCCGTAAAATATTTATTAAATTAAAATTTTCAAAAAACTAATAATTTTTTAAATCTATTTAATTTTGGTATGTAAAAAGGTTGGTATTGATATGTAAAAATAAGGTTTTAAGTGGAATATAAATCGGGATTAAAATTTGAAAATTATAACTTTTGTATAAAAATCAGGGGAGGATCCGACCTAAGCAAAAAAAATATTTGACCATCCGATCGAGCTGAATTTTTTTGTGCAGCTTTGTTTCACCTTCAGCTACAACATGTTAAAATTTCAATCAATTCCAACAGTTCGGTCATCCTGAATGTTTTTCTTAGTGTTTGTATTTGATTAGGGCTCAAACTCTTTATGTTATATAAACATAAAGTGACGGGGTTAGGACTTTTAAAACACATTTTAGTCTTTTTCAAAAATCGGTAGCCTCCCATAATTTCATTCTCTTTCATCTACAAAACCTAAACCCCATTGAACACAACTGTCAACTCAAGTTTTGAAGATCTATATCTAGTTTTCTCAAGATCAACCAAGAATGCGTCTTTATTATTTTTGCGTGAGGAACTCTACGGTGTAATCAGAATTTTGAGGAAGAATTTTATGAGTTTTCAAGTGATATTTTAGGTCCGAGATTTACAAAATAATCCTCGAAATCTCTCAAGAGTATTTTCTTTTTTCTCTGTTATTTGTATTCTTCTTGAAATGTTGTGGTATTCATTGAAATCCGATGTGTTATTCGATTCAGATATTGTGTATTTGTTTATGTGAGCATGGTGCAATAAAATTTTAATATGGCACTGAGAATGGTCACCCACCAAAAGTTCAAAAGTCCAATAGTCGGAATGAGGCTTTAATATGCCTAGGTGAGGTGAGGCCCAGTGACCTATTGATGTGCTATTGAGAAATAAATTAGTACAATGCTCGGGTGTCACATTCGACTTATATATATTTTTGTATTGTTACATTTTATTCACTGTTAATGTATTGAGCATCTATTCTTGTCATATTATGTACTTCCCCATTTTTTTTATTTCTAGTGGCAGGTGATAATGGATTTGGGACGGTATCGGTGAATATTTGGGTGACGCGTGAGATACAAATTATTATTGGCAAAACAAAAGTGTATTTTTATGGAGCTTTTTATTATTTTTAGTATAGAGGAAATTGTGTAATTACTTGGAGATGAACAATTGTAAAATTTTGTATTATTGAGAGACACTAGAATTTAGTTTAGTTAGGGATAATAGTTTTTTAGCTTTTGATGACATATATATTAAGGTCGTTGCTCATATCATAGTTATCTTTGATGCCTTATATATTGTCATCTTTAGTTCATAACCTATTTTAACTTTTATCTCAATTATATGCAGTTATACATTTGTTTCAATACTTTGGTTTATCTTTATTAGTTCATTTCTTTGAAAAATATTTCATTGTGTTTTATATGACACTATTTCTTAATTTTATTATTTTTCCTTTGTCGATTCCATGACAAACAAGGGAAGCGAGTTTTCCCAAAGGGGGAGAGTATTTCCTTTAGGGGGAGATTACTTAATCAAGACAAAGTATTATCGTGTCATATTATGATATAGTTTATACGAAAATAAAATAGTGATAGATGACTTAGTTAATGAAGTTTATATATCATATCTTGTTGAGATATTAGATCAACTTGGTACATGGTCTTTAGTGATTACATGAACCAAGAATACATCTTGTATCCGTCTTATTACTTATGTTATATTACCAATTGTTTACATATTGGTATCTTGATGAATTTGTAATGCTTGACAAGAATCGAGTTTTAAGAGTTTCGAATAATAATGGAATCTCTTGCGATTCATTCAAGTGGGTCTATCTATCTTTTCATGCATTTGGTCGGGCGATTCGTGTCATTGGTGATAGATTTGATTCATTTGTTTGTAATCTTTTCTTTGTGTATTTTGTCACAAAATGGACAAATGGGGAGATTATAAAAGCACAAGTGTGCTCAAAGGCTCCGTAGGAATAGGTTATCTTATTCTGTTGATCGAAACACTTTGAGTCATAGTTTAAGAGTTACCTTATACCATTACCAATGAGAATATCACTTTAGGATAAAGGTAAGAGACTTAGAAGACTTAGATTCACCCCATGGTATACCTAACTAAAATTTGGGTTTTCTTAAATTGAAAAATGTGTTAACCTAGTGTGTGACTTTTTAGATATATTGTCAAATTCAATATGAAATATACTCTTTGTGGTGACAAAAATCTCAACACAAACAATTTATGAAGGAAAACAATCACTGATATGAAAGAAACAGCGGAAATCACAATCACAATTACATGACACAAGAATATACGTGGTTCGGAAAATTGCCTATGTCCACGAAAAGGTCTACTGTTCTTATTAAGTAACTCTCGAGATAGTTTTTCACATGCCATTTGCCCTGGACCAGGGGTACAATATATGTTCAGTTGAAAGAAAGAGAGTGTTAGTAACCAACACATTACCCCAGTATCCCCTGAATATCTCATCCGAGATTTTAGGGATGGACTTGGCCATATCTTTTTATTCTAACCGTTATCTAGAACTCATAATTTGGGCCTGTCACCTTTTATTCTCATTTGGGATTCGTCGGCTACTCTTATGCGCCTAGTCGACAAAAGGGTACCCATAATTGCCCCTAAAATTTTAGGGACACAATTGGGCTCAAAAAATTTAAATGGCGCTCCTATCCTGCTTCTGATGGCACTGCTGTAATTTTTTTAAATTGAGAGGGGAGTGAATCGTCGTTCTACGATAGTTTAGTGCGGCAAATCTTCTTTGATTATCATGCGCTGTTATTGAGGGGTTTAAACCAAGGCGTTCATATGATCCACTTCGCCACTTCTACTCTGTGTCTCCTCTTACTTCCAAATTTCCCTTTCCTCTCAAGCTTCCTCTTGCCTTCAAGATCATTCTTCATCGTTTAAAAGCTATTTCCTACTTTTCATCTTCATTCACCTGTGGTCTCTCATCATTCCTTTCTTGATAACTACTTCATAAGTTCTCAATCTCTTCTTTTTCAGTATTTCCTTTCATCATTTTTTTCTACAGTAGTTAGGGTTTGCTCATGGCTAGGATAGATAATAAATCTCTGGTAGAATTTAGGAAATGTTATAATATTCCTGACTGGGTGGATATTAAGTGTGCCCCTATTCCTCATAATGTTCGCGACATTGAGGATGGCCACTAGATTCAGATTCTTTTATTGTCTCAAGGGGGTTTAAATTTTTCCCCAAATCTCATTTTCTTACACCTGTTCCAGTATTTCAATATAGTCCCAGCCCAGAGTTCTCTAAGCATTTGGGAGATTGTAAATGGTGTCCATTGAATATGGCACTAATTTAGGTTTAGTTGAAATCTGCTTTTATTATACCTTTTCTCGTACCAGCTCTGGTCTTCTCTACTTGAAAGCGAGGGGTTAGGATAGGGTGTTGGTAGTGAATCTACCTGATTCCCATAAAGACTACTGGTCTGAGAGATTTATTGCTGGGAACTAGCAATTCCCTCCCCATGTAGGGGGTACAAGGTACAGGGGACATTAAATCCCTACTTATGAAAAGGAATTTATAAGTCGTTGTTCAATCTTATTTCCTTTTGATTGTTGATTTATTGTTTTCTTCCTCTAATAATTTCTTTTCCTTTTTAGCGAAGTCCAAGAATTAAGAGCCTGCTTTCCATAAGATTCGCGCTGCTGAGTTAATCAAGCCTAGCTGATAAGGTACTCAATTGTAGTAGGTGAACACCCCAGGTCTTCTGCCTTTTTATTAGAGTACAAGAATACTATCTCCATCTTTATCGCTCATCCAGTAGATTCCATCCCTCAACTTGACATCCCAGGGGAGGAAGAAGATCATCTCCCACTCATCGAGCTAGACGACGAAATGGAGAGAATCTTAGAGTCTAGTGTTGCTGCAGGGGGCAGAGGTGGTAGTGCTGAAGCATGATCCATTGAGGAGGTATCCATCGAGGAAGAGTATGGTGGAGAGAGATCTAGTGAGGAGGGTTCTAGCTCAGGAGGTTCCAGGTCAAAGAGCTCCAGTGAGGAGGATATGGCTCCCCCGGAAGAAGAAAAAAATTGATCCAAGATGATGATGATGATGTCCTGTTATCCAAGAGGTTGAAGATGCAGAAGATAAGGTCTGGGGCCACTGCTAGTGGTTCTCAGACTGCACCTCATGAGAAGGAGTTGGAGAGGAAGAAGAAGAGAAAAGAGAGAGAGAGAGAGAGAGAGAGAGAGAGAGGGGGGGAGGGAAGAAAAAAGGAAGAGAGAAACGAAAAAGAAGAAGAAAGAGGAGGAGAGGAGAATAAAGAAGGCACAGGCTTCCCTTGTGCTTGTGATTGTCCCAACTGAGGGGGCCTCTATGGCTCTAGCCCCTCTGTTTGCTCCAATGATGCTCGAGAGAGCAGTACTGACGGTGAACCGTGAACAGTCTTTGAAGATGGGTCTAGACCAGTTAGCCCTGAAGGTAGATCAGGGTCTTTCTTTAGTAAGTCCATTTACTTTCTTCTCTATTTTTTCTTTTATTTCCTTGTATTCTATGTCTCGCACCTATTTTTCTTATAGTTTTTGTCTGACTACACTGCCCTCTGCCGTAGTCGAGATGGGCTAGTGAGGAAGAACACTGAGCTTGAGGGGAGCATGAGGACTATACAGGAGGCCCAGAAGTCCTCCTAGAAACCTTTCATAGAGGCTGAGGCCTCTTTCGCCAAGGAGAGGGCTGGGGTAGCCAAGGAGCTAAAGGAACTCCGCGAGGCCTATGAGCTAGTTGTGGTGAGCAAACTGGCTATCATAAATGAGAATATAGGTTTCATAAAGAAGGTAAAGATCCTAGAGGTAGAGGTGGCCACAGTTAGAGAGAATGTATACAATAAGGGCTGAAAGGCAGCCTATAAAGATGTCGAGAAGCAGATTGACTACATCAGTCGGGAAAACTTCAAGAAAGGCTAGGATTGGGCCTTAGTCGCTAATTGAGTTACTACTGACTCATCTCTATTTGGCAAGCACAATCCTGGCCCCAAGCCCATAATTGATGAAGAAGCCCCTACTGTTGACCTTCCTATTGTTCCTGCTGATGTTGCCCCTTCTACTCCTGCTGCAGATGCCCCTGCACTTGGTGTAGAGACGAGTGAGGTTGCTGCTAATAAGGGGAAGGAGCCAGCCCCTACAGAGCAGGTCGAGATTGACCAATATACTTTTAGGCTTATTTTATTTACTTGTATTTTTTTATTTTCTCCTTTTGTCATTCCATGTATCTGTACCTGGCTAGTTCCATTTTTTAATGAAGTGAAGGAATTTTGTTTTCACATTCACTGATATACTTGTCATTTGAATTCCATGTCTTGTAATTTGTTGATCTTGATGATTACATTCATGCCACTTCTCGTCTAGGAAAAATCCTAGGTTTGAATGTAAGTGACCAAGTTCGTCGAGTATTTATCAAGATTTGTAAATCCCTTTGGACAAGGAACCAAGATTATAAAGATCAATTCAAGGTAGCTGCCAGGCTGAAGGATAGACTTACAAAGAATGAGGAGGTTGGTGCCTCCGTTCAAGAGGATATGGATGCTCTGAAGTCTAAGCTATTGGATGCCTCCGAGATCAATTAGGTTGGAGAGGTTCTGCAGCAACAAAATGATGCCTTAAGGAGGGAAGTTGCATGCCTCAGGAAGAATGAAACGCGCATTACTCCTTTAGTTATACAGGGTTCTTCATCGTCAACAAGGCAGCGATCTAGAATTAGCGATAGTGGTTCCCTAAGGGAGATTATCGAACTGAGGGGAGATGTGCGTCGAGTGTATGTGATAGCTGCTAGGCTTCATAGGTACGTCCCCAGACTCATGCATTTATCCAAAAAAGGTCCTCGAAAAGTGTAGGAAGATGGATATAACCAAGGCTGGACAAATGCTCCCACAAAGTTAAAGGAGGTTGAGGATCTGGCCTTTATCAAAGGGTGGCTAAGTTCCCTCAGGGAGTTAAAGGTGCCCAATAATTCTATCTTTTTTTATAGCATGAGATCAATCCCTCATCCTTGGAAACAAATCCATTTAGAAGGGATACCACTGGATCCCAATAGATGCAATACCAAGGCAGCTGCTAGAGTCAAGCTCGAAGGAGGTTGAGGAGGAATTTACCCCTTATCCAGACAATGGTCGAAGGGCACGAGTAGCTAATTACCTTGCTCAGCGACTTGGTCACCCTTAGGATCCAATTTATTTTATTATTGTTGTACGTGTAACTGTGTAACCTTTTGCAATAAAATTTTTATGTTTTGGGAAGTTGTCGACTAAACATATGTTATCTGTATTTTATTTATAATCTCTAACTCTTTTGGGCTTCTCAGCCGACTAAATATGACTTAGAGTTTATTTTCAAATGAGTATTCTATAATACCCCGTAATTTTATTGATTTTATTTAATGGGATTAATTAAATTAAATGAGATAATTCATTGGAAATTAATCCGGGTTTAAATACTAGCGAGATGAGAGTTGGTATTTGATTATGATAATTATGTTGAATATTACAGGGTGAATATGGTAATATATGATTAATTAATTTATTAATATTATCGTGAGTTATAAATACGGCAATTTCAGAAATTAAGTTGGGACGCGCGTGTGAGTCGTGTCAGAAATCAATTTAATGAATTTTAAAGTAAATTATATTTATATCATTCGTATGCTCATTTTGAGTGCGCCAACATGTCCAGAAGGGTCGAAATAGTCATAAAACACTAGCCGGGAGTTTAATTTGGGTCTTGGGACATTTTTAGGCCTAACCGACAACCCGGGAGGGTATTTTAGTCATGTGGATTTTTAAGGAATATTAACCCACGAAATTTAGACTTAGTTTATCATCTAACTCTTAGGACTCCTAGGGTTTTCACAAATAAAAATCACCAACGAAAGTTAGATAATAGAGAAGGAACTTCCCAAAGGAGAAAAACCACCCTTAGAGGCCATTACACCACCACTACCACCACCGGTTAGATCGGAAAGAGGGGATACCTTCTGTACCATCTGCTTCAAAGGATTGGAACATCGAATTATTCAGGCAAGTGATTTAATTCATTAAGATTCAGCAAATAATTTATCCATGATAGTTTAGGATATTAAAATTCATGTAAATATTGAAATTCATGAAATTTGGAGATGAAGCCTTAATTTTGGTTAGGATTTATATGTAATTTCGATTATGGAAATATCTTATTAACAAAATTATAACCCATTCATAGTTAATCAAAAATTTATATGGTGTTATATGAATATCTTGAAGAAAATAGGAGAAATAGGGTTTTTATAAAAAAAAATGTGATTTGATCTCAAAAACGGTTCATCATTGTTGGTTTAATGATTCTAATACGTTAAAGTTTATGCATAGATGTTGGTTTGATGATTAGAATACTGGGTTGGGAGTTTGGGACGTTGTAATGGAGTATTTGGGTGTAAAATATAGAGAACCCGTAACTGTTAACGGAAATTCTGGGCAGATACCTGTTCGATCGATCGATGGACTCAAGAATGTCGATTGATCGATGGATCGATCGATCGATCCCTTTCCATAGATTGATTGAACCCTTCTGATTTTTGTAAAAATTGTTCCCTTTAAGGTTTTTTGAATCCCAAGATAGTACGAAATTGTAGTGTGACTTATAAAAGATTGTGGGACTTGGTTGAGGTCAGTATGATTGTAATTAGTGCCCGGAATATGTTATACCTTATGGAACTTAATGGGATTTTTAGGGATGCTTACCGAGTGAGGTACAATTAGAAATTACATAAATTGAGAGCGAGTTTGAGTGGATGATGATGTAAGGTTAGGACCAGTAGCAGAGGGACTCTAAATACTGAGATAACCTTATAGACTAGCGGGAACTTAGTAACCTATTTGGGATAGGGTATATACTCGGAGTTATACGTCAAAAATTATTGCGCTAAACCTATTATTTAGAATAAATGGGACGATATTATTATATGTGCAAGACATATGATATGGGGATGGAATATACCTATACTAAAATGATTATTGCCTAAGTTGTGTGAATACTTAGTATATGAATGATTATGTGTATGACATACCTACCATACTTGCTATCACGGGAGGTTGATTTTCGGGAAAGGATCGTCTTATCTTTGTGTGCCTTCGGGGGGATTTAGACTGGTCCCTTAAGTAAATAGGACTGTGAATGACTTATTTATGAGTTGATAAGTCAGCTGACCATGGGAGCGTAGGTATGTGCGTGACCCATGGGTATGTGAACTATGTTCGCCCCCATTATGTGTGATTTTGTTTATTGAAATGGTTCCTGAGTGATTCGGAATGCGTAGTCCTTATGTACGTGATGTAGCGGGATTCGATAGCAGAGTATACGTGCACCGCAGCTTAGCCTAGGGGTGCTATATTTGTATATATAAGCTGATAATGATATACTTGTACTTGTAACTGGCTCACTGTTAAATTATGAATGCGAATAATTGAGATATTTGAATGGGATTAAAAATGTGAGAATTCATATCATAATTGATGTAATAATCTGATTAATGTAAAGGTGAGTTATATACAAAATATATTAGAATGATACGAATACACCCCTATATTATAATGTGAAGACAGTAAGGGGTACAGACTAGTTAGTTAGCGCCATAACTAGTATGGGTTAAGGGTATACGTTAGGCGTGTCATGCGAGAGCACGTAACTAACATGTATATAATATTTATTATTTAATGCAATTAAACACTTGCTATATTTTTAAATTGTTTTGACCTCAGGCTCTGACCCATTTACTTCCAAATCTATATTTCTTGTAAAACATTTTTAGGTGTCCAGCCACAGGGACGCCAAGCTTAGGAGTTCCATTCCATTGACATGCAGTAACTGTTGTGGAAGTTACAGGATCTCGTTACTAGACGCATACACATCTATCCTTGCTTCTTTTGGGAGTCATTATTCCAGTTAGGACCTGTTTCCCATTCTATTCAGTGAAAACATTTTTAGACTTTCATTTTATTTCAGTCTTCGTATTTTATTTATTCAGACTATTGTACTTGGTTTATTTACATTGCTGCTACTTTATTGGAGTGTTTACTCCTGATTTTAGTTATTTCATATTGTTGATTTCCCTTTTGAGTTAGTTCATGTGATTGTTGGATGATGATTTAAATGGTTTAGTTGTTGGTGATTTTAAACAATAAAATTTGGCACTTCACTATTTTAAATATTAGGTGGTTAGTAATTAAATTAAATATTTTCGATAGTGATTCCAAGAACTGAACCAACTTGACATTTTGTATTAATTTAAATAAAGGAGTAGCTACTTGGTATTTAATTAGTCAGGGTGTCTCATATTCCCCCAGTCTAGTATGCCATAGGCATACCACTCCACCCAACTTTACCTTTTAAGTCGTGTCGTCACGCTGCCTTAGGCCTAAGTAGGGCGATGGCGAAGATACGCCTGATCAATGGGAAATATGCTCAAGCAGGATTTTAGAGCCAAGCTATGTTGGCGACCAACCTTGGTTGGACATATTGCCTAAGGGTCCCCTGTAGGTCTTCATTTGTTGCCGGAGCAACCTAGGAGACCATTTGTGTTACGAAAAAAGGTCTGAGGAGGATTACTATATGTCAACCCTTCTAGCTATGCTTTAGAGAAGTTGAGCTAGTATAAACCCAACCACTGTGGTACACTCACAAGAGGCTAGCTCAAGATATATTTCGACTGGAGCAAGTTAACCAACTTACTGTAATCCACGCTCTTTATAGTATATGCTAAAAGAGTGAAGCCTGTAACTTAGAAAGGGTGAGATGACCAACATATATAGAATGCTAAGGCCAATCGAGTTTTATTGATCAAATTCAGGAACATAGAGCAACATTAATTTGTAAATGAAAATTTGCCTAAACTAATGGTGCATAAAGAAATCTAGAAGTATAATTTCTTTAGGTTGGCCACATTCCAAGCTCTTGGTATCTCCCTGCCCTCCAGTGTTTCCAAGTGGTAGGCTCCTTGTAGGTCGTCCCTTATCACCTTGAATGGTCCTTCCCAGTTAGGTCCTAACTTGCCATCTGATGGTCTCACGGTACTACAAAGAACTTTCCTTAGGACATAATATCCGACCTGGAATTTCCTTGGATTGACTTTCTGATTGTATTGTCTGGCTAGCTGTTGCTGGTAAGATGTCAGCTTAACTAGAGACAATTCTCACCGCTCGTCGACTAAGTCAAGTTTAGTGAGCAACGCTTCATCATTGAGGCCTTGATCGACTAACGTAAACTTCATTGTAGGGAGATTCTAGTGGGATAATTGCTTCCATTCCATATGTGAATGCAAAGGGTGTCTCCCCAGTTTCTTGCCTTGGGGTGGTGCGATAGGCCCAAAGGATGTGGGGTAATTTATTCACCCATGCTCCTTTATCTCGCTCTATGAACTTTTTCAATCTATCAATCACTGCCTTGTTGAAAGCCTCAGCTTGACCATTACTTTGAGGATATGCCACAGAGCTGAAGTAGTGCCTAATTCCATAATAGTTGCAAAATCTTTGGAAGGGGACACTCTCGAACTGAGTCCCGTTGTCGATAATAATCATCCTGGGTATGCCGAAGCATGTGATGATATTTATCCATATGAACCTTATCATATTTGTGTCCCTGATGTTCTCCAGTGGTTCTGCCTCTATCCACTATGTGAAGTAGTATGTGGCGACTAATAAATACTTTCGATTTCCTACTGTAGTAGGTAGAGGACCTAAGATGTCCAGACCCCACTGGGCGAATGGCTGGGGGATAATTATGGACTTTAGGTCGTTGGTGGGTTAGTGGACCATAGGCGAGTGCTTTTGGCATTTTTCACATTTTTGAACGTAGACTCCAGCATCCTTACGCATGTACGGCCACCAGTATCCTTTCTTTATTGCTCGAAAAGCTATCAACCTTCCTCCTGTGTGACTTCAGTAAATTCCTTCATGAAGCTCGTGCAGAACTTGCTCGACGTCCTGTGGATGAACGCACTGGAGGTAGGGGACAGTGAAGGATCTCTTATATAACTTTCCCTCGGTAGATAAATGAAAGCGAGCGACCTTGACTCTTATCTGATGAGTTATTTTCTTATCATTTGGAAATTTATCATTTTGCAAGTAATCTATAATGGGATACATCCAGCTCAGAGATTTTTCAATATGAAGAATTTACTCGGGGTTCCGTAATTCAGTAGCCTGGTAAATGCTGGGTTTCATGAGGAAATCAATTTGGATTGTACTTCTCAAGTTGGAGTTTATTACTGAGCTTAGAGCTTCTAGGGCATCTGCATGGTTGTTCTTTCCCCTAGGGTACTGCTAAACATCTACTTAATCGAAGTTGTCCATTAATCCCTTCACAATGGTGAGATAAATTTCCATGCGTTCATCCTTTGCATTGAAGCCATTACTTATTTGGTTGGAAACTAGCTGTGAATTTCCGAAGACCTGAAGGTGCCTCACCCCTAGCAACTGTGCTTTATGTAGTTCGGCGATCAGTGCCTCATATTCCGCCTTGTTGTTGGAGGCTTTAAATCCAAGTTTGATTCCCTTCTCAAGCACTGTATTCTCAGGAGTCACTGGCACAATACCTACTCCTTCCCCCCTTGAGTTGGAGGCTCCATCAACGTATAATGTCCAAACACTTAAGCCTTCCCTTAAACGACTGGTCTCGGGGTGATCGTAAGGCTGTCCCCCTGTGAACTCGGTAATGAAATCGGCCAGGACTTGCCCCTTAATGGCTGTTCTTAGTTAAAAGTGAATGTCAAACCTTCCGAGCTCAACTGACCACTTCAATAGTTGGCCAAAGAGATCTTCTTTCCTCAAAATAGCCTTTAGGGGGTGTGAAGTAACTACAAAGATGGAGTGAGCCTCAAAATAATGCTTCAGTTTCCTTAAGGCTATCACTAGTGCATAGGCAAGCTTCTCTAATGGTAAGTACCACTGCTCGGCTTCCAAAAGAGTTTTACTTGCATAGTAGACTCGATGCTGGCTTCCCTCTCTCTCGCATACCAAGGTAAAGCTTACATCATGGTCTGACACTGCTAGGTAGAGGTACAACGAATCATTCACCTTAGGGATTACGAGCAAAGAGGGCCTACTGAGGTAAACCTTAAGTTCTTCTAAAGCTCTCGAGTAGTCCTCGTCCCATGTTACTCATTTTTTCTTTTTAATAATGAAATAATGGTTGACACCATTCTGAAGACTTAGAAATAAACTGGTTGAGCGCGATGAGCATTCCTCCGAGATACTATATATCTCTTACTGTTTGAGGGGGCTGAACTTTGCTGATTTTATTGATCTGGTTGAGATTTTCTTCAATTCATCTCTTACTGACCAAGTATCCAAGGAATTTTCCTAAATGGACACTGAAAGAAAACTTGCTCGCATTAAGTTTCATTCGATACTTCCTGGATATTTCAAAGGTCCTTTCCAGGTCGGAGAGGTGGTCATCCTTGAGCGGGATCTTAATGAGCATGTCATCGCTGTAAACTTCCATGGTATCCCCCATCTGATCTTTGAACATCTTTGTGACTAGCCACTGATAAGTCATTCATGTATTCTTAAGGCCGAAAGGCATAACTTTATATCAATATAAATTAACAGTGGTTATAAAAGAGGTCTTATCTTGATCTGGCATGTGAATGGGGGATTTCGTGGTATCCATAATACGCATCTAAGAATCTCATCCTCTCATGTGCTGTTTTAGCATCGACTAGTTGATCAATCTTTAGAAGGGGAAAACTATCTTTGGGATAGGCTCTGTTGAGGTCGGTGAAGTCAATACAAACTCTCTACTTTCCATTTCACTTAGGAACTACTACTGGGTTAGATAACCATTTAGGGTACTGAACTTCCCGTATGGACCCTTCATCCAGTAGCTTCTCACCCTTCTTCTCTACTGCCTTAACCTTCTCAAAGGCTATTCGGCGAGCCTTCTGTGTAACTGGCCTGAAGGCGGGGTCTAAGTGTAATCGATGACAAGCGATACTGGGATCAATTCCAGGCAGATCGTAGGGATCCCATCAAAAACATCCACATTACACCAGAGGATGGTGATTATTTCTTTCTTATCGTGATCGGTTAGAAAGGTCCCAATTAGAAACCTCTTCTCAGTAGAGCTACTCCCAACTATGACTTCTTTCAGGTCTTCAATGACCCTCTTATAGGGGAGGAGACTGGTCTCCTCCACTCCTAGTTGACCATACCTTAGCGGCTATTTAGAGGGCATTAACCCCTCCTGGGGTTCCTCCTTGCCTTTTGATTCTTCCATCTTCTTCTCATGTTTGGGGCGTATGGCTGAGATGAAACACTTCCTTGTCGTAGCCTAGTCTCCATGGATCTCAACTACTCCTCGATCAGTTACACACTTCAATTTCTGGTGATAAGTAGATGGGGCAGCCTTCATTGCATAGAGCCATCCTCGATCGAGGATGGCTTGGTATGGCGATTCAATATCAATAACAAAAAAACTCGATTAATTTTAAGATGTTTCATGCCCTGACTGGCAGGATGATATTTCTCAGATGGATCGTGATCTTTTTGTCGAAACCAACCAATGGAATAGTGGCTTCCTTGAGATCGGCTATTCTTAGCTTCAGCTTCCTGAATAATTCAAGGTACATTACTTCGGATGAGCTGCCTTAGTTGACGAGCAACCTATCGACGTCCCAATTGGCTATCCCGAGTGTAATGACCAGTGCGTCATGATGAGGGGTTCTTACTCCCACCAAATCTTCATATGTGAAAACAATATGCTTATTGTAATCGAAGTCCTTTGGCCATCGACGCTTCCATGCCTGAGACTTGGCTGGGTCAATCTGGACTACCTTCATGACTGCGGTAAGGTATTTAACTTCCATTTGAGTCGTATTTTCTTAAATCTGTTTAAGGTTCGGCGCCCCATGTATTACTGCAAATTTATGGCCAATATCCTCCTTAAGGGTATTATTGAGCCTCTGCTCACCATTTGTTGTTTCTTTAACTGTCTTCTTCTGTATAAACTCAGTAATATGACCGACGTGGGTCAACTCCTCGAGGTGAGACTTCAGGTCTTTATAATGCTCAGTTTTATGTTCGACCTCCTTGTGGAATGCGCACCATAATGCGTTATTCTTCTTGGAAGGATATCCTCCCATCTTCTTCAGCCATTTGATAAATGGATCATCCTTGATCTTTGCAAGAATCTTGTAGATCGGCTCCTTAAAGACTGTGTTTACAGCCTGAAATTCCTTTGAGGCATTGTTCTTGTTTTCATTCTTGGAGCCATTCTTGCCCCCATTCTTATTCCTTTTCTTCGACGGTTAAGTCTTTTTGACCCCTTCGCTAGCCTTCGCATGACCATTTTCCCCTGCATTAAGATGGGTCACATCCTAAACTTTAGTGTATTTCTCAATACGGGCCATCAAGTCATCGATGGCTATGGCCTCCTTCTTAGATAAAGACTGGTGCAAAAGGCAGGATCTAGGCAAGACTATTTTGAAGGATGCTACGAAGACCTGCTGTAAGAAATCCTCGACATCATTAAACATTTCCCAGCATCTCTTCGTGTAATCTTTGAGGTTCTCCCTCCATATGGATGATTAACTTAGCTAAGATAATTGATTTTTCACAAAGAAACACGTCGAACGATCTCAGTTCTAAGATTATCCATGCGGGTGGTTCGCAGGACCCGCTTGAAGACCCTGTACAAGTAAGCAACTCGTAGCATTCTACCTCGAAGGGTTTCCAATGGACCTAGCTCGAAGAACCCAGCTCAAAGAACAAAGGTCATCTGGATGATAATAGTTTGTAATAAGAAATTGAATGTTGTATTATGTACTTTATCTAATAAATATATATGTTGAGGGGGGTCCCTTCATACCCACGAGGGTCCATGCCTGGCAAGACATGGGAGGGCTTTCATGCCCTATTAAGCAACCTCCTCCTAAGAACTTCGCAGGGACATAGTTTGGAGGATTGAGAACAAGGCAACGTTGGGAACTATCACCAACCCTCTTGGCATACCTGGACAAAACTTCACTTAAGACGAATGTCATTCGAGCCTACTCGAATGAACCTCCTCAATTCATTCGATCTCCCTCAATGCTTTCCCCCTCGAGGTCACCTCTCTGAGGTACCTCGGGTGCCAACCCGACTGACTGATGTGACTAGATACCAAACAATAGCCACTGTTTGAACCACTTCCTGAGGTCATGACATCTGACATTTAGGAACTCAAGAATACAGCACTTAAGTGCCTTTATCTTTGGGATGGAAAGTCTAGTTCACCAAATCTGATCGTATAGCCATCCTAGAGTGAGCCTTAAGCTAACAAGTCATATCCTTCATTAATGACTGCAATACTTACAACCAATAGAACGCTTTCACGCTAAAACTAACGGATCCCATGCATTATATTGTAATACCCCTCACTTTTAAAGGTATTTAAATTACACTGTGAATTTAATTTGGTAATTTGAGGAATTATTATGAATAATAATTCTGAGATTAATGAGTAAAATTAAATAAATTCAATATTATAAAGTGAATAGTAAATATTAGTTTTCGAGTGACGGATTAATATTTATGTGGATTATATTTCGAGACTAAGTATATTAGTATATTATTTTTATTACATGTCGCAGTTGGGTAAAGTGACAAAGAAACAAATTTTAAATTGGAAAACACGGGTATTGAACGTGTTGGGTCAAAATAGTGAATTTTAGTTAAGTGACTCGGATGGAGATTTTGACTCCGCCATTGGGTTCGGAATGGCCGAGATAGTCGAAATAGAGTACTCGGGGGTAGTATTTGGGTTCTGGGCATTTTTGGACTAGTAGGGACTCGTAAATGAGTACACGAGTCATTTAACACTTGGGTATATACCCAATTTCGAATTTAAAGAGGTGGCAGCCCTCATTTTCCCCAAATATCAGCCCTAAGAGAGAGAGAGAGAAGAGAGAAATAAGAGAAGAAATAAGAAGAAAGAAAAGAGAAGAAAATAAAAGATTTCCGGCCAAAATTCGCGGGATTCGACTCGTGGTCGTCGGATTTAATCCACGAGGCAAGTGTTTAACTTGCTTTATGATTTAGTGTGCTTAATTTCTCATATGGTAGTTGGTATAAAACTAAAGATTTTTGGGTTGAAATTTCTTGGATCGAACGAGTTTTCGAAAGATAAAAACGGATATAACTCGATTTATACCCAATTTGAGAAACTTGAAATTAATTAAAATTAATTGTTGGATCTGGGTTCTAGGATGATTAGAACCCTTTGAATGTGTGTATTTATGGTTATTTGAGGTTGAATGATGATGAGAGAGGAGATAAAAAGCTAGGAGGTGTTTTAATGGAGGTTTGGATTTTTAGAGAAGAAGGTGAATAGTGACTAGCATCAGTTCCAGGCCGTTTCGGATACAAAGATAGCCGATTCAGCTCTCGATCAAAACATAAAAGTTGTAGATTTTTCGATACGGTCGTGTGGGCGCCAACCGCGTATTTTTATGATTTTTCTTCGAATTGTTATGATTTTTATAAGATGGCAGTTCCGGGGTGAAATCACCAACTCGGAAATGCACTCGGAAATTGGAAAAATAAAAGGCTAAAATTGTTTGGAGATAAATATTTGGGGTTCCTAAAAATAGTGTGGGGAATTCTAAATATTTTTTTTAGTAAGACGTGTATTTTGGATTAGTTGAAAGTAAAATCCAAGATTTACCCAAATAGGGGTGTTCGTGAGGAATAACAGTTAAAGAGATATTTAGGCGTGATTTAAATATTAAATAAGGGAATACGTATTGAGGTATTTTAATTGTGTGACAGCTTATATTATTGCGAATGAGAATATTCGAGGCTATTGGCTATCACTATAAGAGTTTGGAGATTATAGCCATGAAATATTGAGAATAGATATAAATAATATATATATATATATATATTGAGGTTGTTGATATAATCATTGTGTAGTGAGAAAAGTTCAGAAAATAAAATATTGGGGATTGGTAAAATTGATAAATGCGTAGGATATCCAAGATATAAATATACTACGTATGGGATATATTATATGGGCTATGAGTATGCCCTTATATTATATAAGTGTAAAAATCATGCCCGTGCTACTTCCTATCACGGAGGTTATCGCGTCGGGACAGTGTTATCTCGATGGGACCTTTATGGGGGATATTGACTTGTACCCTAAAACATAGGACTCCTTGGTACAGGCTATCTGATTGATAGTCAGACGGTCCTAAGAGACGTGAGGGTATGTGCTAACCTATTATTGACTTGGAACTATGCTTCGCCTCAATTTGTATGTGTTTTGTGTTAATACAGTTCGAGAGTGATTCCGAACTAGTATTTCCCTTAGTTTGTGTGATACGGGGACTTGATAGCAGAGTATGCCAGCATCATAGATCTTATGTGGGGTGCCGTTAGTATATATATTATATGCGTGACTAATATATATATGTATATTTATATGGGAACTTTCTACTGTGCGTATAAGTAGATAAGTAAGGAATAAATGCTTCAACTTTATAACGATACAAGGGGTTTCTTAATTAGGGTGCAATAGCGCGATATATTGTTATATAAATTGATGTGTATGCATAAAGAGAATAATGTGCGTATACCAATATCTTATTTGGTGTCCTATATGTATAACTAATATACTTGTTGCGAAAAGTATATTGTATATATATGAGATGAGATATCATATAACCTAACCCTGTATAAAAAGGAGAAGAATGAATAAAGTGATATACTCCTTCCGGTAGATTTATATCCGGATTTATATGAATTTGGATCATAGGTTCTAATGAGAACTATCAATAAATACGGGATGGTATAAATATGTTATGTACTGAAGGCCTAATGGATCCCGATGATCAACATTGTCACGTAGTAGTGTATTGAAGGGGGGTTCCTTGTTTGGATTTTGCTTCGCGAGACACCCCACGCACGAACGTAACGTAATGGGGGGAATGGGGAGAAGTTTAGTCCTTAGTACCTGAATTGATGAGGTTTATTAGAAAATGGGTAATTACATTAGTTAGGCACGGTATCTTAACTAGGTTGTTTAAAATGGTATGCGCTAGTTGTGCACTGTTAGAAGAGGGGTGAGGTGTATCTCATGTGAGAGCGATACCAGTTTAAATATGAGAAATAACATATTTTAAAATATGAATTTTAAGCACTTGCTAAAATGTTTTCAAAAATCGGGCTCTGACCCGTTTATCTATTTTCCCTCTTGGTATATCTATATATATATATATATATATATATATAGGTGTACAGACATAGGGACGCCTGGATGATGATTCTTTCAAGTCATACATTTGCTGCAGCAGTTGTGGATGCAAGCAGGTTTATATTAGACGCTTCTCATAGGGTATAGATATTTGGAGCCTCTTCGTTGATGGCTCTTCCTGCGACAATGGAAGCAGTGCAGGGTTGATACTCTCAGCTCCAGCTGGTGCCAATATTTAATATGCTTTGAGATTCAACTTTCGAGCTTCTAACAATGAGTCCGAGTATGAGGCCATGATAGCAGGTCTCTCATTGGCAAAGACTCTTCGCGTAAAGCGACTCCTACTCCACAGCGACTCAAGGTTAGTTGTCAATCAAGTACTGGGAATCTATGAGGCCATAGATGAAAGGATGGCCAAATATCTTAAAAGGGTGGGAACGATGTTAGAACATTTTGAAGAGGCAAGACTGAAGAGAGTGCCTCGACAAATTAACAGCCACGCGGATGCATTGACGAGGTTGGCCTCGGCAACGAAGAAAGATGTAAGAAGGACCATTCCGATCGAGGTCTTGGGGAAGGCAACCATTGAGCAAGAAGAGGTATGTAACCCTTGTCACAATTTGAACTTAGGAGACTCATGGATGGACACCCTCTTCAGATATATCAGAGAGGGAGAGCTACCTGAATCCAAGTTAGAGAGGCAGAAATTGAGATATAAGGTTGCCAAGTTCTCGGTAGTAGGAGACGTCCTGTACAAGAAAGAATTCCTGCTACCTCTCCTCAGATGTGTGCACCCCACGGAAGTTCCCCGGATCTTACAGGAAATTCATGAGGGTTCTTGCTCTAGCCACATAGGGGGAAGACCCTTGGCCAAAAGAATCATCACACAGGGGTACTGGTGGCCAACCTTGTCCAAGGACGTTGCGGCCTATGTGAGGAAATGTGATAAATGTCAAAGATTCGCCGCTATCCCTCATCAACCTCATCAGCCTATAACATCAATCACTTCTCCATGGCCATTTGTGGTATGGGTAATTGACTTAGTAGGACCCCTGACAAGAGATGCCAACAATTATAGATTCTTGATAGTTGCCATCGACTACTTTTCAAAGTGGGTGGAGGCAGAGCCGATGATAACGATCACAGAGCAGAAGACCTTCCAATTTATTTGGAGGAATATCATATGCAGATACGGCCTCCCAAACACTCTCATCTCAGACAATGGGACCCAGTTCAAGAACTCCTCTTTAGAAAAGTGTTGCCTAAGAGTGGAAATAAAGCAGTTCTTCTCATCTCCTGGTCGACCTCAGGAAAATGATCAGACCGAGGTCACAAACAGAACAATTCTCGATGGAGTCAAGAAGAGGTTAGAAGATGCGAAGGGAAGATGGACTGAAGAGGTCTGCACTGTGTTATGGGTCGACAGAACCACGGAAAGGACACCGACAGGAGAAACCCCATTCATGTTAGCACATGGCTCAGAGGCCGTCATACCAACGGAAGTAGGGCTCCCAACTAATAGGATTCAGACCTATGACCCTGATAATAATGGGGAAGAGAGGAGGCTAGACCTAAATCTTATCGAAGAAAGAAGAGAGGACGCGGAGGTCAGACAAGCAGCCTACCAACAGAGGGCAGCGAAATTATACAACCAAAGGGTGAAGTCAAGACCCATTGCAGTGGGAGACCTAGTGCTAAAGAAGACCTTACAGAAAGCAAACAAACTACACCCAAACTGGCATGGTCCCTACAAAGTGACAGAAGAGGTTGTGCCTGGCACTTACAGGCTATAAAATTTAGAAGGAGAACCTTTCGCTAATCCATGGAATGCTGATCACCTAAAGAAGTATTACATATGATGTTGCATAAAGTTGTGTAAATGTACCATCTTATCATGAAGAGGTTATTAATAAAAGATCAGTTCCCGTGGTGGCCCTTGCTTCATTTTGCACTTATGTCAGAAATTTATAAGGATAACATCTTAGGTGATGACCTCAGACCCTTATAACATCACTCAGTGGTGACGAGGTCTGAGCTCAGGCACCATAATGAGATGACCTCATACCCTTAACATCATTAATTTGGTGAGATTAATTATGGGGATAACATCTTAGGTGATGACCTCAGACCCTTATAACATCACTCAGTGGTGATAAGGTCTGAGCTCAGACACCATAATGGGATGACCTCAGACCCTTAACATCATTAATTTGGTGAGATTAATTATAGGGATAACATCTTAGGTGATGACCTCAGACCTTCATAACACCATTCATTGGTGATGAGGTCTGAGCTCAGACACCATAATGGGATGACCTCAGACCCTTAACATAATTAATTTGGTGAGATTAATTATGGGGATAACATCTTAGGTGATGACCACAGACCTTCATAACATCACTCAGTGGTGACGAGGTCTGATCTCAGACACCATAATGGGATGACCTCAGATCCTTAATATCATTAATTTGGTGAGATTAATTATGGGGATAACATCTTAGGTGATTACCTCAGACCTTCATAACACCATTCAGTGGTGACGAGGTCTGATCTCAGACACCATAATGGGGTGACCTCAGACCCTTAACATCATTAATTTGGTGAGATTAATTATGGGGATAACATCTTAGAAGATGACCTCAGGCCTTCATAACACCATTCAGTGGTGACGAGGTCTGAGCTCAGACACCATAATGGGATGACCTCAGACCCTTAACATCATTAATTTGGTGAGTAATTATGGGGATAACATCTTAGGTGATGACCACAGACCTTCATAACATCACTCAGTGGTGACGAGGTCTGAGGTCAGACACCATACTTGGATGACCTCAGACCCTTAACATCATTAATTTGGTGAGATTAAATATGGGGATAACATCTTAAGTGATGACCTCAGACCTTCGTAACACCATTCAGTGGTGACGAGGACTGAGCGCAAACACCATAATGGGATGACCTCAGACCCTTAACATCATTAATTTGGTGAGATTAATTGTGAGGATAACATCTTAGGTGATGACCTCAGACCCTTATAACATCACTCAGTGGTGACGAGGTCTGAGGTCAGACTACTAATTTGGTTTAAGCAAACACCATTGCATAAGCTTCAGAGCAAAACATCACGACATACATTCAATAAAAGAAGATGATCCACTTCAGAGAATAACACATTCTGAGATTATAAATATTCAGAGGTTACAAAGAATGGAAAAGTAAGAACCATGCTCATTCAGAAATTATAAATGTTCAGGGATTACAAATAAGCTTCACAATTTCAGGGGTTAAAAACAATATTCAGAGATTCTCTCTAATGGTTTGAGAGGGGAATGCTGGTGTCTTCGGTTTGGTTAAGATGGACGACGTTGGTCACCTCCGTAACATCATCATGGTGGTCTGCCCCTCCAACCTCTGTGCCGTCCAACGTGGAAGTCTCGACAGGCGCGGCAGCCTCCTCCTCAACCTCCTGAAGGGCTTGGGCAAGCTGAGGATTAGCAAATCCAAGGCCTATGAAGTCAGAGGCTTTCAAAGTGCTAGCCTCATTCTCCTTGACAGTCGCCCACTTAGTAGTAGCTTTAATACCTCTCTCGAGGTATTCAAAGCCAAAGCCCATAAACTCATCAGAACTTTTGTACTCGGCTATTATCCCCTCAGAGGCATCATCGAGGGCTGCCTTCACGGCCGAGCTGACCTTCTGCTGCAGACTGTCATCCTTGGCCTTCAGAGCCGCAACATGGTCCTTCTTAAGATGAGAGACCTCCTTCTCTAGCCCCTTCACCTTCTTGTCGGACTCACCTAACTCAGACTTTAGGCGGTCAATTTCTACGTTCAAAGTACTTTGGACCTTCTCGGCCTCTTAACCCTTCTGGATGAGGGGCAACTTCCTCAGAGTCCAATTAGAGAGGTGGTGCATAGCTGCCAGGCCCTGCAGATTTTGTGATCATGAATGAGTCAAAGACAAATCAGAGGTTACACTTAGAAATTACAAAGAAATATGAGGTCATGCCTAAATGGATCTGTGGATGCCGAACTCAACCAATAAGGGAGTATCAAGTGACTGGAAGAAATGCTTGTCGGCCTCGATCATTGTAGAGCCGAAGGCATCTAGGGCCTGCAGACTATGGCCGACGATGTTTTCAGTAATCTTCAACTACTCTAGACGAGCCGACAAGGCGTCTGCTGAAGAGATGGGGATGGCATTATCAGCACTCTTTTTCTTCTGCCTCTGATCCTCAGGGGCATGTTCAGTTGGAGCCCTCTTCTTTATGGCTTGGGGCTTTGAGGTAGAGGGAGCTGGGGGAGGAGCATTAAGGCCTTATTTCTTTGCAAGTCTCGTCAAACTAGGTGAAGCCATTTCCTAGAGTTCGTCTGAGATATCCTTTGGGCGCTCTATAAAAATTAATTGATCTGAGTTGGAAGATCAAATATAAATAAACTCAGAGGTTCAAATTCAAATAGAAAGCACTTACCAAGCTCAGAAAGAGGACTTCCACCTAGACCTGTCTCAGAGAGGTAGTGGGGGGTCATCAAGTGTTCGAACTTAACGAACAGACCATGTATCCCTTGATCTTGAAGGGCTTTCACCTTCTGAAGGTTTTGCGGGCTCAGGCCAGGGTCGGCCCTCGCAGAAATTGTAACCTTACCCCACCTCAGGGGCATCCTCGGCTCTAGAATGGACGAGGGAGCACATGGGCCAAATTCCCATGGTCCAGAAGCAAAAAATTATCGAGGCTTCCAGTTATGGTTGGAAGTCTGAGTTATTTGAAGCATCTTTTTTTCAGGCCTCCGAGCTACAAAATGATAGTAGCTCGGATGATTTTTGGCTGAGGAAGGGACATAGCAGCCTACAAAAACCTGAACAGGGAGGTCTGAGTGGTGGACAGCCTTCCATAAGACTATGGCCCCTATTATGACCCTCCAGGAATTAGGGGATAGTTGAGAGGGGGCCAAATTGATATAGGAAAGGATAGATTTGATAATGGGATGGATGGGCAGACGAAACCCCAACTTGAACATCTGCTCGTATAAGCAGATCTCTCCGTCTCGGCCATGAAAAGCCCTCTCTTCCCTCAGAGGTCTTCTTAGCTTTATGGAGGGACTAATGGAGTACAGATATCTGAAGCAAAGGAGGTCTACCTCAGTTACAGTACTCTCGATCTCGGCCACCTCAGAGACGTCGACATCACTTTTAACGTCATCATCATTTGGATTAACATCGGCCGGAGCAGATGTTGATGGGTTACTCGGGAACCTCTGAGCGAACTCGGCACAGGTGAAGGCCGATAGAGGAATGGAATCAAGTGGTGGTGGAATGGCCACACTCGGCTCAACGATATCAACCTCTGATGAAGAGGCTGAGGTGCTTGAGTTATTATAGGACGAGGCCCGGCTAGAGACCTCGGCCTGATCAGGGGTTTGATCTTCCCGAGTTGAGAAGTCCATGAACTCCTGGAAGGAATCCACAGATATGGGGTCTGAGGTGGAAGACTCAGACTCGGACATCGGTATTGGATCGGTAGGAACCTCTGCCTGATTAAAGGTTTCGAGGGACCTGGATATATCACCTTCAGAGGTGGTGGAAATATGGATCTAACAGGAATTCTTGTGACCTACAAGCCTCCTCCTGTGCTCTCTCTATTTGTCTGATTTTTTCTAAAGTCTTCTCTCTAAGGGAAGGGAACTCCTCAAGTAGTTGATAGAGGGGTCTGAGCATCAGAGGAAGAGACTACACTTGGGGAGACTTCCTAAACTACAAACAAGATTAGCTAATGAAGTAAGGCAATTTAAAGATCAAATTACCCAAACCTAACAAGAACAGTTTGCCTGAAACTATGGTGGACTCACCGGAAAACTCAGAATCTCACCGGAAAACACACATAGAAAGGAAAAAGAAGAGAAAATGGAGGCAAATGAGGGGAATAAGATACCTGAAGATGAAAAGACAAGGAAAAGCGAAGAAAACTCGAGAAAGCACCACCAAAGACCTCTGCAGAGGAATCGCAAAGAGCGCCTTGAGAGAGAGAGATCATTGGAGTGCAATTGTGCAGGAGAGAGAATTGAGGATGGAGGGAAAAATGAGGGTTCAAAACCCTTAAATATACAGGCGCGATTCCCAAGGCCCATCATTGCCTTGGGAGCCCCAAAGGCGGTTGACAACACACGCTTGCCAAGCAAGCCATACCTCAACACTGGATAAGTGTCAAACAAATATTAGCTCATATTAGAAAGGCCTTGGAGATGTGTAAATCCCACAGTCACCTTCTCTCACATGTAACTAAGGGCTGGGGGTGATTGATATGCCCCAAGTGTGACCTCGGCTCGGAGACACCAACCTCGGCCGAGATCATGGCCGACACTGGACAAGCCTTGGGTATGCGGCATCAGCCCTCGGCCATAGCAAGGTCGGCCCAGGCCGACACTACCACCAACCTCTCGAAGGGACATTGCACGCATCACAAGGGTTAGCAGCACTCTCGTATACCTGGGAATGGTAACCTCGACCAGATGTAGGTCGAGCTCGCAAGAAGCCTTTTTACCAATGTCATCATCAAGATATCAGTTAATGCTCCAAACACACCAGCTCAACCTCGGCTCAGGCCGACCTTGTCCATTATCTCGGCTAGGATTAAGTCGAGGCCCCTATGGCTCATCTCGGATTGAACGAGCAACTAGACTTGTTAACCTCGGCCTCTCCCTGGCCGAGGTCATGCACCAAGCACGGTAGCCGAGCATCTGTTGACATTTGGATAAGGGCACGTGGACACATCAGTTATAATAAGATTATTCCCCACACGTGGGGAGAATATTTCATCATCATTCCCTACATGTGACAGTGACAGATGGCTTCCCCATATTGGTGAGGCAAACACACACATGCTCATTGCATGCATAGGGGGTACATTACACCCCCCAGGTACTATATATAGAGGTCATCCTCTACCTTACAAAGGATCCAAAATTAGTAACCCTAGCTGAAACTCTATCTAAAACACACAGTAGAAAGAGAAAGTGAGCTTATGTGCATTGTATCCAAGGCCATTAGTGCCCATACTTAGTGGATCACACACTCACAGTGGATGTAGGCCTAATTGGCTGAACCACTATACATCATTATCTTATTCCTTTTATACTCATCTCCTTCTACACACTTATACACTTACATCTCCATGGCTGCCATGGTTACTACTGTTTGAGCTCATCATCACTTATCTAGTGGTGCTAAATCTCAGCATCATCAGGAGGTATTGTAGAAACATTCGGGCTTATGGCCCAACTGTACTTATTTATTCTTTTATCACCTTTTAGTGCAGCATTCGATTTAGTAGTATTATTGTACCGAGTGTTCGGTTATTTTATTTTATTTCATTTCAGTTGGTGCATGTAAACTGTTGTATTTGTTTTATTTGAATGGTTTGGTTAAAAATATTTGTTAATTTAAAATTCTGACGCCAGCCTAATAGGATATTAGTAATTAAATTGGTTTTCGACAGTGATGCTAAGAATGAACCATATGAGACTCTTGTTTTAATGTTATATAGGAGTGATCGCCCGGTATTTTATTAGGCGGGGTGTCACAGGTGGTATCAGAGCATCAGGTTCTAGTGTCCTTAGGAATCTGTGCAGACGTACTACGCTTTCAGCGTTGCTTTTGATTTGATATAGAGCCTTATGATTAGGATTGTTGATATCCTCTTGTGAGATTTCGTTCTCCTGCTATTATGT
This sequence comes from Sambucus nigra, assembly GCA_949130495.1. Lineage (NCBI taxonomy): Eukaryota > Viridiplantae > Streptophyta > Magnoliopsida > Dipsacales > Adoxaceae > Sambucus > Sambucus nigra. Next base: position 264,856,243 of record OX422211.1, on the reverse strand, counting down.
AAGATTATAGTAAATCTTTTGTGCGCTCATTCGGGATTCGTGTGTTGATCGATGAAGGGCGACTATGGAAGTCCATTGTGAGGGAAGTAGGAGGCGAGGCTTAGTTAGAGCTATAAGTTAATGTTGGAAATGAGGACCGCGGTAAAGGTCATTTTCCTTGTGGCATTATCATTGATTGCTACAATGACTACTATAGGATAGTAGTTATAATTATCGATGCACCGTTATAGTAGACAATGGTGCTAAACATGAATTACCCAGTGAAGTTAGATGGGGAAAAATCTTAAGAGGCCTTTGATGAGGACCGTGCGTTGAAGTTGAGCTAGGTGGAAATAGTGTAATTTCACTTCTAGGAAGTTGAAGGCTCAGAAGATTTGGCTTAGAGTTGGGTATGGAAATACCCATATGTGAAAATTTGAGGAAATTTTTTTTTCACTTGTTGGAGCAATGTGAAATGGTGGGAACTAAGGTCATCATATTTAGAGGAGCATGATATTTTGCTCATAAATTAATCTTATAGATGGTTTTAAACTGCAAATTCCCTTGATTTAGAAAGAATAAAGTGAATGCAGTTTCTAGGTTATTCACATGAGAATCGATCAGAGACCGACGATGAATAAAGAGTGACATGGTTAAGTGAACGTAGTACCGGAGTAAGGTAGGTACAATGGAGAAAGAGGCTTATCTAATGGAATGATAGACTCGCTAGTAATTAGACTTATATAGAGTGAGTTATAGTTGTTTTAGTGCAAGATGTGAAATCTGCAATAATAAAAATTAAAGTTGTGAGACTTCGTGATTTTTAAGAGTCTAATGGGATAAAGACTCTTGGGATTTGAATTGGAATGTCAAATGTAATTGGGATACGAGCTAGTTGTGATAAGCTCAATATTTATTTATATTATAAGTAAGTTAATACTTATGGGATTAAATCGAATATGTATATTCGGGAAATATGGGCTAATGTTACGAGAGATATACATGATTAGCCGAATTATACTGTATATATATACGAGCATATTGAGACGTATATATATGATATGTTTAAATATATTTGTATGTGATTGGTATATTTGTATGAAACATACCTCTCGAGTGCTATCATGGGAAGTTATGCATTTTGGGTGAGGCCCCTGGCTTAAGGAGCAGGGAGCATATAGTCCCCAGGTCATAGTGTCCATTTTATATTGTGTGATTTTTATCAGGAATGAGACGTAGTGGGTATGTTTCATTCTCATTTCCTCGGAGGAACTATGATTTCTTCCCATTCATTGTGATTTGGTTTTTACCAAGTTGGTGTGATAGTCCGACCGCTGGTACCCAGGATGATGTGTGAGTAATTCCCTGGAAGATGATAGCATTGAGAGACTGCATCCATTGAGTTATAGCTCTGAGGGATGGTTATTATACTTATATAGTGTGTGATATATAAGTATGGATATACTTGATGTGTATAGTATAATGTATATATATTTATATAAGATGTGAAATATATATATACAGATATACTAAAGAATGGAATGTAAGATAAATTCTGGATGAGCCCGCCTTTATCATATGCTTAGATGGAACTGTGATGAGGAAGTGTTTCATTACCACGATTTTATCGCATGGGGACCTTATAGATATAATTTAAGGTATGCACGATTTATTGTTGAGCTATGAGTTTAAGCTCATTATTGTTTGTGCTAAGGACTTAGTATTAGTGCAAGCGCTTGGTGGTGTGGATCCTAGAAAGAATTAAGAGTTTTTACTACATTTTTGTTGATAGGGGAGATGGAATTATCTGAGTGGCATATTTGAACTAGCGGACCTCCATGACCGACAAAGTTAAGTAATAGTGTATAAGAGGGGTTCCTTGTTTGGATTTCTCTTGAGAGACGCTCCACGCACGAACCTTAACAACGTCGGGAGTGGAGAGATGTTATAGAATGCAAGGATGTTGGTTTTGATGATAAGACACCTAGTGTAGAGGAAACACTATTGAGTGAGAGCCGTTTGATGACTGTATAATTATATAGAGATATAAGTGCTATGAAGAAGCACTGAAATTTTCCTCTCACCGCAAGTATATGGTTGAGTTAAGGTGAAGGAAATCGATTTGAGACGTATATCCAGGTCTTGAATAAAAGGAAATTCAGATGAAATACATTTTGGGTATGATGTTAATAATGCTTTTGTCGAGAGTAGGCTCCCTGATTAGTTGGGCTTTCCATTTGGTCAACATGGAAGGATTTTTTTGGTGGTAAAAGTACATTATTAGGTTAACGAATAGGAATTTGAACATCCCGTTGGTGTCCCTTAGACCGTTATATATCGATGACCGACGATGCGAGGGAGTAGTGTAACGGGAGGGTTCCTCGTTTGGATTTTTCTTTGTGAGACGTCCCACACATGAAACCAAGCAAATGTCGGAAGTCGAGAGAGGTCTTGGTCACTAGGGAAATAATTAGAATAGTACTCATATTACGTGTATTAGAAATCCTTGATCTTAAGACTACCACGAAGTAAGGGAAATAAGGCACTGATATAGGAAGACTATTATGAGATAACCACAAGAAGATCGATGGGATAATCTTAAGAAGGATTGAATTTCCAGGTATCGGGAGAATTAAATTTCAAATTATTAGGGTTACCCAGGTGTTAGTACCAGGCCAATGAAATGAGGCCCATTATTTAGAGTGAGTGTGATATATAAAAACCTTTGCAATGGTGGTGCATATATGCACGGATGATAGGGGGTATGGGTACCCTGATTAGTAAATCCCAAAAATGTTCGAGATGGAAGGACATGAAAATAAATATGTATAATATATGCCTGAAGGGCGACTATAAACAAGGTAAAATGGTATGACGAATTCAATGTCATGTGAGAATGATGATAATTCAAGCAATTATGTGCAACGAGAGCTAGCACACTCGAGATGGGTTGAAAGGCTTTGGAAAGACATTTTGAAAGGTACCTCTTAATGAAAAGGATACCAAATTATTGTGAAAAAGTATAGAGAAGTCTTACTCGAACGAGTATTGACGAGTGTCTTGCACATGAATGTTTTGTTAGAATACTCCAAGGAAAGACGGAGTATATGTAGTACCAAATTCCGGAAGAGTATATGAGAGTTAATACTATAATTATTCGGTATAGGGAATGTAACTTGGAGATTACGAGAGAGATAGTAATCTGAATATTTATACAATACGTAGCGATAAGATTAAATACGTATGAGAAGTGTATGATTAGGCTGGGAATATGCCTATGAATCTTAATAGGACGTGTGTATGCCTATTATGTGATATTATTATTAATAGCACTAATGGGTGTTAACCTGGGGGTGCAGGATTAGTATATATATATAGGTATAGGGATGATATGCCTATATGTAGTGTAAGATTTGTGTAAATATATAGAGATGCGGAGACTATATATATATGAGCATACGCCTTGAGATGGATGGAATATAGAGGGAGACCATTGTGTTAGGCTATATTTAAATTTGGTTAAACTAGGACGTAATGTATATACCGATCCTAGAGTAGTGGTACAGGCTATATCCGAATTTCGAGGACAAAATTATATTGTAAGGGGGGAAGTATGTAATACCCCGCACTTTTAAAGGTATTTAAATTACACTGTGAATTTAATTTGGTAATTTGAGGAATTATTATGAATAATAATTCTGGGATTAATGAGTGAAATTAAATAAATTCAATATTATAAAGTGAATAGTAAATATTAGTTTTCGAGTGACAGATTAATATTTACGTGGATTATATTTCGAGACTAAGTATATGAGTATATTATTTTTATTACATGTCGCAGTTGGGTAAAGCGACAAAGAAAAATATTTTAAAATGGAAAATACGGGTATTGAACGTGTTGGGTCAAAATAGTAAATTTTAGTTAAGTGACTCGGATGGATATTTTGACTCCTCCATTGGGTTCGGAATGGCCGAGATAGTCAAAATAGAGTACCCGGGGGTAGTATTTGGGTTCCGGACATTTTTGGACTAGTAGGGACTCGTAAATGAGTACACGAGTCATTTAACAATTGGGTATATACCCAATTTCGGATTTAAAGAGGTGGCAGCCCTCATTTCTCCCAAATATCAGCCCTAAGAGAGAGAGAGAGAAGAGAGAAAGAAGAGAAGAAAGAAGAAGAAAGAAAAGAGAAGAAAAGAAGAGATTTTCGACCAAAATTTGCGGGATTCGACTCGTGGTCGTCGTATTTAATCCACGAGCCAAGTGTTTAACTTGCTTTATGATTTAGTGTGTTTAATTTCTCAAATGGTAGTTGGTATAAAACTAAAGATTTTGGGGTTGAAATTTCGTGGATCGAACGAGTTTTCGAAAGATAAAAACGGATATAACTCGATTTATACCCAATTTGAGAAACTTGAAATTAATTAAAATTAATTGTTGGATCTGGGTTCTAGGATGATTAGAACCCTTTGAATGTGTGTATTTATGGTTATTTGAGGTTGAATGATGATGATAGAGGAGATAAAAAGCTTGGAGGTGTTTTAATGGAGGTTTGGATTTTTAGAGAAGAAGGTGAATAGTGACCAGCGTCACTTCCGGACTATTTCGGATAGAAAGATAGCCGATTCAGCTCTCGGTCAAAACATAAAAGCTTTATATATTTTCGATAAGGTCGTGTGGGCACCAACCGCGTAATTTTATGATTTTTATAAGATGCCAGTTCCGGGGTGAAATCACCAACTCGGAAATGCACTCGGAAATTGGAAAAATAAAAGGCAAAAATTGTTTGGAGATAAATATTTGGGGTTCCTAAAAATAGTGTGGGGAATTCTAAATATTTTTTTTAGTAAGGCATGTATTTTGGATTAGTTGAAAGTAAAATCCAAGATTTACCCAAATAGGGGTGTTCGTGAGGAATAATAGTTAAAGAGATATTTAGGCGTGATTTAAATATTAAATAAGGGAATACGTATTGAGGTATTTTAATTGTGTGACGGCTTATATTATTGCGAATGAGAATATTCGAGGCTATTGGCTATCGCTATAAGAGTTTGGAGATTATAGCCATAAAAGATTGAGAATATATATAAATAATATATATATATATATATATATATATATATATATATATATATATATATCGAGGTTGTTGATATAATCATTGTGTAGTGAGAAAAGTTCAGAAAATAAAATATTGGGGATTGGTAAAATTGATAAATGCGTAGGATATCCAAGATATAAATATACTACGTATGGGATATATTATATGGGCTATGAGTATGCCCTTATATTATATAAGTGTAAAAATCATGCCCGCGCTACTTGCTATCACGGAGGTTATCGCGTCGGGACAGTGTTATCTCGATGGGACCTTTATGGGGGATATTGACTTGTACCCTAGAACATAGGACTCCTTGGTACAGGCTATCTGATTGATAGTCAGACGGTCCTAAGAGACATGAGGGTATGTGCTGACCTCTTATTGACTTGGAAATATGCTTCGCCTCCATTTGTATGTGTTTTGTGTCAATACAGTTCGAGAGTGATTCCGAACTAGTATTTCCCTTAGTTTGTGTGATACGGGGACTTGATAGCAGAGTATGCCAGCATCATAGATCTTATGTGGGGTGCCGTTAGTATATATATTATATGTGTGACTAATATATATATGTATATTTATATGGGAACTTTCTATTGTGCGTATAAGTAGATAAGTAAGGAATAAATGCTTCAACTTTATAACGATACAAGGGGTTTCTTAATTAGGGTGCAATAGCGCGATATATTGTTATATAAATTGATGTGTATGCATAAAGAGAATAATGTGCGTATACCAAAATCTTATTTGGTGTCCTATATGTATAACTAATATACTTGTTGCGAAAAGTATATTGTATATATATGAGATGAGATATCATATAACCTAACCCTGTATAAAAAGGAGAAGAATGAATAAAGTGATATACTCCTTCCGGTAGATTTATATCCGGATTTATATGAATATGGATCATAGGTTCTAATGAGAACTATCAATAAATACGGGATGGTATAAATATGTTATGTACTGAAGGCCTAATGGATCCCGATGATTAACATTGTCACGTAGTAGTGTATCAAGGGGGGTTCCTTGTTTGGATTTCGCTTCGCGAGGCACCCCATGCACGAACGTAACGTAATGTTGGGAATGGGGAGAAGTTTAGTCCTTAGTACCCGAATTGATGAGGTTTATTAGAAGATGGGTAATTACATTAGGTAGGCACGATAGCTTAACTAGGTTGTTTAAAATGGTATGCGCTAGTTGTGCACTGTTAGAAGAGGGGTGAGGTGTATCTCATGTGAGAGTGATACCAGTTTAAATATGAGAAATAACATATTTTAAAATATGGATTTTAAGAACTTCCTAAAATGTTTTCAAAAATCGGGCTCTGACCCGTTTATCTATTTTCCCTCTTGCTATATCTATATATATATACAGGTGTCCAAACACAGGGATGCCTGGATGATGATTCTTTCGAGTCAGACATTTGCTGCAGCAGCTGTGGATGCAAGCAGGTTTATATTAGACGCTTTCATCATTGAGATCTAGATAGGAGGTATTGTAGAAACATTCGGGCGTATGGCCCAACTGTACTCATTTATTCTTTTATCGCCTTTTAGTGCAGCATTCGATTTGGTTGTATTATTGTACCGAGTGTTCGGTTATTTTATTTTATTTCATTTCAGTTGGTGCATGTAAACTGTTGTAATTGTTTTATTTGAATGGTTTGGTTAAAAAGATTTGTTAATTTAAAATTTTGACGCCGGCCTAATAGGATATTAGTAATTAAATTGGTTTTCGACAGTGATGCTAAGAATGAACCATATGAGACTCCTATTTTACTATTATATAGGAGTGATTGCCCGATTTTTTATTAGGCGGGGTGTCACATATATGTTGTATCTCATGCATTTAATGCATCAGCTCAAAGGGATCGAGGGCATGCTGACTCAAGCAACCTCTCCCTCCATATAAATAAGACCCAAATAAACAAATCAAGAGAGAGGATCCTGAGCCCAGAACTGATGCTCAATTTTCCTTATACCAAAAAACTCTCGTGAGAGCATTAACTCCCTTACACATTCAATGCGCCCATCATTAGACATTAACTGAGCTTGAAGTTCCTACCTTGTCTTTATTATGCCTAGAGTGCTTGTTCTTTCTCCCTCCGACCACGCTACCTACTTGTCCCATTCATTTATTTTATTTGCCATATGTTTTATCATGTCAATATGTTCTTTAGTGCAACTTTGAATACTAAATCTCTCTATCTCTAGTTCACCTGTGGCTATGACCTATACTCTATATCTAACAGTGTTAGTCCCGATCTTCATAAGGGGTTATGCCTCACTTAATACTAATATTATTTGAAGAACCCACATCTTACATTTAGCGACTCTACTGGGGAGGTATTCTCATTTGAAAAGATTCCAGAGGATAATACCATTAGAAACATTGATGTCGATGCCATACAGCATAAAGAAGAGGCAAGCAATGATGCGTTGCCTGAAGTAGGGAGAACGACAAGGATAGAGCCTAGTGCACCTGGCGTTGGTATCACGGAGACGATGGCCACGCAAGGGGGAATAGGCCAGGCACACATGCATGGGCTGATGGGACTATTCACAGAGTTCATTAAGACTCCAACATCCTGGGAAATGTTGGGAGCCACCATGGGAGTGAGCTACTTTACCACACCACCAGCCAATATACCAGTTCCAACTATTACTAGGGGGTGGCAGCACCTGCCTCCGTTAGCACTCTCCCCGCGGTTCCACTTGTGATAAGGGAAACAATGTTGCAAAATGGGGGAGTGACCCCAGCTACTCCAGCTGTCGTGGTAAGTCAAGGTGCAGGCACACCAGCCTCAATGACCCCGGTGACAATAGCATCGTCGTCAACTAGCCCCTCGTCAACTAGCCCCTCGCCAACCAGTTTAGAAGATATGAAGAAAGAGCTGTTAAAGATCATAGTTGTGTCTAAATGAGAAAGCTCTTCCATATACGATGACTTTTGTACTCCCTACCTACCCAGTGTGATTTACTCCCCAAATCTTTGAAAAGTACACAGGGAAAGGTGCAAATCCCAAGGAGCATGTGAAAAGCTTCATTGAGAACTTGGGGGCCCATTGCAATAAAAAAAGGTTAAGAGACTTCTCAAAATCCTTGACAGAGAAAGCTTACACGTGGTATTCCACCTGGCTCTAGGTAGTGTAAATTCTTGGGAGGAGTTACATGTTTTATTTGTGCTAAAGTTTCTCTTGGCGGAGGGCGAGTTCACACTCACCCAACTCGCATGTGAGAAGTAGAAGCCAGGAGAGGATGTTATGGCCTATATCCGAAGGTTTCGGGAGCGGTCCCTAGATGTAAGGGAGGAGACACGAGAGGATAAGCTTTTACAAGTATGTACAGAAGGATTGCTACCCGAATACATATGTCATCTGATTAATGAGACAAGAGAAGGCACATTTGCAACCTTTTTAAGACAGCAAGGAATATCGCGTCAGTGGTGAAACCCATACTACCACCGCCCGCTTTGTCCAGTTTGTTTATGAGGCTAACAGTTACCTCAGGGAGGGGAATACCCCTCGAGGATCAAATATGTGGATGATGGGGGTAGAGAATGAGGTAATGGTGGTCGAGGAGGTAGAAATGGTAGGCATGGTAGGAACAACAAGAGAAGATTCAAAGAGGAGGAGGATCCTCCGGAGCTACCTTGTACGGTGGAACAAGATTTAAACTTGTACGATCTCATGGTCCGTGATAAAGTTTGAAGCCAATTAATGTTCACACCGCGCCACTCACCCGAGAAGATAGAGAGAAGCCCCATTATTACGCGCTCCATAACCAGGTAAATCATCCTACTAAGGTGTGTTTTTCATTAAGAAGGTTGATTGACTGCCATGTGAATAATGGATACATCGAGTTGTGGTAGACTAATGTAAACAACAATCCTTTACCACCCTATGAGGCCCATATGGATAGCGCCTTCGATGAGGAGGTCGAGTGGTCAATGATGGAACAGTGGCCTGGGGGGAATGACTCCGAAGACACTCTCAATAGTGTCTTTATAGATTCTCTCGAGGAATGCACTTTCGAATTGTCTTGCCTGTGTTTAGATGACGAGGTTGAAGATAGAGAATTCGAAGAAGGAGGAGCATACGATGTTGTTGAGATGCTCAGTGGGCATATGCGAGTTTGTTCTCTGGGGGAGGTCAACGCAGTAATAGCGTATGATGAGGTTTCATATAGATATGTGGAAGACATTTATGAGCTTGAGGATGATCGAACGAATTCATGGATTGAATGTGCAGCTATGGCTCGCTCACCGAAATTTGGCTGGTTCTTCGACCAGGTTGGTCTTCCTGATGATTCTCGATTGGAAGTTAAGAGGGACATTCTAGAGATTACAAAGAAAAATATGGCCCCACATTTGAAATATAAGGGGCCTATGGCTAAATTGCAGAGTAGATATCTCTCGGAAGTCACATTCTCGGAGGCAGATAGGATGATCAGCTACCCACACAATGGACCTTTGTATGTTACTACATTGGTCAATGATTGCATTTTCTCACGAGTATTGGTAGACGGAGGGGCATCCATCAACATAATTCTGGGGGATCCTTCAATGCCACCAGGTTGTCAGAAACAAGAATAGTGCCCCACTCGTTAGAAATATTGAGCTATGATAATCAGTCCTCTAAGTAGGTGGGCTACATCAATGTGGGCATCACGATGGGGAATATCACTTCCCATATTAAATTCCATATCATGAATTACGAGCCATTGTATTAGTTATTGGTTGGTAGGTAGGGTGTGGATGCACAAACATGGGTCGGTACCCTCCACATATCATCAATGTGCTAAAGCAAACATAAAGGGTAAGGAGGTGGTAATACGAGCTACTAAGGAACCGTTTGCAAAGGAAGAGGCCCAGATGGTGGACGCATCTTTCTATACTGATCTGGCAGAAGAATATACTATGGTGACAAGATATACCCGGGGGATAAGGATCCCATCAACTCGAGAGAATGTGTGGGCGCCTACTCGAATGATTGTGACTTATGAAGAAGAACGTGATCTAGGGGCAATAAGTCCCCCCATCCTGTCATGACAACTTCACGATCGGATGACCTCGTAAATTGATCCCATTGAGCACCAGATGCAAACACAGAGCATTCTTAGTAGGTGAATGGTGAAGGAGGTGGATGAGAATCATAGGAATAGATCTTTCCAAAGAGATGCGGCCCGACAGTGCAAACGGGTTGTTTTGCCTAATGGAAAAATTATTTATAGATTATGAAGGTATGAGCGGGTAGCTGAGAGACTGGACGATGAAGCTGACCGGTGTATGAATTATTCCTGGTAGATAACCAGGGGCAATACCTAGTTATTGACAACTCTGGTATTCAAGAGTTTGTAAAAGAAGTGGAGGAAGAGCCAGAATGTATGAGAGACGGCCTAGGCCATAGATCTAGGAATTGGAAAAGATCGATTTGGCTAGAGAAGGTGAGGATTCGAATCCCATCTTCATTTCGAAGGACTTGGAAGGATCCCCTCGAGTGGGGTTAATCAAACGTAGAGTTCAAAGATGTCTTTGTATGGAAGTACACCGAGATGCCTGGGGTTGACACGGAGGTAAGTTGCCACATATTGAATGTCTTACCCTCAACAATTATAGTTAAACGGACCACTCGAGCATACAAAGTACAGTTGGATTTGAAGATCAAGGAAGAAGTACATAGGTTGCTTACAGCGGGGTTTATAGTTCTGATACAACACCCAATATGGCTATCCAGTATTGTACCGGGGGGAAAGAAAGACAAAAGCCAAATCAAGATATGTGTAGATTTCAGAGATTTGAACTGGGCATACTCAAAAGATGAATTCCCACTGCCCTCCATTGACATCTTGATTGACGCGATAGTAGGTCATGAGATGTATAGTTTCATGGACGGGTATGTGGGATATAATCAGATAAAATGGATCTAGCTGACGCGGAGAAGACTGCCTTCCGAATAGCTTTGGGAAATTTCATGTACAAGGTCAGGCCTTTCAGATTGAAGAATGCAAGAGCCACCTATCAGAGGACGATGATGGCCATATTCCACGACCTTTTCCAAAAAACTGTGGAGTTTTATGTCGATGACTTGGTGATTAAGTCCAAGAAGGAAGAATCCCACCTAGACGACTTGAGGAGGGTATTCTCTCGCTGCAGAAAGTATAAGTTAAAGATGAACCCCTCAAATGCGCTTTTAGGGTAACGAGCAAGAAATTCTTGGGGTTCGTGGTAAACCTCCAGGGGTAAAAATGGACTTGAATAAAAGACGAGCCATCCTTGATATGCCAAGACCAAAATCCGTGAAAGATCTAAAGAGTTTCCTTAGCAGGGTGTCCTACTTGAGGCGGTTAGTCACGAGGCTGGCTGAGGTAACGCATCCCTTGATGGAGCTACTGAGGAAGGGCATGAAGTTTGCATGGAAAATAATACACCAAGAGGCCATGGACTAGTTGAAGGCGCCACTTATCTCCCCTCAAACAATGATCCCTCCGAAGGCAGGTACTCCTTTACGCTTATATCTTACTTCAATAGAGCGGTCCATAGGGGATTTATTATCCCAAGAGAGTGAGGGCATTGAAAAACTCATTTATTATCTAAGTAGATTTATATACGGTCCTGAGGCTAGATACACTAGCATCGAGAGGAATTGTTTAGCCCTCGTATTTGTAGCATAAAAGATTAGACACTACCTGCTATCATTCACGGTTCATACTATCATTCGTATTTGTAGCATAAAGTTTTTTCTTGCTTGAACTGTATTGATAGGCAGGGCAGCTAGATGGTTCTTAATCCTCTCAGAGTACGATCTCAAGTGCGTGGTCCCCCAAGCCATCAAAAGTCAGGCGTATGCAGATCTGTTGGCTATTTTCCCATCTAGAACTTTCGAACCACCTATTGAAGAGCTCCCGGGTGATGACCTTCAGGATAATTTCATAGCATCCAGCCTGGACGAATGGAGTATGGAGTTTGACGGCTCTTCAGTCGAGAAAAAAGGAGGAGCGGGAGTCATTCTTTGAAGAGGTAGTGAAAAGATCCGCCTATCTTTCAAGTTGGAGTTTGAGTGCTCAAATAACGAAGCTGAATATGAGGAATTGGTCCTTGGGTTACTCGAAGCACTGAGGAGAGGCATCTAGGTTTTAACAATCAAATGGGACTCAAGCTTTGTGGTGAATCAAGTAACGAGGGAATTTTCATTAAAACACATGAGTTTGGCGCCTTCCCGCACGATCATCTAACGATTACTGGGCCAGTTTGAGGTGGTAAAGATAAAAAGGCATCCCCAAATGATGAACAGGCATGTGAATTCCTATGCCACCATCGCGCAAAAGATTGCCTTTAACGGAGAGTCAACTGTGGTCCGAATCATAAAGAGAACTGCCCCCTCGATAGTATCTGAGATACTGCCATCAGAAGACAAAGACGACCAGAGAGGCGAAATCCAAAAGCAGATAGAGAGAGGGGAAGGACCGCTTATCTTGGTCAACTTAGCATAATACTTTGTCGCCAGGGGTAACTTATATTTCAAAAAAAGGGGGGGTTGGATGTCCAGGTGTATGTACTCTGAAGAGGCTAAGAGAAGATTGATCGAAGTGCATGAAAATAGTTATGAGACCACTGAGATCCCTCTATATAGAAGGATACAATGGACGGGGTATTACTAGCCCTCGATGAGACAAGAAGCTTCCGCAATACAAAGAGAGTGCTCAAAATGCTTCCTTTTCTATCAAGCGACAGAGTGCAACTTCATTGACCAACCATAAGACTTGAGACAGCCCTACATGGAATTCTTGATAGACGGAGTAGTGCCAGCAGATAAAGAAGATACTATTAAGATAAGGAGGCGAGCACCGAGGTACTGCGTGCAAGATGAGCGGCTATACCGACAAGGCTATCACGACAGGCCCCTAAGGTGCATAAGAGGTAAAGAGGACGAAAAGGTGTTGAAGCAAGCTCACGAGCCAGGTCACATTGGGGGATCCTAACTTTATGACTATCTAATGACTTTGGGCTATTACTGGCCTTCGATGGACAAAGACTCATTCAATTTTGTTAGAAAGTACAAAGCCTGCCAATTACATGGGAATATGATCCTCGCTCCTTTAATGGACCTACACTCTTTATCTACACCATTCCCATTCCACACTTGGTATTTTAACCTGGTAGAGGCCATTAACCCTTAGTCACGGGGAAAGATATGGATTTTAGTGGCCACAGAATGTTTCACGAAGTGAGCAGAGGCCATACCACTCAAGAAGGCCACTACAGGGGTAGTAGCTCGATTTATGAAGGAATACATTATTTGTCGCTTTGGCATCCCGAAGGTGTTTCTATCAGACAATGGTACCCCCTTCATGAATAGAGAAGTTCGCTTGCTAATGGAAAAGTACTCCATCATCCATCACAAGTCAACAGTGGCCTACCCAAAATGCAATGGGCATGTAGAAGCTACGAACAAGACGCTGGTGAATATTTTGGAAAAGATGCTAGAGGACTTCCCTGGAACATTGGATGACAAGATCCCCGAAGTTCTATGAGCCTATCGAACGACGAAGAGAAATCCAATAGGGCACACACAATTCTCCCTGGTATTTGGGGCAGAAGTTATGCTGTCAGTCGAACTCGAGGTACCTTCGGCTCGTTACAACCTACAAAGTGCTATTCTCCCTCACAGTCTCCATGTACAACTCGAATCCTTAGAAGAATATAGGGATATCATCGTGAGACACTTCGAGATATATAGGAAGCAGTTATCCAGATCTTATGACCAATTGGTGAGGCCAATGAGGTTCAAAGAAGGAGACTTGGTTCTAAAAGCATGCGTGAGACACATAAGAGGTTTGTCAATACTAAAGTTCGAAGTAAATTGGGAAGGACATTATATTATTCGATCATCCCATGATTCAGGCTATACAAGATATCTAAGCTGGATACTAATGTGACTTTCAAATTGAACAACAAGTGGTTGAAGATTTATTACATTTGAATGTATGTTCTATCACTCCTGTTCAACGTCTCGTTTTTTGTGTTAAACCATAGATTTACGCTTTAAAGAAATTGGGCTCGCCTATTTAATGTAGTCAGAAGTAAAATTCAGAAGGCGTATGCTAGATCAATATTTTATTTTCACAAGCTCATTGATTGATCCTTTTATTATATTTGAACTAATTAGCATTGATGTGTAAGCATAGCTCATAATCACTTAAACAATAGAAGGGAAAGGAAGCACCAAAGTTGCCAATGTTTCTTTATTTCAAATAAATGATAGCATTGTGGTTACAACCAAGTTAGAAAAAAAAATCAAAATTTCACAGATAACGGCAAGACCAATAAAAGAAACACCGGATAATGAAGCTAGGGGTCATCCATAATAAAGTGGAGATTCTCTGAACTAAATAGCCGGTGGTGATGTGGGGGAAGAGTCTGCTCAAGTTGTCTCTATTCTGCAATAAGGTCAGCTAGATTATTCTAGCGACTCTCTTGGGCCTGATAGATGGCTTCTAGATCATGCTCTTTTTTAACCAACGGTGCCTCCGCATGAGCAACTGCCTCGCGAGCCTCTTGCACTGCTTGCTCAGTCATCAGCAACTGGGATTCCAGACCCACAAGTACTTCAAAAATAGCCACCTGCTCGTAATGAGAGTTCTAAAGGAAGTTATAGACGCTGGGAAGATCGCTCTTTTTGAAACTCCGCAGTAGCTCCACCAGCCATGTCATGGAAAAACCATCACTGGTTAACGCGTTAACCCTACCCAATAAAGTTTTGACAGTGTCAGGGCTAAAGGATATAAGAAGGGTGTTGAGAATGTACTCTAATACCATCGCTAGCCCAAACAATCAGCCAGCCATCATCCCAGGAAGTGGATGTAGACAAGGAACAGTAAAGGTCAAAGGAAAGCGACCTAGCAATCGTTCGATCAATAAATGGGGACCCTCAGTTAGAACACAAGGGAAGTTGTCCAAAGTTTATCGCACAACCACCTCAGGAGATGAATACTAAAAATTCTATCACTAGCAAATGGTCGTCAGGTATGCGAAGCACTATCACTTGCTTGTACTTGAGGAACGTGTGTTGAAGAAGTATCACCAAGTACACGGACCCCGCCCAAAGAAGCAAATGAAGCTACTATTGATGCTTGAACTGGCTCCTTAACAACAAGCTCCACTTTGAGCCTATGAGTTGCTAGTTGATCGACCTTCACCTGAAATGCAGTAAACAGTTGAAGTTAGCAATAGAGATAAAGGAAAGCACAAAAAAAATATATAATATGCTAACTTAGAGATTTATGCCTATAAAACTAGGCCCGCTTGACCCTCGGTTATGGGAGATTTATGCCTATAAAACTAGGCCCGCCTGACCCTCGGTTATGGGAGATTTATGCCTGTAAGACTAGGCCCGCCTAACCCTCGGTTATGGGATATTTATGCCTATAAGACTAGTCCCGACTGACCCTCGATTATGGGAGATTTATGAAATATAAAGTCCTACATTCCTAGGCCTTCTTGACCCTCGATTATGGAAAATTTATGCCCGCCTGACCCTCGGTTATGGGAGATTTATGAAATATAAAGTTCTACATTCCTAGGTCTGCCTGACCTGTGGTTATGGGAGATTGCGATTTTAAAGATAATATATATATAAAGAAGATAGATAAAATACAGGAAATACATCGGGTTGTCGCTCCTCTGCAAACTCGTGAGTGGCCATCTGAACCACGCCCTCCTCCTCAATCACCTCGGGGGCCACCAATGGGGGATGACTTTGAGGGGAAATCGCATTCTCCCCAACCTCAGCTACCTGCTCTTGCTTATCCTTCACCATTTCAACAACATGTTCTTATTCACCATCTCCTTGGGCAACTGCAGCTGGCTCAACACCTTCTGGGTTTGAAATCGAAGGCCCGAATAAAGTAACAAGCATTTGATCGTTCGAAGGTGGAGGCACCACAAGGAGGGTTAAAATGGGCATGGGAGCTTAAAAGAAGGAAAGAAAATAGAAATTGAATCAAAATAATCGAGGGAGCAATAAAAAGGGGAGATAAGTGCAGAAAATAAAGGCTTACCACATGCATCGAAGCCACAGCAACAACAAGTACAGACACAGCTTTAACAACTTTCACCGAAGGCACACCCATCTCAAGTCCATCTTGCTCCCGCAAAAAAGAAAGTTCAGGGGAATAGCCTCCACTAGATGAGGTATCAGATACAACTGCCCCTAAGGGGAAATGGGTGACTACCTAAGAAACAGTGGGGGCAGCTGCTTTGAGAGGGAGATTTTCCTCTGCACCATCACGTGCATTAACCTGCACACCAACCTGAAAGAAGAAAAAGAGCAAGTTACAAAAAATGAAGGACATAAATATGAGAAAGAATAAATAAAAGGATGACATTTAGGGCAAGAGATGTAAGAGACTTACCTCTTCTTCCATCACATCCTCAAAGATTTCATAATCTTGGGGGTGAGAGGCAGGTTTTGAGGAAGAAACCATTACCCTCAACCTACGCCTAAGTACTAAGGCGGTCTCTTCTTCTTCCTCCTCTTCCTCCTCTCCTTCCTCATCTTCATCAACAAGCTCCTAATCAATATCCTACTCACTGGACCCACTTGACTCCTCCATCATAAGCTTGAGGGGGCTAATCGTTTTCCTTTTTTACTACCCTTAACAGATTGGGGGTCATAAGAAACCCCACGAGCAGACATCTTGGATGACATAAAAGCCCGATCTTCTTCACTAAAATGTTCCCAAGTTTGGCGAAGACGATCCACCATCTGGCTCACTGCTTTAGAAATATTGGGGTCAGGAGTAGAGGCTAATGGAGGCAGTGAAATGGTTTTAAACTTCTTTAAAGGTGCCTTTCGAGTGGCCCTAACTGCTGCACCCGTTGAGGCAGGGCAAGGAGATTCGGTCCTTTCAATCGGACTCGAAGGACTAGAGGAAACATCGGTCGAAAGAATAGAAGGCTGAGTGGTTTTCTTTCTCTTCACAGTTGCCTGATCCACAGGCACTAGGGGAGGCAGTTCAGGGGGAGAATCGGTATTGCCTATATTGAGGGGAAAAATAGATGATTGGGTGGTGCAGTTTCTCAAACCCAACTCAGTGGGCAAAAATCTCTTAACTTCGGGATAACGGGGTTCCTTAAGGAGGTTTGTCTGGAAACGAACCAATTGGTTCTACTAGAATACATTAATGTACAGCGCTGATCTCCCTCCTCGAGCTCTCTTGCTCGGGATTATGGGGTTAGTAGGATAATGGGCACACAAACCAGCAACAGTAGACAAGAGGAAATTTGAATAAGCAAACAAAACCTTAGTGGGCTTCTCTCTGGTGAAATGGCTTAGCAGGGGGACCCTTGATCATAGCCGAACTACATGGCTACCCGATGGGGGCTATAAACAGAGTAAAATGATGACCACTTGATATATGAAGGCAAATAGGAAGGGATTAATAATAAGGGGACACTGTGCTCGGGGAAATTTTTGGTAAGGACTTCTTCGATAGGAGCAATGGGACGCTTCTCTTCACCAAAGAAATTATTGGTAAAAAACTAGCTTACCCCAATATAAGGGCGAGGATTGAATGTCTTAGCTCGATCAATCAGAGCTAACAGAGGTTTCTTCACACTCTTATTTTTCCAACAGCAAATGCGGGGGACTCTCACATCCTGCGAATCGCGAAAGTGGCCAACGGGGGTATAATCCTTAAAATGAGCATAAAAGAACACCGTCAAAAGAACATTGTTGGAATTTTTAGACACATCGAACCAACCAATGCTTCGAGCAGAGTCTGCAGACACACGATCTAGCCAAGTGTATAGAGACCCAAGAACAATGATTGCGAGAGGGATCTTTACACCACAGGCCATTCGAATGGCCAGGTTGATCAAGTCCTTACGAGGACAGTCATGGGGCTTACCTAGAAGGTATACCTTCGACAGCATCACCCATATATACCCTGCCAGCTTAATTTTGGACCATAACCTTTCCCAGTTGGAGTCTGCTCGAAAACTTCTTTCCCTTGAGGGTTCTCCCTAGCAGCCTCACGAGCTCTAATGACAGCCTTCTTTAGAATGAAGTAAAAGTAGCAGATGACCTTAGAGTAGGTGCACTTGTTGTAAGCGACCATGCAATCCTTTACACTGGCCTCTAATGGATTCCTCAAATTTTTCTCTTCACTAGAAATAACCTCCTCGAAGAAGGTGTCAAATCCAGTAGCTTCCAGTCCTAACAGTTCACACACATCCTTAAGGGAAACAGTAAACTCGCCCCAACCAGCCACTAAGGTGTGTGACCTATGGCTCCACCGGAACACCAACAGTTGTAAAGTAGTGTTATTTTTTTCCAAGGTAAGGTCACCCAACCATATGTAAAAAGATAAACCTACGAGGGCCAGTTGAACCGAGTACTTTGCATGGATATAGGCTGTCCAAGGGCCCAACCCTTCACTGGCACCAGAGGACGGCTCAAATTCCACCTTGGAATAGGGAAAATCACTGCGCTCTATACGAAAATGGGTGATAGTAGCAGTGGGGATATAAGCGAAGTATTCAACATCTTCACCTTCGTCCAATAACAAGTTTGGCTCCTCAGTTGGCACCAAAGCACTAGGAAATTGTCCGACCGTCACCCAGAAATGATCGTTCTCTCTAAAGTAAGGGGCACGACGGTATCGTGCCTATTGATCCTGGTGTGCCTAGGTGGCAGGAGAGGCACCCCTGATAGAAAGAGTTCTCTTTACTAGTGCCATAGCAGACGAGAGAAAAGAGAATGGAAGATAATTGAAAAATCTTGAAGAAGGGGAGATTGTCTTTGCCAAACTCTCACAAAAAAGTTTGAACACAGAAAGTTAAACCCAAATGTGAGTCTTAACTAAAGGTGCGTCCCCTTTTACCGGGGCAACACGGATTACAAAAGACGACAATAAGGAGACGTTTTAAAAAAGGGCAATGATGGCATTTCAGAATTATGTGGATGGCGTGTTGCCCAAACGTGCGTGATCACATAAAACTAAAGGTTTCTATGATGATGATTCGGGGAACAACACGTCGAATGGTCAAGTTGTCTCCACGCACCCGCCCTAGCACTGTCATGTGTGATGCACTGAAACACAAATGACAGCTTCATTTAATGAGACATGCCTGGGGGTCTTGTCTACCTTGGGGAATGAAGATCTTTGGGGGAAATTCGAATAAATCTCTTCATTTTCCCCAAGAGAGAAAATCATAGATTAACGGAGGTTTTGTAGAGATATTTCTTTATGAAATAAACAAATATCTCTACGAAGGGGCAAATGTGGGGGGGTATCCCCCTCCACATGGATGATTAACTTATCTAAGAGAATTGATTGTTCATAAAGAAGCACATCGAACGATCTCAGTTCGAAGATTATCCATGCGGGTGGTTCATAGGACCCACCTTGAAGACCCTGTACAAGTAAGCAGCTCACAGCGTTCTACGTCTAACGGCTTCCAATGGACCTAGCTCGAAGAACCCAGCTTAAAGAACAAAGGTCACCTGGATGACAATAGTTTGTAATAAGAAATAATATGTTGTATTATGTGCTTTATCTAATAAATATATATATGTTGAGCGGGGTCGCTTGGTACCCGTGAGGTTCCATGCCTGTCAATACATGGGAGCGATTTCATGCCCTATCAAGCAACCTCCTCCTAGGAACTTTGCAGCGACATGGTTTGGAGGATTGAGAACAAGGCAACGTTTGGAACTATCACCAACCCTCTTGGCATACCTGGACAAAACTTCACCTAAGACGAATGTCATTCGAGCCTACTCATTGTTTACCTAATCGAATGAACTTGCTCGAGTAATTCAATCTCCCTCAATACTTTCCCCCTCGAGGTCACCTCCCCGAGGTACCTCGGGTGCCAGCCCGGACGACTGACGTGACTAGATACCAAACAATAGCCACTGTTTGAACCACTTCTTGACATCATAACGTCTGACGTTTAGGAACTCAAGAATACAGCTATGATGGGACATTATTGGTTCTTGTTGGTGAAGGTTTTTGCAGCAAAAACAGTTGTTTCCCAAAGACGGTGCCAATTATGGTGACAAAAATCTCAACACAAATAATTTATGAAGGAAAATAATCACCGATATGAAAGAAACAGCAGCAATCACAATCATAATTACACGACACAAGAATATACTTGGTTTCTCAAATTGCCTACGTCCAGAGAGAGCTCTACTTTTCTTATTCAGTAACTCTCGAGATAGTTTTGCACATGACCTTTGCCCTGGACCAAGGGTACAATATATATTCAGTTGAAAGAAAAAGAGTGTTGGTACCCAACACGTTAACCCAGTATCCCCTGAATATCTCATTCGAGATTTTAGGGATGGACTTGGTCATATCTTTTTATTCTAACCGTGATATAGAACTCATAATTTGGGTCGACACTTTTTATTCTCATTTGGGCTTGGTCGGCTACTCTTATGGGCCTAGTCGACGAAAGGGTACCCACACTCTTTATATTGAAAACTATTTTCTTAGAAACTGCATCTTTATGTGTGTATTTTAAGTATGGTTGTTCTAGGTTGAGAACAAACATACTTAGAATTTTTGACAAAATAATTTCCAAACTTTGTAGGCAAAAACCGGACAAATTCCCTGGATAACAACGTGACCTACATCAACGCGACGAAAAATTTCTTCACTGCAACGAATAACTTTTCGCTGGGACATGTCCTTTTTATATTTTTCCTTGGCTTCTTTAACGAATACTCTTCATCACAGCTTTGCTCTAGTGATGATTTTATTCATTGCAATAAAGCGCCACTGAACGTACGATATCTGGCGCAAAAAGGAAATCATTCCAAACGATTGCTTTGAAAAATATGCAGATTCTCTTTTGCATCCATGTCTTTTATTATGTTAGGGAATCAATCAATTTTTTGTGGACAATAAAATCTTCGGATCTTTGAGAGCTTGTGGACAAATGTTTGAAATTCGTATTTAGCTCATCTTATTCTCCAAACAAAGTAGAGGTTGAATTTTAAGGTTTCCACATTGTTTTATAAAGGAAAAGAAATCAGATTTTCTTAAGAACAAAAACCTTCTTTCATATTTTTGGGATATCCTTGTTATCATTGCTATTTGAAGTCATTTGAAATTTGATTACTTCTTCTCAATACTTGAAAAAACATTTACCAAAAAAATTCTTCAGAGACTTTAAATAGTTTTAATATCTTAAAAATACTTGTGAGTTTATTTTTTACTAATCAAATATTTTAAACATTTCCATTAAACTTTAGGAATCTCACATCATAAAAGTTATAAATTCATTGGTGGATTCTCATAGTTACATTCCATTGGAACATATTTTTTTCTTCAAGTTTTAACAAGATTTAAAGATTGGTTCAAACGTGGCATTATTAACAAAAATTGATACTAAGGACGTGACGACAGGTCGGAGAGAGATCCCTGCTTTCTCATCCTACTAGAAGGTGAAAAAAGTTGATTGTGGAGGTTGTCATTATTGATTCTAGGAGTGGTTCAAGTATGTAAGTTATTTCTCCCTTTGTATAAATCTTTACCTATATAATGGAAGGTCTCGGTTTGACCAAAGGTTTTTCCCAAAAGGGTTCCCCGAAAGGGTTTTTCCATCGTCTCAAGTGCATAATTTACTTTGCCACATTCTTATTCCTTAATATTCTTTATGAACATATATTGATAAGTTAAATCAATTTGTAAATCACATTTTTTCACTAAGACATTCGGATTAACTTTTGCCGGAATTTGAATCAAAGAAAAATATTATCTCAATTTTCTACTAACTTGTAATTTGGACAGTTGATCTTAGCCTTCTATTTTATCATGTTATTTAATCTTTTTATATCTCTACAAATGCTTTCTCAACTTGATATAGCCAACTTTTAACTACATATCCGTTGATTTCAAAATAAAAATTATATGCACAGTGTCAAGAGGGCACTAGGGAAAAATCCTTTAATGTTGTACAATCTCGTTTTACCATTGTTAATGGCCCAACTCATCTTTGGTATTGTGATGATCAAGGGTACATCATGACAACCTATATCATTCTTCACAACATGATCGTTGAATATGAACGTGACAAACTTGATCTTTTTCCTTAGCAACCCGATGATCTTAAAGGCACATCGGATTTTGCAAAGTTGTTCACCTACATCGACATAAATGATGCAACTCAAATATTTCATAAGACCACATTCATGACTCTATAATAAATGTGATTTTGCGTTATGATTTCAAAAGTTATGGAATTTACATGGCAACATGTATTTTTTTCATTTATTATTTTTTTTAATTGTATGTTTTTCATTCTATGAGTTCATTAATGAATTTATTTTTTATGTATTATATTTTAGTATTACTTATTAAACAAAACAAATAAAAAAATTAAAAATGTTGGGGGTTGCCATGGCATTATAACTTGTGTGCATCCTTTCGTCACGGCATTTGGTTCGCCGCCCCAATCAAAACTATGTTACTCCTAAAGAAGAAAATTTATGAGTACTTTTCTCCTGAATATGTTTGTTTACGACCACTAAAACTTTTTTCACAATCCTATGGAAAGAAAAAAAATGGTAAAACAAAATGTTCTTTTGATGCATGCCTTAGAAATGGTGTGTGTGAATTAATTTTGTACGTGAACTGAAACTACTCGTGAACATAAACGATAACACAATACGGCAAAACACGTTTTCAAATTTACGTATAACACTACGTTTTCAATATTAGAATTCTATTGTATCTTAATTCTAAATAGTTATATGACTCTGTAGATAAACTAATTAATGTATGTGGCTAAAATACTATTATGTTTCTTTTATATTAATTTAGATACCTATTTCTTAAAAATTGTGATATTTAACTCCTTTTCTTTCCTTCTAACTCACAAACATCAGTACAACATACTTTTCTGTAGAATATTATAGATTAGTTTCACATGTACAATAAATGAAATATTACCATCGAGATATATTTAAAAGGACCGTGTGTGGTATAAGTATATTTAGTGTGTGATGCAGTGCATTCCATAAGTTGTGTAATTGTATTTATGGTAAAATTTGGCCCAAATATAGAAAGTGCTTAGTCACAAATTAGGATGCTCTCATTCATCATCTTACTCTCAATCATCATCACTATTTCCTTACAACCTCATTTCAGTCTGTCACCAAAACATTTACATAAGGGTTTAATTCTTAAAAACGTGTATGGTTTTTTTTTTTTAATAAATGAGTGTAGGTTCATTTTGAAATGACAATCATGTTTATGAGAATACCATATATTTATTTTACCTATATTGTATACGTGTTGGTCAATTGAACTTAGTAGGAATTCTGATGAGTTAGGTTCGGCCTGATCACAGAAACTCGAAATGTTGGTTATAGTATAATTGAATAGTTCACACTCTAAATGGGGAGTTTATATCCTATCGGGCATACAATCATAGTAGTTTATCTTACTTATAGTAACATGTTTGATGGATCAAGAACTTGTTTTATAGTTCAAAGAGAACAGTACCGGTACATCAGGGTTGTATTGAACGGGACCATGGGCGAGATTCAAGTGTAGGTGCCAAATAAATTAGACTTATACAATCTCACAAAGTTTGTAAAGGATACACAAATTCTTAATCCTGAGGATTGAATTACTCACATAATTATTTCTTTTATTATTATGGGTGAGATTGATTTTATTGGGTCGATAAATATCCTCAATTTAAGCAATCATCATGTGGGTATGTCTATGATAATATTCTAGAGGAATCTACGTCCTAGAAATATCAAGGATTGTGATACTACTTGATAAAATAATTGAAGTCTTGATTCTACCAGCAAACTCGACTGGGGAATTTTATATTCCGATAGAGTATCAAATCTGTTAAGTTTGAGATCATGGAATAAATATGATGTTGGTGAAAATAGATTAGCATCTAATTTAATTTCACCAAAATGCTATTGTACGCTTCACATGGGGAATCATATTATATGTTTTCCAACTTTGCAAATAAGACCGATGTATTCGACCAATTCTGAGGTGCTCTTACGACCGTCAGTATCTCTGATCCAGTTAGCATCGAAGTATGCATTTAGGGAGGTTGTGGTATCAAGAAAATACCAAATCCCATGCTTCGGAGCCCCACTCATATACATAAATCATATTTTCTTACTTTTTACTCATTAACACTCACTCATCATCATCTTTTCTTACTTTTTACTCATTAACACTCACTCATCATAAACTCCTAAAATGCATTAGTATGGCTCTCTCAAGTGGAACCAAATATTATGTCATCAACATAGACATCGGAAACCAATATGTCCCTTTTCTCTCTCTGGAAAAACAACTGTCCACTCCCCCTCTCTGGAATCTACGCTCGACAAGATAGGAAGTGACCCTTTCGTACCAAGCATTAGGAGCTTTATTCAATCCATACAAGGCTTTCTTCAATCGATAAACATGTTCCATAAAGAAAATTAAATCCTATTTTAATTTGAACCAATTTTAATATGAATTGCATTCGTGTGATTATTAACAGTCAAATCAATAAAAGGAAAATCCCAAACAACACGTGAGGATTTGTAGTAGAACCCTCTCGGAAAAAAGCACTATCTCCCCAACTCACAACAAAATCCACTAGTATTAATGAATGTTTATAGGACTTAAAAACATATACATGACTTATATATATGATGATACTTCCTTCAACGTGATCATTCCCTTGCACGCTGCTTCTCTACTTAAGCCATTACTAACGAGTGTTGCTCCAGTCCGAGAACAAGCTACACATACTCCACGGCTTAGGTAATAACCGATCTTTGTTGTAGATGATTTTCCCACACATAATCCTATGCACTATCTCACCCACACAAACCCTCACGCTTAAATCTTCTTGGAATACAGATGTATAGGCATTGTAAACCTAAAGTCTACTTTGATGCATGAGATTGTAATGATTTGCACTCTATCAAAGTACTCTCTCAAAAAGGTTTTATAATAAATGGGCTTCGTATCTTGAAAGACGCATTTCAGTGTTTAAATAGTTTTGTAATGAAAAGTATGTACCAAAACACGTTTTCCAATATTATAGACCTCGTTTGAACTAAGAAATCACTCGTCTGAATAAAAGATTTCAAACAAGGGGTCCCTGTTTTGAAACATTATCTTGAAAGGCCTATTTTTTAAACTACAAGATTTAGGTCCATCGCGATGCGCGGGGACTTTGTGAGGCTTATTAAATAAACTATATAATAAGATAAATCAAAATTGACTTTTAGCGAGCATATAAATAAAATTCAAGAAATATTTTCGACTGTTTTTTTTTGTTCACCTATAAACCGATATCGACAAAAGTAAGACATTTTTGCTGTGAAAATTAAAACAATTTGAAATTATTCTTCATTTGATACTAAATCCACTAAATTGTAAAAATTAAATAAAATATATTTAAAATATTTAAAAAAAATATCAAAACCAAAATATATAAATTAATGCTATATAAGTTGAGGAATTCATGAATTTATAGGATGCTCTTGATTAATTTAATTGAACTTGAGCATCACAACCCTAATGAAAGTTTAAAGAAACAAAAAGGACTAAGAATTTTTTTGTTTAAAATAAAATTGTGCATATCACTTACATAATGCCAATTCCACTGTAGCGAAAAATAATAAATTTATGGAAATGTCTTAAAGTATTTTACCCACTAAATTTCAATCATGTAACAATAATATCCATTCTAATAATGCATTTTTGAAAATGAATTCAATAAAAATAACATATTAGATAAGAGAGAGAGAAAGCAGAGGTGAAAATTTTACTCAATATTGGAAATAATTCAACCCATTTATAAAAGAAGGAAAGGAAAGGACATTGAAGGAAAAGAAGAAAGGGCGTCAAAGACCCATGTCAAGAAAAGATATTTAAATAGAAGAAGAAATGATATAAAAAATCCAACGAATCTTTCAAAGAAGATGTTATGGTTTCCTAAGAGATGCCAAAATAGCATTTATTAATAATGACACGTGATAAAATTATAAGAGACGCCATATTTAAATAGTAATATTAGATTAGTCCTCATTTAAGACAACTTCGATCGAGGGTGACCATGTTTGAAGTTGTTTGTAATCGAGATCCATTATTTTCAGAAAAAGGTCCTCATTTTAAACTTAGTTCTGTCGAGGGTGACCTTGTTTAAACAATGTCATTTTTTATCGCTCCGTGTGATAAATATTTTTCCTCCCAGTATTAAAAACTTCAGAATTTAGTGATCCTATTACGTGGAATGTTTGAATTTTTTTGCTTCACCAATCTTTATCATCGTGTAATTTAATGATCCTCTTATGTGAAATGTTTGAATTTGTTAGATTTGTTCATTTTTCGCGACATGTTTTATTTTTGTCTATTTTGTTTCTTTATGTTTACTTGATGTCCTCCCTACTTGTGGAATGCTCACCTTAATGAGTTATTCTGATTGGAAGGATATCCTTCCATCTTCTTCAGCCATTTGATAAATGGATCATCCTTGATCTTTGTAAGAATCTTGTAGATCAGCTCCTTGAAGACTGTGTTTACAGCCTGAAATGTCTTCGAGGCATCGTTCTTATTTTCATTCTTGGAGCCATTCTTGCCCCCGTTCTTATTCCCTTTCTTCGACGGTTCAGTCTTTTCGCCCCCTTTGCTAGCCTTCGCACGACCATTTTCCCCTGCATTAAGATGGGTCACATCCTCGACTTTAGCGTACTTCTTAATACGGGCCATCAATTCGTCGATGGTTGTGGCCTCCTTCTTAGTTAAGGACTAGTGCATGAGGCGGGAGCTAGGCAAGCCTATTTTGAAGGATGCTACGGCCACCTACTCCAAGCAATCCTCGACGTCGTTGAACATTTCCAAGCACCTCTTCGCGTAATTTTTGAGGTTCTCCTATGGCTCTTTCTTCATAGTAATAAAAGCATCCATCCTCTTCAGATGGGAAATGCTCGTAATTAAGCGAGTCGTAAATATCTTGGCCAGAGACTTAAAACACTGGATGGATCAGTGAGGTAGCTTCTCGAACTGCTTCTGGGCCACATCGTGCAAGCTTGAGGGAAAGATTCAGCACATGAGTGCATCGTTATAGCTCCACAGAGTCATGGCTTGCCTGTATTTCCTAGCATGGTCAATGGGGTCAGTCTTCCCATCGTAAATCTCAAACTTAGGAATTGTGAACTTCTTTGGGGCTTCTTCTTTTTCTATATCCCTTAAAAAATGGGACTTTATCTGAGTTTCCAGAGCTCGTCTTACTAGATCCCTTACTGATCTAGGACCACGGTGAGTTGGGTGTTGGTCCATCATCCTCCATACCAGACTACGTATACCATCGCCAATCAAGATTCATGTACAGGCGAGCTGGTTGCGATTATTCAGAATGGTTATCACCTAACGTGCATCTCTCTGTTCTTTCTGAGTCATATCTTGGGCTTCTTCCTCGACTGCGACATTTGCTCGCTTGAGGGCTAGGAGCCCTACTATGATGTCGCCTTGTATTTTGACGGAGTTCTTTCTCCAGTCTTTCCAATCGGCTTTTGAGGTGAGTATTCTCATTCTCTTATTGGCGAGTGGCCTCCTCATGCTCTTAGAGTCTGGGGTCATAGGCATCAATTAACCTAGAAATCTGTGTGGACCTGGGGTGGACCCTGACTTTCTTCAAAGATTTGCCTCTCTTGGCGAAGTCTTGGGTTTGAATGGCGCATTTCAGACCTTACCCTTAGAGGGTTCGATTGCTGTTGAATATCTCCTGGTGTGATGGGACATTATTGGTTCTTATTGGTGAAGGTTTTTACAGGAAAAATATTTTTTTCCCACAGACGGTGCCAATTGTGGTGACAAAAACCTCAACACAAATAATTTATGAAGGAAAACAATCATCGATATGAAAGAAATAGCAACAATCACAATCACAATTACACGACACAAGAATATACGTGGTTTGACAAATTACATATGTTCATGGAGAGGTCTACTGTTATTATTAAGCAACTCTTGAGATAGTTTTTCACATGCCCTTTGCCCTGGACCAAGGGTACAATATATATTCAGTTGAAAGAAAGATAGTGTTGGTAACCAACACGTTAGCCCGGTATCCCCTGAATATCTCATTCGAGATTTTAGGGATGGACTTGGCCATATATTTTTATTCTAATCGTGATCTAGAACTCATAATTTGGGTTGGGCACCTTTTATTCTCATTTGGGCTTGATCGACTACTGTTATGGGCCTAGTCGACGAAAGGGTACCCACAGTCTTTATATAAAAAAACTATTTTTTTTTAAACTGCATCTTTATGTGTCTATTTTAAGTATGGGTGTTCTAGGTTGTGAACAAACATACTTAGAATTTTTGACAAAATAATTTTCGAATTTTGTAGGCAAAAACTGGACAAATTCCTTGGATAACAATGTGGCCTACATCACCGTAACGAAAAATTTCTTCACTGCAATGAATAACTTTTCGGTGGGACTGGTCCTTTGTATATTTTCCTTGGCTTCTTTCACGAACTGGCTTCGTCACAGCTTCGCTCCAGTGATTATTTTATTCATTGCAGAAAAGCGCCACTGAACGTACGATATCTGGCGCAAAAAGGAAATCATTCCAAATGATTGCTTTGAAAAATATGTAGATTCTCTTTTGCATCCATGTCTTTTATTATGTTTGGGAATCAACCTATTTTGTATGGACAAGACAATCTTCGAATCTTTGACAGATTGTGGACACATGTTTGAAATTCCTATTTAGCTCATCTTCTTCTCCAAACAAACCAGAGGTTGAATTTTAAGGTTTCCACATTTTTTTATCAAGGAAAAGAAATCAGATTTTCTTAAGAACAAAAACCTTCTTTCATATTTTTGGGATATTCTTGTTATCATTACTATTTGAAGTCATTTGAAATTTGATTACTTCTTCTCAATACTTGAAAAAACATTTACCAAAAAAATTCTTCAGAGACTTTAAATAGTTTTAATATCTCAAAAATACTTGTGAGTTTATTTTTTACTAATCAAATATTTTAAACATTTCCATTAAACTTTAGTAATCTCACATCATAAAAGTTATAAATTCCTTGGTGGATTCTCATAGTTACATTCCATTGGAACATAATTTTTTCTTCAAGTTTTAAGAAGATTTAAAGATTAGTTCTGTAACACTCCGCTTAAAATAATAACGGGTGGCCAGCCCTATACTATATTAATTCAGGAGTCTCAGATGGCTCAGTCTCAACATCAACTGTGGGTACAATATAATATATGACTAACTACCCGATATCATATAAGCGAGATGTTAATTTTTTTTTTTTAAAATGCAATCGACAACAAACAAACACTACTAATAAAGGAAAGAAAGATGCATGAAAGAACTATGAGAAATGAAATGCTAGAATAAAACGAAATAAATAACTACAATAGAATATACTACAAAAAAATAGACCGGAATAAGCTGTCGGGTCACAGCCAATACAATAACTAGAATGGAATAAATAAAAACATGTATATAAATATCCCTTGGGTACAAACCCGATATACAACATGACTCCTACCTAGAATTTTAAAGAAGTAGGAAGCGACTACATTCTACATCCCGCAACAGTCCGCACCTGTCGCGGCTCCCAAGACTCTAGATAGAAGGTCATCCGGCATCCATGCGGTGGGACACCTGTAGTAATATATATATATATATATATATATATATATATATATATATATATATATATATATACAGGCAGGAGAGAAAAGTAAACGGGTCAGAGCCCGAGTTGTGAAAAATATTTAGCAAGTGTGTTAACCGTGCATAATAAATATCGGTGCACTTATTTCATAATTAAAAGTGGAATCGCACTCTCGTGGAACCCCAACTCACCTCTCATCTAAAGGCGCGCACCTATTCGCGACCTCAACTTTTAGTTAAATTACCCCCATTTATTAGGACAACCTAACTTATCATAGGCCTAGCCTATACCCACGAGATCTACCTTCCTATTTATAACCCAAGAATCCACCCCCTTCTTTTTTTTCTAATCCTACTTGATTAAGTTTACAAACAATTATGCCTTAATAGGCTTAGTGGATTCCGGTTTATAATTTAATCAATTGTAGTTCTTAATAAGTTACCCATATGCATTTGGTTTGAAACATATGATTTAATTTCTAATTAATAAGAATGCAAAATTATTATTGACAAAACTTCCCTCCAATTTCAACGTTGCGCTGCGTTTCGTGCGTGGGGTATCTCGCAAAGCGAAATACAAACAAGGAACCACCCCGTTACCCTACTCCTTGTCAACGTCGATCTTAGAGATCCATTATGCCACACATAAATATCGATAGAACTTCTCTCTAATCTCAACAATGTACTACGTTTCGTGCGTGGGGTGTCTCGCAAAGCGAAATCCAAACAAGGAACCACCCCGTTACACTACTCCTTGACAATGTCGATCCTAGAGATCCATAATGTCATACATACCATAATTGGCAGAACTTTTCTCCAATCTCAACACTGCACTACGTTTCATGCGTGGGGTGTCTCGCAAAGAGAAATCCAGACAAGGAACTACCCCGTTACACTACTCCTTGACAATGTCGATCCTAGAGATCCATAATGCCATACATACCATATAATGCTACCACTACTACTAAATATCCAATAATATCCTTGGGATGATGTAACCGAAATATTCCTTAAATGCGATACATCAACCCCCATCAATCTAGTACACCATAATCATCTAAGATGTACTCCACAAAGATTCTATATCCTTTCATCTATAGGATATATAAATATATATATATATATATAGGCATTTTATTCTTACCATATATATATATACTAATCATCCATACCCATGACCAAGTGTACATATCATATCTGATGTACAATGGACATGCACATAATCCACCCGGCTATATATATCGCCGATAAAACGGCATCAATGCTATCATCTTCCCAGTGCCCGGCTCACGTAGCAACTGGGGACCACCTGGTGGGGATCAACGACACCCACCTCGTGATAACTCACACACGCGACGTCCCGAGAAGCGGTCATAGCTCCAATTGGCAATGAGACGAAACATACCCACCAAGTCTCATCCCAAAAATATATATCATATAATAAAACCCGGGACGACTATGACCTGCGGAATATCCACACCCTGCTTTATATGCCAGGATGCTCACCCTCTGTGCGGAAATTTCCCAATGATAGCATGAGCGGGGTATGCTTAACCACATAAGTATGTATATCGTTCACATGCACAATATACATACATCCATATGATCCCATCATATGATCAAACATTAAACCATCATATACGGTTTAAATATCCATACCATGTATGTCCACAACATAAATATATTCATATTTATATATAGATATATGTACATATAATCACACATCGTTATACCTATATATATACAAACTAATTCTCGTTCATATGTATAAGATATATAAACTCGGCTATAAGTATACATAATCCTCAATATACAATCCATCACCACATTTTCCTTTAATTTACCCCGATATGTGAATACAATCCCTCACTTGAAACCTATTCAATCATTTTTCCTATGATGAATAGTCTCCCAAAATCATATAAGTACTCCTATGATGAATAGTCTCCCAAAATCATATGTACTTATATATACATATATATTCAACCTTAGGGTTATCACCCAAAATTTTGTGTAGGAACCCATCACTACACATTTCATCCATATTCGAAAGTACATAATTACCTTTAGTACTATTTAACCATAGGCACATACATGACTTAATAGTCTAAAACCTCAAATTATTCCAACCTCCTTTCAAGTATTGGAATCTCAATGGTTATTTCCCCACAATTACGTGTAAACTATCCTAACTAGAATTTATGCTACCGCTTATTCTAGTCGATAGTACGATCCAAATCGTTCCTAATTTCACCTATGGTTCAATTAATCTTATGAACCCTTACTCCTATTGAGTTATCGATTGTTCCTTAGTCTAAACATTTCTAAGGATAAGAGACCCCTCACTCTCTAAGAGTTCTCAACCTCACATCATATTTATACCTTTTTATCTATAATTGATATTCCCAACCTCAATGGGATTTCCCCACAATCTCCATATGCAACTCCAATACATACCTGGGTACATTTCTCCCAAATTACCCTAAGGAGTCCCCAAAATTCTAATGTGTGAGAAACTCCTTATATGTCTCCAAGAACATATCTCTTACATCATAAGAGAAGGCCCCCAAATCAATAAACCCAACCAAAAAGGGTTTGGAATCACTATGGAGAAAATACCTCAAAATGCCCTGTTTCCGAATCGATTCGGCCGAGCAGCGAAACGATTCGGCCCATCCGAATCGATTCGGTCCAAGGGACCTGAGAGTCTGCTACCTACCGAATCGATTCGCTAGGGGCGAATCGATTCGGCCCTAAAGACCCGTGGCTTCTGCAACCTGGTGAATCGATTCGCTAGGGGCGAATCGATTCGGCCAGTTCAGAAAGCCACGAAAATGGCTATTTTTCTATAAACCCAAAATTTTCAAAACTCCCATAATTTATTTCCCAACCATCAATCTTCACCCCTAACATGTTTCCGAACATCAAAACCCATTCTATATCTAATCTCCTTAATTCAAATCCCTTAAACCCAATTATAAACTTCAATTTCAAGATTTAAACCAAAATTTAGGTTTTGATGTTTATACCCAAAAATCCATTTCTTTAACCCACAAATTATGAAATGAAATACACAAATAACTATTTAGCAAGATTAAACACTTGCCTCAGATTTGTAGTGGTTGGATCATCCTCGATGTCGCGATTGGGCCGAAAATCTCCAAGTTTTTCTCCCTCTCTCTCTTCCTTTCTTCTTCTTTCTCTTTTCTTTCTCTTTCTCTCTTTTTCTCAAATTATAAGGCTTCATCCGTAAGCCTTTAAATCCCTTAAAACATAAGTCCCAATTTAAATGTTAATACACAATTTAAATGACTCGTTTACACCAATTCGAGTCAATCTGACTTAAAATATTCTGGAGCCGAAATAAAACCCAATGACAGTCATTTTGACTATCTCGACCCTTTCGGGATCAATGGTACCCTCAAAATCATCATTCGGAATACTTTAAAACGTCCTCTATTTTTGGAATTAAATTCCCAATTTTAGAATTCTCCAATTTAATTAAATTTTATTTTCCCAAAAATTTAATTTCTCAATCTCAAAAATCATGGGGTGTTACAATCTTCCCCCATTACAGAAATTTCGCCCACGAAATTTAAGACATGCCTAGGACCTCAATCTCATCTAGTCCTTACATCAATCCTCAGGATCACTATATCGATCCTTTCTAGTTATCACATCGAACCAAATAAATTTCAAAGCAAACTACTACCCAGGGCGCCCATACACCCCGTGCCCGAGTTTCCACTCGTAGAATTATAATCAGGCTCCATTAGCCTCAAATCTTAACATAAATACCACCAATATAATCTATAATAACATATTAATTATAAAAAAAGTTTGAAAATTCCCAATGGTTGAACTCTCCTCAATTCCTGACGCTAGCCACCTTCGTGCGGGGGAGGTCTCGCAAGCGAAATCCAAACAAGGAACCCTCCCAATACACTACTGCGTAGCAAGGTCGGGGATTGAGATTAATTGAACCAGGGCTAAGGTTTTATAAAAAGATTTTCATATTTTTGATACTGCCCGAAGGCCCAAGTAACAATATATAATATAATTAAATCCTGCGTCTTTCGACACGCCAAACAAATACCTTATGTTTAGAACACAAGGCCTCAACAATTACAACACTTCTAACCACAACCTAGTTCTCAAAACTATAACAACTATGAGCTAAATTATCCACTCAACATAATTCCACCAAATTGAACCTCTCAGTCATACATATTCTTTACATCACCCCAAAGCATCATTTCAAGGAAAGTCCTTGAATCTCAACTCAGGGTACTCTACTTTTTCCAGGACATTCATTAATTCTAAACCTATTTCTCCACAAGACAAACATCTTCCTCAAAGTCCTTCCTAACCATAATGAAGGACAAAACGCGATTGCGACTACCGAAAACTCCTTCCATCCTACTCGACAAACCTTAGTCTCCAATTTCTTACGCCCTTCTTAAATAAAGACGATACCCCTGACCATTTTTCAATGCCACCTACCTTCCACCGGTAGAAGTCAGCATTACAAGGCTTCCTAACAAAGATTGACGGGTTTCTCAACCTAAACATCCCAAGGACTACACTAATCTCCCCTCAGACTCACTTTATTAAGTCCAAAGTTCGTCATTCGAGTAAATTTTCCTTTCTTACTCAACTGTCGATAAATCACCTCGAACCACTGCTAGAAATCTCCTCAATATCTCCCCCAGAATCGGGGAAAACAAATACCCCCGATTAAAGCGTACCCAAAATATGCTATGGGTATTGTACTTCTAATCCTATCCTTTCCTAGACGACAAAATCTAGGCGACATCTGAAACGAAATAAGAGAAACTGTTATCAGAACGCCAATCAAGTGAATATACTTCACAGAAGAAAACAACGCAGTGAACACAACAGTCCTAATTGTAGGGCTTTATGTCAAGAACGTTAACGAAAGAATGCAGAAAAATAGCACAGATCCTAAGGACTCTAGAACCTGATGCTCTGATACCATCTGTAACACCCCGCTTAAAATAATAACGGGTGGCCAGCCCTATACTATATTAATTCAGGAGTCTCAGATGTCTCAGTCTTAAAATCAACTGCCGGTACAATATAATATACGACTAACTACCCGATATCATATAAGCGAGATGTTAATTTTTTTTTTTAAAATGCAATCGACAACAAACTAACATTACTAATAAAGTAAAGAAAGATGCATGAAAGAACTATGAGAAATGAAATGCTAGAATAAAATGAAATAAATAACTACAACAGAATATACTACAAAAAAATAGACCCGAATAAGCTGTCGAGTCACAGCCAATACAATAACTGGAATGGAATAAATATAAACATGGATATAAATATCCCTTGGGTACAAACCCGATGTACAACATGACTCCTACCTAGAATTTTAAAGAAGTAGGAAGCGACTACATTCTGCATCCCGCAACGGTCTGCACCTGTCGCGGCTCCCAAGACTCTGGATAGAAGGTCATCTGGCATCCATGTGGTGGGAAACCTGTAGTAATATATATATATATATACAGGCAGGAGAGAAAAGTAAACGGGTCAGAGCCCGAGTTGTGAAAAATATTTAGCAAGTGTGTTAACCGTGCATAATAAATATCGGTGCACTTATTTCATAATTAAAAGTGGAATCGTACTCTCGTGGAATCCCAACTCACCTCTCATCTAAAGGCGCGCACATATTCGCGACCTAAACTTTTAGTTAAATTACCCCCATTTATTAGGACAACCTAACTTATCCTAGGCCTAGCCTATACCCACGAGACCTACCTTCCTATTTATAACCCAAGAATCCACCCCCTTCTTTTATTTCTAATCCTACTTGATTAAGTTTACAAACAATTATGCCTTAATAGGCTTAGTGGATTCCGATTTATAATTTAATCAATTGTAGTTCTTAATAAGTTACCCATATGCATTTGGGTTGAAACATATGATTTAATTTCTAATTAATAAGCATGCAAAATTATTATTGACAAAACTTTCCTCCAATTTCAACGCTGCGTTTCGTGCGTGGGGTGTCTCACAAAGAGAAATCCAAATAAGGAACCAACCCGTTACACTACTCCTTGTCAACTTCGATCCAGGAGATCCATTATACCACACATAAATATCGACAGAACTTCTCTCTAATCTCAATAATATACTACGTTTCGTGCATGGGGTGTCTCGCAAAGCGAAATCCAAATAAGGAACCACCCCGTTACACTACTCCTTGACAATGTCGATCCTAGAGATCCATAATGTCATACATACTATAATTGGCAGAACTTTTCTCCAATCTCAACACTGCACTACGTTTCATGCGTGGGGTGCCTCGCAAAGCGAAATCCAAATAAGGAACCACCCCGTTACACTACTCCTTGACAATGTCGATCCTAGAGATCCATAATGCCATACATACCATATAATGCTACCACTACTACTAAATCTCCAATAATATCCTTGGGATGATGTAACCGAAATATTCCTTAAATGCGATACATCAACCCCCATCAATCTAGTACACCATAATCATCTAAGATGTACTCCACAAAGATTCTATATCCTTTCATCTATAGGATATATAAATATATATATATATATAGGCATTTTATTCTTACCATATATATATATATATATATATATATACCAATCATCCATACACATGACCAAGTGTACATATCATATCTGATGTACAATGGACATGCACATAATCCACCCGGCTATATATATCGCCTATAAAACTGCATCAATGCTATCATCTTCCCAGTGCCCGGCTCACGTAGCAACTGGGGACCACCTGGTGGGGATCAACGACACCCACCTCGTGATAACTCACACACATGATGTCCCGGGAAGCGGTCATAGCTCCAACTGGAAATGAGACGAAACATACCCACCACGTCTCATCCCAAAAATATATATCATATAATAAAACCCGGGACGACTATGACCTGTGGAATATCCACACCCTACTCTATATGCCAGGATGCTCACCCTCTGCGCGAAAACTTCCCAATGATAGCATGAGCGGGGTATGCTTAACCACATAAGTATGTATATCGTTCACATGCACAATATACATATATCCATATGATCCCATCATATAATCAAACATTAAACCATCATATACGGTTTAAATATCCATACCATGTATGTCCACAACATAAATATATTCATATTTATATATAGATATATGTACATATATTCACACATCGTTATACATATATATATACAAACTAATTCTCGTTCATATGTATAAGATATATAAACTCGGCTATAAGTATACATAATCCTCAATATACAAGCCATCACCACATTTTCCTTTAATTTACCCCGATATGTGAATACAATCCCTCACTTGAAACCTATTCAATCATTTTTCCTATGATGAATAGTCTCCCAAAATTATATGTACTTATACATACATATATATTCAACCTTAGGGTTATCACCCAAAATTTTGTGTAGGAACCCATCACTACACATTTCATCCATATTCGAAAGTACATAATTACCTTTAGTACTATTTAACCATAGGCATATACATGACTTAATAGTCTAAAACCTCAAATTATTCCAACCTCATTTCAAGTATTGGAATCTCAATGGTTATTTCCCCATAATTACGTGTAAACTATCCTAACTAGAATTTATGCTACCGCTTATTCTAGTCGATAGTACGATCCAAATCGTTCCTAATTTCACCTATGGTTCAATTAATCTTATGAACCCTTACTCCTATTGAGTTATCGATTGTTCCTTAGTCTAAACATTTCTAAGGATATGAGACCCCTCACTCTCTAAGAGTTCTCAACCTCACATCATATTTATACCTTTTTATCTATAATTGATATTCCCAACCTCAATGGGATTTCCCCACAATCTCCATATGCAACTCCAATACATACATGTGTACATTTCTCCCAAATTACCCTAAGGAGTCCCCAAAATTCTAATGTGTGAGAAACTCGTTATATGTCTTCAAGAACATATCTCTTACATCATAAGAGAAGGCCCCCAAATCAATAAACCCAACCAAAAAGGGTTTGGAATCACTATGGAGAATATACCTCAAAATGCCCTATTTCCGAATCGATTCGGCCCCTCCGAATCGATTCGGCCCAGCAGCGAATCGATTCAGCCCATCCGAATCGATTCGGTCCAAGGGACCTGAGAGTCTGCTACCTACCAAATCGATTCGCTAGGGGCGAATAGATTTGGACCTAAAGACCTGTGGCTTCTGCAACCTGGCGAATCGATTTGCTAGGGGCGAATCGATTCGGCCAGTTCAGAAAGCCACGAAAATGGCTATTTTTCTATAAACCCAAAATTTTCAAAACTCCCATAATTTATTTCCCAACCATCAATCTTCACCCCTAACATGTTTTCGAACATCAAAACCCATTCTATATCTAATCTCCTCAATTAAAATCCCTTAAACCCAATTATAAACTTCAATTTCAAGATTTAAACCAAAATTTAGGTTTTGATGTTTATACCCAAAAATCCATTTCTTTAACCCACAAATTATGAAATGAAATACACAAATAATTATTTAGCAAGATTAAACACTTGCCTCAGATTTGTAGAGATTGGATCGTCCTCGATGTCGCGATTGGGCCGGAAATCTCCAAGCTTTTCTCCCTCTCTCTTCATTTCTTCTTCTTTCTCTTTTCTTTCTCTTTCTCTCTTTTTCTCAAATGATAAGGCTTCATCCGTAAGCCTTTAAATCCCTTAAAACATAAGTCTTAAATGTTAATACACAATTTAAATTACTCGTTTACACCAATTCGAGTCAATCTGACTTAAAATATTTCGGAGCCGAAATAAAACCCAATGACAATCATTTTGACTATCTCGACCCTTCTGGGATCAATGGTACCCTAAAATCATCATCCGGAATACTTTAAAACGTCCTCTATTTTTGGACTTAAATTCCCAATTTTTGAATTCTCCAATTTAATTAAATTTTATTTTCCCAAAAATTTAATTTATCAGTCTAAAAAATCATGGGGTGTTACAAGTTCAAACGTGGCATTATCAACAAAAATTGACACTTAGGACGTGGCGACTGGTCAGAGAGAGATCCATGCTTTCTTATCCTACTAGAAGGTGAAAAAAGTAGATTGTGGAGGTTGTCATTATTGAGTATAGGAGAGGTTCAAGTATGTAAGTTATTTCTCTCTTTGTATAAATCTTTACCTATATAATGGAAGGTGTCGGTTTGATTAGAGGTTTTTCCCAAAAGGGTTCCTCGAAAGGGTTTTTCCATCGTCTCAAGTGCATAATTTACTTTTGCCACATTTTTATTCCTTAATATTCTTTATGAACATATATTGATAAGTTGAATCAATTTGTAAATAACATTTTTTCACTTAGACATTAGGATTAACTTTTGCCGGTATTTAAATCAAAGAAAAATATTATCTCAATTTGCTACTAACTTGTAATTTGGACAGTTGATCTTAGCCTTCTATTTTATCGAGTTATTTAATCTTTTTATATCTCTACAAATGCTTTCTCAACCTGATATATCCAACAATTATATGCACAATGTCAAGAGGGCGCTAGGGAACAATCTTTCAATGTTGTACAATCTCGTTTTACCATTGTTAAAGGACTAACTCATCTTTGGTTTTGTGATGATCAAGGGTACATCATGATGACATGTATCATTCTTCACAACATGATCGTTGAATATGAACGTGACGAACTTGATATTTTTCCTTAGCAACCCGATGATCTGAAAGGCACGTCGGATTTTGCAAAGTTGTTCACCTGCATCGACATAAATTATGCAACTCAAATATTTCATAAGACCACATTAATGTCTCTATAATAAATGTGATTTTGCGTTATGATTTAAAAAATTATGGAATTTACATGGCAACATGTATTGTTTTATATTTATTATTTTTTTATTTGTATGTTTTTCATTCTATGAGTAAATTAATGGATTTATTTTTTATGTATTACATTTTACTATTACTTATTAAACAAAACAAAAAAAAAAATTAATAAAAAAAAATGTTGGGGGTTCTCATGGCATTATAACTTGTGTGCATCCTTTCGTCATGTCATTTGGTTCGCCACCCCAATCAAAATTATGTTACTCCTAAAGAAGAAAATTTATGAGTACTTTTCTCCTGAATATGTTTGTTTACAACCACTAAAACATTTTGCACAATCCTATGGAAAGAAAAAAAATGGTAAAACAAAATGGTCTTTTGCTGCATGCCTTAGAAATGGTGTGTGTGAATTAATTTTGTACATGAACTAAAACTACTCGTGAACATAAACGAGAACACAATACGGCAAAACACGTTTTCAAATTTACCTATAACACTATGTTTTCAATATTAGAATTCTATTGTATCTTAATTCTAAATAGTTATATGACTATGTAGATAAACTAATTAAGGTATGTGCCTAAACTACTATTGTATTTCTTTTATATAGATTTAGATAACTATTTCTTAAAAATTGTGATATTTGTCTCCTTTTCTTTCCTTCTAACTCACAAACATCAGTATAATATACTTTATATAGAATATTGTAGATTAATTTCACATGTACAATATATGAAATATTACCATCGAGATATATTAAAAAGGACCATGTGTGGTGTAAGTATATTTAGTGTGTGATGCAGTGCATTCCATAAGTTGTGTAATTTTATTTATGGTAACATTTGGCGCAAACATAGCAAGTGCTTAGTCACAAATCAGGATGCTCACATTCATCATTTTACTCTCAATCACCATCACCATTTCCTTACAACCTCATTTTAGTCTGTCACCAAAACATTTACATAAGGGTTTAATTCTTAAAAACATGTATGGTGTTTATTTTGTAATAAATGAGTGTAGGTTCATTTTGAAATAACAATCATATTTATGACAATACCATATATTTATTTAATATATATTGTATACGTGTTAGTCAATTGAACTTAGTAGGAATTATGATAAGTTAGGTTCGGCCAGATCACAGAAGCTCGGAATGTTGGTTCTAGTATAATTGAGCAGTTCACACTCTAAATGGGGAGTTTATATCCTATCGGGCGTACAATCATAGTAGTTTATCTTAATTATAGTAACATGTTTGATGGCTCAAGAACTTGTTTGATAGTTCAAAGAGGATTATATCGGTACATCAGGGTTGTATTGAACGGGACCATGAGTGAGATTCAAGAGTAGGTGCCGAATAAATTAGACTTACACAATGTCACAAAGTTTACAAAGGGTGCATAAATTCGTAATCCTGAGGAATGAATTATTCACATAATTATTGCTTTAATTATTATGGGCGAGATTAAATTTATTGGGTGGATAAATATCCGCAAGTCGAGCAATGCATCGTAGGAATATCCAGGATTGGGATACTACTTGATAAAGTTATATAAGTTTTGATTCTACCAGCAAACTCGGTCGGTGAATTTTTTATTCCGATAGAGTATCAAATTTGTTAAGTTTGAGATCATGGAATAAATATGATGTTGGTGAAAATAGATTAGCATCTAATTGAATTTCACCAAAATGGTATTTTACGCTTCACATGGGGAATCATATTATATGTTTTCCAACTTTGAAAATAAGACCTTTGTTTTCGACTAGTTCTGAGGTGCTCTTACAACCGTCGGTATCTCTAATCCAGTTAGCATCAAAGTATTCATGTAGGGAGGTTTTGGTATCAAGAAAATACCAAATCCCATACTACGGGGCTGCACTCATATACTTAATGATACACTTTAACTCCAATATCTTACTCTCCTTGGGGATAATTTGAAACCTCGCACAAACACCTACACTGCAGGCAATGTCTGGATGACTTGTAGTAGGATACAAAAGACTCCCAATCACACTACGATAAAGTGCTTAATCAACGCTCTTGCCTTTTGTGTCTTTGCTCATCTTGGTAGTAACACACATGGGTGTGCTTACATGCCTACTTGATTCTAGCCCAAACTTCTTCACCGAGCCTCTAGCATACTTAGATTGAGATTAGGAACATGTGAAACTCCCATATGATTAGTCTCGAATATTGCATCAAATACCCTTTTTATTTATGCATTCTAGCATTCCCACCCTCTTTTCCCTCTATATTTGTTATCATATATTGTATAGGCTATATATTAGATATATATCTTGTGCAAGGTTTATTTTAGCATTTATAAGTGTGGGAATGCTTAGAGGAGCAACTAGATGAGTTTTGTAAAAGTTTCATCGCAAGATGTAAATTTAAGGGCATTTTTATAAATACAAACTTCATGACACGATTGGAGAAAGTCCATGGGAGCGTAGCTCGTTGAGTTAGCTTCCCGTGGACGCAAACGGCATGTCATTCCATTTTTGAATGACTAAGATGTGGTCATTTTCTTGAGCACAATATTTCTTTAAAGCTATTTAAGAATGGAACATGGAGCTTATCGATCACCCCTTGTTTGATTTGTGAAGAATTTCAACCAATAGGGTTGATATCAAATCAGTCGATCGATCGACACCTGCGGATTTAGGATATTTTTGTTCCTTTTAAGTTCTTTTCTCTTGTAAAAATGTTCGCTTACTAAAATAGGAAGTTTGTTTTTTTCTATTAAATATAGATGATATTTTAGGAACCCTTTTCACAAACACAAAGCTCTTTTCTCTTACCTAGGGTTTAATTACCATTTCTTCATTCTCTCCCTTCCTTTACTTCATTGTAAGTGTTTAAATCTTTGTTTGGTTGTACTTTGCTTGTATTGAACACTTTCTTGTTAATTAATATAGTTTTTTTGTTTGAATCCTTGTATTTAATGACTTATCACTTTTAGTTCTCCTAATTTGCATTTTGATTACTTCATTACCATGAGTAGCTAGTCTTATTGGTTTGGAAGAATAAACCCACCGTGGATGCTTGTAGATTATTTTTAGGTTGTTAGTTTGAATCAAATCATTGGGTATATATGTTGGTATTCTAGTATCTTAGTGTATTAACTTCTCTTATCATGTAAGGGTTGTATTTTAGGCTTTACCACAACATCA
Source organism: Sambucus nigra (assembly GCA_949130495.1). Classification (NCBI taxonomy): domain Eukaryota; kingdom Viridiplantae; phylum Streptophyta; class Magnoliopsida; order Dipsacales; family Adoxaceae; genus Sambucus; species Sambucus nigra. The sequence continues at coordinate 264,813,433 of OX422211.1, read as the reverse complement.
AGACATTTTACCCCTAGCTTATTGAAATCTTCATTTCGTATTGTTAACTTTACACCTTGCATGGTAAATTGTTGTTACAATAAATTATTCCCATTTAATTTTGATTTGATTTTAAGAACCATATATTTTTGTTAGTCCAAGGTGTGCTCTTAGACATCTTTTAAATCTTTATCAGCTCTCTAGTTAATACTCGCTTAACTTGTATTAATCTCTTCCTAATTTGTTCTTCACAGTTTCATTTCTTATTAGTTCGTTAACTCACTTCACTCTCTTACATAAATAATCTTTTCTTAGTTTTTACTAATTAACACTCACTCATCATCATCTTTTCTTACTTTTTACTCATTAGCACTCACTCATTATAAACTCCTAAAATGCATGAGTATGGCTCTCTCGTGTGGAACCAAATATTATGTCATCAACATAGACATAGGAAACCAATATGTCCCTTTTCTCTCTCTGGATGTCCACTACCCCTCTCTTGAATCTACGCTCGACAAGATAGGAAGTGACCCTTTCTTAGCAAGCTTTAGGAGCTTTATTCAATCCATACAAGGCTTTCTTCAATCGATAAACGTGTTGCATCAAGAAAATTAAATCCTTTTTTAATTTGAACCAATTTTAATATAAATTGCATTTGTGTGACTATTAACAGTCGAAGCAATAAAAGGAAAATCCCAAACAACATGCGAGGATTTAGAGTAAAACCCTCTCGAAAAAAAAACACTATCTCCCCAACTCACAACAAAATCCACTAGTACTAATGAATGTTTATAGGACTTAAAAACATATACATGACTTACAGATATGATGACGCTTCCTTCAACGTGATCATTCCCTTGCACACTGCTTCTCTACTTAAGCCTTTACTAGCGAGTGTTGCTCCAGTTCGAGAACAAGCTACACATACTCCACGGCCTAGGTAATAATCGATCTTTGTTGTAGATGATTTGCCCACACATAGTCCTATGCACTATCTCACCTACATGAATCCTCATGCTTGAATCTTCTTAGAATATAGATTTATAGGCATAGTAAACAAAGAGTCTACTTTGATGCATGAGATTGTAATGATCTGCACTCTCTCAAAATGATTTTGTAATAAATGGGCTTCGTATCTTGAAAGACGCATTTCAGTGTTTAAATAGTTTTGTAATGAAAGGCATGTACCAAAACACATTTTCCAATATTATATACCTCGTTTGAACTAAGAAATCACTCATCCGAATGAGAGATTTCAAACAAAGGGTCCCTCTTTTGAAACATTAACTTGAAAGGTTTATTTTTAAAACTACTAGATTTAGGCCCTTCGCGATGCACGGGGACTTTATAAGGCTTATTAAATAAATTAAATAATAAGATAAATTACATAATAAGATAAATATAAATTGACTTTTAGCGAGCATATAAATATAATTCAAGAAATATTTTCGACTGTGTTTTTTCACCTACAAACCGATATCGACAAAAGTAAGACAATTTTGTTGGGAAAATTAAAACAATTTGAAATTATTCTTCATTTGATACTAAATCCACTAAATTGTAAAAAATAAATAAAATATATTTAAAATATTTAAAAAAATATCGAAACCAAAATATATAAATTAATGCTATATAAAGTGAGGAATTCATGAATTTATAAGATGCTCTTGATAAATTTAATTGAACTTGAGCTTCACAACCCAAATGCAAGGTTAAAGAAACTAAAAAGACTAAGAATTATTTTGTTTAAAATAAAATTGTGCATATCACTTACATAATGCCAATTCCATTGTAGCGAAAAATAATAAATTTATGGAAATGTCTTAAAGTATTTTACCCACTATAACTTGCAATCTCGTAACAATAATCTCCATTCTAATAATGCATTTTTGAAAATGAATTCAGTAAAAAAAAACATACCAGATTAGAGAGACAGAAAATAGAGGTGAAATATTTACTCAATGTTGGAAATGATTCAACCCATTTATAAAAGAAGTAAAGGAAAGGACATTGAGGGAAAAGAGGAAAGGGCATCAAAGACCCATGTCAAGAAAAGATATTTAAATAGAATAAGAAAGGATATAAAAAATCCAACTGATCTTTCAAAGAAGAGGTTATGGTTTCCTAAAAGATGCCAAAATAGCATTTATTAATGATGACATGTGGTAAAATTATAAGAGACGCCATATTTAAATAGTAATATTAGATTGGTCCTCGTTTAAGACAATTTGGGTGAGCTTGTTTGAAGTTGTCTGTAATCGAGGTCCATTTTTTTTAGAAAAAGGTCCTCGTTTTAAACTTATTTCTGTCGAGGGTGACCTTGTTCAAACAAGGTCATTTTTTATCGCTCCCTCTGAAAAATATTTTTCCTTAAGGAATTAAAAACTTCAGAATTTAGTGATCCTATTATGTAGAATGTTTGAATTTTTTTCTTCGTCAATGTTTGTCATTATATAATTTAATGATCCTCTTATGTGAAATGTTTGAATTTGTTCGATTCGTTAATTTTTGTCGACGTTTTTGTTTCTGTCTATTTTGTTTCTTTTTCTTCATTTGATGTTCGCCGTCCTTGTGGAATACGCACCTTAATGCATTATTTCGCTTGGAAGGATATCCTCCCATCTTCTTCGGCCATTTGATAAATGAATCATCCTTGATATTTGTAAGAATCTTGTAGATTGGATCCTTGAAGACTGTGTTTACAGCCTGAAATGACTTCGAGGAATCATTCTTATTTTCATTCTTGGAGCCATTCTTTCCCCCGTTCTTATTCCTTTTCTTCGACAGTCCAGTCTTCTTGTCCCCTTTTCTATCCTTTGCACTGCCATTTTCCCCTTCATTAAGATGGGTCACATCCTCGACTTTATATTTGCTTTAGTTAATTGATTAGTAATAATTTCATTCTTCTCAATTCTAAGTTACTAGTTAAGATGTCTTCTTTTATTAAAATCATGGTTTCTTCTTGTTTTACTATGGCCGGGTAATTTTCTAAGGGTTGGGATGCACGAATCCAACCCGATGTTCTTAATGAATTCGTAAAATTTGATTTTGAATTAAATAACTGAGTTAATCTTGTTGTGTCGTGATCACAACCGTTGTAAGACTTTTGATCTCGTTTGCCCTAGGTAACAGGGATGCTTAAGAGTGCACGTGCGTGTAGCTACGACGACACTGCTTTACACATCTCTTGCTTATGTATGATGCGGGCTACGATCCCTCATATATGTAATGCATAGGAGTACTAAAGACTGGGTTCACACAGATATTTCAATTCCGAATTAAGTTTTAACATTGACTAATGAACTAGGGTTGGAGGAGTGTATCCTTACTCGTTTTTCTTCACTTGCACTTTTCACTACAATTTTAATTTTCTTAAGTAGGACAAAGTTTTAAATTTATTTCTAAATTTTGTAGGTAATTTTCTTAGTATTTTTTCTTGTAGTTAGTCCACCTATGATAATCACATTTTCGTTATTTTTAGAGTCGAGTTAAGGTTCTCAATCTTTCCAACATCGTTACGACTTCGTTCGTCCTATTTCCCTATAGAGACGATCCCGACTTACCGAGTTTATTACTAACGCGATAGGCTTTCACTTGAGCCTATATCAGCACGAACACTAGATACACATTTGTGATTGCGTCAAGTTTTTAGCGTCGTTGCCGGGGAATTAGGTAGACATAGGTTAGATAGCTTTAATCTAAAACTTCGACCAAAAAAAGGAAAAAAATACAAAATCCAAAAAATATGATGAGTATTACGAGGGAGATGCTGGATGAGAGCGAATGGAAAGATATAATAGATGAATTCCTTCGTAGTAACCATCCCTCCACATCACAGAAGCCTTCGGAGGAGAGTGAGATAGAAATATTCGGATAATGAGCAAGAAAGAGCATTAGGAGATATGAGCCTAACGGCCTTTGAGAACGAATTCGGGCGGGTGCATGAGAGATTCACTATCGAAGTCCAATCTCTATTGGAATCATTTTGTCACTTAGAAGAGAGCGCATGGAAAGATAGGATGGATGATTTCCTTCTTTGTGACCATCCACCCATGCCACTGGAGTTCTTGGATGCAATCAAGGCCATGGTTAGAGTATCGTCCGATTTAGAGCTCGATCCATGCATTATCAAGTTTAGGGACTATCCAGGCCATTCCAAAATTCACTTTGATATTCTCTCCAAGACGACCCATTTGCCCTATAAAGTGATTGAGCACCTCGTTGACTTCACTCACCTCATTCATCATATGCCTCGAGGTGTTCATTTTTTCTATTGGCTCGACTCCCAATTGTTTCGACTTTTGGTTTACAATGTGAGGAAGACGAGCGAGACAAGAAGAGCAGGGTTCCCCGTGCAAGGGTTCGAGTGAGTTTGTATAGAGAGATGAGAGGTCGTTTCACCCCGACGCATATGGGGTGATTTTTGTTGTATTTTTGAGTCATGTATGAGTGTCATATAATGTCTTGTTGTCTTTTGATAATTTGCTTGTTTTATATGTCGCACTTATTCTTTTTTTCTTTAGATTTTAGTCCTTTTGATTGAGGAAAATGCAAAAGTCTAAGTTAGGGGGGGTGACAAGTGCGTCTTTCTAAAACTTCACATGTTTTCAAAAATGCCCAGAAATTTCAAAAAAATTGAAAATTTTTGAAAAATCCAAAAATATTTTTCTTCAAAATAAATAAAAATTGGAATTTAAAAGCTTAAAAAATGTCACAAATATTTTGTCTCAAGTTGTAAAAATCAAATGCACAAAGCCAAAATTGACCAAAGATAGAAATTGAAAGAAAATTGACGGCTTTACGAATAAGTGCGGAGATTGACAAACCCAGTGAGATTTCGAGCCTATCATTTTTCTAAGTTTATAAATCAATCCGAGTTAATGGTCAACTCAAAGTTCTTTTCAGCATGTTAAAAAGTCATTGATGATCTCTATTTTATTATTTTGATCGGTTAAGGGAAACGTGTGAGTTGTTGTCTCAAAACGCGCACTAAAATATCTTTAAAGTAAATTAATCTTGAGATGCATATGGTAAAATAACTCGTATTTGGACAATGAGGTAGGCCCTCGTTTGTCACCCAAAATATTAGCCGAAAAAAGTCGTGAAAAATTAACCTTTTTGCAAACCAATTTGATCCGACTAAGATTTTCCCTTTCATTTGACAACCCGAAAAACCCACATTGACCCGGAATTGTGAAAGTTGAAATCCCAAATATTAAGTCCAAAAAATTGCATAAAAAGGGGCAAGAAAAATAGAAGTATGCTCAACAAAAATAATAATAAGAGAAAAATGAGCAAAAGCCCGAAAAAAAAAGCACAAACGGATATCATAAAGAAATCTTTCCAATTTGGAAGTTCCAACCATTCCCATTTTACCCAATACACCTTAAACCCAAGAAAGTCCTAACCGAGTTCGAATTGAGAAATTTTCTACCGCGTGAAGAGCTAAGGCAAAAATATAATAAAAGAGATTACACGGCGTGAAAAAGAGATGATGTTTCCCGTTTCCCAATAATCGTATTCCGGTGAAGAGATTTTTTCACCCATAAATTTTTGTCATTCAAAATGGTGTGCGTGAATTTGTGTCCATTATATTTACTCCTTATATCACACACACCAAGATATAATAGCCACACTTCTGAGTGATTCATTTGTGAGTGTATTCCGTGATCAATTAAAATCAAAGAGGACTTTCGAAAAGTAGCGTAATGATCAATTGGTGGAAATTAGCGGTTCGATTTTTGGCTTCGCACACACACACTATGGCTTGAGACTCGTGACTATAATTTTATAGTGACCATCTTTTGGGGAGTTTAAATTGTAAAAATTTTAAGTATTTTGATTTTTCTTTGAGTCAATAACGAATTTTGTGGGTAAATTCACTGCAAACCCTCACGAGACACAACTCATCCTACTAGGATAACCTAGGGGTTTAAAGGCTTATTGCATACGCTAAATGCAATCGCTCGCTCGCGAAAGAGGTATGCTATCTCATTTTAGATTTGGACCATGTTTCGATTCTTTTGCATTGCTCGGGACGATCAAAGTTCTAAGTTAGGGGGGTTTGATTAAGCATAAATTCTTCCAAATTTTCTCCTTAATTTAGAGGATTTTATTACCTTGGATAATGTAAAACGATTTGATTTATCTCATATCATTGCTAATGACTTCGTCTAACAAGTATCTCGAGTTTTGTGCATTTTTTATTGATTTTAAAGGTATTTAATACGTGACAGAAAGAAAGAAATCGGAAGAAGCAAGAGAGAAGAAAGAAGAAAAGGAAAAAGGAAAAAGTGTAATTTCCACCAGGAATCCGGTCAAGGATCCAAAATAAAAGTCAAAGATCTCGATTCTACGAGTGCGTATGAAGAAACGGCGTTCCAATTCGAGTTTCGTAGTAGAAGTTATGAAGATCCAAAGATGTGATATAATCATGAGAAATTGAGAAGAAATTCGGATCGATTCGGGTACTGGAAGTCACTGTATAATGAAGCGTTTACCGGATCAATCCGGCCCCCCAAGTTCACTGAATAAGAGCACATATAATGGATCGATCTGGATGAAATAAAAAATGGATCGATCTGGTTGAAATAAAAAATGGATCGATCCGGTCATCAGGCAGTTCGATCCGAAATTTTTAGGCAGATTGATTCGGGGTTCGAGATTTATGATTATCTTCTTCAAGCTAGAGCCTTGCATGACTCCAACTCTTGTATATTTCGTAGTGTATATATTTCAATGTCATCCCAGACATTACGGGGGCTTGGGCTTCTAATTAGGTTTAGGGAAGATTTTTAATTAGTTTTGAATAGGGAGTAATAAAAAACCCAAGTTTTCATTTAGCTTTGATTCAGGCTTCTGCAATTCAAGTAAATTCGTTCCAATTCTTGATTTCATAATTGCTTTAGTTAATTGATTAGTAATAATTTCATTCTTCTCAATTCTAAGTTACTAGTTAAGATGTCTTCTTTTATTAAAATCATGGTTTCTTCTTGTTTAATATGGCCGGGTAATTTTCTAAGGGTTGGGATGCACGAATCCAGCCCGATGTTCTTAATGAATTTGTAAAATTTGATTTTGAATTAAATAACTGAGTTAATATTGTTTTGTGGTGATCACAACCATTGTAAGACTTTTGATCTCGTTTGCCCTAGGTAACAGGGATGCTTAAGAGTGCACGTGCGTATAGCTACGACGACACTGCTTTACTCATCTCTTGATTATGTATGATGCGGGCTACGATCGCTCATATATGTAATGGCTAGGAGTACTAAAGACTGGGTTTACTCGGATATTTCAATTCCGAATTAAGTTTTAACATTGATTAATGAACTAGGGTTTGAGGACTGTATCCTGACTCGTTTTTCTTCACTTGCACTTTTCACTACAGTTTTATTTTTCTTAAGTAGGTCAAAGAGTTTTTAATTTATTTCTAAATTATGTAGGTAATTTTCTTAGTATTTCTGTTGTAGTTAGTCCACCTCCCATAATCACCTTTTCATTCTTTTTAGAGTCGAGTTAGGGTTCTCAATCTTTCCAACATCGTTACAACTTTGTTCGTCTAATTTCCATGTGGAGATGATCCCAACTTATCGGGTTTATTACTAACGCGATAGGTTTGCACATGAGCCTATATCAGCATGAACACTAGATACACATTTGTGGTTGCGTCATCTTTCCAATCACCTTTTGAGGTGAGCATTCTCATTCTCTTGTTGGCGAGTGGCCTCCTTTTGCTCTTAGAGTTTGGCCTCATAGGCCTCAATTAACCATGAAATCTGTGTGGACCTAGGTGGCCCTTGACTTATGATACGACGCAAAAATTGCGTATTTTATCCCTCGAATCGACGCATTTTAGCCCCCTCCAGTATCTTATTTTCTATATTTATGCTCGTTAACCAGACAACCTAGGAATTCTAAGATAACATGTTTTGCAGGGGTTAATTGAGTTTTTATAGGTATTCGAATGCTAAGTGTGAAGTTCAGATGCTTTTCGCTCAATTTCCGTACACAATCGCACGTTTAAGGGCATTTTAGTCTTTTCACAACTTGGACACCTGGCCAAACATCTACTCAAAAGTTGTAGCCCTCCTCTCAAGCTTCGCGTGGCCACGAACGGTGCACGATTCTGATTCAGAACAAAGAAGTTACGACACTTTTGGCAGAAGAGAAAATAGTGAAACCAAAAAATGGGAGAAGAGAAGGAAAAGGAATGCAGGGGGCTCACACCTGCTTGATCGATCGATCGGTCAAAACGATAGATCGATCCCCTATTTTCTGTAGATATTTTAACTTTTCGTTTCGTTTCTCTTTTCTTTTCTATTTTAATTTTACTTACTATAAATACCAAATTTTGTGTAAATATCAGGTATGAAGAGTTAGAATAGATTTTAGGTTAGTTTTAGCTTAGGGTTTGGGCTTTTGAAGAGTTCTTCTTCATTTCTCTTTGGATTGACACCCAATTGGGCTTGTATGATGCATTATTCATCACCCTCTCCATTAATATAGCTTGTATTTCATTAATTCTTGCTTTGTAGGTAATTTACATGCTTTGCTAATTAGGTTTACATGCTTTATTTCCTTGCTTTCTGGTTTAAATTTATCGCGTTTCATTTACCGCATTTTTATCATGCTTTCTAGCTAATTTAAATTAGGTTGTGTTTTAATTGAAATCACTCGAGTTGACACGTAACCGGTTATCCTCCAAAGTCAAATCGTTTTGTGGTGGACCCTCAACTATTTAGACTTCTAGTGTATAGTTAGTGTGAAGCCTAAATAGTAGGTTATATATAGGTAGCTTTTTATTCTTTCTTTCTTTTTATTTTAGTCTAATGTAATTAGTTAACTTTTTGTTATTTATTTTTTCAATGCTCGGTACTAACTTGTTTTATAGATTCTTTGGACTTGTTCTTATGGGGATCGCTCCAATTTTGGATAATATCGCTATTTTCCTCTCTTTAACTTGGTTTTTAATTCACATTGAGGACAATGTCAAGTTTTAAGTTAGGGGGTGTGGGATATTCTATCCATTTCTTTATTTAGTCCATGTTTTTGCTCACATGTTAGTTACTTATTTTAGGTTATTTTAGATTAGGGTTTGGGTTTTTGAAGAGTTCTTCTTCATTTCTCTTTGGATTGACACCCAATTGGGCTTGTATGTTGCACTATTCATCACTCTCTCCATTAGGGGTGGACACGGTCCGATCCGGTCCGGTTTTTGCTTATTTTTTGGACCGGACCGAATATTCGGTCCTCAATTTTTTTGGACCGAGACCGGACCGATTAATTCGGTTAACCTACTAATTCGGTCCAGGCTTTTTTCGGTCCGGTCCGGGGTAAAATTCGTTCCTGACCCTATTTTATATATATGTACATTTTATGAATATTTTTATCTATTTTTCTCACAAATATATATACAAAAAAATAATACTCGAAACTCTAAGTGATATTTACATGGGTTTTTTTTACCCAAATAAAAAAATGTCTATACATATATAAAATGTTCCAAATTAAATTCATAAGTTATATACATTAATTCAAAAATTATGCATAAGAAACACAATAACATTATTTTTATTATATATATATGGGAATCGGTCCGGTCCGGTCCAAATCGGTCTTTTAATTTAGTGGACCGCGGACCGGACCGGTTTAATCGGTTTTTAGATTTTGTGAACCGATTTTCGGACCGGTTTTAAAATAGCCTTAATTTTCGGTTCGGTTCGGTTCGGTCCAATCGGTCCGTTCGGGTCGGTCTTTTTTCTGTCCACCCCTACTCTCCATTAATATAACTTGTATTTCATTAATTCTTGCTTTGTAGGTAATTTACATGCTTTGTTAATTAGGTATACTTGCTTTCTTTCCTTGCTTTCTAGCGTAAATTTATCAAGTTTTTATCATGCTTTCTAGCTAATTTAAATTAGGTTATGTTTGCATTGAACTCACTCGAGTTGACGCGTTGCTTTGCTTTGCTTTGGTGATGGTGTTTACGGGTCTATTTCGAGTGAGTTGCCCTAGTTATTACGCCTAGGAGATTTGACGAGGCATATCATGTATGTCCCGTGCTTACGACCTTACGTGCGTAATTTCCGGGGTATTTGTTTATGCCAAAATCGGATTAGGTTTTTATGCGAATTTAGGGGCTTCACAACCCTTGGTTCAATTAACTGTCAAAACGAGACGAATTCTAAATAACTCGTTGACCCATGTGACCATTTTATACAAATTAAATCGGATGAGGGATATTCGACGCAACCAATAGTGTTTACTCGCTTTGTTAATCTAGTTTCAATACATTCGCCTAGATTAATATTTCCCTTTAATGCATCTTTTCCTTTTTAGTTTGTAATTTATCTTTTACATGAGAGAGTAGCTACGGCAGAAATATTGTGACTTCTCAAATAAAATCCAATTTTAATTAATCCCAAATTTTAGTTAAATCCTAAATCATGCATCTAGATGATTTATCTAATAAAATAAAGCATGCAGGATAAAACAAACACTTTCAGGAAAATTCAAACACATGCTTGTGAGGAAAAATCCCCCAAAGGGGCAAAACCATTTATTTTCATTATAATATTGTAACAGTACAATTTCGGATTACAATGAAAATACAAGTGACTAAGAATTACCCTCAGGTGTCGGATTCTGTAGTCGGCGGCTGGAAATATCCCTTTCTAGGAGGGCTGCAATGAAGAAGAGAAACGGCTTCTCCATAAGTTTGTCGACTGGAATTTTCCCTTTCGAGGAGGGCAGCAATGAAGAAGAAAGACGGCTTCTCCATAAGAGTTGAACAAACTCAAAGTTATGTTCTTGGGTTACAAAAGGATTCACAAATATTTGGCAAGGATGTGTGAATCAAAACATGAGTCTTGGGACTAAAAAATATGAAGACTTGAGGTGATAGAACTCTCAAAAACGTCTTTGCAAGTCTTGCAAAACAACTCCCCCGGAGTTGGTATTTATAGGAAAATATATGAAGAGATCCACGTTTTTAAAAATCTAAAATTCTATCCAGCGTACAGGTACGGTTTGGGTTACCCCGAACCGGTTCCCCATGCGGTTTGGGGTACCTCTCTGGTTTGGGGATAAAAAAAATCAGCATTCTTTAAGGAATTTTCTCCATCTTCAAAAGGTCATAACTCCTTCACCGTAGCTCGGATTGAGGTGTCATTTCTTCCAGTATCTTCGTTGCGGCGAGCTCTTAAACTTTCCAGTTGACCAGACCGCCATACTATGGCTGTAAAATTACGAAAATTCCCTTGAACTTCCATATCGTGCCTTTTTTCACTGTTTTGACTTCTCTTGCGTACCACTTGCATTAAGTCCCTAAAATCATGGAACGTGAAGTCGTTGAGGCAGATGTGGGACACATTAATGGAGATGTTGAATGCTTAATTCCCGAAATTTGGATAGAGGCCGTCATGTGAGATCGTGAGGTGACGTGCCAAATGTAGCGGTGTACGACATACACAAATGTAACATGTTGGACATGAGAAAAATGTCCTTACATTACACTTTTATTTCGGAGCACTAAATCAATTAAATTCTAGCAGCTCGTCCTGTGAATTTTTGATACCCGACTTACCGCTGTGCTTGCCTCGCAAGTGTAGTCGTAATTTAGGTTTGTTTGTATTATCGCAGTGAAACGAAAACAACGATTGTGCCCTTACACGTGCACACCTTTCACGCGCTTGATAAAACTGGCGTCGTTGCCGGGGATGAGTTTGTTTTAGAATTTATTTGATGTAGTATTTTCTTTCTATTTGTATTATTTGCTTATCTTTTTGTAGGACTTCCACATTTGATCACTTAGAAACGCTTGAATTTCCCGTGCGTACCTACTTTGTGGAATTCGTCACTTCGAGCCATTTTTGGGGTAAGCATGTCTTATTCCAATTCTTTCGGTAATCATTGTTATAATTCTCAAAATTCTCGCAAACCTATGACTTTTGGTGAATACTTAGAATCCCAAAGAATTTCAAATTCAAATAAGACTTTGGGTGAGTATAACGAAAGTCAAAACTTAGGTTATTGGAATTTTGATGATGATGATAATGATTTTGGGACTTTACCTCCTTATAATAGGAATTTTGAAACTAATTGCAATAGTTTTCAAAATTCCTATACTAATGAGTTTTTGTTTAAGTTCGATGGTAATTTTTAAAGTTCCCATTTTCATGTATCTGCATCTCAACCTATGACATTCGGTGAGGGCTTGCGTATGTATGAGAATGAGAAAATTGAAAATCGTTATCGAGAAGAAAATCGTTTGTGGGAACATGACTTGGATTTATTATTTGAATCCGACGACGATTTTGCTTCCGAGACTTTCGAAGTCGAAGAATGTTTGGAACCAAATGAGGATTTTATGCCTACTTTGGAACAAACCATTCTTGGCGTTGCCCATTGCATAATAGATATTGAAAGTGAGGATGAAAATGACGTAAAATCTATTTGCAATGAAATAATTTCTTCTTTAGCCCCCAAAGAAGAACATTTCATTGAAAATTATATTATTTCCTTCGAAACTCAATCTTCATGCGATGATGATTCGTCTCATGAGTTTGAATTTCTTTCCTGCCCATTTTAATTCTCTGTTATTACACCGTCATAAGTACCCGATGATTCGGTTTCAAACTTTAATGTTTTAAACCTTTTCGCCGATGAGGAGTACTTGCTCGAGTCGCCTCCCACAATCACATCTTTGCCTTTGTGTGCACCACCTCCCATTTCAATTTCAAAATTCTTGGGAGGATATTCGTCTTTTCTCGGTCCCCACATGTTTTTATCACTCGTTCAATCCAAACCCCCCATCGTCCCACCAAAACATTTAATTGGCGATGGTTCCTTTCTTCCGCCTTACACATGCCTTCCGTTGTTCAAAAGGAATTCATATTTTTTGGAAGGCATGCTTGTATGTGAGGGTACACCGGTTATCCTCCAAAGTCAAATCATTTTTGCAGTGGACCCTCAACTATTTAGACTTCTAATGTATAGTTAGTGTGAAGCCAAAATAGTAGGTTGTATATAGTTAGCTTTTTATTCTTTCTTTCTTTTTATTTTAGTCTAATGTAATTAGTTAACTTTTTGTTATTTATTTTTGCTATGCTCGGTACTAACTTGTTTTGTAGATTCTTTGAACTTGTTCTTATGGGGATCGCTCCAATTTTGGGTAATATCGCTATTTTCCTCTCTTTAACTTGGTTCTTAATTCACATTGAGGACAATGTCAAGTTTTAAGTTAGGGGGTGTGGGATATTCTATCAATTTCTTTATTTAGTTCATGTTTTTGCTCACATGTTAGTTACTTAGTATGCTTTTCTTTGAAAAATTCAAAATTTTCAAAAAGATTTTTTTTATTTTTTCTCCTCTGTTGGGCATTTTGCTCTTGTTTTCGATGATAAATTTCAATAATTGCCCGATCCAATAGACAGCCCAATGATGCATGTTCTCGATTTTAGAAGTTATTAGACTTTAGTCTCACTTATTAATATTATGAATAACTTCATGAATTAAACTTTAATCCCATGAGCACATGCACTTTTATTGTTCTATTGATTTGGTTTAAGATTTTTATAACTCGGTAATCTTTTGTTTCATCGTATATACTTACACCGAGTAAGCTTTGTACCTTTCGTCGTTTGTGAGTGTATACACTATTCTTTTCTCATTCAAAACGTTGAATTTGTCGGTAATCTCACTATTCTTTCATTTGATCGTTCATTAATTGAGTTCATACTTGAAACGTGTTACTTGATCATGATTTTCATATATTGTTTTGACTCGAAAATTGCGTAAACTTTGTTAAATGATCATAAGCATTCTTTGTTATATCACTCATATTAGCATTGACCTCAACCTTATATGTTTACCCTCGTTAACCCCTTTGAGCCTAAATATTAGCCTTTCGTTTCATAACCTAATCCCATAACCAACTCCAAATTGGAGTTTTAAACCATACATACACTTTCCATACCTTTGTTTGGAATGTTACTTGGGATTGAATGTTGTTATTGTGATGTCGGTTGCAATTTAGGCATGTGAGAGTGTGATAAGTAAAGAAAAGAAAGATGTGAAAAAAGTGAAGAAAAAGAGAAAGCAAAAAGCAAAAAAAAAACAAAAGAAGGCATGAGAAAAAGAAGAAAATAAAAGAAAGAGAAAGTTGTATATTGTGTATATAGTATTCAATAAGCTTTGTTTACTCTCCCCGATGATATATCTAATGCCTTTTTGGAACTTATTTTCCAATTTTGATATTGCCTGCATTTTCCCATTATCCCAAGTTTTTATTTTCGAACACTTTGAATCCGTACATACATATCCTTCATTTAGTACCCTAGCCAAACCTGCATTACAACCCTATTAAAGTCCTATGTGATCTTAGGTTGATGTAATTCAAAAGTCATAATAGTTTTAATAATCTGTGAAAATGCATTTCGCCTCTTTTAATGTGCGGTATCATTCATTGAGATTACAGTTTTTCATTTTATATATAGCGTTCCTCATTTGTGACATGTGTGCGGCCTAGTTTCCATTTACATTTACTCTTTATGCCTGCATGTTCCGTGTATTACCTCCCTATTTCGAGTAAATTCGCTTGATGAGTGTAATGCCCGTGAGGATTGAATATATGCTTGCGTTAATGTTTATCCGGTTTATATAAGTTTTTCGCCAAATCACACTTTGCATGTGTTTGCTCCCCTCCCACATTTTAAAGTTTCAATTCTATGAGGTGCATTCTATAATCTCAATGATTTGGACTTTTGTTTGAATTCATTCACTTTGCTAATAATGCGTATGAAATCTTTTTCTCTTTTTTTGGGCTTGTCGCATTTTGGGTTGGGCTTATTTTGAGGAAACCATGTGATGTTTGTGGATATCATCCCTGAAAACCCTCACGAGACGACACTCGTCCACTAGGGTGACCTAGAGGTTTAACGGCTTATTTCATACGCTAAATGCAATCGAATCGCCCGCGAAAGTGGCCTTTTACTTTTATACCATACTTTTGTACTTATCCTGCTTTTGGTTTACTTGTAGTTCTTGTTGCATCCTATTTTATTACTAGGGACTAGCAATGTGTAAGTTAGGGGGTGTGATACGACGCAAATATTACGTATTTCATCCCTCGAACCGACGCATTTAAGCCCCCTCGTGTATCCTATTCCCTATATTTATGATCGTTAACCAGACAACCTCAGAATTCTATTATAACATGTTTTGCAGGATTAAATTGAGTTTTTATAGGTATTCGGATGCTAAGTGTGAAGTTCGGATGCTTTTCGCTCAATTTTTGTACATGATCGCACGTTCAAGGGCATTTTAGTCTTTTCATAGCTTAGTCACCTGACCCAACATCTCACTAAAGTTGTAGCCCTCCTCAGAAGCTTCGCGTGGCCACGAATGGTGCGCGATTTCGATTCAGAACGAAGAAGTTACGGTGATTTTAGCGGAGGAGAAAAACAAGCACATCAAAGCGGGGGGAGAATTACAGACCTGTAGCCATCGATCGATCGATCAATCCTTAAGTTTTCCCAAATCGTGGGGAGACAGTGGGCTTCATTTTTTTACCATCGATCGATCACAAGGGATCGATCGATCAATCCCCCTATTTTCTGCAGATATTTTGGCTTTTATTTTCTTTTTCCTTTTCTTTTCTAATTTAATTCCTTTTACTATATAAAGGATTTTTGTTGTAAAAATAGGGATAATCGATTTTAGATAGTTTAGGTTAGGGTTTTGGAGGATTGAGAGCTCATTTCTTCATTTCTTCTTGGATTGACACCCAATTGGGTTTGTAATTTGTGCTTTCATCTTCCATCTCCATTAATATAGTTGTATTTACTTATTTCTTGCTTTGTTAATTAGATTTACATGCTTTCATAATTTAGTTTACATGCTTTGATTTAATTTCTTTCTAGTGTAGATTTATCGCGTTTATTTATCGCGTTTTTAATATGTTTTCTAGCTAATTTAGTCTAGGTATTGTCGAATGGAACTCACTCAGGTTGACGTGTCGCTTTGCTTTGGTGATGGTGTTTACGGGTCTATCTCGAGTGCGTTGCCCTAGTTATTACGCCTAGGAGATTTAACGGGGCATATCATGTATGTCCCGTGCTTACGACCTTGCGTGCGGAATTTCCGTGGTATTTGTTGACGCCAAAATCTTATTAGGCTTTTATGCGAATTTAGGGGCGTGACAACCCTTGGTTCAATTAACTGTCGAAACGAGACGCATTCCTAATAACTCGTCCACCCATGTGACCATTTTATACTAGTTAACTCGGGTGAAGGATATTCGACGCAACCTATAGTTTTACTCGCTTTTGTTAATCTAGTTTAATTTACCCTCGCCTAGATAAACATTTCCCTTTTCGCATCTTTTCCTTTTTTGTTCATTTTTATCTTTTACACTTTTATTTAGGAGTATTAAATCTTATAAATTCTAGCATCTCGTCCCTGTGGATTTTTGATACCCGACTTACCGATGTGCTTGCCTCGCAAGTGTAGTCGTAATTTAGGTTTGTTTGTATTATCGCGGTGAAATGAAAACAAGGACTGTTCCCTTACACGTGCACACCTTTCACGCGCATAATTAACTTACTTCGGAGACTTGCCTCTCCTAACGAAGTCTTGGGTTTGAATGGTGCATTTCAGACCTTACCCTTAGAGGGCTTGGAGGCTGCTGAATATCTCCTTCTTAAGGAACGTTACTGCTGTGATGGGACATTGTTGGTTCTTGTTGGTGACGGTTTTTATAGGAAAAACAATTATTTCCAACAGACGGCGGCAATTGTGGTGACAAAAATCTCAACACAAACAATTTATGAAGGAAAATAATCATCAATATGAAAGAAACAGCAGCAATCACAATAACAATTACACGACACAAGAATATACGTGGTTCAACAAATTGCCTACGTCCAGGTAGAGGTCTACTGTTCTTATTAAGTAACTCTCGAGATAGTTTTTCACATGCCTTTTGCCCTGGACCAAGGTTACAATATATATTCAGTTGAAAGAAAGAGAGTGTTGGTAACCAACACGTTATCCCAGTATCCCCTAAATATCTCATCCGAGATTTTAGGGATGGACTTGGCCATATCTTTTTATTCTGACCGTCATCTAAAACTCATAATTTGGGTCGGGCACCTTTTATTCTCATTTGGGCTTGGCCGGCTACTCTTAGAATTCTATTAGAGTAGAATTCAATATTAGAATTCTATTGTATCATAATTCTAAATAGTTATATGACTATGTAGATAAATTAATTAAGGTATGTGCCTAAAATACTATTGTATTTCTTTTATATTGATTTAGATACCTATTTCTTAAAAATTGTGATATTTATCTCCTTTCTTTCCTTCTAACTCACAAACATCAGTACAATATACTTTTCTGTAGAATATTATAGATTAATTTCACATGTACAATATATGAAATATTACCATCGAGATATATTAAAAAGGACCATGTGTGGTGTAAGTATATTTAGTGTGTGATGCAGTGCATTCCATAAGTTGTGTAATTTTATTTATGGTAACATTTGGCGCAAACATAGCAAGTGCTTAGTCACAAATCAGGATGCTCACATTCATCATTTTACTCTCAATCACCATCACCATTTACTTACAACCTCATTTCAGTCTGTCACCAAAACATTTACATAAGGATTTAATTCTTAAAAATATGTATGGTGTTTATTTTTTAATAAATGAGTGTAGGTTCATTTTGAAATAACAATCATATTTATGAGAATACCATATATTTATTTAATATATATTGTATACGTGTTAGTCAATTGAACTTAGTAGGAATTATGATAAGTTAGGTTCGGCCAGATCACAGAAGCTCGGAATGTTGGTTCTAGTATAATTGAACAGTTCACACTCTAAATGGGGAGTTTATATCCTATCGGGCGTACAATCATAGTAGTTTATCTTAATTATAGTAACATGTTTGATGGCTCAAGAACTTGTTTGATAGTTCAAAGAGGATTGTGCCAGTACATCAGGGTTGTATTGAATGGGACCATGGGTGAGATTCAAGTGAAGGTGCCGAATAAATTAGACTTATACATTCTCACAAAATCTGCAAAGGGTGCACAAATTCTTAATCCTCAGGATTGAATTATTCACATAATTATTGCTTGGATTATTATGTGTGAGATTAAATTTATTGGGTTGGTAAATATTCGCAAGTTAAGCAATTATCATGTGGGTATGTCTACGATAATATTCTAGAGGAATATACATCCTAGAAATATCCAGGATTGTGATACTACTTGATAAAATTATATAAGTTTTGATTCTACCAGCAAACTCGACCGGTGAATTTTATATTCCGATAGAGTATCAAATTTGTTAAGTTTGAGATCATGGAATAAATATGATGTTGGTTAAAATGGATTAGCATCTAATTGAATTTCACCAAAATGGTATTGTACGCTTCACACGGGGAATCATATTATATGTTTTTCCAACTTTACAAATAAGACCTCTGTGTAGAGGGGGTTTAAAGGTAATCCTAAGATTAGGGATAATTCCATAATTTACAATAGTGTTTGAGATTAAGCAACCGCGGCAGCTTAAGAGTGGCAACTCAAGCGTGGCAACTTGGCGTGGCAGCCCATACTTTAACTTGTTGTATTAGTCATATTGTATTTCTATTTATATTGACTGTAAGATATAATGGTTGTAATGTTGTAACGAGAGTAATAATCAGTTTGTGTGAGGTCAAACGGTACTTGCGAGAGACCAGGATTGGCAGGGCCTGGGAGAGCTTTCAGGCTCTATCGAATGACCTCGTCATGGGAACTTTAGAGGGGCTTGGTTTGGAGGATTGAGAAGTGAGGCGCCGTTGGAGCTCGTCCTGATCATCTTAGATACACCTGGTAAAACAACGAAGGACCCCGACCGTGGAACCTCGGGCGGAGCAGCTTGGAGTTCCATCCGGCGTTGAGTTGTGAACCAAACAGCCCTTTACTTAATGTCACATCTACTTTATCTGATGTCACTAACCAGCTAAGCAATGTCAAACATGCACTTGAGTAAACCACCATGGTATTTGGGGCTGTCATGCAGTTGGTGAGCCACCTCTGCAACAACAGTCCCATGACACACAGTGGTTAGGCAAAAGGCATGTCTTGGCATTTAATGTTTATGACGTGCAGACAACTAGTGCATCAGGCATTTAATGTTGTGACATAAAGTATGAGGGATGTCTTCCATAGTCTTTAATGACTGAGTTGCCTCGGGGGTGGTGGGGGGGGCTATTTAAGGACCCCAACCACCTTTGAGGAGGGATCGATCCTTTGAGAGCTCAGAAGTTATTACTATAGAGAATATACATTCAGAGAAGAGTTACTGCGAACCAGAGGGTTTTACTCACTCACCATTGTTATTTATTACGAAGCCTTTAATACCTGACAGAGATTCTTGAGGGTTTTCTGGTGTGTTTATTGATTAAGGGTGAAAAGTAGCGTCGTGTCAAAATGCTAATCGTTGAATTCGTTTCACCGCATTAATATAAAAACCTAAATTACGACTGCACTTGCGATACAAGTATAGCGGTAAGTCGGGTATCGAAAATCCACAGAGACGAGTTGCTAGAATTTATAGGATTTAATACTCCTAAAATAAAAGTGTAAAAGGTTATAGGTTGGAAATAAAGAAAAGGGAAAAATTAAGAAGTTAAGTCTAAACTAGAATTAATAAAACGAGAGTCGGGATCGTGTCCCCAACATGGGCTAAACAACTAATAATTAGAATTTCGGTTCGAAAACATTTAATCGAGCATTTTCAATTAAGTATAAACATCACACAATAAAGAATTTAACCCAAAGTTGCGAGATTAAACATTTAACAAAAAATGGTCACACGCATCTTAAATTTGGATTACCGCTATAAACACTAACGTTGCATGACAAAGAAAGTTAAACGCATAATAATCCAACTTTAATACGCGAGGTTTCAATTAAATGCAATTTTACACAAAACCTAATTTTCGGAGCTCAACGCCCATCAATGGCGGACACACGACCCCAACCCGTTTTCTACTGACAATACATGGATTAAACTACTTTAAACAACAACTAAACTAATTAAAGCAATAAATAACAACAATAAACTAATTTGAAAGCAAGAAAACTAGTTATCAAAGCAAGAAATCAAGAAATACAACTATATAAATGGAGAGGATGATGAATAGTGCACTTACAATCCACAAATGAAGCAAACCCAAATGAGAGAGAAAATGATCTCTCAAAACCCTAACCCTAACCTAAAAATGAAAGATATCTCTTCTAAGAAAAGCCCCAAACATTCTATTAACACCCTAAAATAAACCCCCAACAAAACCAACCCAAAAAACCCAAAATAAGCCAATTTTTGTCCATATCTGATGGGACCGGTCGACCTCTGTTTTGGGACCGGTCGACCGCACTTTTGGAATTTGCCTTTGTAATAACCCGTATATTTATTGATTTTTAATTATGGGATTAATTAAATTAAATGAGAATTAATTGGAAATTAATCCGGATATAAATACTAGCGAGATGTGAGTTGGTATTTGATTATGATGCGTACATATGGTAATATATGAATATTGAAAATATTAAAATTGTCGCGAGACTGAAATACAACAATTTGGAAAATTTAGTTGGGACGCGAGTCGCGTCAGGTATGAAATTATTTGAATTAAAAAGTGGATTTTATTTTTATCAATCGAATGGTCATTTTTGAGTGCGCCAACGTGTCTGGAAGGGTCGAAATAGTCAGAAAACACTAGCCGGGGGTTTAGTTTGGGTCCCGGAGCATTTTTGGGCCATACCGGCAACCTATAAGGGTATTTTGGTAATTTTAAAAATATGGGAATTAAAATCTACGAATTTTAGGAGTTAATTTAATATTATTTAGGAACCCGCTAAGCCCATTATCATAATTAGATGAGTTAGAGGGCTACGGAAGTTATAGGAGAGTTTGAAGAGTTCCAAAAAGAAACCTCCAACCACCATCTTCAACCTTGGGAGAAAATCCGTAGAGAAAGGAGAGAATCAACATCCATTCACCAACATCAATCCTGAAGAACAATCTAAGGCAAGTGATTTGATATTTTTAGTGCATTGAATATGTCTTCCATGTTTAGTGTAGGAATTACCTTATATTGAAAACTTTGAAGAAAACACATGAAATTGATGAAGAAACTTTGAATTTGGGTTAGGATTTGCATGTAGAATGATGATGGACTGATTTAATATTCGAAGCTTTATATATGATGATTTAAAAATGGATTTATGATGAGTAATTAGGCATAATAAATTTATGGGTTCATGTTCATAGGGTTTGGGGAAATATTTGGAGATTTATGTAAATTCCATAATGAATTGTAAGATTTGACCCCTAAAATATGTTAAGGAATGACCTGGGGTGATTAGAAATGATTTAAAAATGTTAGAACATAACTTGGATGGTTTTAGGGTGGATTTAGAGAAGCAAGGAATTGAGAAAATCGGACTTGGGAATTTCTGGGCTGAAACTGCCATCTCGTTAGAAGACCTGCCCAGGTCGTTCGAACGACCTCGTTCGAACGAACTTCTAACGAGATGACAGTATAACTTCTAACGAGTTGGTAGTTCGTTCGAAGCTTTTCATTCGAACGAAACTCGTTCGAACAACCTCATTCGAACGAGATTTCTAACGAGTTGACAGAATGGCCTTTTAGGCCTGAATTTATTTCTAGTATCCCGTAGACTTGTTTAAATGGTGAGAAAACCTTCCCTTATTAACTAGTGGGTATAGTTGTGAGATTGGGGTACATTGAAGAGTAAAACTTAGAATCTTATAGTAAACCGGGTGATAATTGTGGATTGGGAAACGAGTAACTATTTACGACGTGAGAAGAGTTGATAACATAAATACATATAAACCGGGGACTTGTGATTTGTATAACACTAAATGTTGGTGTAAGAACGAGAAGTATACCTCTAATAAAATATTGAAATATCTAAGATGTGTGAATGCTTAGTATATGTAGTTATCTGTGTATAACATACCTACCGTACTTGCTATCATGGGAGGTTGGTATTCGTTTAGGGCCATCTAATCTTTGTGTGCCTACGGGAGGGATCTAGATTGGTACCTCGAGGACATAGGTCAGAGAAGGGCTTATTGAGAAGTAAATAAGTCTGCTGATCATGTGAGCGTAGGTATGTGCGTGACCCATGTGATGTGAACTATGTTCGCCTCCATTGTTTGTGATTGTTGTTAATGAAACGTTTCCTGAGAGATTTGGAATACGTGGTCCTCATGTACGTGATGTACCGGGATTTGATAGCAGAGTATGTGAGCACCTCAGCTTAGCCTCGGGGTGCTAGTATTGTATATTTATGATGAGAATAATATACGGTTAATTGAAATGAATGTTCATGAATAAATGTGAGTATTAATAATAGTAATAGTTTGTAAAGTAAAAATGGAAGATCTCTAGTAATTAGTAGTACTAACATGGGAAATTGTGTAGCAAGTTATGGCACTCTGTTAACTAAAAGTTATTGGTAATTGAATTAGATATCGTATAGAAATGTTAGATTTTAGTATCGGACTAGTTAGATATGGGAACAACTAGAATGGGTACGGATATGATAGGAGTGCACAATTAGTTGAGAGGTGAGGAACTCATGTGAGTTCACACACTATCATGTACTTTATATTCACTGTTTAATGATATTAATCACTCTCAAAAATTTTAAAGTATTTTCAAAATCGGGCTCTGACCCGTTTTCTTTCAAATCTATTTTTTGTAAAAACCTTTTAGGTGCCCAGCCACAAGGACACCGTGCATAGGAGTTCTATTCAGGTGACGTGCTGTAACTGCTGTGGAAGTTACAGGAATGTAACAACCCACCTAACAAGATACCGGGCGATCACTCCAATATTAAATTAAAACAGGAGTCACATATGGATCATCCTTAGCATCACTGTCGAAAATCCATTTAATTACTAATATCCTATTAGGTGGCCGTTAAAAACTTTTACTAAACTACTCTTTTTAACGAATAAATTACAACATCCACAATTAAATGCGTAATGAACTGAAATGGAAATGAAAGGAACTAAAATAACCGAACACTCGGTCCAAATATACAACCATATCGAATGCTGTACTGAAAGAATAAATAAATGCAATTGAGCCATTGGCTCGAGTGTTTATACAATATCTCCTATCTAGAGTACAAGGAAGGAAACGTCTACCGATAACCTGCAAGCATCCACATCTACTGCAGCAGACGTCTGACTCGAAAGAATTTCCATCCAGGCGTCCCTGTGTCTGGACACCTATGTGTATATATAATATAACAAGAAAGGAGAAGTAGATAAACGGGTCAGAGCCCCGAATTTTGAAAATATTTTGCAAGTGCATAAATGCCTTATTATTTTGAAAAAGGTTTTATCTCATATTTAAGGTTGGTATCGCACTCCCATGAGATACCCCTCACCTCTCCGCTAATAGTGCACTCCTAGCGCATCTATCTAGAACATTCTAGTCAAGCTACCCTGCTAAACTAGTCTAATACCCAACCACTATCTATCCTAGATAGTCAAACAGATGTACTAAGGGCTAAACTTCACTCTAATCTCGACGCTATGCCATGTTCGTGCGTGGGGTGTCTCGCGTAGCGAAATCCAAACAAGGAACCCCCCCGATACACTACTATGCAGCAAGGTCGATCTTTGAGATCCGCCAGTCCCTCAATACAGAAATATATATATAATATATATACCATAAACATTTACTAATATTAGAGCACTAAGGATTAAACTTCTCCCCAGTATCAACACAATGCCATATTCGTGCGTGGGGTGTCTCGCGAAGCGAAATCCAAACAAGAAACCCCCCCGATACACTACTATGCAGCACGGTCGATCGTCGGGATCCATTAGACCCTCGGCACTCGATTTATACATATACGTACATCTACAATATACGTCCGAATAATATCTCCCGGACTGAGGATTACTTGATACATATAGTATTTATAAATACTTATCCTTTTCATTTCAAAAACTTCCATTTCCCTTCTCATATCCAGGAAATGTAATTTATAGAAGCCAATTCATTATCATGAATTGCTTTAACAAATCATATACTTTTTGAAAGCCAATTTTATTAACATAAAAATGCTTTTCCTTTATCAATTATCCCATTTCCCTTTTTATACTCAGGAAATGTATTCAAAGACATTTTCATTATTATAAAAATGCTTTGATCATAACATATGCTTCCACATCCCTTCTTCCATCCGGGAAGTGTTACCGAAGCCAAATAATATAACCCATTTCCCTTCCTATATCCAGGAAATGTAATTAAAGCAAATCCATTATTATGAACTGCTTTAATAAACGCGTTCTAAGACCGCCCGTCCGGATTTCTCCACTGTGCGCGCCCCTAAATGGCTATCATCTTCCAGGGTCTCCAAGACAACCTGAGATCCTATATCGAAAGACGTCGGGAAGCGACCATGTGCCTGCGGGATAGTCAAGACCACACCCGGAATCTCCTAACCAGCGCAGAAAAATATAACAACAAACGCTCACATGGCCTATAGGACTATATCCACCCTGCATCATTAGCCAGGGGGCTTCACCATACGAACGCAACTTCCCTTATGATAGCGATTTAGAGAGGTGTGTATCCTCATTTTTATTATTTATGAAAATCATTTGTCTTTCCATTTTGAAAACATTTATATATTATTTTCAAAATCATTTTCATCATATCATATATACTTTAATCACATAGTATATACATATACCATATATTCATCCTTGAATATACATAAATGGCCATATTTGCCAACTATATATAGCGATGACCATTAATCCCAAAGATTCCCTCGAGGAATCATAATCATGCTTTCATATAAGCATGATACTAAACCAAAAGTATTTCCTTACTTTGTTCAATACTAATTACCTCAATCATCTCTTAAAGGTTTATTTATCCTCAAAACCCTTATTTAGGAATCCCCATAAAAATCCCAAATGGTAATTCAACTCCCCATACTCTTAAAGGGAGAAAACTAGAAATTCTGGCCTAAGCGAATCGATTCGCCCCTTTTACGAATCGATTCGGATGGGCGAATCGATTCGGAAATTATTCTGCAAACAGGTCTGTATATGGCGAATCGATTCGGTCTGTACCCGAATCGATTCGGCCCATTGCAGAAACCCAATTCCTCTTAGGCGAATCGATTCGGCCTGTACCCGAATCGATTCGGCCTGTTCGAGGGTCACAGTTTGGGCGATTTCTCAAACTCCAAAATACCCAAAAATCAATCCAAAATCATTTTCATGGTTTCTAATCTACACCAAAAATCATCCCAAACATCTACACAATAATTTCTAGCCTTTATTTTTCCAATTCCCGATTTGATTTCCGAGTTGGTACTTTCAACCGGGAGCTGTCATCTTGTAAAAATCATATCAAATCGTAGAAAAATCAGAAAAATACGCGGTCGGCGCCCACGCGACCGTATCAAAAAGATCTACAACTTTCGTGTTTTGGCCGAAAGCTAAATCAATTCTTTTCCTGGCCAAAAAGGCCCCCTAAAGTGACGGGTTTACTATTCATCGTCTCTTCCGAGACGATTTCCGCCATTAAAGCTTCTCCCAAGCTTTTGTCGCCTCACCCAACGTCCTACAACCTCAACCAACTACAAATACACTTATAACACGGGTTCTAAACATCCTAGAACCCGGAATCACCAATTAATTTGGATTAAAACCCTAGTTCCACAAAATTGAAATATTATTGAGGTTTAATTGTTTTAACTCCCAAAAACCCGTTTTATCCACGATAACCCACCCCAAAACCATTAGGGTTTGTTTATACCAAACCACTACGGTATGAGATATTTATGCAAAAAGATAAATAAAGCAAGTAAACACTTGCCTCGTGGATAAAATCCGACGACCTCGAGTCGAATCCGGCGGAGTTTCGCCCGAATCTCCATTTTCTCCCCTCTTTTCTCCTTCCTCTCTCTCTTCTCTCTCTTTTCTCTTCTTTTCTTCTCTTTTCTTTCCCTCTCCCTCTTTAAATAAGAAGAAAAGGGGTTTAAACCCTTAAAACCCAAAAACGACTCGTTTACCCAATAACGAGTTACTTTTACCTCTAAAATTACCCGAAACTCATTTTCGACAATCGGACACTCTTTTCCGACTATATCGGCCATTCCGAGAATTATGGCGCAGTCGAAATTCCCATCCGAGGTACTTGACCGCAAATCACTATTCCAACCCAAAATAATTAAATGCGGGTTTTCCAATTAAAAATCTTACCTCGTGTCGCTTTACTTAACGACGACATATAATTAAAATATTTCGACCTATATAGTCCCAAAAATAATTACAGCACCCATCGAAAATCATTCAATCCTCGAAAATCCCAAAATTTACTATTTAGGAAAATTCCCCAAATTGCCACTTAATTTAATTATGGAATTTAATGGTCTCCAAAAGGACGGGTTGTTACAAGGAACTTGACAGTAGACGCCTCCATTTTCGATCTTGACTCCATTATCATATTTTCTCATTGGTTGGGCATGTCGCCCCATTTCTTTTAGAGACATTTTACTTATCATTTATTTCAGACTTTGGGTTGTAATTAATTTAGTGATGCAGACTTAGTATTTATTTATTTCAGTATTCGGATTGTTGTGAGGAGTATTTCCTCCAGACTCATTATTTCATGGTTATCCTATTGTGACTATGTTGTGGTGGTTATGTTAGCATTTCATACTTTACTTATTGTATGTTAATCGGATTTAATTAAAATTGGCAACTCACTTTTTAAATATCAGGTGGCTAGTAATTGTTAAAACATTTTCGACAGTGATGCTATGAACTGAACCAACTTGGCATTTTGTATTAATTTAATAAATGAGTAGCTACCCGGTATTTAATTAGTCGGGGTGTCACAGCCTTGGGCTGGAGACAGCCCACTTTTCCATGCGAACCAATTTTGATGCGTTGCACGAAAACGACCATAACTCCCTCATACGGAATCAAAATGAGGCGTGGTCAGAACCGACGCGAAGCTAATTCAATTATATACATGATTCTGTTTTGAAACCCTCAAAATTATGCAGTATGAAATTACCAAAATGCCCTTGAAGTAGAAGAAAATACCAAAACCTTCCGAAAATGGGCATAACTTCCACATACGGAGTCAGAATGACGCACGGTCAGTGGACATGGAAAGATAATTTGATGATATACATGTTGGTAACTTCATTATATAAAAAATAGTGAGTTTGAAAAAACCAAATTGCCATTGAAGTAGCATTCAAAGACGAAACTTCTTCGAAATGTAACCGAACCTCACTTTTAGCGTTCCAATACCTACAAAAGCACAATTAAACCCTGTAAAACATATATATGTCCAAATCCGAGGTTGTCTGGTTAATGAGCATAAATATAGATATTAAGAACGTAAAAGTTCTAGAATGCATAAAGATAAAGGGCGCAAATATGCAATATTCGTGATGTATCACACCCCCTAACTTAGACATTGCTAGTCCCTAGTGGTGAAACAAATAAAACCAGTCCACAGAAGGAAATACAAAATGTATATATGCATCAAAATATAATTGCCACTTTCGTAGGGAACACGATTGCATTTTACATATGCAATAAGCCGTTAAACTCCTTGGTTACCCTAGTGGACGAGTGTCGTCTCGTGAGGTTTTTTTGGGATGATACCCATAAACATCATATGGTTTCCTCAAAATATGCCCAAACCAACATGCGAAAAGGCCAACAAAAGCGAAAAAGATTTCATATGCATTATTAGCAAAGTGAATGAATTCACACAAAAGTCCGAATCATTAACATTATAGAATGCACCTCATAGAATTGAAACCTTAAAATGTGGGAGGGGAGCGAGCACATGCAAAGTGTGATTTGGCAAAAATTTATATATACCGGATAAACATTAAAGAAAGAATATATTCAATCCTCACGGGCATTACACTCATCAAGTGAATTCACTCGAAATAGGGAGCTAACACACGGAACATGCGGGCTAAAGAGTAAATGTAAATGGAAACTAGGCCGCACACATGTCACAAATGAAGAACGCTATATAAAAACTGAAACATTGTAATCTCAATGAAAGGATATCGCACACTAAAAGAGGCAAAATGTATTTTCACAGATTATCAAAACTATTTAAACCTTTTGAATTACCTCTACTTAAGATCACATAGGACTTGTCGGGTTGTAATGTAGGCTAGGCTAGGGTTCGAAATGAAGGAATGTATATACGGACTCAAAGTGTTCGGGATGAAAACTTGGGATAATGGGAAAATGCAGGCAATATCAAAATTGTAAAACAAGTTCCAAAAAGGCATTACATATATCAATTGGAGAGTACTCAAAGCTTATTGAACTATATACACAACATTTATAACTTTCTCTTTCTTTTTCTTTTCTTCTTTTTCTCATTTTTCTCTTTTATTTTCTTTTGCTTTTTGCTTTCTCTTTTTCTTCACTTTTTTCACTACTTTCTTTTCTTTACTTATCAAACTCTCATATGCCTAAATTACAACCGCAACACATAACAACATCATTAAATCCCAAGAAACATTCCAAATAAAGGTATGGAAAGTGTATATATGAGCTAAAACTCCAATTTAGAGTTGGTTATGGGATTTGGGTTATGAAACGAAAGGCTATATTTAGGCTCAAAGGGGTTAACGAGGGTAAACATATAAGGGTGAGGTCAAGGCTAATATGGGTGATATAACAAAGAGGGCCTATGATCATTTCACAAAGTTTACGCAATTCTCGAATCAAAACAATATATGAAAATCATGATCAAGTAACACATTTCAAGTATGAACTCAATTAATGAACGATCAAATGAAAGAATAGTGAGATTACCAATGAATTCAACGTTTTCAAAGAGAAAAGAATAGTGTATACACTCACAAATGACGAAAGTTACAAAGCTTACTCGGTGTAAGTATATACAATGCAACAAAAGATTACCGAGTTATAAAAATCTTAAACCAAATCAATAGAACCATAAAAGTGCATGTGCTCATGGGATTAAAGTTTAATTCATGAAGTTATTCATAATATCAATAATGGAGACTAAAGTCTAATAACTTCTAAAATCGAGAACATGCATCATTGGGCTATCTATTGGATCGGGCAATTATTGAAATTTATCATCGAAAACAAGAGCAAAATGCCCAACAGAGGAGAAAAAATAAAAAAAATCTTTTTGAAAATTTTGAATTTTTCAAAGAAAAGCATACTAAGTAACTAACATGTGAGCAAAAACATGAACTAAATAAAGAAATTGATAGAATATCCCACACCCCCTAACTTAAAACTTGACATTGTCCTCAATGTGAATTAAGAACCAAGTTAAAGAGAGGAAAATAGCGATATTATCCAAAATTGGAGCGATCCCCATAAGAACAAGTTCAAAGAATCTACAAAACAAGTTAGTACCGAGCATAGCAAAAACAAATAACAAAAAGTTAACTAATTACATTAGACTAAAATAAAAAGAAAGAAAGAATAAAAAGCTAACTATATACAACCTACTATTTAGGCTTCACACTAACTATACACTATAAGTCTAAATAGCTGAGGGTCCACCGTGAAAATGATTTGACTTTGGAGGATAACCGGTGTACCCTCACATACAAGCATGCCTTCCGAAAAATATGAATTCCTTTTGAACAACGGAAGGCATGTGTAAGGCGGAAGAAAGGAACCATCGCCAATTAAATGTTTTGGTGGGACGATGGGGAGTTTGGATTGAACGGGTGACAAAAACAAGTGGGGACCGAGAAAAGACGAATATCCTCCCAATGATTTTGAAGTTGGAATGGGAGGCGATGCACACAAAGGCAAAGATGCGATCGTGGAGGGCGAATCGAGCAAGTACTCCTCATCGGCGATAAGGTTTAAAACATTAAAGTTTGAAACCGAATCATCGGGTACTTGTGACGGTGTGGTAGTAGAGAATGAAAATGGGGATGAAAGAAATTCAAACTCATGAGATGAATCATCATCGCATGAAGTTGGAATATCAAAGGAAATAGTATCATTTTCAATGAAATGTTCTTCTTTGGGGGCCAAAGAAGAAATCATTTCATTGCAAATCGATATTACGTCATTATCATCCTCACTTTCAATATCTATTACGCAATGGGCAAAGTCTAGAATGGCTTGTTCCAAAGTAATAACAAGTACCTCATTTGGTTCAAAACATTCCTCGACTTCGAAAGTCTCGGAAGCAAAATCGTTGTCGGACTCAAATAATAAATCCAACTCATGTTCCCACGGACGATTTTCTTCCCGATAGCGATTTTCAATTTTATCATTTTCATACATACGCAAACCCTCACCAAAAGTCATAGGTCGAGGTGCGGATGCATGAAAATGGGAACTTTGAAAATTACCATCGAACTTAAACGAAAGCTCATTGTTATAGGAATTTTGAAAACTATTCGAATTCATTTCAAAATTCCTATTATAAGGAGGTAAAGGCCCAAAATCAATATCATCATCATCAAAATTCTAATAACCTAAATTTTGACTTTCGTTATACTCGTCCAAAGTCATATTTGAATTTGTTACACTTTGGGATGCTAAGTATTCACCGAAAGTCATAGGCTTATGAGAATTTTGAGGATTATAACAAGGATTATCGAACGAATTGGAATAAGACATGATCACCACCAAAATGGCTCGAAGTGGCGAATTCCACAAAGTAAGTGCGCGCGGGAAATTCAAGCGTTTCTAAGTGCTCAAATGTGAAAGTTTTGCAAAAAGGTTGGGAAAAAAATACAAATAGAAAAAATACTACGAAATATTAAATCAAATAAATGCTAAAACAAACTCATCCCCGGCTACGGCGCCATTTTGATTAAGGGTGAAAAGTAGAGTCGCGTCAAAATGCTAATCGTTGAATTCGTTTCACCGCATTAATACAAAAACCTAAATTACGACTGCACTTGCGATACAAGTATAGCGGTAAGTCGGGTATCGAAAATCCACAGAGACGAGTTGCTAGAATTTATAGGATTTAATACTCCTAAAATAAAAGTGTAAAAGGTGATAGGTTGGAAATAAAGAAAATGGAAAAATTAAGAAGTTAAGTCTAAACTAGAATTAATAAAACGAGAGTCGGGATCGTGTCCCCACCATGGGCTAAACAACTAATAATTAGAATTTCGGTTCAAAAACATTTAATCGAGCATTTTCAATTAAGTATAAACATCACACAATAAGGAATTTAACCCAAAGTTGCGCGATTAAACATTTAACAGAAAATGGTCACACGCATCTTAAATTCGGATTACCGCTATAAACACTAACGTTGCATGACAAAGAAAGTTAAACGCATAGTAATTCGACTTTAATACGCGAGGTTTCAATTAAATGCAATTTTATGCAAAACCTAATTTTCGGAGCTCAACGCCCATCAATGGCGGACACACGACCCAACCCATTATCTACTGATAATACATGGATTAAACTACTTTAAACAACAACTAAACTAATTAAAGCAATAAATAACAACAATAAACTAATTTGAAAGCAAGGAAACTAGTTATCAAAGCAAGAAATCAAGAAATACAACTATACAAATGGAGAGGATGATGAATAGTGCACTTACAATCCACAAATGAGGCAAACCCAAATGAGAGAGAAAATGATCTCTCAAAACCCTAACCCTAACCTAAAAATGAAAGATATCTCTTCTAAGAAAAGCCACAAATATTCTATTAACACCCCAAAATAAACCCCCAACAAAACCAACCCAAAAAAACCCAAAATAAGCCAATTTTCGTCCATATCTGATGGGACCGGTCGACACTACACCAAAATGTTAATTTTGTGACTGCCTTTTTGTGACTGCCAATAGGGGTGACAAACTAGTCACTCCCGGGAGCAGTCACAAAATTATTTGTGACTGCCATTAGGGGTGATAAAATTAATTGGTTAAAAAAATTTTGAGTCAATTAGTTTGTTACCGCTAATGGGAGTCACAAATGTTACCATATAATTAATTTGTGACTCCTATAAGCAGTCACAAATTTATAATTGTCATAAGCACTCACAAATTTATTAGTAGACATAAGTTATGACTCTTATGAGCAGTCACAAAATTATAACTACTATGAGGAGTCACAAATTTTAGTCTTAGACTTAATTTACGGCCGCTATTAGCGGTCACAAATTTGTAACTGCTATTAACGGTCACAAATTTTGTTCTAAGACTTAATTTGTAACTTCTATTGGCAGTCATAAATTTGTAACCGCTCCCAGCAGTCATAAATTTTGATCTTATACTCAATTTGTGACTGCTATTAGCGGTCACAAATTTGTGACTGCTATTAGGGGTCACAAAAATTTTCACCTACTTTAATTTCCCTCTATCTGTACGTGAGGAGCTCCCTCCCTCTTCTCTCTCTTTCATTTGCCAAAACCTCTATCTGCACGTGAAGCCAGAATTAAAGACTTTGGGTGTGTGCGCATTTTGATCGGTGAAGAAGCCGTTGGGTGTGTGCGCATTTCTGTCTTTGTTCTTTCTTAATATTTTCAGACATCAGTCTCTCCCTCTCCGAATCTTGAAAGCAAACCCTAAAATGCTTAAAGTTTCAGTTGTTGATTAAAAATTGAATCTTGGAATCATTTGGGTTTCAGGTCTTGGTGAGAGTTGTATGTGTGTGTTATTTTGAAACTGAAGCTCCGTTCTTCATCAATAACGTTAAAAGGTAACGCCTTGTTATGCTTTTGATTACTTATGACGTTAATAATTTTGTTTTTAGCCAATCAAATTGTTTGTTGTATTGTACAAAAGGAGAAATATGAGTTTGGAGAATGTTAGGGTTTATAGTGTTGACTTCTGTTTCATAAAATGAATTGGTTATGTTAAAGCATCCTTTCTGGTAGATTTAGATAAAAGGGGCATCATAATTTATTTGATGTTGGGTGTGTGCGCATTTCCAGAATTAAATACTTTTTCTTAACTGTGAAGGTATATTTTGGGGTATTTTTGCTGTCTAAAGCCCTAATTTCTGTCTAAAGCCCTAATTTCAATTCTCATTGTGTGTGTGCGCATTTCGATTCTTATTATGTGTGGGTATGTGTGTACATTTGTGTGTGTGTAGAGATTTCTGTTTATATATGTGTGTGTGTATGTGTATGTATAGATTTATGTTTACATATGTGTGTATGTATGTGTACGTATAGATTTCTGTTTATATGTGTGTTTATGAGTGTATCTATATACAAATTGTATTTTATGTTAATAAGCCCTAGAAATTGTATTGAGGTTATTTTTTTGACAAAATATTATTCAAAAACTCTAGACATTATATTTTTTTGACAAAATATAATCAAATGGATTTTTAATATTACGAGTTTTGCCCGAGCTTTGTGATCAACGTTCTCTAGACAAAATATAATCAAATCTAATTGTTTTGTTGTGAGTATATCTACACATCGTTTAACCTCTTTCGTTTTTTGAATATTATCTTGTTTGGGAATATGTTATATTTTTTTCAATAATCATTTTATACTATTCATATTTATTTTATCTAAAAATTAATTAAATAACCATTGTTTTGTGCTCGTTGAAGTTTTGACGTTTTGTTATTGGTCGGGTTTTCCTGTGAGTTTTAATGCAATGATAGTATTAATGCAATGATAAGCTAAAGATTATGTTCTAAATATCAGCTCAAACTTCATTTAGTTTTATAATTTACTGAGTTTCTATTTGTTTGTATTGTGGAATTAATGGGGTTTCCACAATATAAAGAGTGGATGGGTGAAAGTTGTAGAGTGGGGCAAGTATACGTTAATGGGGTTAAAGACTTTGTGAATTATGCAACGAAGAATCTCGAAACTGATATTATCCCATGCCCATGCAATCGTTGTAAAAATGGGAAACGCTTGAAAGGGGTAGATGTAAAAGTACATTTGTTTAATTGGGGTATGCAAGCTAACTACACGTTTTGGCATTTCCATGGGGAGGGGGAATTTAAGTAAATTCCAGAAGAAATACTTGTCAATGAAACCGTTCACACAAATGGTGACCCATTAGTACATGCTAGGTTAAACGATCTCATAAATGATACGTATGAAGTGCACGCAGCACAAGAAAAGCAAGATAGTAGAGGGAATGCTTTAGGATGTGAGGATCATGTTAGCAACAATACGGACCAAGTTAAGGATTATATACGGTTAAAAGCAGCAGACGCAACACCATTATACCATAACTCCAACCCCGACCACACAAAGTTATACGCCATGGTTAGGTTGCACAACTTAAAGAGAAAATTTGGCTTGTCGGGAAAAAGTGTGACGGCAATACTCCTCTGGGCAAAAGATGTGCTCCCCAAAGAAAATACACTACCAATCAATTATCCGATCATGAAGGATAATTTGAAAGGTTTGTGTATGAAATACAAATCAATTCATTGCTGCAAGTATGACTGCATTTTATACTATAAGGAGCACAAGGACAAACGGGCTTGTCCTGTATGTAAGGAACCTAGATATGAACAAAAGATGATAGTACATAATAAACGTTTGTTGAAAGTAGATACGCAAATACCTAAGAAGGTGTTAAAGTATTTCCCTTTAGGTCCTCGATTGAAGAGACTTTACACTATACCTTGGATGGCAGAGGCAATGACTTGGCATGGTCGAGCGGAGGTGGGTGAGAATCTCATGCGACAT
The DNA here is from genome assembly GCA_949130495.1 of Sambucus nigra. Taxonomy (NCBI): domain Eukaryota; kingdom Viridiplantae; phylum Streptophyta; class Magnoliopsida; order Dipsacales; family Adoxaceae; genus Sambucus; species Sambucus nigra. The sequence continues at coordinate 264,778,679 of OX422211.1, read as the reverse complement.
CCGATTGATTCATCTGTGTGGAAATCTGCAAATCAATGATACCCGGACTTTGCTACAGAAATACACAACATTCGCCTCGGAATATCAACCGATGGGTTTAACCCGTTTCGCAAATTGAGCACAGATAAGAGTATATGGCATGTGTTTACGGAGCCTTTAAATTTGCCCCCGTCGTTGTGCATGAGAAAGGAGTTTTCAATTATGTCGTTGTTGATACCAGGTCCAAAAGCACCGGGTAGTGACATTGATGTTTTCTTAGCGCCACTAATAGATGAATTGAATGAGTTATGGTTTGAAGGTGTGAGAGCATTCGACTCATACAAAAAGGAGGAATTCATTTTGAGAGCTATATTGATATGTGCAATTCATGATTTTCCTGCTTATCGGACCTTATCTGGGTGCAATGTACATGGTTACCTAGGTTGTCCTATATGTGGAGAGGAGACTGAAGCCAGCTGGCTTAAGAAAAGTGGTAAACTTTTTTATCATAGTCATCGAAGATTTCTGCCCCAAAGTCACAAATTCAGGTCAATACGAAGTAATTTTCTCCCAGAAGGCACCGAGACGCGACCACCTCCACCAAGACTTTCTGGTTTGGAAATTGAAGAAAGGCCATTAAAGGCTGATCAAAAGTTGAGGGGGAAACACCCCATAATTTTGGCCCAAAAGCGTAAAAGAAAGGATGTTTATGTGAAAACGGCGTGGTCGAGGAGATCAATAATGTTTGATTTGCCATACTGGAAGGAACATCTTGTGCGACATGTGATAGACATAATGCACGCTGAGAAAAATATCATTGAGCATCTCGTAAGCACATGCATTGGTGGTTCTCATTCCAATGATGGAGAAAAAGCTCGTGAAGATCTTCGTGATTTGAAGATTAAAAGATCATTATGGTTGAAAGAAGATACAAACACTGGAAAAAAGCATATCCCAGTTGCATATTATACTTTGAGCATTGAAGGAAGAAATATGTTCTTAGAAACATTAAAGGGCTTAAAGGTACCTTCTAAGTTCTTATCCAACTTACGCAGGATTGTCTGCGACACAACAAAATACTTGAAAAAGTGCAAGTCCCACGATTGGCATGTGATAATGCAACTTATCCCTCTGTTGTTCGGACACTGTTTTTTGGAACACAAGGATCTTCGAAGGGCCATTCTACAAATTAGCTTATGTTTCTCCCTATTGTGTGAGAAAGTTGTCAACAAGACGCACATAATGGCAGTGAAAGAAACTTTGGCCGAGGCTATATGTGTTTTGGAGAAGCACTTTACTCCCTCATTGTTTGACATAAGCATCCACCTTTTAGTGCATTTGTGCGATGAAGCACTTTTATGTGGACCAGTAAGGTATCGATGGATGTATCTGTTCGAACGATTAATGAAAAATTTTAAAGATTACGTTAAGAATACACGGTACGTTGAGGGGTCCATTGCCGAGGAGTACATTATGGAAGAGGCTTCCTTGTATGCAAAGGAATATATGCCTAACCCAAACGTTGGAGGTCGTGAACGCTTTATTGATGAATTAGAAGAGTTTACTGATGAAGAGGCCATGGGGAAAGGTAAGGTAGTGAAGCTAACAAGTACACAATATAACCAGGTGGCTCGATATGTATTCGAGACGCATAAAGACATAGATAAATGGAAAATGTTACTTTATTTAAATTTTTTTGTAAAATAATGTAATATGTTCGATGTTATATTCATTAGAAATTAATGAATATATATGTTCGATGTTATATTCATTAGAAATTAATGAATATATTCGATGTTATATTAAAAATATTAAAATAATGTAATATGTTCGATGTTTATTTAAAGTTTTTTGTAAAATAATGTAATATGTTCGATGTTATATTCATTAGAAATTAATATTTTTAGTGTTTTAACCTAGACAATATAATGGGTGCGGGCATGCCAAGAGGAGGAAGGGAGGCGCGAACGCAGACAATGACTTTAGGCATTGGGTAGCTTCCGAGGTGACTACAGTAATACCTCACTTTTATTTGCTGTCTTTGCAACATATTCACAATGAAAATTCTTTCTTGGTTTCAGTTATTGAAAGCTGGTGAAGTATCGACGAGGCTTGCACGTCTAGCAAATGGGCCTAGTTTTGTATCCAAAGAGTTTGGACAATATCGTGTCAATGGTTTTGTGTTCTCTTCAAGCACACACGAGTTAAAACTCATTGGGAAACAAAACAGCGGCATTTCATATAAAGCATTAACTCATTTTAGGGCAAGCGCGAAAGATAAAAACTTGATAGAAGCTGAGATGACGTATTATGGGATTATAAAACAAATTATCCTATTAGATTATATATCTTTCAGCATATCTATATTTTACTGTGATTGGGTGAGAGTGGAGGACAAGAATGCATGTATGGTCGACCCTGACACCCACATGGTGAATGTTGATTTGGACAAGTTGAAGAGTAAATACAATGTTAATGATGAGCCATTCGTTTGTGCATTCCAAAACTTAAGGCAAGTGTTTTATGCAAAGAGCCCCAACAATGATCCATGGTCTGTTGTTTTACATTCTCCTTAGCGTTTGACTACATCGGTAGACCATATAGAGGCACCTATCGAGATTCAGTCTATTCTGGATGACAACCCATAATTAAAGAAATTATTAAACACATTATAGGAGTAGATGTTTAATTGTGGCATGTTATGTTGTTTTAAATGTTGACTTGAAAATTATGTATAATAGCATGTTTCAATTATTTCATAGCATGTATTCATAGTGACTTTTGTTCACAAGTTTAATATTACTTTTTCCAGGATGTCATATATTGTATATACAAGCAACGATTTTCAAAATAGGTCTTTTATAGAGAACACGTCAATTTATCGGCATGGCTATCGAAAAATCAAACAATGCAATTACTTGCGAGATCATGGGTGGAACATACCTGAAGCATATTTATTTCAATCAATTCTACGCAAACTACCTCAAAGTTTGGATGAATCAGTTTAAAGGGTTTTCATAAAACACAATCCAAGTAATGCGATGTAGTTAGTAGAGTTTTTAGAACTCGAAGAAAGAAAAATTCATCCTTTGTGGATAGAACTGAAGAGGATAAGGATGCGTTCAGACTCTAATGTGAGAAAACATATGCATAATAAATTTAACATCTATTATCGGCTTAGGAGAAAAGGCATACGTCCTAATATGTTTAGTGTCAGAAATGCAATTATCAACACACTTCCGTAGACACGGCCAATAAAAACTTTACGTGAAATGATGAAGTATGAAACTTATGACATGGTTGAATTATCAAAACTTTTAAAATAAGTTGAAAAGGTATAACTTATATTATATTTTTTTATATTATTTTCTTACTCTTGTATTAACATATGAACTAATGCATAAATATAAAAATGCAGAAAATGGCATCCGAGAATTCAATTCCATCATCCAGGCCAGAAAGTTCAAGTCATGATGAACATTCTGCCATTGATTCTCGAGCTGACGTTTCCCTCAACCTATTTGGTTTTCCAATAGGTGGCAAGAATCCTTTTAAAGCTCGAGCCTTGTCTTTGTTAAAATCTTGTATTGGCTTAAAATATGAGAGTTGGGACACGGTTGAGCAAGTAAAAAAGGACGACTTGCGGGATACGCTCATGAAAGAGTTCAATCTTTCGGCCGACCAGAATGAGGGGTCCATGAAAGCCATTGGTGTTCAATTGAAGACTTTTAGAAGTAACCTTCGCTCTACTTATTTTAAGGGATTGGACAGTGATGGGATAAAGGCCCTGAAGGATCAAGTACCGGAGAAAGAGCATATCCATGTTCGTGAGTGGAATGAATTCGTCTCGCGCGAAGCATCTGAGGCAAAATTGAAACAACGACACCAAGGCCGGGTGAACAGGGATAAAAAGACTGACGTCCATTATCTTGGTCGGATGTCGTATGCTGAGAAAACCGAGGAGATGGTATACACCCTTTCTTATTTTAATGTGTATATATATTATATGTCTTGCTCAAATAGTTAATGGAAAATTAATTTATAGGTGCTTAACAATAAACGACCTGTTGATCGTTCGGAAGTGTATCTCGAAAGTCGTAGGCGGAAAAATGGGGAGTTTCACCCAAAGGTAGCTGATGATATGGTGAGTTTCGTAATCTCGGTTGTAATAATTAAATTCCTTCAAGTTTCATCGTTCAATGGTTTTAATCGATTCATAAATAATTTTGCAGTAAAAATTGAGTGAGCTGAGAAGTAGTCAAGGTTCTTCAAGCCAAAATAGTATTGATACAGATGCATTGACTGCCTTTAGAGGAAAAGATACTAGGGGGCGACTCGTGGTGTTGGACCGGTGTCCAAAAGTAAACTTAAGGCAATTGCTCCTATAGTATCACAGTTGACTAGAGCAAAGACACGAGAAGAAAAACATGATGAGGATATGGCATTTCTCAAATCATCCGTTACCATGCTTTTAAGTGCTTTTGAATCGAATGTATTAAAAATACCAAATCCAAGTCCTCACAATTACACTCATGTCTCGCATCCAAGTCCTCGCAATTACACTCCTGTCCCACATCCAAGTCCTCGTAATTACACTCCAGCTCCGCATTCAAGTCCCCACGATTACATTCCTACCCCCCCCCCCCCCCCCCCCCCGTCAACTGAGCCAACCTTTGGAGATTCAACTGAGCCAAACTTTGGAGATTTAACTGATCCTCCACATGATCCATATGTCAATTTATTAGATTTTTCAAATCAGAGAAAGATTGCAAGTGGACAAGTTGTTGCTTCAGCTACTACTGGAACGGTAGTGCATGGCCATCAATTGGTGATATTTGAACTTAAGGTTTACGTTAGTAGTGTTGATCCAAGAGAAGAAAATCATCCGTTGTATCGTCGAAGTCATGGGGCGGACACTATTAAGGATGTCGAGAAATCTTGGGTGGTTTGGCCGTTGCTTTGTCTTATCCTTAAGTGATCCAGAGTAATTTGTCTTGAGAAATTTGAACAAATTGTCAAAGTGAACAATTAGTAGTGTTTGAACTCTACTTTGAATATTAGTAATCTGTTTTGAATCAATTAGTAATTTGTTTTGAATGTATCCAGTGTCTATCTGTTTTGAATATTAGTAGTGTTTGATGTTGGATTGAATATTAATATCATTTTCTCTCCGTAGCTGGTAGGGATAAATTGATAAAGTCAGTGATTCTTCATATTCTGCTATACAACTTCTGTATATACAAATGGTATATTGGGCCATTAGATAGGCTTCAATCTTGGGTTATAAATTTTTTATGTACAGGAAATACAAATAAGTGGGTTGCTACAACTATTTCTTGGGCTAACATTTGTGCAACTCATGAAAAAGGAGGTCTTGATATAACCAATTTGAAGATCTATAACCAGACTTCTAATATGAAATACCTTGGGGACATTATGCTTTTTATAAATTATATTCTATTTGGTTGGGTTTCAAGCTTGTCGTATCTTAATGCTCACTGAAAAGTGGGTGATGGGGAAAGTATCTAGTTTTGGACATATAATTGGTTGGGTCCTTCTATTCTGCAATAACTGAACATTGAGATAAATATGACTTTTAGAATTATTAAAGTCTCCAATTATATTACCATTAATAATTGGAACCTCTTTTAATTCTTCATTACCAGATTTGAAGACATAGCCTCTGAAATTTTCAAAATTCATTTGCTTATATCCCCAAAACCCCGACTCTTTTAATTCATTTGCTTATATCCCCAAAACCCCAAGACCAAGCCCTTATGAGATTTAGAACGGTTGCGCTGAACAGAGTTAGGAACCAATAGGAGCAACCTTAGGATGTTTTTGGGGTGTATGAGAACCGTGGTAAATTGGTTCCAGAAAGAATCAGATATTTTTATCGACCACCTGAGTTACAGCAGGGATCCAGTGTCCTCTGTGCGATAATGCATGTGGGGTGGGATCACGAGATACAATATCCTTGTACTTTGTTGCTTCTCCCTTTTGTCGCAAATTCAGTAAAACTAGCTATGTTTGGTACTCCAATTCTCAACGACCTTTCATAATCGCCAATCACCTACCCACGTGACCTGTTTGTCTTTCCATCAGGCCATGTAACATTGTCCAGCTTCTGTTTTAGACGGGAATAGCGAATATTTTCCTTTTCAAGAGTTTCTGGGGGTAAAACTGAAAGACCTGAAGAATTAGACCAATAGCCGACCCTATGAACTGCCCTTTGCCCAATATTGCTGACATCATATCCACGGGGAACCAGGTTCCTATCTGCATTAAATTGAACCCGGCCCGTCAAACCAGTGAAATTCGTTTGTGATAATAGGTTGAGTAGGAATTTTCCACCATAAAAAACTTTAAGCTTCTCAAGCTGTATTACACTTCCTTTCATATCTTGTAATTTTTCATTGAAAGAAAATGTTATATTATTCCCCACGCTTAAATATTTATCAATTGAAAATGCAACAGCCCAAACTGTTTCGTAAGCATAGAGTCCATATGCATTTAACTCTGTATATATTAACCCCTTCTGATGCATCTCTCTCCAACGAGATTTGAAGGCCTTCTTCTTGTCCGTTAGTGGGATATGTTGACAGAGCCCAACAACGCCTTCTAGGATTTTCAGAGGAGCCCGAGGGACGGAATCTAAAGCAGCAAAAAGCCAATCTGTTGCAAGCCACACATAGTCAGTAGTCATTACTGTCACCACTCCTCTCTCTAGGACCTGAAAAGCTGTGAAAATGATTGAAATTTAAGATAATGGGGTTTGCTGGGACAAAACACATGCATGGATGCTTCTGAACAAGTAATCAAATTACAACAAATTAAGTGCAGAAAATTAATTATTGAATATCATTACAAGTATATGATATGGACCATAAATTCGCTAAAAAACGAGGGTACATCATCAAGATACATATATATATACACACACACACACACACACACACACACACATATATATATATAAGCTATGGTAGTTTCTTTATCACAAAAAATGAATGTATAGAACCTCCCCACTTTTCCTATTTCAAAGGGCAACACACACTCTTGATATAAATTTCATTATTACTGTTCAACTATAGAAACTAAGCCTTATAAGGCCCCTTTGGATGCCCTTCTTGATCCAGATGAAAGAAGTTTGTCATGGTTAAGGTTGGAATATCCATCACTTGTTCCTAGATGGTCTTATAGCTATGAATGTTTGGTCATACTTTTCATCTATGCTTGGTATCTTTTTATCAGCTCCTTATGTCTTGGTGGCTCAAAAACTCAAGCAAAGATTTCATTAGATACTTGCTAATTTTAGTTCCTGGTGCAATTTGTTAAGAGATTTGGGTGAGTAGAAATAAATTTGTTTTTAAAGATGGCAAAATGGATAGCAAGAAGATCATTGCCAGTGTTATAAACCTCATTAACAACTATTCTTTTCAGCATAATTTTAAATCCTCCTAGCCCATTAAATAGATGCAGCCTATTTAGTCTGAAATATTCAAGAAATACTTTATCCTTCTCTATAGTCAAATAAACTCCTCCAAAAGACTTCCTCTTTAAGCTGAATTGTGAATGTCTTTATATTCATAAAGTTCTTCAAATATGCAAGAATTTTAATATTTATCACATTTTATTATTTGCAGGTATACACATGGCATACCCGGCATACGTAGTATTCAAAGGCCTAAATCCAGGTGTTTACACTTCGTGGCAAGCAACACAAGCACAAGTTAATGGATACCGAGGCGCCGTATTCAAAAAATTTGAGTCCATTGAACTTGCTCAACAGGCATACTCCGAGTATGCGAGGGAGGATGTCACTGCATCAATACCCCCCACGGCTGATATACCTAGACTTCACGAATCGTATCCACTGCGTGGTGACTCCTGATCTAGATTTAGAATGATTTGTTACATGTTCATAACATTCCATGTCATCGAAGTGTTGTGTCGTTATTTTTTTAGTTTATTTTTTATTCTATGTTCATTTTGTACTTGGCGCCCACTTAGGGGTTGTTTGATGTTAAATTAAGTTTAAACAAGTTTTATGTGTACTGGATATTTGGAATATGAGAAATATAAATGAAATGTTGTCAAAATTTTTAGACTTGTTATCATGATATTTATTTTACTCTCATTATTTCATCATTTTGTGAAAATATAAAGATATTTGTAATAGCTTTTACAACTATTAACAAATTCAATTTTGTAACTGCTAATAGGAGTCACAAATTTGTCACTACTATCAATTTTGTAACTGCTAACAGCAGTCACAAATATATGATTCGTAACTGTTGACAGCAGTTATGAATAGCAGTTACAAATTGGGGTCACCAGTCATAACTCCATAGGGGTTATAAAAAATTGTGACTGCTGTTAGGAGTTATAAATTTTCTTTTGTCACCCCCTAAATTATGAAGATAAATAGCAGTTATAAAGGTCATTTGTGAGTGCTAACAGCACTCACAAATCTCCCATTTTGGTGTAGTGCGACCTCTGTTTTGGTACCGGTCAACCGCACTTTTGGAATTTGCCTTGGGCTGGAGACAACCCACTTTTCCCTTCGAACCAATTTTGACGCGTTGCACGGAAACGACCATAACTCCCTCATACGGAATCGAAATGAGGTGTGGTCAGAACCGACGCGAAGATAATTAAATTCTCTACACGATTATGTTTTGAAACCCTCAAAATTATGCAGTATGAAATTACCAAAATGCCCTTGAAGTAGAAGAAAATACCGAAACCTTTCAGAAATGGGCATAACTTCCACATACAGAGTCAGAATGACGCACGGTCAGTGGACATGGAAAGATAATTTGATGATATACATGCTGGTAACTTCATTATATAAAAAATAGTGAGTTTGAAAAGACCAAATTGCCCTTAAAGTAGCATTCGACGATGAAACTTCTCCGAAATGCAATCGAACCTCACTTTTAGCGTTCCAATACCTACAAAAGCACAATTAAACCCTGCAAAACATATATATGTCCAAATCCGAGGTTGTCTGGTTAACAAGCATAAATATAGACATTAAGAACGTAAAAGTGCTAGAATGCATAAAGATAAAGGGCGCAAATATGCAATATTCGTGATGTATCATTTATACCTGCCTACCAAGGTGTATCTAGGGTGCTTACTTTTCTCTCCCTCTAGCTAAGCTACTTCTAAGTTCTTTACTAATGTTCTAAGTTATACACGAGAGATTCGTGAGTTTAAATAAATTCTTATCTTCATTGAGTTTGTGTTTGTATGTCCTATCATTAATCCAAAGCTTTGGCCAAATTAGCCTATCATTACCATACTCAAACAGGGGTTATGCCTCCATCTTATCTAAACTACCCTCTTAAATTTGGCGACTCCGCTGGGGAGGCATTCTTCTAAGTAAGGAGTATGGCACAAGATAATGTTAATCGAAGGCTCAACTTTGATGACATCCAGCATAATGGAGAACAAGCTGCGAGAGAACTGGAGGCCCTAAGGTATGGGGATCCTCGAGTGGAGATACCTCCGGTTCCGGCGACATCAGGCGTTCTGGGGGTGACACAAACTTCCACGAGTGCGGGATTGGGATCCACTCAGGTCGCGCTCCTCATGAGCAAGTTTTATGAGTTTTTACAAACTCCAGTAGCTTCAACTATGCTGAGAGGGTTGGAGGCTAATGCCTTTGTAACACCAGGGTTAGCTCTAACGGCCCCATCAGGTGTAGGTGTTGCGGGAACGGTCCCAGCAAGCATACCCTATGTTGTGAATCCATCATGGGGGACATCAGGGGTATCGATGGCCCCAATCGAGGCGTCTGCTCCAGCTGCAACGGGCGCTCAGCCCGTGGTACCCTTGGTTGTTGCCCCAGTAGCATCACCCATGGAGGAAATAAGAAAAGAGATGCAAAAGGAGATGCTCAAGTTCATGCAGGCTTCCTCGCAATCTACTTGCGAGGTGGCTTCAGTTTTTGATGACTTTCGAACACCGTATCCCCAGGAATACAACGACGAGCCCTATTCGAAGGACTATATTCGTCCTATTTTTTAAAAATACACGGGAAAAGGCGGGAACCCGAAGGAGCATATATAAGCGCTTTGTTGAACATTTGGGGGCGCATTGAAACAATAAAAGGCTCAGGTTGAGGGAGTTTTCTAAATCCTTGATCGATAAGGCATATACCTGGTATTCCCATTTGGCTCCCAACAGCGTTTCTACATGGGAAGAGATGCACGTGTTATTTGTCCAGAAGTTCTTTCTGGCAGAAGATGAGTTTGCCTTGACCCCACTAGGTAGGGAGAAGCAACGACCTGGGGAAGAAGTGGTGGCCTATGTTCGAAGGTTCAGAGAAAGATCCCTCGACGTGAGGGAGGAGACCAAAGAATCCAAGTTGCTGCAGATCTGCACTTAGGGGTTGCTTCCTGAGTACATCTTCCATCTTATTAACGAGACGCGCGAGGGGACTTTTGCGGCATTTTTAAAAGCAGTGAGAAATATCTCTTTGGTAGTACAACCCAATCCAGTGGTGGTGCCCATGATGTTTAGGCAGCCGATACAACCCGCGGGGGGGGGGGGGGGGGAGGGGAGGTCTCAGCCCCAGCGGGTAGGGTACGCCGAGGGGGGAGATAGGGGTAAATCACCGAAGAGGGACAATAAAAGGAAGTTCGAAAAAGACAGGGATGACCCACCACCATTGCCCTGTACAGTAGAAGAAGCTGTCAGCTGTTACAACGCGATGGTCAAAGGGGGAACGGTCTATGAGCCAAAGGACGTTTCCACTGGGGAGCCCGATGCGGTAACGAAGGGGACCTGAAGTATTGCCAGGTCCATCGGAGGATCCAGCACCCAAGAGAAAGTTACTTCACACTAAAAAGAATTATTGACACGTAACTGAAGGCGGGGACGTTGCAAATCCCTCCACCGAATTACAATAACAACCCACTACCGGCACATGGGTCCAATCTAGTGACGGCCTATGACGAAGAGGCAGGGGGGAGAAAGAAAAGAGTACGAATCAGCTTTGGAGACCTGTACTAAGGGAATGGCCAACGTAGTTTTGGCCTACGATGAAGCAAGCGCCAAAGACATGGAGGACGTGTACAGCGTTGAAGGCGAGGAGGTAGATCCGGGCCTAGAATACTGTGCGGTCTCAAAATCCCCAAAGTTCACCTAGTTCTTCGAACAAGTAGGGATACCAAAAGAGAGCAGGTTAGAAATAACCCAGGCGATAATGGATATTGCAAGGAAAGACGTAGTCCCTTCGCTGAAATGGAAGGGACCCATGGCCAGGTTGGTAAGGAGATTCCTGCCAGAGGTGACTTTCAGCGATGCCGATAGGGCTGTGAGATTCCCTCATAATAGGCCATTGTACGTGACCATTAGTGTCAACGGAGTTAGTTTTGCAAGGACTCTCATGGATGGGGGAGCTTCCATCAATATCATGCCAATTAACTCTTTTCATGCAGCCAATATTCCGAAAGAAAGGTTGGTCCCCATGCCTTTGGTAATTTCGGGATATGATAGCCAATCTTCCAAATCCATTGGGTATGTTAATGTGGGGATTGTGATGGGAAATTTGAGTTTCCATATAAAGTTCCATGTGATAGAGAGTGCAACTTCCTATCATCTACTAATAGGAAGGGTGTGGATGCACAACCAAGGGCTAGTTCCTTCCACGTACCACGAGTGTGCTAAGACGAGCATTAAGGGTACAGAGGTGACCATTAGGGCTACAAAGAGGCTTTTTGCTATCGAGGAAGCTCACTTGGCGGAAGCAGCATTTTATACTAAGCTGGAAGAGGACGCCCGGGTCCTAACGAGAAGGATGGAGGGAGCATGGGTTCCCTCGATCAAAGAACGGATGGGGCCCTTGAACGAGCAGAGTAAAAAGGTTGCGAGCAGCGTAAGAGTAATAACAGAAGAAGCTCACCAGACTGTCCCTCGGCTCCAAGGCATCTCGAAGCAGCTTAAAGACGGGATGAGGCCCAGAGTGGATCCAATGGAGCATGAGGTCCAACGATAAAGCGTGCTGAGTCATTTCTCATGGAATAAAGTGGCCGAGGCTTCTAGGGAGAAGAAGAGGAAGGTAGTCACCGCTACTAGCAGACAATACAAGAAAGTCATTACTGAAGAGAGAAAGGTGGTGTATCGATTATAACGGTGTGAGCGGGCGGTCGAGGAAGCTGATGATGAGGTTGACTCGATATACGGATTTTTTTGGTGGATCAACGGGGATAATGTATGGTGATAGACAATTCCAGCATACAGGAATTTGTGGAGGAAGTCGCCGAAGAACCAGATTACATGGCAGACCGACCGAAGCCACAAGCACAAGAGTTGGAGCAGTTGAATCTAACAAAAGAAAGGGAAGATCCAAGGCCCATCTTCATCTCGAAAGATCTCAGTAAGGAGAAACGAGAGGCCTTGGTTGGGTTGATTCGGGAATTTGTAGACGTCTTCGCATGGAAGTAAAAGATGGAGGGGCTAGATAAAGAAGTAAGCTGTCACAAGTTGAACGTAATGCCTTCAGCCATTCCAGTCAAACAAGCAACGAGAACATACAAGCCTGAGCTGGATTTAAAGATCAAAGAAGAAGTTCGATGCTTACTAACGGTAGGGTTCATTACACCGATACAGCACCCACATCCAGTTGCAACGAACCCCACGATTTGTTAGCTAAAATATCGTGCACATTACATATCTTTATATTTTGAAACTAATAAACCACATGTCACTCCTTCCCGCTAACTACTATAAACTCTCTTCATCTTTCCCAAATTTCCCTACATCTTTATTCAATATCTCCATGGGCTATATCTATCCATTCATAGTACCCCTCTCAACTCTCCATGGGATATATCTATCCATTCATAGTACCCCTCTCAACTCACCTGCCTCTCTCTCTCTCTCTCTCTCTCTCTCTCTCTCTCTCTTTTATATTCATAAGAACATACTCTCCAGTAAATTATGGCAATTTGTTAGTTCGATGGTTGAATGTAGTGTGTGTTGTTTATTTTTTTGTATGTCGGGATAGGTGTGTCTGTGTGTTACATATTTTCCATTCCATGTCTTTGATTTTATTTTTTAGCTTATTATATTTATTTATTTATTTCATTTTTTAACAACTAAGTCATCGTTAACCATGGCCACCTGAAACAGTAGTTTTTCTCACTTTCGTGGCAGGTGTGTGTTGTGTTTTGTTTTGCTTGGGTAACACTTTCTTTGTCACCTAAGTCATCTTCTTCTTAAATGTTGTTTTGTAATATATTTTGTAGATATTGGTTTATCAGTGAACAACCAGGGCTCATATAAGAAAAGCCTTAGATATTAATTATATATACATAACACTACACCAAATCTGCCCATTTGTCAAGGTCATTGACCTTGACAAATTCACCTTGTCAAGGTCAATGACCGTGACATTTCGAGGCGAGACAACTTTTTTTGTCACGGTCGTGTCACGGTCATTGACCTTGACAAAAAACTCGCGTTTTGTGTCACGGTCGTGTCAAGGTCAATGACCGTGACACGTTTGTCACGGTTTAGAACCGTGACATAACCGTGACCCCAATTGTCACGGTCAATGACCGTGACACGTCCGTGATAACTTTGTCGCGGACTTGTCACGGTCAATGACCGTGACAATTCTGGGCAGAATTTAAAAAAATCTGCTGGGCAGTATGGCCACCGCCACTGTCCAGCAGTATATTTGTACCTGTTATAGCAACGTTGTACCTGTTCCAAACACCATATATCCAACACAAACTAAAGATAATGCAAATATATATTCATGACGATATAATCCAAATATTCAAAGTAAAAACAATATACATGACGATATAATCCAAATTTAATTAAAATGGACAAACTTAAAAATAATGTTACTACATGTCTTGGATAAAACTGAGGAGGTGAGTAGGCCACACGACATATGAATTGACGCACCCACTAATATACGTCGTGCCGCATTATTCGCGCAACCACAATAGGGAGTTCTCCTTCCCGGGTATGACATGCGTAACGAGCACTCTGGACTCCATCTGTTGAAGCGTACGTCCATGAACTATTCCACCCTCGACGATATTCGGGTCCCTCAACCCCCGCCCTATCCGCTGGCCATCAAATACGTCCAATATGAACATGCTCAGCCAACCAATTATCGGCAATGGTATGTTGGAGGGCGTCAAATAGGGAAGTGGATCGTCGAAGTACGAACGTGTCGGTGATGAAGCAGCGAGGTCCACATCCTCGTCATCATGCGCCTCGTCCTCCCGCACCTCCTCCTCCACCGCCTTCTCCTTCCCTTTCCCTTTCCCTTTACGGTCTCCACCCAACGTACGCTTCATGAATGCGTACATATCTTGGACCGTCGCCTCCAAACGGGACAGCTTCGCGTCGTGTGAATCCACCGTTCGAGACAACTCGGTGTCGCTCGTCTCCAATCCGATGATCCTAGATTTGGCCACCCGCGAGCTCACTCCCCTTGTCCTCCCTTTGCGATCAGAGCCAAGCACTTGGCTGAGTGCGTCTGTGGACAAAGATGCCTTGTCGGCATCAGACTGCGACTCATGCACTTCCTTAAGCTTTGCCTGAAACGACAAAAAACACATGATTAGTAAAATAAGTAAACTAAAAAGTTATAACGTAATTAACAAAAATTAAACTGTCGGATTACTTACAATCGTGGCCGCGACGCTCGGGGAAACCTCCTTGTCCTTCCCCTTCTTCGTCCGAAGAGCCACATAAGTATCGAGCCTATGTGGCTTACCCCCTGGCCCACTCCCTACCCCCTGAAATAAAATAGAGTAAAGTAAAATTAGTATCGGCCCCGTAAAGTAAAATAATATCCAATAATATATTTCTGTAGTTATAGATAAATTAAATCTTACCTGCATCCTATGCTCCACCTCAGCGTAAGAGGTCCGGCCGGAGTAGTGCACGTCCGTCTTTTTAGCCCGATTTTCCCTCCCCGATTGGCGAGATGCCAATTGTCGATCCTCGATCTCATTGTCAATGAACTTTTGCCATTGTGCCAATGAGATCGGCTCCTTGGGCGGGACGGATCCGCGCCATTGTAAAATGGACTTTCGTGTTTTTCCAAAGTACCGTGTCCGCATATTTTTCTTCCACGTCTTGTGTTGCTCCCTCAACTGCTCCAAGACGGAATCGCGTAGCTTTAGATCCAAGTTGAATTGTTCCTGTCCAACAAATACAATGTTAGTTGCGAATAAATATAAATTGAAATATTCATATAAATATTACCTGTAGTGCCGCCCAAACACCTAACTTGAGCTCATACGGCACCTCCTTCCAACTCATAAATCCCGGGCCAATGACCGTCTTTAGCAGCTCGAGGGATCTCGCTAAAAGCTCCGACTTGTTTTCGACGGTAATCCCAAATTTTCCATATTTGGGGAGCCTAGCGGTGGAGGAGCCCTCGTCGCCTCCGCTACCACCGAACCCAGACGACATCATCATAAACAGCATCATCATCTTCGCCTTAACATCTGAAGGAGACATTTTTGCTGTAAAAAAAATGTTATTAGTACAGATAAAAAAAAATGTTAATAGTACACATTTCATTTTACCTAATTGAATTAATTGAATTAATAGTACAGATAAAAAAATGTTCCATCTATATTATAACATATGTGTAAGTTCCGTCAATACCATTTCGTTTCAATTTTGTAATATTATGTTTTTTCCAAATATTTAAAGAGTTATTAAATGGGTGCCCCACCCCCACCCCCACCCACCGCCACACACACACGCACACCTACGCACCTACGCACACACACACACACACACACACACACCACCCCACCCCACCCCCTGCCCCCCTCCACCACCCCCTCCCCCATCATTGTGTGAATAGGTATGAGATCATAATTTGGAGGAATTCACGTCCAAGAAATAATTTGGATTGTGATACCCCTTGATAGACTTATATGTTTTGTTTACCCGACCGATAAACTATTTTATAATCCTATAGAATTAAGTTTTAGAATCAAGGAATTGATCAGATATTCATTAAAATCGGTTAGTAGAAAATTTATTTAACCAAGAGGGTATCGAAAACATAACGTGGGGAATCATAATATACCATAATCAACTTTAATAATAAGAACACATTCTTTCGAGTGATTTATAAATAATTAAATTTGAGTGCAATCATGATTATACCTAGTATTTACTTTGAATAAAGGATATAAATTAGTAGTAGTAAGCGAGGATACCTATGTGTAAACTCTAGGATCGGAAGGTGTATCTGTTTGTTAGTGTTTTAAAGCTAAGGGGCAGAGTATGTAATTTATTATACTTAAATAGAAAAACACGGAAGAAACATTTTACCAAAACCCTAAACACCCCTCCACCACCCCCTCCCCCACCACACACACACACACACACCCCACCCCACCCCACCCCCTGTCCCCCTCCACCACCCCCTCCCCCACCACACACCACCACACACACACACCACACCCACCCCCTGCCCCCCTCCCCCAAAACACACCACCACACATACACACACACCGCACCCCACCCCACCCCACCCCCTGCCCCCTCCACCACCCCCTCCCCGACCCTGCCCCACCCCGCCCCACCCCCTGTCCCCCTCCACCACCCCTCCCCCACCACACACCACCACACACACACACACACACACCCCACCCCACCCCCTGCCCCCCTCCACCACCCCCTCCCCCACCACACACACACACACCCACCACCCTCCCCACCCCCTGCCCCCCTCCCCCACCCCCTCCCCCCCCAAAAAAAACACACCACCACACACACACACACACCGCACCCCACCCCACCCCACCCCCTCCCCCAAAACACACACACACACACCCCACCCTACCCCACCCCCTACCCCCTCCCCCAAAACACACCACCACACACACACACACACCGCACCCCACCCCACCCCCTGCCCCCTCCACCACCCCCTCCCCCACCCTGCCCCACCCCGCCCCACCCCCTGCCCCCCTCCACCACCCCCTCCCCCACCCTGCCCCATCCCGCCCCACACACGCACACACATACACACATATATATATACACATACACACATAAATATACAGACAAATATATATATAAATGGAAGAGAGAGAGAGAGAGAAATTGGACCTGAGAGAGAGAGAGAGAGAGAGAGCAGCGTCGAGTCGAGAGAGAGAGAGAGAGAGAGGGAGGGAACGGTGGGAGGGAAAAAAGAAGGGGGAAAGGGTTTTTGCTGGAAAAGTTGTCACGGTCGTGTCAAGGTCATTGACCGTGACAATTCGTTGTCACGGTCGTGTCAAGGTCAATGACCGTGACATAAAACGCGTGTTTTTTTTGTCACGGTCAATGACCTTGACAAGGCTGGCCGACTGAAAGGTGACAATTTGCCCATTTTGGTGTAGTGTAATTACTGGAGAGGATCTCCAATGGGTGCAAAAAACTGATCCATTTTTTAAATAGTAAAAAAAATCGAATTGATTTTTTTGTAGGGCGTTTAAATATTTCATGGAACCTCTAAAAAAACATCTCAAAATGAATATTTTTGTTATTTTAAAAAAATGGGTCAATATATGTCAATTTTAGTTAATCTGCTAAAAAGGACACACATTTGACCCATTTTTTAAAATATAAAAAAATTATTTTTTGTATGTCCCTAGAATGGTTTATATACCCTAACAAAAATCAACTATTTTTTTTACTATTTAAAAAAAGGTCTATTTTTTAAGACCCATTTCTGGGGTTCATTGGGGAATGGATCTCATGGAATTACTATTATATATAACCATTGAAAACTCTAAAACCATGAACCCAATTTTAACAATTGTTATGTTTTATATTAAAAACCAAATTACTCTTTTGGCAAAATATTTTATATTTATTACAATTTTTTTCCAACTACATGTGCAAAAATCACAAATATTATTTTTAAAAATCCAAAATACACGAAGTGGCTTTACTCTTACATCTTATATAGCTCACTGTAAGGACATTTTTGTCCATTATCAATTTGTATGTCGTACGCCGTTACACCGTTGAAGAAACTCAAGATTGCATCTACATCAACGGATCCGAATAAGCAAAGCATCTTCAACATCATAGCCTCTGCGAGAATGAACTTGGTAAAATTTTGTTTTTACGTTCCTTAAAGTTCATATTTAGTATTGGGAAATTTTTATAAAATGTTTTTTATAAAAATAAGAAGTAAGTTTTTTCAAGCAAAATGAGGCTTTTTAAAGTTTTTTTTTTTCTGGGAAAACCGGACTGGTCCGCCCTATACCCGGACCAATCCGCTGGCTCAAGGTCCAGTAGACCCCGGATCGAATGCAAACCGATGAAGCAGAAATAACCGAACCGATCCGACCTCATCCGGACCGATCCGCCTCTTAATAAAAGAACCGATCAGGTCAAATCGGACCGATCCGCCATCAAGCCGGACCGATCCGCTTGGGATAATTTCGGCCAGATCTGTTAGAGATTTTTTAGGAACAAAGTTTTCTTATTTAATGGCAACTTCGGGGAGTTGTTTTCGAAGACTTTTCAAGACGATTTTCAGAGTCCTATATACTCTAAGTCTTCACCTTTTTGAGTCCCAAGACTCTTTTTGATTCACACCAAAAATCCCAATTACTTTTGTGAATCTTTTTGGAACCCTAGAACACAAACTTTGTTGTTGTTCATCTTTGTGGAGAGATCTTTGCAACCGAGGGCTGCGTGTCATTGCTAAGGGAGTCTCTACAAAGTTTTATGGCTGCGTGTCATTGAGGAGAGCTGCGGTTCTCCCTTTGGTGATTGGGCTGCGAGTCCTTGGAGGGTGCTGCGTGTATTCTCTTGCTGAGTTGAAGACTGCGTGTCTTTGTGGGTTGGCTGCGCGTTGATCCATTGCAGATTTCTCTATGTAATTGTAAGTTGCGGCTTGTATATTCATAGTGAAATAAAGGTTTTACCCGAAAGGGGTTTTTGCCTGAATTCTGTGTCTCAGCATAATTTTTTGTGTTACATGCTTTATTTATTTATGGGTTGACACACGCACCTTAGATGCATGTTTAGGGGATGAAATTCAATAAGTGTGCTATATTAGAAATTTGCGAACTTAATCAATTATCACACGTTTTCACTCACTAGCAGTATGAGCCATTGCTTTATACTCAGCTTCAGCACTAGATCGCGCTACCACTATCTCTTTATTACACTTCCACGTGACCAAATTACTGCCTAAGAATGTACAATACCCTGTAGAAGATCTTCTATCTTAAGTAAAACATTCCCAATCTGCATCAACAAAAGACACGAAGTGGCTTTACTCTTACATCTTATATTGAATTTTTTCACTATATGTAGTAAGTTTACTTTATGATGTCAATCTCCATTACGCTTTCTTGATTAGGTGTGCATATCCATATACGATATAGATGCTTCTATAGTTTTCACGTGTCATGTAAGAGATAATATGCTTTACTTTCCATGCTCTCATAAAATAGGGTTTTTTGTATTTAAACCATAAGATTTTATCAACTAGTGTAATTTTTACAAAATCAACAATTGACTTTTAGTCAAATGTCAAACAAAGTCAATCACTAAAAAACTATTTTAATATTGTTTCTCATTGGCTCTATAGAAAAACATAGTGTCAAGAAGACAAGTCCTATGTTGCGTATTTCACTCTTACTTTATCCATAAATGACATTAATTTAAAGGCTAAAAATATTAGATTTGTTCATGTATGATGCATGTGAGGGTGTGTGTTTTTTATCATCCATATCTTTCACTATTTTTTTCTTTAGATGGGAACTAATATAAACTTAACACGTAGGTTAACCCGGTTTTCATACCCTCCCCCTAACTCCCTTCCCCCTAATTTTATTTAAAGTGTAGAATTTATCTTGCGGCCATTAATTTAATATTTTTAGTTTATGTTAAGTTACTCTAATTGTGATAATTAATGATTAGTCTTTATGCATAAAATGGTTGATGTATAAGTTCTCATTTTAATTAACTTATGTAGGGATGATTGATGTGTTAGTCCGCATTTCAAATGAACTTACATATTGTCAACTTAAAAGGGAAATTTGAATATATTGTTGTTAAACTATAGTAAGTCTGCCTATTTGAATATTTGTTATATATATTTTTTAAAGTCATATTTATTCATTACAATTTTTATTTCAGACTATCATAATGCTTTAGTTTATCTATGATGTTCATAGTGAATTTGGTGATTAAAGTAGTTCATGAATTTTGAAGTCATATTAATAAGCACTTCCATGTTTATATATAACGCTCCGTTTTTCAAATGCACAAGGGACGATGTGCCTCACTATTTATGATCACGGCATTGGTGATTTTGTGGCTTGAATGGAAGATGCTTCATCTCTCATTGGCTTTTCCCTCATCTCTAATGTAAATGAAAATTTTCTATTTATGGGTTTGATGAAAATTAATTTACATTCTCTTTATAAATGATAATTTTGTGGACTTATTAGAAAAATATTATGTATTTGCGCATTTATATCCACGTAGACGCTCACAGTAGCATGTGACATAATTGACAAATCGACTAAATTTAGTTGGATTTTTCTCATTGAATGGGTAGCACAAGGTTTTACTTGACGCATAGTTTTGCATATTATTGAATCTCGAGATGGAAAAGAACGAAGAATAAAATGTTTGACACTAAATTGATATCCTAACTAGGTATGTAATGCTTTTGTGTCCTAGCGACAAGTACCTAAACAACAATGGCTCTTACATTACATGATTACACTAATAAGGACTTCTATTTTTATTTTTTTCGCACATGAAATTGAATTATGTAAAGTAAATTCTCTCACTCACTCTCGGCTAAAGAAATTTCTATGTGCACTATAATTCCAATTTAACAGATATGATCATTTATGTTTTTGGGGTCCCATAACCCACTTTAAATAAGTACCAAATTGATTTTAATTTTTTGGAAAAATTGATTGTTCCCTATAAATGCTCTTTATGACCACCCTTTATCATTGCCATCAACTTAAACTTGGGTATTGTCATAGTAATGAAAACAATGTTGTAAATACAATTCTGTAAATTCCTTGTTTGAGCTTAAGTATTACATGAATGAGTAGTCCATCCTATATATATATAGTTTATAAAGTTATATTTTGATTTTTAAAATCCATTTTTTATGTCCTCCTTGCCCGCGTATCAACAATTTCTCGATTTGATTATTTATTTTTCATGTAATTTATTTATTCAGTATTCATAATGTTTATTGCGGTTGTTCATTTTAAGACATTTTAAGGTTAATTATTATTGATGTGTTCCAGTCTAACCATAACAATTACTTTATTAACAAAAGGAACATCTTTAACATCATGAATATCTAACCCTCAATCATATTTTCATAAATTTAACAATTAAACACCGGTGACACCCTCTGTGCATTGCACAACTATACCAAAATAATCTAAAGTTAAATTCTTATAAACCCTAATTCACGAGTTGTATTGAAAGATTATTAATAACATTATGAACCTGTGGGTTTACCCTAAAAGTGTGTAGTTCTACATCATAAAAACTCATATGGAGTCGTGCCCCATCCTTAATAAGGCAATGATTCACGACAGTTACTTTCTCGCATACACGTAGACATATATACCTTTCCATCGCATTATTTTTCTCACCCCCGTTCCCGTAATTTGTTTTCCAGGAAATGTAAAAACATAAAAATAAGAAGAGAAAAATTCCTCATAAAACAGCAATCCTAACTTTACTTTTTTCTTCTTTATTGTGTTTTGAATGATTCATCGCTTTTTTCAATATCATTCTTTAAAATCTTGAATGATAACAGTCCATTGGTGGTGTTCACACCACCGAAAAGTCTAAGGCGGGTAGAGGAATGGGAGGGTTTGAAAAGTTTATCATTATGCACGGGTTATTTGGACTCAATCGTCAATGACAACCGATTTAATGATATGTTAACCAAGTGGCCCAAGTGGTCTATGTTACGGTTTGTAGGCATAAGGAGAGGCGAACCTATCTTAGTTATGCCTACGCCAATTTTAGTGACCCTCAAGATGTCCAGTCGCTCACTCATTACTCTCTTTGAGCATGAGCCTTCTTGGATGTATAAAGACTCAAATGAATAAAACCACTTGCCAATTCTTTAAAACACGTTATATTATAATAACTCCCCACTTGTTATTATTAAAGATGTCAAGTAATGTTGAGTTAATGCCAATTGATTATCCTTATTAATTTTGTCATGTGTGTGAGCGAGTGCACATTAATTTGAGTTGGAATATTAGGACATTGATTATTTTTGAATGATTGTTTGTTATCATAAAACGATATGTTGAACATAATTATTAATTTGATTTAAGATTCACAATTTTGAATGACAGCTTTTGCCGGAAGCACAAATTATAACTTTATGAAACTTTTTGGGCAGTTAATGTTGCTTTAAAGTCCAATCAATGCTAAGAATGGTAATATATATATATATATATATATATATATATATATATATATATATATATATATATATATATATATATATATATATATATATATATATAAGTTTTTCATTTGAAAAGAAGTAATGAGGTGGGTTTTACTTTGACTCCAATATATACCAAGTATGTTCATAAGGATCTTACAAAGTTTTATGCTAGCTGTCATCTACCTAACGCAACCCTTCTCCTTTATCCGGGCTTGAGACCGACAATGTCAAAAAAATAAGAAGTTAATCACGACACATGCAGAGTTTAAACCTATTTTTTTTTAAATAGTAAAAAAAACATATTCCGACTTAATTTTTTATATGATGTTTAAACATTTCAGGGGACGCATATAAAAAATTTCAGGTCAAAATAATCTTTTTACTTTTTTAAAAAAATCGGTCAAACTTTCTCATCTTTTAAAATACTTTAAACGCTACGAAAGTTTGAACGATTTTTCGAAAATAGCAAAAAAATTATTTTGAGTTGATTTTTTATATGGGTCCCTTGAGATATTTAAATGCTACACAAAAAACTCAATCAATTTTTTTTTAATATTTAAAAAAAATAATTTGCGCCAATGATATGTATATGTGGTATGTATGTCACATATAAAGTTTCTCATTTAAAAAAAAGTTAATGAGGTGGGTTTTACTTTGTCGACAGAACCAACAAGAAAGAGATTGCATGGTTGTCAACAAACGTCCATGTATGCAAATACTCTAATGGTTCAAAGTGGCGACTCTTATGATACCATGTGCGTAAAATAAGAATTTAGTTTTCAAATAAAAAAAATATAAAAATTTATGACTAAAGTGATAAACCGACATAATAAACGAACTCAATAGTTTGATTGTACAACATTCAAGTCGTACATAATTGAAAACGTGATCGACATTCAACAACTAAAGTGATAAAACAACATTTTGTCAATCCAAGACCATCTTTTTGTTTCATGAATCCACAAATTCACGATCAAAACTTTGTATAAAATCACAAAGCACACAATGTAGTTATTTTTTACAACCATTTTTAAAAATTTGTAAAAATTGCAACAAAATGTTAGAAAGCACCGTTGCTTTATCTAAGTATTTAAATCAAGAGGTAGATTCTTATAGATTATATTGAAACATTGTGACTAATGTTGTGGGGGTAAAAAATTGAAGGATTTACCTAAAAAGTGTCTAGTGTGATGCATCATTAAAACACACGTGGAGTGGCGCCCCCATCCTTATCGTCGCGTTCTTAAAAAGCATCGCTTCGCAACAGTATTTCTCGCATACACGTAGACATATATACACACACATTCCCTTTAGCGCGCAGTTTTTTTGAGTGTACCCCCGTTCCCGCACTCTGTTCGCCAGAAAAACAAAAAATCCCCCAACCCTAGTCTTTAGATTGTGTGTTTGAATGGCGACGGCGGTTCAGAGTCCATCAGTGGTGTCGACACCACCGGCAACCCCTCAGGCGGGCGGAGGAACGGGTGGGTTCGGCAATGTGTCTCTGTACGTGGGAGATCTGGAGTCGAGCGTTAATGACAGCCAGTTGTATGATCTGTTTAACCAGGTGGCCCAAGTGGTCTCCGTTAGGGTTTGTAGGGATCAGACTAGGCGAACCTCTCTTGGCTACGCCTATGTAAATTTCACTAACCCTCAAGATGGTCAGTCACTCAATCCTATTATTGTTTCTACATGCAATGCCTTCTACTTTACTTCACTCTTCCTTTCTTAATTGCTACTTCTGTTAAAATATCATATTTTATTAGAAATTGCGAATGTGATTAAATTTACCACTAACAATTTTAGGTTACTAATGTTCTGTCATTTTGAATTTATCCCTAACCCGATTTTTTTTAATTAACCCGGTTTCTCATTTTGGATATTTTATGAGAAATTGCGAATGGGAACCACAAATTTTTATTTTCTTTGAACTAATTGCGTCGGACTATAATTATACTGTTAGGTGAAAAATCTATGAAAGGGCATTTTCCCAAATTAAGAGTCCACTAATTTAACCATAGCGAACAAGGGTTGATCTCGAGTGTATTCTTCATCTATGCGAAAAATGAATATGAATATATATATATATATATATAATATATATATATATATATATATATAATATATATATATATATATTATATATATATATATATATATATATTATATATATATAGAGAGAGAGAGAGAGAGAGAGAGAGAGAGAGAGAGAGAGAATAACGCTCACCTACATCATCATCACACCTAGTTTTAGGTTCTAAAAAACTTTTTTTCTATTTTTTTTTTTCTCTTAAAATAAATATTCCAATCAACTTATATTCAAAAAATTAGGTCAAAATACATTCTGTAGTTATTTTTAAAAATAGAGAATTAAGGTAAAGGTCATGTTCCTTCCTATATTTGAATTTTTAGGACAATGCTTTTCTAGTTTATAAATCTAGTCCCTGTGGTACAATAGCATTTATAAATCTAGTCCCTGTGGTACAATACCTTTATTTTTTTGGTCCGCGCCAGCGACACTATTTTTCACCTTTTTTTATTGTATTTTTAGTACAGGGACTAAATTTGTAAAATTATATGGAGTGTCCTATTTTTATACACTTTGAGCACTATGAGGAACTTTTTCCAAAACCCCCTTTTAAAAAATCAACAAAAAAACTGCTGGCGTAAACCCTTAAAAATAAGGTATTTTGAACAGTTTTTTGTGAATTTTTTAAAAATCGCTACAAATTGTATTTTGACCTAATTTTTTGAACATGCGTTTATTGGAATGTTAATTTCAAGGGAAAAATAAAATTAAAAAAAAAAAAAGTTGTTCAGGGCCTACAACTAGGTGTGATGTATGGATCAT
Organism: Sambucus nigra; assembly: GCA_949130495.1. Taxonomy (NCBI): domain Eukaryota; kingdom Viridiplantae; phylum Streptophyta; class Magnoliopsida; order Dipsacales; family Adoxaceae; genus Sambucus; species Sambucus nigra. The sequence goes on along the minus strand of OX422211.1, from coordinate 264,753,381 downwards.
GTATAGAGCATGATATTGGTAAGAATTCTCCGCACAAGAACAAATACTGGAATGTAGTAGTGAGATTTGTAATTGGTTAATACTCCATGATTTAAGGAAAGATGAGAGCGAAGGCTTTTTAAGTCGTGTAGTATATCACGTACAAACAACCAACTCTCCCTATTTTGTAGGTAATTCCTTAACATTACCTACTTTTCCTAAATAATAGCTGCTTTCTGCGTATGTGTATAAAAAAATGGGTCGCATGCCAATGCTCCGCATGTAATTCCTATACGGTCTGCCGGTACAGGAGCACTATTGTATATATATATATAAAAGATAGATAGATAGATATAGAGAGAGACTATTAGCAGCCCAAATAACGGGTTTACTAGCCGGCCACCATAAACGACATAGTTTTGAGGTGTACCTAGGTGAAGTGGGATTTTCTTGTAATTTCACCCTTTTTTTTCACACCAAAACTATGTTGTTTTGAGGTGGTGGTACATTAGTAATCCTGTTATTTAGGTCCGCAACTGATTATTTCTCTCTCTCCTGTAAGGATTTCTTATAATGCAGACTTCGGTACATACCATTTTTTAAAAATAGTAAAAAAATGAATTTTTTTATGAAACTTCATGGATATGATCTCCATGGTGAGAAGATCATCTCCAATTTTTTTCACCAAAAAATTCATTAAAAAAACCGTTGAGATGAAGTGATATGTAAAAAAAGGGTATAAATATGCATTTTCGACCGTTGAAATGTTGGCGATCATCTCACCCACTTTTTGATTGAATTTTTTGATGAAAATTCTTGGATATGATCTCGATAGTGAGAAGATCATATCCATGGAGTTTCATCAAAAAATTCAATCAATTAAGTGGCTGGCGCCGACCCAACATTTCAACAATTGAACATTTCAACGGTTGAAAATGCATATTTATACCATTTTTTTACATATCACTTCATCTCAACGGTTTTTTATTGAATTTTTCGACGAAAAAAATTGGAGATGATCTTTGCACCATGGAGATCATATCCATGAAATTTCATCAAAAATTCATTTTTTTACTATTTTAAAAAAATGGTATGTACCGGGGTCTGCACCATAAGGAGTCCTTACAGGAGACTTTCTCTCTCTCTCTCTCTCTCTCCCTATATATATATATATATAGTCCTGCTCTTGTGCGAACTAGTCCACATTTTAAGAATGCGGACCGGACATGTGTCACCTGGCGGTGAGCCCAGAAAAGAGAGAGTGTGCGCCTATAATTTCTAGGGGCACCGTTAGGTGAGACATGTCCGGTCCGCATTCTTAAAATGCGAACTAGTCCGCACAGGAGCATTATTATATATATAGTACTGCTCTTGTGGATACCAATATGCATTTTAAGAGTGCGGAGCGGACATGTGTCACCTGGCGGTGAACCTAGAAATTATAGGCACTCTCTCTCTCTCTCTCTTGGGCTCACCGCCAGGTGACACATGTCCGGTCCGCAGTCTTAAAATACATACTGGTATGCACAAGATCAGTACTGTATATATATATATATATATATAATATAGTTAAACAGGTTTATGTGCGTCATTTTTGAGATATTGTGGTAGACATGAACCTCAATTCAGTTTGTGTAAAAATGGGTCAACCTTAACAAATTAACTTCAGGTCGGTCAGTTCGAGTTGCGTTATATATCATGTATTGCTACTAGTGAATCAAGTTAAAAACCATAAGCCGAGATCAACTCATCAACTGAAACTGAGCCGAATTTGACCAGCATAAATTCGGTTAAACAAGCAGAACAGTCCCGTTTGGCCAAATCGGCAGCGCTCCAAGTTTAATATCTGGCTTCGTCATTGGTGCATTCCCTATATATTTTTAACTCGTAGGAGGATAAGTTTGAAATGCAAAACTTATTTTTAAAATATTTATGAACATGAATTCTTAATTTGGTATGGAGGGAGTATTAGTTATAAATTTGTACTTTTGTTGCATATTATTGGTGGGAAAAATGCCTTTTAATGATGAACACGTGGTGGAGTTATAACAACGTGCTATACTGGCAGAGAGGCCAGATTAAGTGAACATATATGCACTCTTTGGGAGTTTGAAATTATGCTCTATTATTGCATTGCTTATATTAGAAACGAATTCGAAAAAAAGAAACCACGTGGCAACCCCATTTGATGGGATTAACGAAAAGATGATGATTAGTAGAAATATAGAAGAGTTACTTATTCACTGGCTTTGATGTTTTGATTTTTTATGAATCTTCTAGTTGAATAAAACATGATTAGAAATGGCTTTTCTTCCTTTCGTTGTTTACTTATTTTCTTACGATAACTTTGACCTACTCCATCTTGTGATTTATATATTGCAGCTGCTAATGCCAGAGAGGTTTTGAACTTCACACCCATCAATGGAAAACCTATTAGAATTATGTTTTCTCATCGAGATCCTAGTATACGAAAAAGTGGACAGGCTAACGTGTTCATTAAGAACTTGGACACATCAATAGATAACAAGGCATTGCATGACACTTTTGCTGCCTTTGGGACTGTGCTTTCTTGCAAGGTAGCTGTTGATGGCAGTGGTCAATCTAGAGGGTACGGATTTGTACAGTTTGATCAGGATGAAGCTGCCCAAAATGCCATAAAACGACTGAATGGAATGTTGATTAATGATAAACAAGTATATGTTGGCCTTTTTGTTCGTCAACAAGAAAGGAATCAACTAAATGGATCACCAAAATTCACTAATGTTTATGTAAAAAATCTTTCCGAAACCAGCACCGATGAGGACCTTAACAAACTTTTCAGCAAGTATGGTTCCATCACCAGTGCAGTTGTTATGAAAGATGCAAATGGGAAGTCGAAATGTTTTGGGTTTGTAAATTTCCAGGACCAAGATGCTGCAGCTGCTGCAGTTGAGAACTTGAATGGAGCCTCCTTCAATAATGATGATAAGGTTTTATTTGTTGGGAGGGCTCAAAGGAAAGGCGAGAGGGAGGCAGAATTGAGAGCTAAATTTGAACAAGAAAGGAAGAGTAAGTTTGAAAAGTTGCAAGGTGCTAATTTGTATTTGAAAAATCTTGATGACAGTGTAGATGATGAGAAGCTGAAGGAATTATTCTCAGAGTTTGGAACTGTAACATCGTGCAAGGTATATTTGGATTAAATGAAAAAATCGAAGGCTGCCATTTCCAAATAATTGTTCTTGTATTAATTTTTTTCATCTTTTTGTTTATTCAGGTCATGCTTGATCCTCAAGGGGTGAGCAAGGGCTCTGGTTTTGTGGCCTTCTCTACCCCAGAGGAAGCTACAAGAGCTGTAAGTTGCCCTTTTTTCTTTTAAACTAATCCAATTTTAAGGACCTCTCTTAATTGCTTTCTAGCCGTACACTTTGGTCCCATGAATGTGAATACTGATTTACTAATATGAACATTTTCAGTTGAATGACTTGAATGGGAAGATGATTGGGCGGAAGCCTTTGTATGTTGCTGTGGCTCAGCGCAAAGAAGAAAGAAAAGCTCGTTTGCAGGTGATTTTTCTGCACCACTAATCGGATATGGAGATGTTTTTCTCACTTGTTAATATAAATATCCATGTGTAATTTGTTTTATGTGTTTATCAGGCACAGTTTGCTCAAGTACGAGCACCTGGTGCAATGACACCATTGCCCACGGGGATGCCTGGATTCCACCCTGGGGCACCTAGGCTTGCCCCACAACCGCTGTATTTTGGGCAAGGGGCCCCTGGGATGATACCCCCTCAGCATGCTGGGTATGGCTTCCAGCAGCAGCTCTTACCGGGGATGCGCCCAGGTCTTGCCCCAAATTTTATTATGCCATATCAACTCCAAAGGCAAGGAGGACAACCTGGACAGCGATACGGCGTAAGGAGAGGTGGAAACAATCAACAGATGCAGCAGCAGCAGGTGAACAAAACTTAAAAAAAAAAAAAAAAAAAAAAATTGTTTTTTCTGTTCTCCCCAAGTTTGGTTACCTGTCATTTCTGATCTGTGTTTTATTAATTTATATGTATATGTAGATGATGCATCGCAACTCCAATCAAGGCTTCAGCAGATACATTGCAAATGGTCGAACTAACGTGGACCCATCGATGGCTCCTCAAGCTTTCATGGGTCCAATGGTGCCTATGCCTTTTGATGCTTCTGGAATGCCGCCAACATCTGCATCTGATATCCAGCGTTCTGGGCCCGTGCCCATGTCAACTCTTGCCTCTGCTTTGGCCTTTGCTACTCCAGAAAATCAGCGTGTGGTATGTCGATTCGATTTTCCCCTCTTTTTCTCCTCGACGGAAAAAATACCCGTTCTGGGGACTTTTTAGTGCCACATAGAAGGGTATTTCTGTTATTAAAATCAATATTCTTACTTTGTGTTGAAATTACAGATGCTGGGGGAACAGTTATTTCCGCTTGTTGAGCGTCTTGAGCAGGAGAATGCAGGAAAAGTGACCGGTATGTTGCTGGAGATGGACCAAACGGAGGTTCTCCATCTCATTGAATCTCCAGATGCTTTGAAGAAGAAAGTTGCTGAGGCCATGGACGTGCTTCGTCTAGCATCATCTGGTTCTGATGTTGGGGACCAGCTTGTCTCGTTGTCCCTCAACGAATGAATCGGGCCCAATTTTGCTTGGTAAATACATATTGTCCATCTGTGGGCCCATTTTTTGTGTGTAGGGCTGGTGAGTTTTGAAGGGTTTCAAAGTTTTCTCCTCCAGTTTTTGTTGCGAGGTTACATCTAGCAATTTGATTGATGTAATCCTTTTTAGGCTTCTAACTTTAGCATGCATTGGAGGGTTTTGAAGACTTTTTAGGATACTAGGATTATTATTCTATTTTCCAGTTTTTCTTAGACCAGATATGGGATTATATCTTGGATTATTATTTTCTGATTGACAGTGTTTGTTATTGGAGTATCATTTTTAGGCCATTTGAGGTTTTCCAATGGATTTACTTGGTTGGCTTGTAACCCCACCTCTCCTCCCTCTCTTTTTCTCCTTGATTATCTTTTTTTTTTCTCTTTGTAATTGGTGTGCATGACTTTCTGAAACTACTCCCGTTGGAGAGCTTGGTGTTGGGGTTTTAGCTCCTCAGCGGTCCTGTACCTCTCCTGGTGGTGTATTGTAATCTATCAATCCGCCAAGCCGAATTTGCCCACAATGTGCATCGTGCGGTGAAACAACCTACATTCACGGTTGTGCATATGTGCTGTCGTGTGTGGTGCAATGAAACAAATATATCATCTTATCGTGGAACAATTAGAGTGCTTTTATAAGCACTTTCAGACCCTCATCCTCCTCCTCCTCCTCCTCGTCATCATCATCATTCTTGTCTTAATCCCATCATATGGTGTCGGCCACATAGAATCTCCATAAGTTTAATTCCTGAAGGTCTCTTCAAATAATTTCCTCTCATGATAGCTTAGGGCGATCTCTATCTTTTTTACTCTCTATTTCCAATAGTCTTCCCCTTGTTATAGGGGTGCCTACTGGTTTACGCAACTTGTCCGTACCTTATGCATATTGCTTTGTAATTATCTGCATCCTTCATGTTCCACTATAAGGTCGAAAAGCATGCCACACCCTCTTTCAGATAGATATTCCTCCCTGTCCAAATATTCTTGAGCTAATTCACATGGTTATACAATTAAGTTCATTTTCCCAATGATGGTGAATTGCAAAGGTGGTTTATCCAGATCAGCAAACAAATTCAAACATTCCACATAATAGGATCACTAATTTTGATGTTTTTAATTCATTGAGGAAATTTTTTTTCACAGGGAGATATTTTTCTCAAAATAATGGACCTTGATTACAGACAACTTCAAACACATTTCTTCTTCTATTTAAATATCTTTTCTTGACATGGGTCTTTGACGCCCTTTCCTCTTTTCCTTCCATAAGTGATATGCACAATTTTCCTATAAACATTCATTAGTAGTAGTGGATTTTGGGATTTTCCTTTTATTGCTTTGATTGTTAATAATCACGCGAATGCAATTCATAGTAAAATTGGTTCAAATTAAAAAAAAGGATTTAATTTGCTTGATGCAACACGTTTATCGGTTGAAGAAAGCCTTGTATGGATTGAATAAAGCTCCTAAAGCTTGCTACGAAAGGGTCACTTCCTATCTTGTCGAGCGTAGATTCAAGAGAGGGGGAGTGGACAGTAAGTTGTTTTTCCAGAAAGAGAAACGGGACATATTGGTTTCCTATGTCTGTTGATGACATAATATTTGGTTCCACACGAGAGAGCCATACTCATGCATTTTAGGAGTTTATGATGAGTGAGTGTTAATGAGTAAAAAGTAAGAAAATATGATGATGAGTGAGTGTTAATGAGTAAAAAGTAAGAAAAGATGTTATGTAAGAGAGTGAAGTGAGTTAACGAACTAATAAGAAATGAAACTATGAAGTACAACCAAACAAAGATTTAAACACTTGCAATGAAGTAAAGGAAGAGAGAGAATGAAGAAATGGTAATTAAACCTTAGGTAAGTGAAAAGAGCTTTGTGTTTGTGAAAAGGGTTCCTAAAATATCATCTATACTTAATAGAAAAAACCAAACTTCCTATTTATAGTAAGCAAACTTTTTTACAAGAGAAAAGAACTAAAAGGGAACAAAAATATCCTAAATCCGCAGGTGTCGATCGATCGACTGATTTGATATCAACCCTGCTGGTTGAACTTCTTCATAAATAAAAAAAGGGGTGATCGATAAGCTCCATGTTTCATTCTTAAATAGATTTAAAGAAATATCGTGCTTAAGAAAATAACCACATCTTAATCATTCAAAAATGGAATGACATGCCGTTTGCGTCCACGAGAAGCTAACTCAACGAACTATGCTCCCATGGACTTTCTCCAATCATGTCATGAAGTATCTAATTGATCCTCTAAGCATTCCCACACCTATAAATGCTCAAATAAACCTTGCACAAGATATATATCGAATATAGAGCCTATACAATATATGATAACAAATATAGAGGGAAAAGAGAGTGGGAATGCTAGAATGCATAAATAAAAGGGGGATTTGATGCAATATTCGATACTAATCATATGCGAGTTTCACATGTTCCTAATCTCAATCTAAGTATGCTAGAGACTTGGTGAAGAAGTTTGGGCTAGAATTAAGTAGGCATGTAAGCACACACATGTGTGTTACTACCAAGATGACCAAAGACACAAACGACAAGAGCGCTGATTAAACACTTTATCGAAGTGTGATTGGGAGTCTTTTGTATCCTACTACAAGCCATCCAGACATTGCCTTCAATGTAGGTGTTTGTATTAGTGGGGCTCCGTAGCATGGTATTTGGTATTTTTCTTATACCACAACCTCCCTACATGCATACTTCGATGCTAACTGGATCAGAGATACCGACGGTCATAAGAGCACCGCAGAATTAGTCGAATACAGAGTGTAAGAGGGTAGTTTAGATAAGATGGAGGCGTAACCCCTGTTTGAGTATGGTAATGATAGGCTAATTTGGCCAAAGCTTTGGATTAATGATATGACATACAAACACAAACTCAATGATGATAAGACTTGGTTTAAACTCACGAATCTCTCGTGTATAACTCAGAACAATAGTAAAGAACTTAGCTAGAGGGAGAGAGAAGTAAGCACCCTAGATACACCTTGGTAGGCAGGTATAAACACACTAGAAAACCCTCAAGAATCTCCGTCAGGTATTAAAGGCTTCGTAATAAATAATAACGGTGAGTGAGTAAAACCCTCTGGTTCACAATAACTCTTCTTTGAATGTATATTCTCTCTAGTAATAACTTCTGAGCTCTCAAAGGATCGACTCCTCCTCAAAGGTGGTTGGGGTCCATAAATAGCCCCCCACACCACCCCCGAGGCAACTCAGTCATTAAAGACTATGGAAGGTATCCCTCATACTTTATGTCACAACATTAAATGCTGGATGCACTAGTTGTTTCCACGTCATAAACATTAAATGTCAAGACATGCCTTTTGCCTAACCACTGTGTGTCAGGAGACTGTTGTTGCAGAGGTGGCTCACCAACTGCCTGACAGCCCCAAATACTATGGTGGTTTACTCAAGTGCATGTATGATATTGCTTAGCTGGTTAGTGACATCAGATAAAGTAGATGTGATATTAAGTAAAAGGCTGTTTGGTTCACAACTCAATGCCCGATGGAACTCCAAGCTGCTCCGCCCGAGGTTCTACGGTCGGGATCCTTCGGTGTTTTATCAGGTGTATCTAAGATGGTCAGGACAAGTCCCAACGGTGCTTCACTTCTCAATCCTCCAAAACAAGTTCCTCTAAAGTTCCCACAACGAGGTCATTCGATAAAGTATGAAAGCTCTCCCAGGCCCTGACAAACCTAGTCTCTCGCAAGTACCGTTTGACCTCACACAAACTGATTATTACTCTCGTTACAACATTACAACCATTATAGCTTACAGTCAATAAAAACAGAAATACAATATGACTAATACAACAAGCTAAAGTATGAGCTGCCACGCCAAGTTGCCTCGCTGGGTTGCCACGCTTGAGTTGCCACTCTTGAGCTGCCTCAGTTGCTTAATCTGAAACACTATTGTCAATTAGGGAATTATCCCTAATCTTAGGATTACCTTTAATCCCCATATACATTTGCCCCTTCGTGGAGAGATTTATTGGAACAAGAAATGTCTGCACGAAACTTCTCAATCCGGTGAACTTCTTCTGTGTGAATTTCTGGCCTTCTTTCCTTCGTTAGAACTGCAGCGTTATAACCTCCTGGAAAAAGTAAAGTTCTCCCCGAAGCGCCATAACTCATTAGTGTTTGGGCGAAGGGACATCGCCACTTTTCCCTGATGTTGAGCCTCACCCGTTTGAGCTTTTATTATTTAAAATTCTCTCAGGAGGCCTACTAACCTTCTTAAATACTCGTTTGGACCCTTGGGAATTGAAATTTTCCCCAATGCAACTGAGTCATAATTTAAATAACGTTTGGACACATGGTGAGGGGACATCATTATTATTATTATTTTTTTGAACCGTTGGGGGAATGTCTTCTTTGGGGGTCATTGGATATGTTTGACATAAATTCTGGCGCCAAAACTCAAACTTATTGGAGAAGGCAACGTTTTCTATTCTCCATGCGTCTCTTCATTAATGACGTGGCGCTGTCTTTTTGTCTGTCAGAACAATTCCCAGAGTGCCACGTGTTTATTCGAAATGATTATAGGCGGCCTTGCACATGCGGTGGTGGGAAACTTAAAAGGCAAACTCAGAAATTTCAGACGGCTATATTTAAACACTTAACTCATTGTTCTCTTCCTTGCTTCCATTCTCTTTAGTGAGAGAAAGTTTTTGAGAACTCCATTGCTATTAAGCTCTTACCTAACTTCTTTCCTCTCTTATCTTCTATACCACCACCTGTGGTATCCCTCCTCCATTTTTGTTTTCAAACCCCTCTTTCTCGAAGCTTTTCTTTTACTTCATCATTATCTGTCATGGCGTCCTCAAGCAACCCCACCGTACCTGCCACTAGTGCTCCGCCTGCGACCTCTACTGCTGCCACCGTCCCTGAGGTTGCCCGCTAGGAATAACTGAAGTTTTACCGTCGATCCCTATTTTTGGACAAGGTGACGATTTTACTGGACTTTGCAAAACTTGTGTTTTCAGCGCTAGGTATGATGCCCTAACACTTGGTGATGAAGATGAAGATGTTGCTGACTGGCGCTTCCTTCCTCCCGAGGGGACTCTTCGATTTCATCTGGAGCGAGGGGACTTCCCGTGGTCCCACATCGATTTCAAATCGCCCGGGGGTTCTCCTGCTCACTTTGATGCCTGGAACTCCCATATGCAGAGCTCCCATGCTGATATGCTCACCAAAATAGGGCTTCAACGGGCTAATTTGTTTGGTGAGTTCACTCTTTCCAAGAATAATGCTGCCCTTCCTATCCTGGTGTCATGCTGGAACGTTACCACTCATACGTTCATTGCTGCGTGGGGCGAGTTCTCGAGAACATTGGATGACGTGTGTGAGCTCTTAGGCCTTGAAACAACAGGCCACGAGCCCTATGTTGATGAGGCCCTAGATGCCAAAGAGACTGCTGATCGTTTGGAGCTAGACCGTATATGACGAAGTTGCATCGGTTCATCGAACAAGGCCACTTTCTCTCCATTCATCAATTATTTCTTCAAAGATTCTGCTACAGGTAGTTCTTCTACAGAGGCGCCTGGCCAAGGTACACCGTTGGAACTTCCTGCCTATATCCTTGTTATTCTTTCCCGTTTCTTTCTAACGGGGAAGCCTAACGATCAGCCCCGGAGGGACCTTATCAATATATCTCTTCGTTTGGCCCGAGGTATCAAGCTTCCTCTTGTTGCAATTGCATTGGGATCCCTCTACACATGGCTTGATACAGCTCTCTTTGACATGGAACGATCTCTAGGTCATTATAACTTGGTCAATTTTGCCAACTGTGTCCTCTTGACAAGCTTCCTCTACGTCTGTTTTCCTGCCGTAGCAGCCAAGGCCAACCACCCCCCTTCGGGGGAAACAATTCTACCTCCACGTGCCTTTGTCTATCATAAGAAACAAATACGAAAGGAGTTGATCTCTATTATTGATCGTCCTGAAAACTTGTAATGAGGCCCTACGAAGAGGATATCTTTGTCTATACTTGTGGTTTTTTTCAACATGAAGCAAGGATGGTGGATGTAGGCGTAGATATTGAAGACCCATCGCTGGCTGTGGTCCTTCTATTTTCCCCAAGGTACCTTCCTTCTTACACCGAGTGGGGGTATCCCAGCGAGCACTATAATCCTAAACGATGCAACCGCCAGTTTGGTTTTGATCAGAGGGCTCCTTGCCCAGTTTTCCAATCATCGAACCCCAAGGTTTCCTTTAGCGAGGCATGTTCTCTGTTTTCTTCAACTGCGGCATGGGGAATATGTTCTGCAATGGCTGGGCGAGTAACCATTCCCAGCATTACCAGGCGGGGGGACGTGACCCTTTATTTGCCACAAGGTACTGGCCGAAACAACTGGCTGAAATTGCCGAGTTCATCGAGGGAGATCCCGTGTATCCTCCAGTTCTTTCCTTCTTCGCGTTGGAGCTGAGGTTAAAGGGCAACTCCGTTCTTAGGATTGAGTTCCCTTTAAGTAAAACCCCCAAGGTACGTCCCACCGAGCTTCCCCCACTTTATTCCCTGATCCCTACTGTCACGGCCAAACCCAAAACCGTTATAGCCCCGAAAAAAATTTCCCCTTCGACCGAAGCTGCTATTGGTGAAGGATCTTCTCAACCGCCTGCCAAGAAAGAAAAAAGGGCCAAAAACGGGATGTCCTCAACAGCGAAACCAAAATCTAAGTCCCAGACTCTCGTGGCAGCCCCCCATAGCCTCTGTACCCCCCCATGTCCGCAGAAGTGGCCGAGAGGTTAAGGAGGGAAGCTCAGGCTGAGCTAGATCGAATAAACGCTGAGTTTCAATGGCACACTATCGTCGTTCCTCCTTCGGTTGACTTTCCCACGGTCGTGGTTGATCCCACCGAGCCAACGACAAAGAGGAGACAAAGTTCAGGGGTTCTTCGAGGTACTGGTGTTGGTGTATCGGGGAGAAGGAAGAAAACTCTGGGCACCAAGTCCCAGAGGAAACAGACTCTCAATGTGCACCTCTGTCCTGCCCCAACTGTTGCTGCCTCCCTTCCTTTTTTTCCAATGGATATGTCCCCTCGTTCTCCTTACGGATCTAAGGTATGTATACTTGTTTTATTCTCATTTCCCCTTTGCTTAAGGCAAGCTGCATTTGCTTAACATTTTTCTTGATAACTTTGGTGCAGGGGGTTGAAAAGGAAAGGCCCAATCCCTATAGTCCTCCCGTGAGCCCTTTCGTGGGGGGGACATTTCGGTATTTCCCGAACCGATGTGACTCCTCCCCGTTCCCCCATGATCGGGCTTACCTATTCTCGTCGTTCGGCCTCACAACGTGCAAGGGATGTTTCCATGGGTGGTGATGCTGTTGAGTCTGTGGGTGTCTGTTTGCAACCAGAGACAACTCTCGCAACTTCTTTTGACTTATTTACTTCACCCGAGCTTCTTCTGCCCATTGTTCTACCTGCAGAAAGTGACCCTGAGGTAAGATTTCGTCCATAACTTTCTTTGGTCTGACGTCCTTCGCCCCATTTTTCGTTTATCGTTCTGAACTTTGGGATGTTGGGTGCTCTAGGTTTAAGTGTCCTCGTTGTTAGCCAACATTCTTCTTTCAACGGTGCTGACAGGACCTCTAGCCGCCAATCCCCTTTTTAGTGCCATAACTGAGGTAAGTAGTGCCTAGAGGTATTTCTCCCCCCTCTTTTTTTTTTTTACTTATTCTTCCTTTTTAACACTTGGCTTCCTGTTGAAGCTTTCTTCCGATCTTGTCCCACCGTCTTCTTTTGGTGGTCTGCATGCATATAAGGCCAAGGTCGATGCTTCTGCCCTGCGTGGTGGTTCTTCTGCACCCATCCACGTTGGGGCCTTGTTTGGGAGTCCATCATCTTCTCCCAGTGAATCGCCTATGTTGTCCTTGGTACCTTATGTTGGTGAGGGAGTTTCGCAAACCGTTGAGGCTTTTGCAACCAGGGGTCCCGTTGTGGCTTCTGAGGTAATGAGACCGCCCCCAACGGTTCCTGCCCCTATGGCCGCTATGGTGACTCCCGTTTTTTCCCCTGCTGTGACTGAGGTATTTTCTTAGTTCTCTGCTTTTTTGTCAAAGAATTTTTGTAAACTCCCCCTATATGGTGACCCAATCAATGAACTCCACCTATAACGATGACTTAACAACGAAAATGCTTGTTAAGGTTTTTTCATAAACTCCACCTATAGCGGTTACTTAACAACGAAAACGTTTGTTAAGATTTTCCATAAACTCCACCTATAACGGTGACTTAACAATGAAAACACTTGTTAAGATTTTTCATAAACTCCACCTATAATGGTGATTTAACGATGAAAACACTTGTTAAGATTTTCCATAAACTCCATCTATAACGGTGACTTAAAAACGAAAACGCTTGTTAAGGTTTTTTCACGAACTCCACCTATAACGGTGACTTAACAACGAAAATGCTTGTTAAGTTTTTTTTTTTATAAACTCCATCTATAACGGTGACTTAACAATGAAAACACTTGTTAAGATTTTTCATACACTTATTACTTTTTCTCAGGTTGCACGGGAGACTTCTCCACCCTTTCCGTCTCCTGTTGGCTCACCCCATCGGGAACCTGCCGTCTCGGAAGATTCTGGCCACGATGACCAAGGTTCCACGACCGGTGCTGCAGCAGAGAGTGAATCCGGGTGCGAGCTTCCTCTGCCCGATTTGGCTCCTCATGCCTTTTGCCTGATGGTGCTTCAACATTCTTCCCAAATGCCTGCTACCCATCGTTTAGTGATTGAGCAATTTGCGAACCATCATCCTGAAACCTTCACGGTGGATTATCTACGTTTTAATATCTCTGTCATGAGTTATAGGCTGCAAGGCATGGCTACCGTTGTTGCAGAAATTGCCAGTACTCCCACCGCGATCGTTACCAGACCCCTCCTTAACCAATTTCTGGGCTATCTGAGAGAGTTGGGTCGTGATGGTTTTCGTTTTAACTGGCTTATAACGTATTTAAAAACTTTGAAGAGCCAACAACTGATCAGGCAGAGGGAATTATTGCAAAAACATCAGCAGAACCAACGGGCTGAGGAAGCTAGATTGGGCGAACTAACACCTTTTCTAGAAGCAGTTGATAAGGAGGAAGAGGATGCCGAAGAAACTATGCGTCTGGTGAAGCTGAAACGAGAAAAACTCCTTATCGAACGTACACAAGTGCAAAAGAGATTGGAAGTTTCTATCAACGCCCAACAGTCTTTCATAGCAACTTCGTCGGGCCTTCCTGGAGATTTTTTCTCTTCTTAAGATTTATGGTTCCTTTTAGGCTAATGAGCTTTTGTATAGATCTTCCTTATGATTCTTTCTATGTAATTCTTGGACAGTAGTTCCTTGTTTTGTAATGCTTCATTGTTTGTGAATGAATGAAAAATGTATGTTTTCCAATTCATCTTTGTGTTATGACTGCTTTTGTATGTTACAAATTTCTACATTTCTATAATTCTTTCATTCTGTACAAGTCATAACTAAAACTTGTATATTCAGAACGACAGCTAGTTACAAAAATGGTTTAAACTTGATTGTTTACACATGATAAACTTTCAGCCATTTATTGTTGATCTTAAATGGATTATCTTCCTCCAACTTAGAAATTAAACAATAACCTGAATCATGAGCTTCCTTTACAATGAAAGGTCCCTCCCAGTTGGCTGCAAACTTTGGTAGATGAAGCCCCCTAATGTGTTTCACCGCTTCTTTCAAAACGAGGTCTCCTTCTATGAACTTCCTTGGTCTCACCAGGTTATCATATGCCATGGAGAGCTATTTTGTATACATTTGAAAGTATTGCATCGCATTATCTCGGCGTTCATCTAATGCTTCCAACTGCACATGTCTATTCCGAGGGAGCATGCCACTTCGCAAGGCATATAGAGCAGAGGGAACCTCTTACTCTATTGGAAGAATTGCCTCAGCCCCATAACAAGAGAGAACAGAGTGTACCCTGTGGGTTTCCTCTTCGTCGTTCGATAGGCCCACAAAACAGTTGGTATCTTGTCATCCCACGATACTGGAAAGTCCTCCATCATCTTAGCCAAAATATTAACCTATGTTTTGTTAGTTGCTTCAGCTTGTCCGTTTCCCTTTGGGTACGCCAAGGTTGAAGTGTGATGAACAATGGAATATTTGTTTGTGAGCATTGTTACTTCTGAATTGACGAAGGGAGTCCCGTTATCTGAGAGAATGACCTTTGGGATCCCAAAATGGCAAATGATATACTCCCTGATGAAGTTGCTCACCACCCCAGCCGTTGCTCTCTTGAGTGGTATCGCTTCAGCCCACTTTGTAAAGCATTCTGTTGCTACTAGTATCCATATATTTCCCCTTGAAGAAGGATGTATTGCCCCTACCAGGTCAAACGCCCAAGTATGAAACGGATAGGGTGTTTCCAGAGAGTGTAAGTCTGCCAATGGGGCATGGATTATATTTCCATGAAGTTGGCAAGCTTTGCATTTTCGAACGAACTCAGTAGAGTCTTTCTCCATTGTTGGCCAATAATATACCAATGTCATCAGTTGATCATACAACTTGGCCCCTCCTATGTGAGCTGGATCATGCGCTAGCTTGAGAACCTCAACTGCTTCTTCCTTCGTGATACAACGCAGTGGCCTGTTGAAGTATCCCCTTCGATAAAGCTGCCCCTTCTGAACGTAGAACCTTGGGTCCCTTCACTTTAGCCCCATCGCATCCAATTTCTTCGTTGGGATAACTCCATCTTGAATGAAGTCAATATAGGGTTGCCTCCAGTCTGCCTGAGCTATAATGAAATGACATTCAGCCACTTCGAAGAATAGTTGACACTTATCGCATTTCCGTTGTAGCTCTGCCGCGTCATGCTTCATACTAGGCCAGAAATACCCCTCTCTTTGCATTCTCCGGTAGAGAGGTATCTCAGTTGTTTCACAGTGCTTCTCGTGTGTCTTCTTCAATCTTCGCTCTGCTTCTTCTGGGCCGATACATCTTGACAACCATCCCCCAGCATTTCTGAAGTAAAGATTTCCTTGGTTTGTGAAGTATTGGGCTAACTCTCTTAACCCCATCGTTCTTTTGCCAGACTCCAATTGCTTCCTGATCTCTCCCCACCATTCCGCGTCTTCCTCCATTGGTAGAATTGACTGCACCATCGAAGGAGCTGTTCTTCATTGAATCACGACAGTAGTTGTATCGCTCCTCATGATCATCTTCTGGGCAATGATGGCATAGGCATTTGGATGACGGTTCATCGTTCTGGGCTGCCTTTTGATCTTGTTCCGATGGAACTAGCCGAGGAGCCTTTGAATGATCGTTCTGTATGGTGCCAGGCTCATGTGTTTCAATGTGTATTCTCCGTTCACTTGCTGAACCACTAAGTTTGAATCCCCCTTGATGCAGAGTGAACGGATCCCCCTTCGAAGGGCCTCTATCAATCCCAAAACCAATGCTTCATATTCCGCCTCGTTATTAGAGCAATGGAAATCTAACTTGTAGGAAAGGAAAATCTCCTCCATTCCTTTCGAAAGAATGACCCCTGCTCCTCCCTTCTTTTTAGCCGATGACCCATCGAACTGCATTGTCCATTCCTCCTCCGTTGCGTCTAGATGATTGGCCTTTAAATTATCTCCTGGAATGTCTTCCTTGGGTGGCTCGAAGGTTCCAGAAGGGAATATGGCCAATAGATCAGCGTACGCCTGGCTTTTAATTACGCGAGGGACTACGCACTTCAAGTCATATTCGGAGAGGATAAGGAACCATCTAGCCGCCCTGCCAATCAATATAGTTCTTGCAAGCAAATATTTAATAGGATCACATCTCGTTACAATATGAATCGTAAAAGACAACATATAATGTCTAAGTTTTTGCGCTACAAATACTAAGGCTAAACAATGCCTTTCTAGGCTACTATATCTGGCTTCTGGCCCATGGATGATCCTGCTGAGATAGTAAACTGGCTGTTCTTGCACCTCGATCTCTTGTGCCAGTAAATCTCCCACGGACCTTGTGGTAGATGTGAGGTATAGCTGCAACGGTATTCCTGCCCTTGGTGGAACCATGGTCTGTGGTGAGATGAGCAGCTTCTTCAATTCGTCAAGATACTCTTGGTGAACGACCTCCCATTTGAACTTCGTGTTCTTTCACAGTAGATGCATTAGTGGGTGTGTTATCTCGGCTAACCCAGGCATGAATCTCCTAAGGTAGGAGACTTTACCGAGAAAACTCTTCAGTTCCTTTGTCATTCTTGGACACGGCATTTCTAAGATCGCCCGCTGTTTGTCCTGGTCCATCTGCACCCCTTGTCGATCAACCACAAAGCCTAGGAATTTCCCATTCGTCACCCCAAAAACACACTTCAGTGGATTCATTTTTAGTTTAAACGTCCTACAACGGGAAAACAACTTCCTCAAATCGCTCAAATGAGACTCCTCCATCCTCGACTTGATGACCAAGTCATTCACGTAGAATTCCACAAACTTGTGGAAGAAGTCGTGGAAAATGTCCATCATCGTTCTCTGGTAAGTCGCCCCAGCATTCTTGAGTCCAAACGGCACCCTGTACATGAAGTTACCCAACGGGGTTCTGAATGTTGTCTTCTCTGCATCCCCGGTTCCATCTTGATCTGGTTGTACCCCACATACCCATCCATGGAGCTATACATCTCATGACCTGCCGTTGCGTCTATCAGGATATTGATGGAGGGTAGAGGGAACTCGTCTTTAGGGCATGCTCTATTCAAATCTCTGAAGTCCATGCAGATCCTTATCTGATTTTTGTCTTTCTTCCCCACTGGGACAATACTGGATAACCAGGGACAGGTTTATTTTTCTTTAAAAAATAATAAAAAAAAATCTAAAAACATTAGTTTCACTATATAGAGAATTCACGACTAATGACCTACATGTCTATATATAGTGATATGTCTACGTATATGTGAGAAATACACTTTGAAAAGCGATGCTTCTTAAGAACGTGACAATAAGGATGGGGTTGCCACTCCACGTGCATTTTAATGATGTACCAATACACATTTCTAGGGTAAATCCTTCATTTTTTCAGTTACAATCATTCAATAAAATAAATATATAGATACCCCATCCTGGAACCCTAAATACCTCCTTAAGTCCATAACACTTACCTTTCCGCCATAAAACCCTAGGCCATACTCGAAGACTTAATCCAAAGGGCGTCGGACGCTCCTGAGCACCATTTGACATTATCCAACTCTTCGACATGATCAAAGACCATTAAACCTCATAGGCCTCTGAATCCCCTATCCAACGGTCCACACCGTGCACGAATCGGCCTCATAATTCGTGCGTACTCATCTTTTTACTATGAACCCTAATCTAGATGCCATCGGGAGAACTTAGGCCCCATTTTACCTCAATCAAATATCCAACCTAAGATAATCTCCTTGAAATTTCATAGGTCTATAAACTTCCTTTCCAACAGTCCATACCGTGCGTGAATCGGCCTCACGGTTCGCACGTAGTCACCTTTTACTCCAAGACCCAATCTAGAGGACACTAGGAATCTTCGAGCCCCGAGCCCCGTTTGACCTAGGTTAACCCTCCAAATCGAGTGAATATTATTGAAACCTCACAGGGCTATAAATTCCCTTTACATTGGTCCATATTGTGTATGAATCGGCCTCATAATTTGCGCGTAATTACGTTTTTACTCTGAGAATCCCCCATTTAGAAGCCATCGGGTGCTTCCGAGCCCCGTTTGACTTCTATCAACTCCCAAAGCCTAGAATGTCTTAATGGATTCTTGTAGGGATCTAAATACTCATTCCAATAGTCTCGTTTGTGCACGATTAAGACTTACGATTTTCCTTAAGACTTACGAGTCTGCCCACTCACACCTGGGCCTAGGACCTTCCCAAGGTTTAAAGAATAAGATAAATAGTCTTCCAAAACAATAATCTCAAATAGCAGAACAAATTATAAGTACAAATAACATCAACATAACAAAAAAAGGATTATATCAGCAAAATGGGAAGTCTTTTTCATTAAATATTTCAAAAGGAAGGCATGAGCCATTACAACTAGAGTAAAAAGGAATTATAATACAACAACAAGGTAAAGAAAAAGGCCATAGAACTACAAGACTTCATTCATTCTCCTGCTAGGAGGTTTTTGGTTCTTTCTCTTCCTGGTCGTTAGCCATCCCGACCTCATCTAACTCCCTTTCAGCTTGGTCGGAAGGCTGACCAATAGGAAGCTCCTCAGCAGTAATAGGATAAGGCCCTATGAGATGGAGATCGTACATGTCGAACTCTGGTAGAACTACTTTCGCCTCCAAGACTTGGTACCATCCCTTCTTGAAGTACAACTTCTTATCATAAATAATATGGAGCTAAGAATTGTCGTAAGTCGCATTCCATCCATCCAAGTAACTATTCTTCTTTATGAATGGGATCTCGCCCTCCAGTTTTTAGACCCAACCAACCAGATCCAAGAATTCCCTTATCAGCCTCTTTTTTTTAAGAACAATAAGGTTGTTGGCCACCTTCATCTGAGCCAAGGCCTTCTCCGCCTTCCCCTTCTCCTGCTCAAAACCAGCCCGAGCATCAACCAAGTACTTTTAGGAATTCTTTAGGGCTTTATTTAGCTCCTGGTTCTTCTTAGACTGGTCGGCGTGACCTTCCAAATTTATGGTCAAATCAGAAAAAAAGAAGACAAATTAGTATACGGGATCCAAATAAAGAGAAATGATAAACAAAGGGGAAAATACTTACCAAGGCAAGAGCTTATACAGACTTGAGGGCTATCTGATCTGACCCCAACTATGATGAGTGCTTGCGGTCAGTCACGAGCACTGCCCCTTCAACAAGCTATGGGAAAGGGATAAATTATTAGCCACGCTGGCCCCCTTACCAGTAACAAAAAATGAGGGAGGATTCAGCTGGGGCCTTTAGAGGTAGTTTCTTCTTTCTCTCATCATCTCTCATTCTTTATTTTTATTTCATTCTCTCTCCCTATATTCTCTTCTATTATCTTCCTTCTTCTTCTTCTTCTTCTTCTTCTTCTTCTTCTTCTTCTTCTTCTTCTTCTTCTTCTTCTTATTTACTTTATTCTCTTTCCCCTTGGTTCCAGATCTGAACCACTGACCCTAGGGGAATCCCCTTCAGCCTTCTTTAGAAGCTTTACCATGTCAGAGAGCAGGGTCCAATCTTGATCATCAGTGATTAGTAGTCTCATCTTCAAGGGGGCCATTTCTTCCTCTTCTTCTTCTTCTTCTTCTTCTTCTTCTTCTTCTTCTTCTTCTTCTTCTTCCTATTTTTCTTCCCCTTATTCCTCTTCTTCTACCTTAGTTGGACCAGATGGACCAGAGGACTCCTCTTCTGGAAGTTATAAATCAGGTATTTTGTCAATCGGTCAAGCGATGAAACTGGAAGTGGTGTTTTTGTATTCAAGTAAATAAGTTGTTGCGTGATGGTGCTTACCATCGAGCAATCTATTCCTAATCTTCCAAGCCATAAGAAGATCATCAACCTTTAGCTCTCGAAGAGCAGACACTTAATTCTTATCACGAGCTGCAAAACAGAGAAGGAACACAAATCAGAAGATGGGAAAAAAATAATAAGATAAAGAATTCTGTAATCAGACAAAAGAAAAAAAGGCAGCAACCTATGTGATCCTCCCCACAGTCAGGGCACCAGGGATCTTAGTACCTCACGACCTCAGGTAAGGGAATATGTTGCTAATTCCTAGCAATGAAACCCTTTTCTTAATACCCTTTATAGGAGTCAGGCAGGTTCACAACTAAAACCCTATCAGCCTTCCTAGTCTTGAGGTACAGAACACCATCATTGGTGCTCAACCAAAGATAGCATTCAGGGAGCACCAAGTTAGTCCCATATAATTAATGATTCTATATACCCTATTCACTATTTTCCAATTATTTGGGGCATATTGGGTAGGACAACCTCAAAGTAGCTAAAGAATTTAAAAAATAAAGGGTTTGTGGGAAAGTTAAACCCCCCTGAACTACGAGTAGTGTGTGGATATAGTGTCCATCTTTTATGTCCCGTATGTCTCTGGGCATAGAGACACGGTCGATTTCCACCCACTCAGGAATACTATTAGATTTTCTAAACTCCTCAACAGTATAGCCATTAAGAATAGCCATGAAGAAAAAGATTTCAAGCAGCAAATAAGGCTAACTAAAATAGAGAATAAAAGGATCAAATCAGAGAAACTTACAAGTGAAAATGATCAAAGAAAGCAATGGAAATATGAAGGGCTAGAGAGAGGATACAGTACAAGTTTGTGGAGAAGAAACGCTTGAAGAAATAATGGTTGAGAAGTGATGAATTGGGTTTGAACTTTGCACTAATGATGAAGTACAACTTCCAACAAAGATTCTGGTGTTTCATATTTCTACTCGAACCAGCGCACCCCCACTTCTTCAAGAATATCCCAAGTTTGCCATGATGATTCTTTTTGGATGAGCATGCCCTCAACAAGTTTACCAATATTACAAAGGTGCCATGCCGGTTTTAAAATAGTTATGGACCTTAGTCTTTGAATTCACTTAAAATATATTAGCCCAATATTTTAGTCCAAAGATTTTAGGGACAATTATGGGGGCTTATTTATTCAAGTCCAATAATGCAACCGACCAATCCATCGTGCAAAGTGGACTATTAGGCCCAACTCATATGTTTATTTTAAATCTGTGTATTTGACATATGCTTAAATGCATGGAGATAGACTCAAATCAATTACCAACAATCTCGAAGGAAATATTCAAGGATACTTACGAGCTATAAATAAGCTAGTTGAGTTCTTTATACTATTCAATCACTTATTTACACAACTATAAAATGTAAACCCTGACCCGGGAAAAAGGGATGTATAACCTCGATTATTTAAGAGATACTAATAGAATACAATAACCTCTCTGTGCACGTAGAAAAGTTACCGAACCACGTATCTTATGTGTTATTTGTGTGATCATTTATTTTTTTCAACTCGATATTGCTTTATGAATTTCTAATTGTGATAATTCTTGCACTCGCAAATACTAATTAAGGCTCGTGAATTCTTACACGGTACTTCACTTGGGCATTGTAATATTGACCAAAATATTATCCCGTACTGGGGGTCACTTCATGATGGGTGTTGGTCCTATGGGGCGCGATTAACCTAAGAGATATGATTCCCACCTTCCATCCCCCTGCATTGCATCGCTTGACTGAACTCACGAAAGGAGGTATATAACAGGGAACTCATTCATGTACATCGAGTATATCAAATTTTCTCTCACACATACCGTCTCCACGGGGTACATTGTGAGGAAAATTCACATACACTCAAGTATATCAAATAACTTATCCACACATATTGATTAATAATTGCCCTTATAGTTAAGAGGCATATCGTGGAAGTCATTCCAAAAGGGGGAATCCTTTCGCTAACCCACTAAACACATCAACCTCATATAGGTGTCTACCCTAGTACACTCATACCTAGTTTACCGTTTATAATGCGAACTATGTCGAAATTTTGGGTCACCTTACCACCCAATTTTTACGCTATTTTACGTTTTTTTTAAAACATAACCTTATTCGTGAGTCTGAAAACAAGTCAAACGGTGTCTAGAATCGTACAGCCTATCTTTTCCCCAAACTCGGGTCCTGTCTGACATTTTTCGAGCATCCTATGCAAAACATAATACAAGTGGAACCTAATAATAATAACCATGCTGAGGATTTTACTTTCTCCCTCTTTTAAAAAAAAAATACCAAAAATATTTTCTTCTTTTAAAAAAAATAAGATGCCAAATATATTCCTCTTTCCCTCAAATTAAACCCCAAATCATTTTTCTCTCAGGTGTGATCACATACCCTGATTTTTGGCTCGACTCGCTATTGGCTTAGATATTTTGTCAAACCACCCTGAAGCTTCACTGCTTCCTCTGCTGCTTTTATCGAGCTCGAGTTATCCCTTTGAAGGTTATTCATAGAAAACATTGACGAGGCTATGAATGCTTAACTATATATGATGTCCATCATTTCCCATCTCAGTGATAAGATTGATAACCTCCAGGTAGAGGTCTAAGAAATGCAATGACACCGGGTCTAGACTCTTGAGGCTCCTGAGCTTAAAATCCTCTATCTCCGTGTAATTGGTTTGCTTTCTCCCGAACCAGTATAGATCTCGAATGAGTAATAATATGCTCTGCGTGCCAATGGGCCATCACTAACTTAGTTACTGATGTCGAATCTTGCCTAGCCAGGAGTTAATCTACCAGTGCCAATGGATCGTAAGGAGAAATATTTGAAAAGTTCAATAAGGACCTTAGGTTATTGCTTAAGAGATTCGATCAAGTTAAGGTCTCGGGGAATTACATGGATTACACCCACATGTCTCCCTATCCCAAGTCCAGATTATTAGAAAAAATTTAAATGCTGAACATTGACAAGTTTGGAGGTAGAGAGCCTCCCATTGTGCACCAACGTATCTAACATCGCGCCATGACTCTCCTTAGGGTGTTAAATGAAGTAATGGCCCAAATGTTTCAATAAACCCTTAAAAAAATGCCTTTAGTTGGTTCCTGTCCATTGAAGAGGCCAAAATCTACAGTTGGGAAGATGTGGCCAGAGAGTTCATGTCAAAATATAAGTATAACGAGGAGTTGGAAATCACACAAAGAGACTTAGAGCTACTCAAACGGAATCCAAGGAGTCAGTCAGTAATTTCATCGAAAGGTGGAGAGTGAAAGCAGCTACCATGACTAGCAGACCATCCGAAGGAAAATAGGTGAGCATAGTAAAGAAGAACTTATTACCTCATATCTAAGCTTCAATAAGAGGTTAGTACTACCGTAACTTCATAGACCTCCAGGAGGTTAGGGTAGAGATTGAAGCAGGGTTTGCTAGTTATAAAAAAAATCTGAATCGAAGAGGTTGATTGGACAATTCGTGCTATGAAAGTATGATAAGTCGGACAACATCTTAGTCTCAACCATCAATAATATTTCCCAACATGCCACTTCTTGGACACCTGACGGTCATTCAAACCCCTCCAAAAAGTAGTATGATATACACCATACTCCTATATCAAAAGTATATCAAGCTCTACCTGCCCAAAATCTCATTAAACCTATAGAACCCTGACCGTTAGTAGATCTTTTTTTCAAAAACTTCAAATAGGATGGTCACTATAATTTCCACCAGATAGCTGGTCATACCACTGATCGATGCTTCCACCTCAAGAATTTTATCTAAAGGTCTCATAAACAGGGGTATCATCGCCCCACCAGCCAATCCTTATCCCAATACCACCCATAATCCTCTCTCAACGTACTGATTTGGTGTAAATGCCATCCTTTCGAAAGGAAATCTAGAATTTGAACCCTCAACTAGAATTATGCCCGTTGAAATACTCGATTTCCTACCATATCACTAAAACTCCTCAAAATCTACCCTTCCTTTCTCCTGTATCACATAAACTCTATCAATCAAGCTTTGTCATTCCTCACCTGGGCCTGTATTATCGTTCGTATTCGCTCAAAAGAAAGAGGTATGGAACTACCTACAGTATTAGATCATCTTCAAACATTTGGGCTGAAATTACCCTGAAAAATGACCATTGACTGTGAAAAGATCAGTGATTTGTTTACGAACTCTCAGAGGTGTGCCCGAGAATATGATGAATGAGTTGTGCCCGTAGAAGAGTTCATACTATACATCATTTTGCATGTTATTCAGGAATGTTCTTCCAAAAGAGAGAAATATGCACCATCTCCGAGTTTCTTACTATCCTAAAACTCCAAGGGCGTCTAATTCCTTCCTTTTGTCACTTCTTCGCTGGGTGGGAAAATTTATATGATGAAGCCATAGAGGTTGTTGAATGCATTTACTACTTTTTGAAACTTGACATCATTGCCACCGTGTGTGGTGATGATTTTGATGGATCAAATAATAAATCCAAAGGTGAGGATTTCTACTTTTGCGGATTCCTTGAACATGGTAAATATTTTTTGAGGATGACATCGCCTAGGATGGAAAGCAGAAGGATGAGGTAAAGCCTCCAACATATAAAACCATAAAAGAACTAAAAATTCAGTGGATAGTGATACCGATGAGTCATTTGACCTGCATACATTGGGGCTAGACTTCTGCATGATCCGCTAGGAAGCCGCACTATTTGATCCATCTAAGAAGATCACTATTTCTAATGCACCCCTCCTCAATTGGCATGCCATTCTTATTCAGCCAAATCAAGTCTACCCAAACCCTATTATTCATTCACTCCAAGAGATACCCGAGCCTACTGTTTTTCTCCTATTTCTGATGTAATTGTGAATGAGGCCTCCTTTGATGAGGTCCTCATCGCTGTATTTCCAGGAAATACTTTCAATGAAAAAAATGATGATTTTGAGTATCGTTATGTGACTTACATTAATATACTTAATTCCGATCAAACTTTTGATGAAGATGATTTAATAAATGAATATTTCTTAACTGATCTCAATAAGGAAAAAAATAAACAACATAACCGTGTTCAAACTATTTTTTTTTGGTTGATGTGTTCAAACTAATGATGATGAGATAGTTGTTATTAATCTCAGTTTTAGTAACCATCGCGAGAGATATTGAGAGTGCGCTATCTTGATCTTAATGGATAATTTCTATAATTTAATGTTCGACACACACAACTCCAATTTTTTTCTTTTTATCCTAAATAAGCATCTAGGTGATAAAGCTAATAAAATAAATCATGCAAACACGACAAGGTAAATTAAGGGAAAAAACCTATTCGGGTAAAATATTTTTTAAGCACTTTAGAGTGTTTATAAGACTATCGATTTACAGACTACTTGATAACTGCCACATGTATAATGAGCAGTGACTATCAAAATATGGCTCAGTCCAGAGTCGTCCACACGTGGCTTTCCACGCTCGGTATCCACCGATAAACCTTCGTTGTCAGTAGTGAATTCCCTCGGGTATCACAAGATCAGTCATGAAGAAACTCTCTCCACAAGAGTTGTATGTTAGATACAAGCTCTAGGGTTTAAACTCGATTCACTCAAATAAACTTTGGGGATGATGATTTATGAATTAGAAAGGTTTTCTTAAACAAAAGGTTGAAAACTTTTACAAAGGATATGCAGAATCATTTCTGGCAAAATTCTTGAAGAAATCAAATACGAAACAAGTATTTATAGGCCATTCACAAATTTTGAGGCAGTGGCATCGTTCGTACGAAAATAGACTATCGTTCTAATGAGATCTTCATCTCGTTCGAACGAGATATGTCTCGCTTCTAATGACATCAACAAAATCAAAATAGTAAGCCCTCGTGAGGAGTTTGATTGAAGTAACATTCTAATGAACCCTTCTAACGAGATACCAATCTCGTTTGAACGAGATTTCCATCTCACTTGAATGAAATACATGTTAAAAAATTATTTTTAAATCAAAGTAAAAACTGCCTCGATTTTTAAAGAAAAATATCTTATTTCCAGTTTTAATAAAAACGAACATCCCAAAATAAATTAAGGAAAAAATTCAAACACTAATGCATTATACCTGCAAAGTATGGAGATGCTTAAACATTGGGGATGTTGGATCTTGGACTTCTTCTTGGCTCAAATCAAATGGTAACGAGATATGCCAAAAAATAATGTAAGCCTAAGCTATTTGAGCAACGAGAGAAAAATATGTTCTTCCAAATCTCCCCCCTTTTGGCTATTTCAGTAAAAACATAAAATTGAAATCTAAATTACAAAATAATTAATACCCTAAGATGAATACAATATCATAATACCCTCATAAACCCTAAAATGGATAGGTACAAATATATAGTTGTCTTCAGATCAAAGTCTTTAAATCTTCACTTCTTCAATAGCTTCTCTTGGGCCTCTTGGGTACTTTGTCTTCATTGAGTGTAATCCAAATATGATCTTCCAAATACCTATCCACATGAAATAAAGCAAATACCCCTTGATGCATCGAGTTTGAAATATATTAAATAAAAATATAAAGATATGACATAAAGATATGAAATTTTTCCTCATAAATCATTCTCTCCCTCGTAATTTGTTCTTCCCATTTTATTTTGTCCGAAATAGACAAGGAGTAAAAACTAAACATGGAATATAGGGAACATCACCAAGCATAAAAAGATATCATCACAAAATATATGAATGAATAATCATGTAGTGATAATTTCAAAAGACCTCACAAACTATTTTTTATTTTTAAAATTTTTTAAGTAAATTTTAATACAAGAACAACACACTATGGAGAACCACAAAAATAACTGAATCATGGAAACGAAATGTAGGGGTGTGAACACATTCTATATGAAAATCAATGTAGACTCACATAACATATGTGCACGATGGAATGAGACACCACTAATGAAAGATCTCAATGTCTACCTTAGGTGTAAAAATTGGTGAACTCAAGTGAAATCGACTCAACCTATTCAACTAATCAATATCGTGAGTGATTTTCTACCAATAACACCCAAAACTATGTAATTCTCTTACGAGAAATTTTTCAGGACGTGCAAACCCATTGAATTTCGACTTAACTCCCTTGAAACTCACATTTTGAATTTTTCCCTCAACTCTTTTGTTTTGAAGTAATCAGTGTTCATATGTAGCGAAGCATCAATGTTCTATTAAATTGGCTTAGCATTTTATATTTTTTCTTTTTATGTGCCTTTAATCTTTTATGCTCTTTTTTTTTAAATGGTGGCTTCTCACGCAAAGACAACCTGTCTCTCGCAGCCTGATTCCATTACTTCAAATATGTACCACATGTATCGGAGATATGATTTTTAATTTTTCAATCCTGGAAATGGTTCTTACAAGAACTACTTTCATTATCTCATTTTATCGCATTTGGTTTATTTTAAAAGCAAGGTTGAGATGAAAATACTACAACCGATACGTGAAAGGTAAGTGTAATACTCAAATAAATTCGTTATTTTGTGCATTAAAGGTTATAAGGAGTCAAACATATAGCAACTAGTCTGTAAGGACATATTTTATATTGTTCGTTATCAATTAAGTATGTCGTATACCATTATAAGTCGTCAAATAATTGAGGAAGGTTATATCTACAAATGAAGAATCCGAATTTCAAGTGGACTTCAATATTCAAGCCCGACGAGATGTTTTTGGTAAAAATATGTTAAGTTCCATTTACATTTCATATTAAAAGTGTTGGGATATTTTTTTTTATAAAGGTTAGAATATTTTTTTCTAATTATAAAAAATGGTTTTCAGAAGTTTTATAAATGTTTTTTATAAAGTTAGTTTTTCCAAAATATTTTTTATATAAAGGTTTTTTTGTTAAAAACTGTTTCGTACAGGAGGATTGAAAGGAGTTTTGTTTTTGAGGTTGAAATATTTTCTAAGTCTGATGGCGAACCTTAAGATTGACGCTCTGATCGTTCAAGCGAGATGCTGATCGTTCAAGCGAGATCACTGTGTCGTTCGAACGACATATGTCTCATTCGAGCGAGATTACGCTATCGTTCGAGCGACAGTTGTTTCATTCGAGCGATGCTGCTTTTTGACCTGACATGCCACCGCCTCAATGATTGCTATATAATGGTTGTTCGTGTTTTATTTTAGGGTAGAGAAGAGTTTTATAGGGAGAGAAATATTTTTTAGAGATAATTTTTTTAATAATTGCTTGTGCAGTATGTTTCCTTCTCCCATTTAAGGGTTCAAAGCTTTTGTTTTTTAATGCACAAAATCCCAAATACTTTTATGTGAATTGTTTCATGAACCCCAAGGCATATTTTGCTGGAATTTTATTCTACTGATATAGGTGGCTTTTATGGTACTGGGTTGATTGACTGCGTGTCATTGAGGATTATTTGAGAGTGTTCCTTCTGAAGATTGGACTATGGTTCATGTGGGTTCGCTATGTGGGATCCATTGCTGACTCTAGGCTTTGTGTCTATGTAGGTTTGTTGAGGTAAACTTATTGTAGATTTCATTGTGATTGTAAATTGCCATTTAATTCATAGTGAAATACAAGATTTTGCCCTTCGGGGATTTTTTTTCTGAAATCATTGAGTTAGCATATTTGTGTTTATGATGGTTTGACACACGCACACACGTAGTTGTATGTTTAGGGGCTGAATTAACTTGGTTTAAAAACTGACTCTAATTAAATAAGTTTGTGGTTGGAATTTGCGAATTTATTCAAATCAATATCGCACAGGGCACGTCACATTTTACAAATTGGTATCAGAGCAGGTTACACTAATTTATTGTGTATTCCTATTTTCTGTAAAAAATTGTGTGATATTGATTTTTTAAAAAAAAAACATATTTTTAAAAATTATTGTAATGTTTCCAACTGAAAACTTATATAATCGATTGCCAATTTTTAACGGGTTTAATTATGCTTACTGGAAAGCCCACGTGAGATCACATTTAAAAGCAATCGATGAGAGAGTTTGGTTAATTTGTGAAGGAGGCTGGATTCCTCCCACTGTCACCACTAATAATGTCACGAATTTAAAATCTGTGTCAGACTGGACTGAGGATGAGTTTAGGTGGATCACTTTTAATTCACGTGGGCTTAGTGCAATTTGTGTACTCGTCACCCCTGATGAGTTTCGACGTATTATGACGTGCACCACATCTAAATAAGCGTGGGATATTTTACAACTCACCCACGAAGGCACTAACGCGGTCAAAGAGTCTAAAATTCCAAATTTAACTACTCAATTTGAAACGATTACCATGCTTGAGATTGGGGGTGCACACGGTTCGGATTGGTTCGGTTTTACTACTAAACTAGATCCAGAATCAAGGTGGTTCAGTTCCAGGATTTTGGAATTGGAACCGGAACCGATGCTTTTTGGAACCGAACCAAACTCATCTGATGGTTCTTGGGTTGGTTCGGATTGGTTCTCGGTTCTAATAGTATTTTTTAATTAAAAAAATCAAATACATTTTAGAAATATTTTTGTATCTTAAAAAAATATTTGTTCTTCCTTAATGTTTTGTCATATTAATCTAATATAATTATCAAATTGAGTGTTTTATTAAGAAGTTGGGAGTTTTTAATCCTACATTTATCTAATTTTATCAAAAGAAAATGAGGCCAATTAAAAATCTTAAAGGCTCTTATCCAAACATTTATTTTAAAAAAACATGCCCAGGTAATCAAAATAGAGCTCCGAAAATGGACACTGTTATCAACTCGCAAGGTTAGTTGGTGCATGCTTGGTTCATTATTTATTAAAGAAGAAGAAGAAGAAGAAGAAGAAGAAGAAGAAGAAAATGCCTAGATTTGAGATGAACTTATACATTCGGTAATATGACCAAACATGGTTGCATCAATTTAAGCTAGTAGCCAAGACAGAAGGTATTGATCTATACATATACACTTAATATAGTTAGGGTTAACAAAACTTGTTATAGTATCTTATTGATTTAGAAATTTTGGAGGACAAATTTTATCTCAAGTGAGAAAATAGTCATTTGCTCAAACAACCGTAAGAACTTGAGATCTCCAGATACTATAATTGTTTTGATTAAGTTATTAATAAAAATGAATAATATTTTATGAAAAATATGAGAGAAGTGGAGACATAGTAATAGAATTTTTTGATTTTTTTTATTTTTGTTTGGTTGAGAGGAGGAGGTGGACATTTATTCAGTGCGTGCTTGGTTCTTTCTTTACTTTGAACACTGTTATCAACTGCCAAGGTTCATTGGTTCCACCAAAAACGGACCTGAGCTCCGAGACGGTTCACTGTTTCCATTGAAAACGGACCTATTCGATCTCATTTTGTTTACTTAGACCTGAGCTCCAAGACGTCTGAAATTTTTTTAGAGAGTGAGGGATGAAGGGGACAGAGAGAAGGTAATGGCGGAGAGATAGATAGATAGAGAGAGAGAGAGAGAGAGAGAGAGAGAGAGAGAGAGAGAGATGGCTGAAGTGTTTTAATATGGCAATGGCTAGGGTATTGGGGTAGTAAGTTAATATTTATATTGGGTTAAGAATGGGAAGGAAAGAACGGCCCATAAGGCCTTAGGGCTTTTACTTATTTATATTATATATATACGTATATATATATTACATTATATAATCGGTTCAGATCGGATCGGTTTTTCGTTCGAATTGTTTTTTTTTCCTGGAACCGAGAATCGAACCGAAGTATCATTTTTTTTAGAACTGGAACCGAACCATTGAGTCAAAAAATTGATCCGAACCAAACCAATGCCATCGGTTTGGGTCGGTTTATCAGATTTTTGGTTTCATTGTGCACCCCTACTTGAGACTGAGTATTTTGATGACTTTTATGCACGTTTGTCTGACATTGTCAACACTAGCTTCAATCTTAGTGATCCTATACCTGATGCACGAGTGGTTAAAAATATTTTAAGATCACTGCCAAAACGTTTTATCCCTAAAGTAACTATTTTAAATACCTTAGGTAATTTGATTCATCTGAAATTAGAAGAGTTAGTTGGAGATCTCCAGACATACGAGATTGACATGTTTCTTGACACTATCAAGCCTAAGGATAAAGGGATAGCACTTAAAGTCCAGTCTAAAAAGAAAAAGAAAAAGAAAGTGAGTTTTTATGAGTCTGAGGACGAGTCTGATTTTAATATGGTCATGCTTGCAAAGAATTTAAAAAAGTTTCTCAAGTTTTCAAAACAAAATTCTTCCAACAAAAGGTTTTTTAAGAAAAAGAAAGACAAGGCCAAAGAAAGTGATAAAAAAGAGAAAGAGAAAGATAAAGAGGGTGAAGGAGATTTTGAAAAAGTAACTTGTTTTGAGTGTGAGGTCAAAGGGCATAAGTTGTTTTAGTGTCCCACTAGGAGAGAGGGCAAGAAAGTTGCTATACCAGTCACCCTTAGTGATAATGAGGATGATGGGAAATAATGAGGATGAGTCTTCGCAAGGAAAGTTTGTTGCTTTTTCTCCCCACGACGATGAGGAAACTTGTGCACGTGAGACCCCCGAGGGTGATTCGAGTGTTTCTAGTGAGTCTGAGAGTGAGTGCACTAGTGAGGGTGATAGTGAGCTCTAGATCACCTTTAGAAATTTGTATGTCGAGACTTTAAAGACTAAAAAGTTGAATAATGAGTTAAGTATTAGGTTGAGAGATTTGGAGAGAGAATTAGAGAGTTTGAGGGAGTTTGAGGCAAAAGCGAGTCAACTCGAGAAGGTAAAGGTTTCTTTGAGTGAACAACCGATAGCTTTAGGTCGGGATTAGAGTGAAATTATAAACCGCGTGTCATAATTTGAGAGAAATCTTAAGCACGCCCTGGAGGTTAAAGTCACTTTAGAGAACACATCTAAGAAGGAAGGAAATATGGTTCTCAATCCCATTTTGGGTATAGGTGAGAGGTTAGGAATAAGTCATGATGGTGCGTCCACTTCACATGTTGCACCTGAGTCGGTTCTCACTTTAGTGTGTGATTCACATTGCTCTCAACCCAACCCACCTAGGCATCCCGTACCTGATAGGAGAGCGAGGAGGAGATGTTTTGAGAGAGGTGTTCCTAGGCCTATTTATGTTTGTACACACTGCAAGAAGAGAAGACACCTTAGATAGTTTTGTTTTAAGTTGGGTCATGTGTCACGTTTTTCTACTACACGTGTTCACACCCACTCACCCACACCTAGCTCTATGGATGATTACACGAGAGAATTTGCACATATTAGGGAGCATGTAAAATTTTTAGTCAAGACTTCACATGATTTGATGGAGGTTTTTCATAGGATGTCACCACCTTTGGAAAACTCCACCGCACCTAACGGTTTAGGTTTAGACTTGTTTACTAGCATAGGTTGATTTGCATGATGATATTTTTGCCTATTGCTAGTGTGCATCAATTTTTTGTATTAGATTTTTTGTTTAAGAAAAAATTTGAAAAATACAAAAAGATTTTGTTGTGATAAAATTTTTAAAAAAGACAAGAAGAGTTTTGTATTTTGTTTTTACACCATTTATGAATGGACATTTAGGATAACCGAGTCACAAATTCATCCCATATCCACGTGACAATTTGATAGTGTTTTGATATGCGTCATCATTTTATTTTTGTGTTTTACAATGTTTGGAGTCAATGAGATGTGATTTAGTGTTATTACCTACATGTTTGACTCATAAGTTCCTTTAATGCACGCTTGCACATATTTGTTTGATTATTGTAATTATTTATCACATATTTGTCAGAGTGTTGTCATCTCAATTCTATCTTTAAAACGAACCATATGCGATAAAACTTGACAATGGAAGTAATGCATGCAAAAACCGTATACCGTGAGGAATTTAATTGCAATAAAATATGATGAGTGATTCACGGGAAAGGACTGCGAGAGTATAAAATTAACTCTTCATGGAAGCCACCGTTTAAAAGAGCCTGAAAAAATTTAAAGTCAATATAAAGATAAATATGCCCAAAAGGGGCCACCTCAAAAGAAAAATATAATGATTATTATTTATGAGGGAGTTTGGATGGAAAGAAATGAAAAACAGGTTTGCACGTCCTGACAGCTTCATGAAAAAACATTCATAGTTTTATACGTTATTGGTGTGAGAATCACTTTTGACTTTGATGTGTTGAAGGATTGAGTCCATGTCATTCAAATTTAACACTTTCTGACACCTAAGGACGATTTTGAGATTCATTCGATAGGAGTACATGTATACATCGTGCACATATGTTATGTTTGATCGCGTTGATTTGCCTATTGAATATGTTCACACCCATTCATTCTGTATCCATGATTTGGTTGTCTTTGTGTAAATTCATGGTGTATGATTTTTGTTAAATTATTTTTGCATTTTTATGAAAAACTAAAAAATCAAAAATAGTTTTTGGAAGCTTTTAAGTTATCATCTCCATGAGCGTTGTTTGATCCATATTTGTTATGCATTTTTTTGTCGTGACAACTCCATGTGTATTTTATTTTATTCATTTCCATGTCTATTTCGGACAAATAAAAAGGGGGAGAATGAATTATGGGGGAGTTTTTACATTATGGGGGAATTTTAATTATATTGATTGATTTATGATTATATCATTTCAAACTCGATGCCTCACGAAGGTAGTTGCTTTATCTCATGTGTGTAGGTACAAAGTTGATGATGTTTTTTTTGCACACCCTGATGAGAAAAGCTTGAAGGTTTGATTGTTGAAGCAAAGTTTGAAGACTTGACATTTTATCTTTCCACTTTTGAGTTCTTGGGAAGGTAGATTTGTATAGGTCATTTTTTTTTTATAATTTGGATGTTTTTATTTTGTATCAGCATAGACACAGGGGGAGATTTGTAAGGACATATTTTATATTTTCCGTTATCAATTAAGTATGTCGTATACCGTTACAAGTCGTTGAAGAATTGAGGAAGGTTACATTTATAAATGACGAATTCGAATTTCAAGTGAACTTCAACATTGAAGCCCGACGAGATGTTTTTGGTAAAAATATGTTTAAGTTTTCATATTAAAAGTTTTGGGATATTTTTTTATAAAGGTTAGAATATTTTTTTCGAATTATAAAAAAAAGTTTTTGATAGGTTTATAAATATTTTGCATAAAGTTAGTTTTACCAAAATAATTTTTATATAAAAGTTTTTTGTTAAAAAGTGTTTCGTACATGAGGATTGAAAGGAGTTTTGTTTTTGAGGTTGAAATATTTTCTAAGTCTAATGGTGAACCTCAGGATTGACACTCTGATCGTTCAAGCGAGATCGCTGTGTCGTTCGAACGACACGTGTCTCATTCGAGCGAGATTAGGCTATCGTTCGAGCGATAGCTATTTCGTTCGAGCGACGCTGCTTTTTGACCTGACACACCACCGCCTCAATGATTACTATATAATGGTTGTCAGTGTTTTGTTTTAGGGTAGAGAAGAGTTTTACAGAGAGAGAAATATTTTGAGAGAGAATTTTTTTTAAATGCTTGTGCATTATGTTTCCTTCTCCCATTTAAGGGTTCAAAGCTTTTGTTTTTCAATTCACAAAATCCCAAATACTTTTATGTGAATTTTTTTGTGGAACCTAAGGCATATTTTGCTGGAATTTTATACTGCTGATTTAGGTGACTTTTATGGTACTTGGTTGATTGACTGCGTGTCATTGAGTATTACTTTAGGGTGTTCCTTTGCTGAAGATTGGACTGCGGTTGATATGGGTTCACTGCGTGGGATCCATTGCTGACTCTAGGCTGTGTGTCGATGTAGGTTTGTTGAGGTAAACTTATTGCAGATTTCATTTTGATTGTAAATTGCGATTTAATTCATAGTGAAATAAAAGGTTTTGCCCTTCGGAGACTTTTTCCTGAAATCTGTGAGTTAGCATATTTGTGTTTATGATGGTTTGACACACGAACACACGTAGTTGTATGTTTAGGGGCTGAATTAACTAGGCTTAAAAACTAACTCTAATTAAATAAGTTTGTGGTTGGAATTTGCGAATTTATTCAAATCAATATCGCACACGGCACGTCACTCTTTACGTAGTCGTCA
The DNA here is from genome assembly GCA_949130495.1 of Sambucus nigra. Lineage (NCBI taxonomy): Eukaryota > Viridiplantae > Streptophyta > Magnoliopsida > Dipsacales > Adoxaceae > Sambucus > Sambucus nigra. The sequence continues at coordinate 264,718,252 of OX422211.1, read as the reverse complement.
TATCACATTTTAATGACTCGACACATTATAAAACACAAAATGAAATGATGTCATGGCTAAAAACACTACCAAATAGTCACGTGGTTATGGAATGAATGGGTGACTCGGACATCTTTAATGTTCATCCATATATGGTGTAAATGAAATACAAAACTCTTTTTGATTTTTCAAAAATTTTATCAAAAATAAAATCTTTTTGGCTTTCACTTTTTCAAAAAATTTTAAATCATTTTGAATTATTTGAAAATTTTTCAAGAAAAATAAAACTCTTTTATGATTTTTTAAAGGTTTATCATAATGAAAAAGATAAATACAATGATAATACAATGGTAGTACACACTAGCAATAAGCATGTAAACTATGAACATGAAAAGCATCCTATGCTAGCAAACAAGTCTAAAGCTCAATAATTAGTTCTGGAGGAGTTCTCCAAAGGAGATGACATCTTGTGAAAAACATTCATTAAATTTTGTGAAGTTTTGACCAAATACTCAACTTGTTCTCGAAAGCTCTCAACATCTCTCATGTGATGTGAGGGAGCATGTGAAGTAACATGTGTGAGAGCATGTGCGGGAACACGTGTAGTAGCATATTGTGGAAGATACCTATGATACACACTACCTAAATTAAAACAAAATTCCCTAAGGTCTCCTCTTTGCTTGCAATGAAAACAAACATAAACGGGATTGGGACCACCTCTTTCAAAACATCTAGGACGCGCTCTTCTACGGGGAATCGTACGCCTAGGTGGGTTAGGTCGAGAGCCATATGAATCAATCACTGGTTCGGGTGAAACATGAGAAGTAGACGCATCGTCATAACCTATTCCTAGCCTCTCAACATTACCCATAGCGAGATTGAGGAGCATCTTTCCAATCTTCTTATATGTGTCCACGAAAGTAACTTTGACCTCCCGGTCATGTTCGATATCTCTCTTGAGTTGGGATATATGGGATTAAAGTTTCTCAAGAGTCTCCATTGAAGATTGAAGATCTCCCATAAGACTAGCCACTATCTTGGCCAATTAACTCTTTTCCCGATCTAAGACGATTAACTGCTCGCACAAAAAAACCTCCACCATCTCGAGTTAACTCGTCGACGCCTCACACACCCTCAAAACTTTCACCTCTCTCTCTCCAGTTCTAACACCTTAAGACTCAAATATTTGTTCAACTTTTTGGTTTTCAACATATTGGTGTACAAATCACTAAAGCTTTTTTGGAGATCCTCTTCTCCCTCACTTGCAATCTCATCCTCACACTTACTAGAAAGGCTTGAAACATCATCGAGGCTCACACGTTTACATGTGTCTTCATTGTCGTGGGACAATCTATAAGTACTCACATGACTAGCCATGAAAGTAACACACTTTTCATGTGGTGATTCTACCCCAGAATCAACTGACTCTATGTTATTATCGCTAAGAGTGGCTTTATTTACAATCTCATTGCCCTTTCTCTTTAACCTAGTGGGACACTCATTCGCCTTTTGCCCTTTTCCCTCACACTCATAACACCTTATTTCTTGCTCTTTCCCACCGTTATCCTTGACCTCATCTTTCGTTTTGTTTTTCTAAAAAAAAAATTATTGGAAGAATTCTTTTAGGACAATTTGAGAAACTTTTAAAAAAAAATTCTCAAACAAGGCCAAGTCATCAAAATCAACCTCACCCTCAGAATCAGACTCGCAAACTCTTTATTTTATCTTCTTCTTAGCTTGAGTCCTTAAAGCTATCCCTACTTCCTTAGGCTTGATGGTTTTAGGGAGTATATCTATTTCATAAGTTTGAAGGTCTCGTACGAGTTCTTCTAACCTAAGAGTGTCTAAAATCCCTAGCGAATTAAGTATGGTGACCTCAGGAATAAATCGGGAAGGGAGTGAAGTCAAAATCCTTTTAACGACCCTCGTCTTCAAAATTTTCTCACCCAAATTAAAACTATTGTTTATAATATCCGACAATCTATCATAAAATTCATCAAAACTCTCAGACTCTAACATAGTGATGGTCTCAAATTAGGTGGTCAAATTTTAAAGCTTAGATGCCTTGACAACATTGGTACCCTTATATGTTAGCTAGAGTATATCACGTGATTCCTTAGATGAAGTGCACGTCATGATGCATCGCAACTCGTTAGGAGTGACAACTACAAAAATAACACTAAGGCCGCGGGAGTTGTAAGTAGTCCAATTAAATTCCTCATCAGTCCAGGAAGAGATGGGTTTAGGATTTGTGACATTATTAACCATGACCATGGGATGAGTCCACCCTTTTCAGATAGTAACCAAACTCTCACATTTATGGCTTTTTAAACGGACCTCATCCTAGCTTTCCAATAAGCATAATTTGTACCATCAATGATGGGCACTCGATTATAGAAATTTTTCATTAAGCTCATATTTTTCAAAGATAAGAAATTTTTAGAAAAAAATATATCAAGAGAAATATATTTTGCTAAAAAGATCACACAGTAAATTTGTGCAACAGTCTCTGATATCAGTTTGAGAGTGCGCTATCTCGATCTTAATGGATAATATTTATAATTTAGTGTCCAACACACACAAGTCCAAATTTTATATTATTATCCTAAACATGGATCTAGGTGATAAAGCCAATGAAATAAATCAAGAAAACACGACAAGTCAAATTAAGAAAAAAAAAATTCGGGTAAAGCATTTTTTCAACACTTTATAGAGTTTACAAGACTATCGACTTATAGGCTACTTAATAACTGCCACAAGTATAATGCGAGAACGAGATATGTCTCTAAAGACGGCAAAGGTTTTCTAAAATAAAAGGTTGAAAACTTTTGCAAAGGATATGCAAAATTAATTCTACAAAAGTCTTAAAGAAATCAAACACGAAATAGGTATTTATAGGACATTCACAAATTTTGAGGCAGTGGCATTATTCGAATGAAAATACACTATTGTTCTAACGAGATCTTCATCTCGTTCGAACGAGATATGTCTCGCTTCTAATGTGAGAAGTTTGATTAAATTAACATACTAACGAACCATTCTAACGAGATACCAATCTCGTTTGAATGAGATAGACGTTAAAATTATTTTTAAATCAAAGTAAAAACTTCCCCTAATATTAATATAGACAAACATCCAAAATAAATTTAAGGAAAAAATACAAACACTAAAGCAATATAACTTCAAAGTATGGAGATGTTTGAACATTAAAGATGTTATGTATTAGACTCCATTTAGGCTCGAATCAACGGTAAAAGGATAAGCCCAAAACTAATGTAAGCTTAAGCTATTTGATCAACGAGAGAAAATATGCTCGTACATAGGCCTGTAAATTGAGCGCTCGAGGCGCGAAGCCCACCCGTTAGGCCCGTTATTTTTGGGCCAAGCTTTATTTGAGTTTGAGCCGAGCCGAGCCTGAGCTAAAATTTCAAGCCCGAATTAATTTCGGACCGAGCTTGAACCTAACTTTGTCAAGCCCGAATTGGGCCCGAAGCCCAAACTTCATATTTATAAATAAATAAATAATATAATATAACATATTTATGTTAACATTGTTTAATTAGGTTTCGTTCTTTTATTTCATTTACTACTATTTAAAAAAATCATTTGTTACAATCCATTAGATTACATGTGATTTTCAATTTTGTGATTTTATTGTTAATCTCATTATGAGTATTTTTTAATAATTGCTCAAGTCACAATAGGCCTTTGGTAGCGATCAAATTTTGCTATATGTATGAAATTTAATAGGCATTTGTAGGTTTTCACTCTTATTTCCCTTGTTTTAATTTAATACATTTCATAATTATGTATTTTATTTCATGAAATATAAATGATATTTTAATGTGTAAATTTGTCCATGATGGAAATACATGAAAAAAAATTAATTCAAATCGGGCCTGCCCAAAATCGGGCCCGAAGCCCGTAATATTTGTGAGCTAAGTTCGGGCCTAGGTGGGAAAACATAATTCACGCCGAGCTCGGGCTTGAGCATGGGTAAGTGAGTTCGGGCCGAGCTTGAGAAACCCCAAGTCCGGCTCACCCAGTCCGATTTACATCCCTACTCGTACAGATATAGATAGGTTCCAACCTCGACGAGAATGATCAGTCGCAGTTTGAAGATTTTTGAAAGAGTTCACATACATCTTTGCATGGTCCTATAGTGAAATGCCTGACATTAAACCAAATATAGCACAACATGATATCCATACCTTCCCAAAGAGAAAACTTATCAAGCTAAAATCAAGAAAGCTCTGGACGGAGTGGTCCCTCAAAGTCAAAGATGAGGTGGTGAAACAGCTGAACATGGGCTTCATTCGCGTGATCGAATATCCTACGTGACTTGCAAACATCGTCCCCATACCAAAATTAAGAGGGAAAGACCGCATGTGCATAGATTATCGAGATCTGAACAAGGCATCCCCGAAGGAAGATTATCCTCTTCCCAACTAGGACGAAATTATGTTGTAAGGGGGGGAGTATGTAATACCCCATACTTTTAAAGGTATTTAAATTACATTGTAGACGTGATTTGGTAATTTGAGGAATTTTAATGAATAGTAATTCTAGAAGTTATAAGTGAAATTAAATAAATTTAATAATATAAAGTGAATAGTAAATATTAGTTTTCGAGTGTCGAATAAATATTTACATGGATTATATTTTCTTACGAGACTAAGTATATGAGTAGATTATTTTTATTACATGTCACAGTTGGGTAAAGCGACAAAGCAAAATATTTTAAATTGGAAAACACGCGTATTGAACGTGTTGGGTTCAATTAGTGAATTTTAGTTAAGTAACTCAGATGGAGATTTCGACTGCGCCGCTGGGTTCGAAATGGCTGAGATAGTTAAAAATAGAGTATCCGGGGGGTAGTGTTTAGGTTCCGGAGATTTTTGGACTAGTAGGGACTCGTAATTGAGTACACGAGTCATTTTACAATTGGGTGCACACCCAATTTCGGGTTTAAGAAGAGGAAGCCCTCATTCCTTTCCCAAAATCTGCCCTAAGAGAGAGAAAGAGAAGAGGAAGAAGAGGAGAGAAGAGAAGAGAAGAGAAGAAGGAAGAAAAGGATTTTCGGGCCAAACTTCGCGGGATTCGACTCGGGATCGTCAGATTTAATCCACGAGGCAAGTGTTTAACTTGCTTCACGATTGAGTGTGTTAATTTCTCATATTGTAGTTGGTATAAAACTAAAGATTTTTGGGTTAAAATTTCGTGGATCAAACGGGTTTTCGAAAGATTAAAACGGATATAACTCGAATAATACCCCATTTGAGAAACTTGGAATTTATTGAAATTAATTGTTGAAATTCGGTTCTAGGATGATTAGAACCCATTTGATGTATATATATGTTGTTGATTGAGGTTGGAGGATGAGAGAAGAAGAGATAAAAGCTTGGGTTGAGGTTTAATGGCCGGACAGTTTCTCGGAGAAGAAGCTGCCCAGATCGATCGATCGATCGACAGCCAGGGGTCGATCGATCGACTCTTCAGGATTTTTGACAGCTTCAGTTGGTTATATATATATATGGGTTAAAACCAAAATTTAATTATTCTTAGCTGGTTTATTTAAGGAAATAAATATACAAAAAGGGGGAAATATTCTTAACCATTTAAGGAAGAAAATAGGAGTTAGGAAAGTGTATAAATGGTGTGGCACATAATGTGTAGTTTTGAAGAAAATAAATTATAGGGTGGGACATTTGGGGTTCCTAAGAATAGTGTGGGGACTTATAAATAATTATTCAAGTGAGATGTGTATTTTAAGTTAGTCGAAAGTAAAATCTAAGACTTACCCAAATAGGGGTGTTCGTGAGGACTAATACTTTAAGAGGTATTTAGGTGGGTAATTTTGTATAAGAAATTGTACGTGTAGAAAAGGTATTTATATACCGACTTCGGTTAAGTAAAATCCTAAGAGGAGACTAGGATGAAATTTAGGATACGTACTACAAAGAACTGAGCAATTACCCTATGCGTCCATGGATGACGATTATTATAAGTGGGGAGATACCTAAGGGATTAAGAGATGTAGTGTGTATGCTAATTAATTATTATGAATTGGTACATTCGGGAATTAATTGTACAATTCTTTATGAAGTGATTAATGAGTGATTTGGGTATTAAAGAAGAGATTACGTATTGGGGTAGTATTTTAAGTGTATGAATATTTATATTATTAAGAAAGGGAAACACTTGAGGTTATTGGCCATTGCTATAGAGTTTGGAATTTATAGCCATATTATATTGGGAAGTGATTTAGATTGTATAAAAGATGTCGTTAAATTATATATATATATATATATATATAAACGAATAAATACATAACGATGTTATTGGTGTTATCATCGTACAGTGAGAGAAGCTAGGAAATAATACATTGAGGATTAGATATAATCGATAATTGCGTAGGGTATTAAAGATGTAATTATACTGCGTATGGAATTTATTATATGGGCTATGCGTATGCCTTAATATTATTACATATATGGGTTGAATAAATACTTATGGAAAATTATGTATAGGTAAGATAAACACCTATCGTTATCATATGGTTGTGTAAATGCATCATTGATGTCATATTTATATAAGTGGAAATGTGTACCTATATTATTGTTTATTATGTGTATGACATACCTACCATACTTGCTATTACAGGAGATCGGCTTTCGAAAGAGGACAATCTTATCTTATGTTGCCTACGGGGGGATTTAGAATTGGTACCTCAAGGACATAGGGCTGAGAATGGCTTATTTTGAGTTAATAAGTTTCAGCAGACCATGGGAGCGTAGGTATGTGCGTGACCCATGGGTATGAGCACTATGTTCACCTCCAATATGTGTGATTTGTATTGATACGGTTCTTGAGTGATTTGAAACACGTGATCCTTATGTACGTGATGTACCGGGATTAGATAACAGAGTATGTGTGCACCGCAGCTTAGCCTAGGGGTGCCAGATATGAATAAATGTATTGAGAATAACATATATGTATAATTGTGATATTCCACTGTTGCTTAGTAAATGAGAATGACTAAGCTACTTATATTATAGTTCGGTGGATTGATTATTATACTTGTTGCGTATAGTATTACGTTATATATGAGATGAGATATCATATAATGTAACCTTGTATAAAAAAGATAAAAGAGCGAATAAAGTGTGATACCACTTCCGGTAAATTAATATCCGGACTTGTACGATTATGAATCATAGGTTCTAATGAGAACTAAATATATATATGTATATACGAGATAGTATAAAATGTTGTATGTACTGAGGGCCTAATGGATCTCGACGATCAATATTATCACGTTGTAGTGTATCAGGGGGGGGTTCCTTGTTTGGATTTCGCTTCGCGAGACACCCCACGCATGAACGTAACATAATGTTGAGAATGGGGAGAAGTTTAGTCCTTCGTACTTAGATTAATAAGTATTATTAGAAGATAGTGAATACATTTGTTAGGCAGGGTAGCTTAACTAGGTTGTTTAAAAGATATGCGATAGTTGTGCACTATTAGAAGAGGGGTGAAATGTATCTCATGAGAGTGCGATACCAGTTTAAATATCAGAAATATCATATCTTAAAAAAAATATGGATTTTAAGCATTTGCTAAAATGTTTTCAAAACTCAGGCTCTGACCCGTTTCTCTATTTTCCCCTCTATTGTTATATATATATAGGTGTCCAGACATAGGGACGCCTGGATGATGATTCCTTCAATTCAGACGTTTGCTGCAGCGGCTGTGGATGCAAGCATGTTTATTATAGACGCTTCTATCATTGAGATCTAGATAGGAGGTATTGTAGACATATTCGGGCTGATGGCCCAACTGTACTCATTTATTCTTATACCACCTTTTTGTGCGACATTATATTTGGTTGTATTATTTTGTACCGAGTGTTCGGTTACTTCATTTCATTTCAGTTATTGCATAAAACTATTGTAATTATTTTATTTGGATGGTTTGGTTAAAAAGATTAGTTAATTTAAAATTTGACAACAACCTAATAGGATATTAGTAATTAAATTGTTTTTCGATAGTGATGCTAAGAATGAACCATATGAGACTCCTATTTTAATTTGATATAGGAGTGATCGCCCGGTATTTTATTAGGTGGGTTGTCACAAGAGATCACTGCCAGTCATGCCCTCAACATTTTTTTCAATGGTTTTTCCAAGTATAACCAGATTAAAAAATTTTAACCATCAGAAAAAGATCACCTTCATCCACCACGGGAAACCTTGTGCTACACAGTCATGGAATTCGGTCTCAAGAATGCCGAGGCTACCTATCAGAGGGTTGCTATAACAATTCAACATAACCTTATCCACAAAGAAGTTGAGGTCTATGTCAATGACATGATTTTAAAATCTAAGACTCGAAAAGGTCATATGACTGTCCTGAGGAAATTATTTAATAGACTACGCTAATACCAAATGCGACACAATTTGCAGAAATGCATCTTCGCTATGACCAAGGGAAAACTCCTAGAATTCATGGTCCGCGAGAAAGAGATTAAGGCAGACCTCGCTACATTAAAAGCCATACTCGACATGACACCACCCCTGACGGAGAAATAAGTGTTTGTATTCCTGAATAAGCTCCAGCACATTAGCTGATTCATCAGCCAACTGACCTCCATCTGCGATCCCATCTTTAAAATTCTCCAGAAGGATTCGACTAAAGTTTTGAACAAGGCATGCCAAGAATCCTTTTATCAGATCAAACGATACCTCACTCAACATCCAACCTCTACAGTAAGGTCTCCCCTCCTCTAGACTTGATTGTCATTGACACTACAACAGGGGCTATGCTAGCCCAATATATTAAGGAATCTCGTAAGGATAGGGCAATTTACTACATTAGTCGGAAGCTAGTTGGGTATGAAGTAAACTACACCGCATTAGAGAAGGCACGTGTGGCCACAGAAGCTACGAAACTAATTCTCCCATTCCCCATCAAACTAATGTACCGAATGGATCTAATAAAATACCGGCTAGAGAATCCCTCTCTATCTAGTCGCATAACCCATTGGCTAATGTTACTAGCCGTGATTGATATCTCCTATGTTATACAAAAATATGTGAAAGGGAGATCCATCTACGATTACCTTGTCGACAATCCCATGAAGTGAAATGGGCTTTGTATTTTTGAATTCCCAGAGGAATACTTCCTCTGCACCTCTCACAAGGACCTCAAGTGGAAGATATTATTCAACGGAGCTATAAATAAGAAAGGGTATGATAATAGGATACTCCTGATTGCCACTGGTAATTCTCACACTCCCATTGCCATTTAATTGGATTTCCCTTACACCAATAACAAGATAGAATACGAGGCATAGCCTGGCCAATGCACTGGCAACCTCAGCCTCCATGGTCAACATGCGAGATGGAATAACAATATTCCCTTTTCTCATCCAAAAATAGATCGCACTCACTCAATTCTACCACATCGAGTTCATTACAGGAAAATATTTGGACATGGCATGATTATGGTATTATGACATTTGGATCCCCCTCAAATATGGTAGGTATAATCAGGACACTGACAAGAAAGATCGTGCAACCCTTTCCAAGTTGACTTCTCAGTATATTATCTACGATGTTGCATTCTTGAAGGGAAATTTTAATGGAACCCACTTGAATTACATAGAAGGGGATGTGATCGACGACATGATGTAGAAGATTCATAGTGAGGAATGTGGAACCCATATGAACAATCATATGCTTCTAAGAAAGATTATTCATAAAGGGTGTTACTGGACCACCATAGTTCAAGACTGCATTGTTTATGTTCGAAGATGCCAGTAGTTTGTCAACCTTCAGTACTTGCCTCCTCGGGAGCTGTATAACATGGCCTCTATCTGGCCCTTCTCCACCTGGGGTACAAACATCATCAGGAAAGTTACTCCCAATGAATTCATATTGGTCACCAGTGACTACTTCACAAAATAAGTCAAAGTCGAGTCAAACGCAGTACTGAATGTGAGTAAAGTAGTCAAATTCATCAAAAAGAACATCATCTATCGTTACAGAGTTTCCCAAGAATTGGTGTAAGAAAATGGGCTCCATTTCGAGGTTGAGGTTATAGAACTAGTTGATGAATATAGAATTCAAAGGCACAAGTCCTCTCTTTACTGATTGAAAACCAATGGAACTTTTGAAGCTTCCAACAAAAGCCTCAAAATCATCATTAGCAAGATGACCGAGTGCTCCTGAGACTGGGCCAATTGGATCCCATATGCCCTCTGGGGATACCATACCTCCATCAGAACACCCATTGGGGCTACTCCCTATTCTATGGTATATGACATGGTGGAGGTACTCCTTGTCAAATTTGAAATACATTCTCTATGTGTTATGCTCAAAAGTCAAGTCAGTGAATAAGATTGACATCGAAACCGCTAGGATGAACCGATGCTCTTAAATAAGAGAGGCTAAAAGCTCTATATCACATATGTATTACCCGATCATTCAATAAAAAGGCCATGGACTGCGGTGTCCAAGAAGGAGATATTGGCCTCAAAGAAATTATAGAACCCGTCTAGGATCTAAGAGGAAAGTTCAAGCCCAATTAAAATGTCCTTACATCGTGAAGAAAATCCTGTTTGATGGCACTTCTCATAGAATTCTACTCTTTTCTCCCTCGAGAACGATGGTCTCTCCCATCATTTAAATTATAAAAAGGATTATGTATGCCTTAGCGATCGGTACAGATAGTTTAAATATGAAATTCATCAAAGGCACAATAAAATATGTTGAAATCATTGTTCTTTTAAAAAAAAAATAGGAGTACAACTATTACATGATATATCAACGATGGGAATGAAAAATTTCCCACTCCCTTATGAACCCCATAAAAATATCAAAAACAAAAAACCCACATCATTACTAGCTTCACAAAAAGAACTATACACCTTTAAACTTAAAATAACCTTCCCATAACCTCTCATAACCTACATAACCGTCTCATAAATGTTCACCATGCCCAAGACCTTGCATTCAGCTGCCTAATGAACCCACGTCATTATCATTATATGTGCCTGAAGGACCCAAGAATACCATTCTTGGTTGCATTTCTGAATGCACTACATGCGACGATAAGCCATTATAAGCTTCGATAAAACTGCAACACCTTCTTCCAAAGTGTCAAACATCACAAGCTTTCTCTGAGTAGTCTCCTCATCTAGAATCTTCTCAATGACCTGCTTCTATAACCACGTTAGGTAATCCCTCGATATGAACCCAGCCTCCCCAACAGATTGAGATAGATGGGTAGACAATTGGCAATGCTGCCATAAGGGCCCCAATATGATTTTCAAAGACTCAATCAAATATTTTATGGGAAATAAGTTAGTTATGCACGGAGGAACAATTTTCTCCCACCCCTCTTGGTGCAGAAGTATCCATAAAAGAGAGAAAGAGGACTGATGAAGGCCCACTAACCGCACGTACCGGTAATCACCTATTTTTAAGACAAATAACAAATCCCCACCACCACCACGATACAGACCAGCAAAGACCCTGGTTTCAATGCTCTGTAAGCTAGCTCACCCAATTCTTTATCGTTGTGTCAAAGTTGAAGAAAGGCTTAGTAAAGAAGTTGGGAAGGCCTTACAAAGGGTACTCAGGAGTGGCCTCCAGGCATAGTCTCTCAGATAACCACATGAACAGCATGAGAGGGCTCCATAAGACCGTCCTTTTAGGCATCCAGACCATTCAGGGTCTTTGCCAGTATTACCGTGGCTGGGCTATAGTGATAAGACATACACAATACTATCGTGGCTATCTGAGGGCCAACCATCTTGTCACCTATCACCAAAATAAGCTTGGTAGTCAATCCCAGGGCTACGGTATTGGAAAAGGCACACATAGTTATTTTTTATCGGGAGGACGATATTCCCTTCGTGCACAAATAGTAGAGCAGCAGAATGAGAGACATGGAGTAACTCTACTAGTAATACCCGAGGAGAATGGGACAAATTCTATATGGCTACCTCCATACTTGGGTTGACACCCAATATAGCAGAAAAATATTTATAGGTGGGACATACCTCATCTAGACTAATGCTTTTAGAAGATTATTTTATAGGATGACTACGTCATAAGGAGACATGGAGCAACATTAAAGCTTCATAATTGATGTTATAAAGGCACAGAACCTCTAATCCTTTGCGATAGGCCGAGAAAGTTTCAGACACTGGAAGCGCCATTGTAAAAAAAGAAGAAAGATTGTAATGAAAAGAAATTTGAGTTGTGGTGATGAAAACCACCCCTTTTATACTACGAGCATCCATAGAAGATAAGTAATTTGAGATGTTGCTAGACCTTCTGATCCCAAGTACCCATAAGTACACAAGAAGTGCAATAAAATCTAAGGAAGTGATTTTAACTTTACCCTTATGCCTATAGGCAGTCCAAGGGATATGCCCATCGACATCCTCTATTTTTGGAAATTCTCTACTTTCCTCTTTTATATATTACTTCCAAAATAAAGAGTTTTACTTACTTAAAAATCAACCTTTAAACCTTCCTTTTATTTGTTCCATTTTATCGTGTATTTGCAATAAAACCTCACAGAAAATTAAAATGCATGTAGAGTAAATCGCTAAACCAAGATGACAAAAAATGCTTCTGATATCAACTTGTCAAAATGATTACATTGTTTTAATAGGTACAAAAAAGCAAAAGGAAAGAAAAAGAAGACAGAAATTGGGATGCAGCCCGAACCTTCCAAAACCCTCCAAATAGGCAATAAAACCCCCACATCAAGCACCTCGATGAACACGCTTCCCCTGGCGATGTGTGGTAGGCTCCCTATTCTCGAAATTGGATCTCTCCTCAAAATAGTCAGCTGCACCAGGTAGGTGCTGGCCGACTCTCTAATATAGTCATTACTAATGCCATCCAGTCTCGAATATCTTGTAGCTAGGTCATCGATACACAAATATTCTATAAAAAAGCCAAAACACCAAGAAAAGTGTAACACCCTGTATTTTAATTAATTGACTTTAATTATTTTGGAGTAAAAGAAAAATCTTGGAATTAATGGCATTTAAGAATTTAATTGGGTTATTAGTAAATTTTTCAATTGGGAATTAACTCGGGTCTTTTATAAAAAGGCTATAAGGTTTCATTTAAACTTTTAACTGGCAGGTATGTATTTGATTCAGCTAAAATATTTTTATCGGATAATTAAGTCGAATTTTAAAAGATTTAATTTTAGGAATTATGGGGCTCGTTCGAATGACATGCCCTGTCGTTCGAATGACGTCGCATTGTCGTTCGAACGACAGGCGTGCCCATTCGAACAACAGAGGCAGTTTATGGGTGGAATCTCCTAATTGTATTTTAACTCTTAAACCCTTTATATACTAAACTGTTACCGGGCTAGGATTTTAAAAATCACTTTTCTCTCAAACTTTCTCGAGAAAGCTTTTCCAAAACATATTCCTCTCATCTTCAACCCCTAACCCCTACTTTTCAAGTTTTGAAGATTCAATTGGTGTTTCCTCAAGAGGCGATCAACCTTCTATTCAGATTTTAATTCAAGTTAATCACAGGCATGAATACTCTATTCTTTTCCTTTAGTATTATGCGTTTTAAGTGTTGCCTAAACATTAATTCAATATTTTTCTTAAAACTAATTAGAAATCTAATTAGAGAAAGTGGACACATAAAACTTGGGGTTGTTTTTATGAAATCTCTTAATATGAATAATATTCATAACCCTTGGGTGCGTAGGATTTATGAGTGAATTTTGGGTTTTATTGGTGTAGGTTGCATGTAGAAAAACCCTAGTTTTGTAATAAATGAATTTGGGGGCGTATAATTCACGTAATTTAATGAAATTGGAATTTTGTGATATTAATGATGAAACCTCGGTGTATTTAATTTAAATTAGTTATATGAGATTATCTGGGTGTTTATGAGGATGAGATAATTAAATTAAGATTTAATTGAATTGGGCTATCATGAGTAGTTTGGTACATTGATAAATTGTGCTTATTTATGTGACTTGTTGATTTTATTAAAATACCATTGTGACGACGGGTTGTTGGATATTATTGCTCTCCCTATATTTTTAGGATGCCTTTTAGGTATGGGACTAGTGGGTAGGTCTTTTTATGATTTACGCCTGCTAGGTATGGGACTAGTGAGGGTAGATTATTATGACTTTATTATGTCGGGGGTGGGCTGATTTTTGTTCCTTTATCATTACGCTAGCCTAGGCATAAGACTAGGTTGAGGTTTATGTTTGAAATTCATCCTATACATATGGTTGGATGTATTGATAACTTTAGGACCCTTAGGTATGGGACTATGGGGTATTTTGAAGATCTCACATCGATAAAAAGGGAGGGAGAATTTTATAAATTGTGAAATTGAGGATTTGAGAATTAATGCCTAAGATAATAAGATAGGTATTAAAATATATTGGCGACATAATCAGCGAGGACCGACAGTTTAAATGGGCCAGCCGACATTTTATGCCGTGTCGTGTATGGAACCTCATCAATCAGTGAGGGCCGACGGTTTAAACGGGACAACCGGCATTTTGACGAGGGGATGTGTATTTTGGTGGAGAAATCACCCGAGGCGGGAGGACCGCTAAAATAAATTTTGGTGAATTATCACCCGCGGTGGGAGGACCGCCATACCTAATAATTATTAAAGTAAGAACATAAAGAATTAAGAAATTTTGGTAAGTTGAGTTAATTTAATTAACTTCGCGGGACTTGGGAATTTAAAATCATATTGGTGTGCCTTTTTAAATGGGGATCTCTGCGGGTAGTTAGTGATTCATATTTATCGCATATAATTATCCCATTTAATTTAAAATATTCTATTGTGATATTTGTTGCGTATAATGCTATTGTCTGGGTTCAAGGATCCTATTTGAGGGGATTAATGTGTATTCATGCTTGGGGCTCTGACCTCGTACGTTGACTAACTTTTCAGGAAATAGTATTCGGAGAAGCTGCATAGAAGGATTTGGATGTCCAGTTGGAGATACTCTACCTTAGGCATATTGATTTAGTTTATTTTCCATTCCTTCATATTTATTTTGAGACACAGTTTAAGGTTGTGATTGGGACATTCGGTTCCAAAGTTATATGGGTTTTATTCAGTTATGTCATTGAAATCAGTTGGAGAATATTCAGTTCCATATAATAGAGATTGGATTTATTTTGAGTTTAGCATGGAGATGGATCTTTTATCGCTTAGTTGGATGGATTATCTTTTGGGATTGATTATCATTTATCTTGTGGATTAATTTTATATGTCTCATATCTGTCTCATGCTAAGAATGGTATTTTATTTAGTTCACGCCCGGTATAGTTCGGCTGCGTCCGACGCCAGAATTAGGCGGGATGTGACAAAAAGACAAAAGCGAGTGAGTAATGAGAAGAGAAAAATAGAAAAATGGAAGATGAAAAAGGGTCCTACATCTATCCGGAGAGCATCCTCAGGAAGACCCGCAAAGTCATCTATCTCTGTACAAGGGCGATGAGGCACTAGTACCACCTCCCCACTGCGCACTTGAATATGATAAAAAAGGGGGTTGAAATGTTGTGGAAAGGAACCTCCTTCACTGTCATCGTTGTCATCGCACCTCCCCCGTGATATGGGACGATGCCGTTGGTATGCTAGTACCCTCCCATATCCTGCTGTAGGTGGAGGCATATTCTCCAAATTATAAATACGCAAAAAAAATTAACTAGTTGGTCACAAAGTCTTGATAATCGTAGCTTGCCATCATGTAGTGCGTATAAGGCTCACCCACCATAGTCATCGCCCTCTCCTTCTTGGACATCTCCTTCACCCGCCTTATAAACTTTGGGAGAGCCGATATTGGGACCTCCACCTCACCCTCCATAACCCACCTCACAACCCTCTCTCTCAGGTACCAGACATACCCGAACTCATATGCCAGTAGCCACCTCATCTGGGCATGTAAGCCCATAATACTTGTGGCCATCGAAGACAAGCGCTGGGGGTAGAAGGTCACCTGTTTTCCTAGAAAGAATAAGTAGTCTACCAAGGTGAAAAGAGAAGTTTTGAAACTCTGAAAAAGACAAGAGCAGAAGCCTAACCTGATTACTCATGAAGGCGTTTAATGTCGGCCGCACATCCTTCAAAGATAGGGACTGGTTCGATCGCTTGTGTGACTTTTTCCACCTATAAATTCTAGAGAAATTCCCCGTCTCTCTTGCCTTCAGGGATGTCAACCCGACATTGTGACCAGTCACCTCATAAAACCACATCTACAGTAGGCAATACAGATGTCAAAAGAATGAAAACAAAAAAGAAAGTAAGGAAATAAGAGGAAATTTAATCTAAAGATTACATCCAACCGATACGTGGGCCCCGTGAAAGTCTATCGACAACACCGCCAAAAGCATCCAAAGAAGCATATAGTTAAGCTAACATAATGTTCCCCCAGTTGTGAAAGTGGATCTCCGAGATGATCCTCAGGAACAGGAAAGACCATAGGTGGACGCCATCACTGCTCGTCACCACCACATACCCTCCCAACATAAGAAGAATATATAAGTGGGCTACCCTACTGATTTGCTTCCCGTCGATCTCATCATTATGTCTAAATAGCAAAATCTTCTTCAGAATAAAGATGCATAAAGATTACCCTAACACAATCCTCCATATGTCACCCAAAGTAACCCACACTACCACCTCTGAAACGCATAGGGTGTCATCCACCACTATCTGTTGCTCCTCACACCTTAGCCCCATCATCTACTGAACGTATAAAGGAGTAATCATCATCTCCCCAATGCCCTTTTGATATATGTGGGTCGTATCCCACCACCTTTCGCCTAAAACGCACAGTACTGCCATGGAACACGGTATCTTATTCAAGGCCCCCGCTAATGGGCCAAATTTGATAGCCTCTACCATTTATCAAATAACCATATGAAGGTATTCCCATACTTCCTTCATTCCAGTTGACCCCCAAGAGAGAATATTCGATGAAGCTATGTCAACTTACATAAAAATTAATAAAAACACTTCAGTATCCCAAGGATGAAAAGGAAAAGAAAAATAAATGGAAGCCAAAGGGAAAACATTTACATAGCCATCAGGGTTCTTTACTCCTACAGAATAATAATGTGTCGTCTCTTGCAGTAGTTACCTCTCATCAAGCACAAGCTCAAAGTTTTCATAAACATTCTCATTCCCTAATACTAGCACCACAATAACATGTCCTTCTAAACCTTCCCAGTTATCAGTTGTCATCAAGTTGTTGTTGTTATTGTTGTTTGAGGTACCCTCCCTGATTTATTTTGCAGAAAAAAGACTCGAAATTGATTACTATATAGGGAAAACAAGACACTCAATTGAATGAATGTGTGAAGAAATGATGAGGGTCACCTCATTTTTATAAGGGACTAAGGGGTATGTCAATCGGCAGTTCCCGAGACCAACCTATTAGCAGTGACCTTTCCTTTTCCCTAAGAAACCCAAGAATTTATGTCGTATGCTAATAGGCACCCATGGCGATGCTTATTGATATCCCCCTAAAAATTTCGTTACAAAAATTCTAAAAAATCCAAAAAATTCTAGAAAAATTCTCAAAAGGTCCCCATAAGGTCAAGTGCATCATGACTCTGAGAAAAACTCATTAAGAAGTACGGAACCATTTATAAAAGTTCCCAATATCCACCAGGATCAAAAGTAGAATGCATTAACACTTAGAAAACTCTCATTACCAGCAAACTCCCCATTAAAACCAAAATCGAAGTGCGCCTGCTCTCTTTATACCAACACCCTCGCCCGTGACGTCAAGTTTGAAGAAAACTCCCCATAAATAACTCTTTAGGTCCATAAAATTGACCTAAGTCCTCAAAAATTTATTGAATCTCTAAATCAATTATTTTATCTTTTAGGTTTGCAGAATCGACCTCGACTAACTAAATCGGTAATCATAACTATTTAGGTCCATGAACTTGACCTAGGTCCTCAGAATTGACCTCGACCTGCTAAATTGGACATTTTAACTTCTAGGACCATAGAATCAACCTTAACCCTATGAATTGATCATTTCAACTCTTTAGGTTCATAACATCAACATTGAAAATCGGTTATTTCAACTCCTTTGGTCTGCGAAATTGGCCTCAACCCCTAGAATGGGTAATTTCACCTCCTTAGGTCCGCAGAATCAGCCATAATCACTTGAATGGGTAATTTTAACTTCTTAGGTTCTTAGATTCGACCTCGATTACCTAAGTTCATCATATACACTCCAATGGCCTCGACCCATTGAATTAGTCACCTCAACTCTTTAGGTCCACAGAATCAACCTCGACCATCTGAATCGATCATCTCAACTCTTTAGGTCCAAAGAATGGACCTTGACCCCCAGGATTGTCATCTCAATTCATAGGTCCATGGAATCGACCTTAACCCGGTGAATCGATCACCTTAACTCCTTAGGTTCATAAAGTAAATCTCAACCCTTAAACTAACCATGTTTTAACCAACATAAAGGTCCCTAAACCCTCAAATATTGATTATGTGTATATCTTTTGACGACCTCTGCTTGTCCTAAGCTATCCGATTGAGGGGATATGTGGGCACCCCATCCTTGTAGTCCCAAAATACCTTTTTAGGTCCCTAAAACTTACGCTCCCACCATAAGACCCTAGGTGTAATACCCTATCCTTAAAATTGAATAAATTATATATAGATTATAATTGAGTAGGATTTAATAATGATTATGGAAGAATTATGGGTAAAATTGGAGAATATAAAAGAAGAAGAAAAGATGGATCGTTCAAACAACAATGGGATGTCGTTCAAATGACCAGGGTATGTCGCGAGAAGGCCCCGAGATACAGGGCTTCTAACAACGTGCTACTACTTTACAATAGTAGGCTGCGTGAAAGGTCGCACAATTTACAATTCAAACAACATGGGGAAGGCGTTCGAACGACATAGGCTTGTTGTTCTAACGACGTAGGTAGAATTTTTATTCTCAGTTGCCCTTGTGCGATATCACGATTTTGGTCCTTGAATTGTTGAGTTGTCAAAATTTAGCGAGCCCATATGGGGAAAAATGGATTTGGAAGGATTGGGGGTGTTTTATAAGGGTTGTTTGGGTTATCTGGGGTTATTTAGTGTTGGGAGAAAATGGAAGGAGGAGAGAGATGTGGGTTGTCTTGGAACTCCACCCACCACCATTTTATGTAATACCCCACCATGTTCAAGCCTACAATACCCATTTCCACCATCGATAAAGAAGAGCAACAAATCAGGGTATATTCAGGGGATTTTTGAAAAAAAAAATGAAGGTGGGTTTTCATAGTGTTGAAGGGAGTTTTGCTTAGAAGCTTGATGGGGAATGCTTTTGGAGTAAGACAACCTCCTTGAGGCCACCTTAGGAGGTGGAAGGTTACCATCTTCTTAGACCTTTAATGCCTATAATTTTGGAACTCCATTTAAGGTGAGAAAAACCTTACTCTTGTATTAAGATTATATTTGCATATTTTAGTCTTGGTAGCTAGATTACATGAGCAGGGTTCATTTGATTAAATGATAACAATTGATGTGTAGAAATAATAAACATTTTAATGGAATAAAAATGTTGCAAAAATATTATTTTGTTGGAAATAAAGAATGGATAATTATTTCAAGGTTTTGAAAGGTTAAAAGTGGGTTTTTCATAAAAATGGTATATTTTAAAGAAATATTGAGGATGCAAATTTTATGTCAAAAAATATTTGCAAATGATGTGATTTTGTTGAGATATTGGTGAAATAATAATATTTCAAAGTTCTTGCAAATTGAAGGTTTTATAAAAAATAGACAGTTGTTGAGGTTGAAGAAATAAAAAACCTTTTGTTCCTTAAAAATGCATTTTTTTGCAACTTAATTAATTTCTAGAATGAAAAATGTGTTTAACCCATTTAATAGGATTTTAAGGTTTAAAATCCATTCTCTCATCAGCATAAACTTGTAGTATTTTGACATTAAGTGTACAAATAAGTTTAAACAAGATTTGTTCGGTTTAAACATGAAATAAGAGGTGTAGAAATTATTGTCCTTACAGGTATGTGAAAAGGGGTTAAAATATGATAAGAATAAAGTGTAAGACTGCATGTAAAATAAAAGAAATGGTATTTTATTATAAAATTAGTCTTTCGGTGTAATTAGATTTCTTGAATGGAAAAGTAAAGAAATATCTACTTTGGAAATATTGTTAGTAAAAGTGTTAAAAGGGGGTTGAAGTTGAAAAGGAAAAATAAAGAGATAAAGGTATTTCCAATTAAAAAGAATATTAATCCAAGTGTAAAAGGGTATGAATGTGTTAAAACACTTAAGAAGTTAGTATGGATGACTTAATAGTGTCTTGGGGAAATTAACATTTGTGAATATGAAGTAAAAGGGTGATTTTGGAAATAAATGGGTAAAATGGTAATTTTACTTAAAATGGAACATTTTTATGAAATAAAAATGTTGAAAAGGGTGTTATACAAGATGGTCTTAAATAAATATGATTTTTAGAAAAAAAAATTAAGGTTTAAATGAGAGGGACATGAAATGGTAAAATTTCAAGTGTAGTGCAAATTGGGGTGTAACCCCGGGGTTTGGCTTCGGTTGGGTAAAAAGGAAAGGTGGGTAATGTGGACATTTGTAAAATGTTAAAACACATTAAAAGGAACTCAGATGATATCGATATAAACAAGAAGGGCTCGGATCCCTTGGGTGAAAAACCAAAAAGCACTGGCCAAAGCATATGGCACGCATAGCCGGCGGTGTAGAGCCCGTTGAAGTATGTGGTATTGGAAGATTCCGACAAAAGATAAAAGGAATAAGGAACATGTCAAGAAATGGATTCTGTGGTAAAATGTGTTAATACAACCTAACTTGAATGAATTAATAAATGTTCCAGTGAAGGTTAAAGTGGACAAGTAAATGTGTAATTGATAAATGTCCATAGAGTAAGGAAAAAGGGTAAAGTGAGTGGGTAAATGGGTGATTAATCAACCTAAGTGGTTAAAACCATAATTAACACAAGATTATATTGTAAAAAGGTTTTCAAAGATTAAATAAGTATTTTCTTACACGGGATTTACCCGTGTTGAAAGGGTGAGTTTCAATGAGAATATTAAAGTGGGTTGGATAAAACAAATAGAGTGATTTCAGTAAAGGAATGTGTTCGAATAAATCAAATGTAGTGATTTCAAATGTTGAACCGGTTGTGCTAAATAAAGTGAGGCATGCTAAGACTATGTAAAGGAATTCTTTTACAAGATTTAGATAAATTAATTTGAATAAATAAGGTTTATAAAAGTAAAACTCGTTTCATGCATTAAATATATGTAAGTATATGTGAATATATATACTATGTAATTGCATGTGCACGTTGGCATGACATGTTGAGTTTCTTTTTTGTCATTCGATTCTATACTTCATTTGTATATTTCCCATTGGGAATAGACTCACTCCCTCCCTTTGTTATGGCAGGTTGGGAGCGGTTTCGTATTTTGAGGGCATTATACAGGTAAATATTTTCTTATTTTTTACGTTGGTAGCTTTGTATACTTGGACTTAAGGGTGCTCCCCGTGGGTTCCTCACGTAGTTTATTTCGAAACTAAAATCGCATGCTAAACAAGTGAAATGTTAATTTAAATATAAGTGGACTAGCAACATTATATAAGATTGTTTCATTGCACTTCACACCTAACACTCGGGTCGGATTAGGTCGATTACGAGTAATCCATAAATCTGGGTCGGGGAGTTACAAATGGTATCAGAGGTCTAGGTTCAAGGTTCCTTTCCTGAGTTACGTCGTGAGGTAGGTATCGGATCTCTCGACGTCAGTGTTGGGTATGGCGGGTTATTCTAGTTTACTGACGGTTTATTTCCTGTCATTGACGATAAAGTCAAAGGTGTTAGCACGACAAGTGGGTTAGTGCCAAGTGGCACATAATTAAGTTAATGGTTATTAATCGCTTATGCACTTCTGATTTAAAGTGTAGTAATTTATGGGTGTCCATTCAAGCCTATAGTGATGACAGCGTGGTTGTTAGTGTGAGGTTCTTGTGTTGAATTTTAATAGCATATAACCATCTCTGGTGTTGATAGAATGAAATGACGCCCATTGGGCAAGTGGCACACGTCGCATATAGCCAACGGTAGAAGTTGATGATTAGGGTGTCTCAACTAGGCACTAATGATTGGTGATTGAAAGAAATATAACTCTTAGGTGCGGAACTTACGAGGAATTAGCATCGATGGCATAGTTAGAAAAATTTGATTATTGGAGAAAATTGTAATTGATGGTATTTCAGTGAACACGTGAAGTTATGTAAGCTAATAGTAGCAATGTCGTAACCCTTTATGTGAAATGTATTGTGAGATAACTTTGGCAATGAGATTAGCTTGTAAGTAATAATAGTGAGTAGTGTTTGTTATGACCTAACTGCAAAGGTTGTATACTTCACATTTGGAGACTAGATAACTGAATAGCATTCATAAGTATCGACTTTGTGGTGAGAACATATTAGTTCCTTTGGTTGAGGAGTTAGGTTGGGTATACCTTCATTATGATGTGATATTGAGGAATATGATTCTGCATGGCGTCTACAGTATAGACCATGGTATTTATTGGCAATACTCGACATCCCATAGCCTACCAACATCTATGTAGTCGTGCTTACTAGTAGTTTAGCACACGATATGATATTTTCATAGTGAGGTAATTTAGTTGCCATAGTTGAACAGTCATTGAGGATTGGGTGAGGCAAACCTTGGGGTTACTAGGTTGTAGGAGATACATCGTATCATGACAAGACCCTTAGTAGCAATAGTTGTGGTTTGTACGTGGATCTTACTAATAGCTTCTTGGAAGAAAGGTAAGATTAGTATTTAAGTGTTGAGACTCGTTTTAGCCGCCGAGGTAATAACTAGGTGCGAGGTAATCCTAATGTGAGAGTAGTTTATAGGCACGTTGATATGCCTATAGGATAAATTGTATGTGACATTATTAAGAATAAATATAGAACATTATGACGCCTTGAGGTGCTTAATGATTAAGGTTCACTATAGAAAGAAGTTCGTAAACTAGTGTCTTTGCGAGCATCGGGTAATTGCAATATGGGTATCTAAAGGTTCGTAGAGTTCATCTATGATAATAACGGTTTAGATGATGAAATCTTACTAGCTTGGGATTTTTACATGAAATGTGTTTGGTGTTCTTAGGAGAACAGTTAAGTTCGGTAAGAGAACGCAGTAGCATTCTAGTAACGATAGTGCTGAGGGTTAGGTGATAATCCCAGATTGCTGGTCATATAGCATACACACCGCGTACGGCTTCCCAAATTGGCATAAATGGTAATGTAATCCCTAAGGTAGGGTGATACTTGTGTCGTTATAGGAGTGGTGCTTGGATGTCTTGGAATGGCTAGTATGGGTGTGGTGATACTTGATTTCAGGATGTATTAGGAAATGTATTCGAATCTTAGAGTGATGATGCCATGTCGATATTTAAAAATGGTAATTAAGGTGGGGTAGCATCGAAACATAATTATTATGTCAATGTGTCGACGATATATGCTGGGGTGGCCTTAGCAATGTAAGCATAAGTTTTTGGCACATCTTGTCAAGATGGACGAGTTAGAGGATGTAGCCTAGTGTGGAATTTAGAATACTTGGGGTTCCAATGACGACGGGTGTGGTTGTCACGAAAATTTCGTGTGGCTAGAAAAGGTAAGGTGAATTGGTGGAAACCTTGTGGTAAAAAAGGACATGGTTAGGTGAGTGCCTCGTTTGAGCCAAGTAATATCCATGGGGGTTTGGGATTTCGATCAAAACATGTAAAAGAAGACAATAACCTAGATGTTATAGGTTGGTGACATCGTCACTAGTAATTGGACAAGATCAATGACTAGAGCGTGAGATGTCTTCTAACCAAAAGGATTCATTTATGCCAAGGATGTGAAAGATAGATCCTTTCTCCCAAGTAGGGAAGTAGGGAATTAACTTCTTAAAGGACTGCTAATTCGTAAATTGCCTTCGTATTGTGAGAATGAATGGTTGCGATTCAATTCGCCACTGCCAGTAACTCAAGTCAGGGCGCGTGGCTATGATTTGTGCTTGATGAGAACTCCAGGAATGAGTGGCATGATTTCAAGTATACGACGTAGGTTCACTTTCGTGAGTCAGACTCGGATACCTATGGGCGAAATTCCTCAGGACAGTTGCTTGCTCCTTCTGACTCAAGTGTATTCCTTTTAGTTTTGATAATCAAGAAATGGTATTCTCACCTATGTGGTGACACAGATTGGTATCGCGTTATGGTACGACATGGTTAGGAACGGGAGAGCGCGGTAAACCGGGTTTGGTCAATGTATCTTGGTAATTAGGTGTGCCCATTTGAGGTATTTTTGCTATTGTATAAGGTTTTTCAAACGGGTGGTGATGTTTCGGCCACACGATTTGCTCGTAGTATCAATCCCTTTTAAGACTAGTGGGCTTTCGACTGGTCGGCTTGAAAGTCAGTGGATTGGGTTGCGAAGAGTAGGATAATGACTCGAGGATATGGTATAATGTTGGAAATTGAGGAAAAAGTTATAACATGATGTTGCCTTACCACGGTGAGTGGATTATAATGGGACTCTAGTGAGTACCCAAGGATGACACACCTAGGGTAGTACTAGACTCAACAGAGTGATGCAGTGAAAGGTTTAAACCGGGAATGCAGTAATAATTTGATGGGATTATTCCTCCTTAGAGTGAGAGAATAGCATTGTATGGTTATCGACAAGCTCATGCGAGTTGTGTAGTTAGGATAACATGAAAAGTTTTGTAACACAGGATGTACGATCCTAAGCTAGAATTGATTTTTGGTATTATATATGACGATTGGTTGTATTATGATTTGCTTTGGGTGTGCGTTGATCGCAAGAATGGATTTTCCCATAGAAGCGTCGGTATGTCTTAGGTACTAGCATAAGTACTGCTACGAATGGTCTAGACTTGATCATAAGGTGAGTGGAGACTTGGAGTCTATCATGTAATGTCATGGTTGATGAAATGGTGAGCATTAGAGCATGTTACATGTTAGGTATTTTGTGACCTTAGTGTTGAGAACTTCGATGAGCTATCTTAGAGGATTTTTAGGACTTCGAATAGAAATTGGTGGACCCCATAATCTTGAGGATTGATGGATCGAGAATTTCGGGAACGAAATTCCCCAAGAAGGGAAGTTTGTAGTACCCTATCCAAAAAATTAAATTAAATTATATATGGATTATAATTGAGGAGTGAATGATGATTATGGAAGAATTGTGGCTAAAATTGGAGAAAATAAAATAAAAATAAAAAGGGGTCGTTCAAACGACAATGGGTTGTCGTTCAAATGACAAGGGTATGTCGCGAGAAGGTTGCGAGATATAAGGCTTCTAGAGATGTGCTACTGGTTTACAGTAGCAGGTCGCGCAATTTATAGTTCGAACGACATGGGGAAGTCGTTCAAACGGCATAGGTCGAATTTTTAATCTCAGTTGCCCTTGTGCGCTGTCACATTCCTGGCCCTTGGATTATTGAGTAATCAAAATCTGGCAAGCCCAGATGGCGAAAAATGGGATTTGGAAGGATTGGGGGTGTTTAATAAGGGTTGTTTGGTTTATTTGAGGTTATTTGGTGTTGAGATAAAATGGAATAAGGATAGATAGATAGAGAGAGAGGTGGGTGGTCTTCCACCTCCACCCAAAGCCAAACCACCATTCCACAACCATTTTATGTAATATCCCACCATGTTAAATCTTATAATACACATTTCCACCATTGGTAAAGAAGAGCTATGAATTTTAGAGGGTATATTAGGGGGATTTTTGGAGAAGATGAAGGTGGATTTTCATGGAGTTGAAGGGGTTTTTTCTTGGAAGCTTGATGGAGCATGCTTTTGGAGTGGGGCAACCTCCTTGAGGCCAATCTTCTTAGACTTTTAATGCCAATCATTTTGGAACGCCATTTAAGGTGAAAAAAAACCTTACTCTTGTATTAAGATTATATTTGCATATTGTAGTCTTGGTAGCTAGATTATATGAGTAGGGTTCATTTGATTAAATGATAAAAATTGATGAGTAGAAATAATAAATATTTCTATGGAATAAAAATATTGCAAAAATGTTATTTTGTTGGAAATAAAGAATGGATAATTATCTCAAGGTTAAAAGTGAATATTTAATGAAAATGGTATATTTTCAAGAAAGATTGAGGATGAATGTTTTAGAAAATAAAGTGTTTGTAAATGATGTGATTTTGTTGGAATATTGGTGAAATATTAGTATTTCAAAGTTCTTGCAAAAATGAAGGTTTTATGAAAAATAGACAGTTTTTGAGGTTGAAGAAATTATAAAAAATGCCTTTTGTGTCTTAAAATGTATTTTTTTGCAACTGTAATTAATTTTTAGGATGAAAAATGTGTTTAGCCAATTTAATAGGATTTCAAGGCTTAAAATCCATTCTCCCATGAGCATAAATTTGTAGTATTTTGACATTAAGTGTAAACACAAGTTTAAAGAAGATTTGTTGGGTTTAAACATGAAATAAACGGTGTAGAAATTCTTGTCCTTACAGGTGTGTGAAAAGGGGTCAAAATATGATAAGGATGAAGTGTAAGACTACATGTAAAATAAAAAAAATTGTATTTTATTATAAAAGTAGTCTTTCGGTGTAATTAGATTTCTTGAATGAAAAAGTAAAGAAATATCTCATTTGGAAATATTATTAGTAAAAGTGTTAAAAATGGGTTGAAGTTGAAAAGGAAAATAAAGAGATAAAGGTATTTCCAATTAAGAAGAATACTACTCTAAGTGTAAAAGGCTGTTAATGTGTTAAAACACTTAAAAAGTTAGTATGGATGACTTAATAGTATTTTTGGGAAATTAACACTTGTGAAAATGGAGTAAAAGGGTGATTTTGGAAACAGATGGGTAAAATGATAATTTTACTTAAAGTGGAACATTTTTATAGGATTTTTATAGGATTTTACTTAAAGTGGAACATTTTTATAGGTAAAATGGTCTTAAATAAATAGGATTTTTAGAAAAAAAATGAAGGTTTAAATGAGAGGGACATGAAATGGTAAAATTTCTAGTGTAACGCAAATTGGGGTGTAAAACCTGGTTTTGGCTTCGGTCGGGTAAAACGGAAAGGTGGGTAATGTGGACATTTGTAAAATATTAAAATACATTAAAAGGAACTTGGATGACACCAGAATAAGGAATAAGGGCCCAGAGCCCTAGGGTGAAAAGTTCGAAATCACTGGCCAAAGCATATGGTGCACATGGCCGATGGTGTGAAGTATATGGTAGTGGGAGATTTCGAGCAAAGATAAAAGAAATAAGGAACATGTCAAAAAATGGGTTATGTGGTAAAATGTGCTACTAAAACCTAACTTGAATGAATAATAAATGTTCTGATAAAGGTTAAAATGGACAAGTAAATGTATAATTGATAAATGTCCATAAAGTAAGGAAAAAGGGTAAAATGAGTGGGTAGATAGGTGATTAAGAAACATAAGCGGTTAAACCCATAATTAACACAAGAATGTGTTGTAAAAATATTTTCATAAATTCAATAAGTATTTTCTTAAACGGGGTTTGCGTGTGTTGAAAGGGTGAGTTTCAACGAAAATACTGAAGTGTGTTGGATTAAAGAAAAAATGGTGATTTCAGTAAAGTAATGTGTTCGGATAAACCGAATGCAGTGATTTCAAGTATTGAACTGGATGTGTTAAATAAAGTGAGAAATGCTCGGACTGAGTAAAGGAAGTCTTTTACAAGAGTAAGAAAATTAATCTATAAATAAGGTCTTCGAAAGTAAAAACCGTTTCATGCATTGAATATATGTAAGTGTATATGAATATATATATATATATATACTATGTAATTACATCTGGACGTAGGCATGGCGTGTTGAGTCTTTTTTCTGTCGTTCGATTCTATACTTCACTATTATATTTCGCATTGTGCATAGGCTCACGCCCTCCCTTTGTTACGACAGATTTTTGAGGGCGTTATATAGGTAAGTATGTTCTTATTTTTTTTACGTTAGTAGCTTTGTATACTTGTATTTCGAGGAGCTCCCCATGGGTTCCCCACGTAGTTTATTTTGAAACTGGAATCGCATGCTAAACAAGTAAAATGTTAATTTAAATAAAAGTGGACTAGCAACATTATATATGACTGTTTCATTGCACTTCACACCTAGCGCTCGGATCGGAACGGGTTGACTACAGGTAACCCATAAATTCGGGCCGGGGAATTACACTAGGTCCTACTCTGAGATCTAATCTATAAGTCATCGGGTGCTCCCGAGTCCTATTTGACCTCAGTCAACTCTCCTACCTGAGCACAACCTCTCATAAGGATTTGAGTTCAATTTTCAATGGTCCACATTGTGCACGAATCAGCCGCATGGTTCATGCGTACTCATTTGTTTACTTAGAATCTTAATCTAGAGGCAATTGGGCACTCCTGAGCACCATTTTACCTCGATGAACTCTTCAAATCTGAGCAAAGATTATTGAAATCTCGTTGGACTTTGAATTACCTTTCCACGGTTCATATCGTGCATGAATCGACCTCACAGTTTGCGCGTACTCACCTTTTTACTTCAAGACCTGATTTAGAGGACACTGAGCACTTTCAAGCCCAATTTGTCCTTGGTCAACCGTACAAAAAGATTGAAGCTATCGAAACCTCCCAGGGTTCTTAATTCCCTTTCTAATAGTCCACGTCGTTCACAAATTGGAATCACGGTTTGTGCATACTTTCCTTTTCACTCTCAGAACCCTTATTTAGAGGCCATCAGATTCTTCTGATCCCCGTTGAACTCCGGTAAAACCTTAAACTCAGGAGTGCCTCATTGATTCTGGTAGGTCTTTGAATACCCTTTCCAATTGTCCCGACCGTGTGTGATTCGAGCTTACAATTTGCATTTTATGCTTACTTTTTCAAAAAAGTTCGTTACGGACTGCCTATAATCACCCCCAACCCCATGCATATCGGTATGATGTACTTTCTTTGGCAAACAAGGCAGGGCTTATGCCAATAGGCATGTGACAACCCGCCAATCTGAAATAGGGGGTGGCCAGCCCAATACTCCAAAATAACGGAATCATGGATGGAATCATTCTCAGCATCACAACAAAAATAGAAGTATGCGGGATAACCACTCCATTTTTCAGAAAAACGGGTTGTCAAAAATTTTTAATTTTAAAGTTTATAAAAGAAAGCAACTTAACAACCCAATAAATAGGAAGTGGAAATCCAAGCTAAGTTATATTACTTACACCCGAATATACAATAAGGGACCGAATATGCTGTCGGTCACAGATGCATACAATGAGATAAAACATGTTAATGTAGATTACATAATACATTTCATTAAGCAATTACAAAAGCTTGGGCCTCTCGCCCGAGTAAAAAGAGACCCGATCATAGCTAGAATACAAAAATGAAAACGTCTATACCAAATCTGTCCCGTAATACCCGTAAAGCATCACGGCTCTTCAAAATCGTCAGAATAGGAAGGTCAGAACAGGCATCCTTGCGGCGGAGTACCTGAGCGGATAAAATATGCATGCACAATAAGAAATATGAACGGGTCAGGGCCCGGTTTTATATGATCACCAGATGAATAAAGAGTATGACAATTATGAATGATAATCATGAGTAAATAAGGAGAATCTAACTACACAATTTTGTGCATACTAAGACAATTTAATAAATCATGAACCTAATTTAATTATGCAGGAGAACAAAAATAATTAACATTTAAATTAGGAGCTTACATCAAAAACTTGCTCCATTTCTATAGTCCATTCCTTAGTAGGAAGATATAGTCAAAATTTTAAACTCTTTATGGCTTTTATCTCAATTACATACCCTTCCTGGCATTCCATTCCTTAGCAGGAATATTATCATCAACAAATGCTCTTTGTGGCATTTCATTGTGCTCTTTATGGAACTTCATCATGCTCTTTATGGCATATCTCATACATCAAGTCCCACTTGATTATGAATAGTTATATTTATATATATATAACGTTTCTAAGACCACCCCCCCCCCCGAGTTACCCCACTGGGCGCGCCCCTAAATGACCATCATCTTCCAAAGCCTATCTATACAAGATAACCTGGGCACCTATAACGCAAAACATCGGGAAGCGGCCATATGCCTGCGGGAGAGTCAAGACCACACCCGGAATCCCCTCACTAGCGCAGAAAACATAACATAATCGCTCAAATGGCCTATGGACTATATCCACCCTGCATTCACTAGCCAGAGGGCATCACCAAATGCGCGAACTTCCCTTATGATGTCATTTAGAGAGGTGTGTATAAGTCAATTAGCATTTACCATTTTCATGATTAAGTAAATTATCATTTACCATATGTATTGCCATTACCATTTCATTTTCTTTCCATATATATATATATATATATATATATATATATATATGTTTCATTTTATCCGAAACCATAATCCTTTACATTATTGTAAATACCTCATTTTATACCTGGAGCCATACTTACTACGTCTTATTGTTATAACCTCTATGAATAATTAAACTCTTAATTTATTCTCCCAAGATTCGTTTGGGGTATCATGATAAACCATCAAGACTAACATAGCTCGATTGAGCTTCTAAAGTCTCCCGGATATAACACTAAGGCTCCTAGTTTCATAATAATCAACTAGAAGAAAAGAATGCCCTAACATCAATTGGCATATCCCCGGAAAAACCCCACATAACGTATTTCTAATCTAGGACGGTTACCCCTCTCATCTAGGACTCTAAAACTCTAATTTTACTTCATTCAAGAAGGTTCCTAGTCCCCATTGAGGAGAA
Source organism: Sambucus nigra (assembly GCA_949130495.1). Lineage (NCBI taxonomy): Eukaryota > Viridiplantae > Streptophyta > Magnoliopsida > Dipsacales > Adoxaceae > Sambucus > Sambucus nigra. The sequence continues at coordinate 264,687,369 of OX422211.1, read as the reverse complement.
TAAATCTTGGAAACAAAATAAAGTTTAAGGATAAAAAAAACAGGGGACCGGTCGACCGGTCATGAGACCGCGGTCGACCGGGTCTCCAAATTTTGCCTAAAAAGAAAAGCAGAAAGCTCAAATTGGAGGGGCCAGTCGACCGGTCAGAAAATCGCGGTCGATCGCGCACACTGTTTATGCCTTTGTGGGAAAGCAGTAAGCCCTCTCGCGAAGGCCCGATCGACCGGTCCTGGGACCGCGGTCGACCGGTCATAGCAGACCTAGGGTTCTTCCTTCTTCCAAAATTAAACCCAAGTGAAAATTTCACTTTTTCCAAATCCCAAATCTCTTCCATTTTGAACACAACCAACAACCTTGATCTACCCAAAGATTATCCTACATGATTTATAACAATTATAACTCACAATTTTATCATCAAAACTAAGATTAGGGTTTAAATCCCATAAATTACATTTTTGATCCATAAATACAAATAAACAACTATCACACAAATTATTCATCTTAAATCATATATTAGAAAGTAGAAAACTTGCCTTGCTGTAGAAAATCTCAGATTTCTTTGTGTAGTAGCCACAATCCATCTTCAGTCTTCATTATCTCTCTTCTTTCTCCACTTTTCTCTTCTTCTCTCTTTTTCTCTCTATGTTTAAGACATGAAATGAGGAAATGAAATAAGGGGCAAGACTTAAAATTGTGGCTTAAGTCTAAAGTCTCCAACTTAAATGGTTAATACCACATTAAAATGACTCCCAAACACGCGTTTAAGTTAAAACCGGGTAAAAGTGCCCAAAACCCAAAAATACAATATAGCACTTATTTTAACTGTCTCAGACATTCTGAGACTATCTGCACCCTCTAAATTGGCTTTTGAAAATTTTATAATTTATTTCAAGTTCCAAATTTCATTTAAATCAAACTGGTAAATTAATATAAAATTAACCTCCTAAAAGCGAGGGTTGTTACATACTCCCCCACTTATGAGGGAATTTTGCCCCTAAAATTCAGGCATACCCTATACGCATAAAGGGTATACTATCTTAATCTATCATTCTATCGTCTTTAATAAACCCTTGTTATTATAGCGTCCCAAAATGGGCTTGGACTAAGGTCGTCTCTAGCGATCTCAGTCTACAATCTTTGTACTCTGGCATAGCACGAAGCGTCCCTTGCAACTACCAATTTTAACCTCCTATGGAGGAAAAATGATAACCACGCGACTCAGTGTAATTAGTCTTACAATTGAATCGCGTTACATCATACGTCAGGGGTACTCACACCAACGGTAAGTGACTTAACCCCAACACTACTCAACTTCTCCTTGCATAGCCGTAGCTCTTCAAAGCATATGGCTCAAAAGCCCAATCATTGAGGAATTGTTCCAGGACCACTACAAGTCCAAGGGACCAATCGTTCACTGGCCTTATTCAACGAGTATGAAATTTACTCACCCGATTACACAAGACCACCCACGGTGCCATAGCTTAGAAAATGATTCAAATTCTTGTACGGAAAATTTCCATCCACACAAGTCATTGCTCCCATCCATCTAATTATCCCAAGGCGTACATTCGAAGCATGTCTCTCAGCCTTAAGTCAACTCCCTCCAATCATCCACCCACTTTAGGGTGGTAAAATATACTCCATTTCCATACAGCTCTCATTTCTTCATAGAAACTTTACCCTTCTTCATTTCACCGCTACTCTTCTTCATGCGAGTAGGTGAAATGGTCAATCATAGATCAAAATGCTCTCGCTACAAAATCTTCCGAGTCATGCTCGTTCTACTTGGCTTCCCACGTCATCAGTAATTTCTCCGACAGGTTTTCTACTCGACGTACCTATTACCCCAATCGCATTCCCTTAGCGAATGAGAAAAATCCGTTTGATAGTTCTTTACGAACTCCAAACACCAACTCTATTACTCCCACAACATATTGCAACAACTTGTTACTCGCGAGAAGGACCAAATTTCCTGTCCAGGAAGTAGTGCCTTATCTATTTAAGGTGATCACTACCACGATGAATTTTAATTCAAGCATGGGATAATACTTCCCACAAGTTTAAGCTTGTGAGATGAATAAAAAAAATGGGTTTATGCTCCAGTATTATTACTCCCCAACCTGGCAGAAACTTATTCCTTAAATCCACCCTCGAGCTTACTATCATGGGCTCAGGAGTGAAGGTCAGCCCATCCATTAACTCCCCAAAAGTGCAGTCGCCACGTAATACCATATCTAAGAAAGGCCTCATCTCCTTCGGCCTAAACTACCAAACCTCTCGAGACCCCATAAATCTCGTTCCTAGGAATCTAATCCCTCATAGAGTTAACCCACAACTTATTCATGGTTAACTCCTTACCGCCTTCCTAAATTAACATCACATACCCTAAAGACCTAACGTCCTAATAATCCTAAAGTCTATCTATATAGATACTATCTAAATCATAAGAATATAATACTAAATATATCCCAAGTGCACAAGACCTTACTCAACTTCCGACATTCGCTCGGGTTCATGCGTGGGACATCTCGCCGAAGCGAAATCCAGATAAGGAACCCTCCCGTTACACTACTACCTCGCATTGTCGGTCATCGAGATATGACGGTCTAAGACACATAATCGGGACCGGTAAGTTCTAATTTATAACCTTACTAGCAAGATTTTACTTCTATGTTTTACCATTCAAAAATCAAAATTTCGATTAATCGGATATTTACTTTCTGTAAAGTCTTTCAAACATATATCCCATTATATAAACATGGCCTTCTCATCAAGGCATAATCCAGAAGTCTCAATTCGACTTCATATCTCAGTCTCCCTCACATCGATCAGAGGAGAGAACTATGTACAGTGCTTCTATCTCGCACTTTAGTAGCCCTTAATCACTCAACTACGTGATTCTTGGCTAAACCTTCCAACCCCACTTCCAACAACAGAATAAAATAAAAGAAAGAAAAAGAATAGCGCCTCTCCACTCATAACATCGTTAATTATTCATGCGGTGGAGTGTCCCGCAAAGCGAAATCCAAACAAGGAACCCCTCCGACACATGCCTACTTAACTAGTTGGTCATGGAGATAAAGCGTATCAAGCATAAACAAGGCAAACGAACAATCAAACACTCACGCAAGATAACACAACAAATAAAAAAAATCTCAGTACCTACCTCGATCCATATCTATAAAGTCTCAACCTGTATCCAGGAGAGAGATTATAGAACAACTAGTTCCATTTTGAACTAGAAGTGAGATAGCCTTACAATTTTATTTGCTCGCTATCACCCCAAACCAGCCAAAATATCTTTACTCACATAGTATACATAATTTAAGAGAAAGGAAAAATAGCATCTCTCCACTCCCAACGTCGTTAAGGTTCACGCGTGGAGCGTCCCGCAAAAGCGGAATCCAAACAAGGAACCCCTCCAATGTATTACTACTTAACCTTGTTGGTCGTGGAGATAAGGCATAACATCCACATATAATGTAAACAAACAATAAAACACTCAAACCAGGTAACACATATGACCCATATACATTTAAATGTCATCACTCGCTTCATAACGAGTGAAGAAATCACAACCTACTACGGAAGTCATATAATTATCCTTATAATAGCGTCAATGCTACCACAACTCGATATACACACTCGATTCTAGAGAAAACACAATACTACTCCATCTTATTGTGGTGGATGCACCACCCACAACAAGGGTGAAATTCCCACCCATTCCTGCTAATCACTCCGGTTAGTTACTAGTGGTTCTCAGACACCGTATTCGAGTCTTATCCGAACCAATATTACTTCCATCAACTCTCGACTAGGCAATCTATCATTGCCCTAGTCATCCAATCAACACAATCGAAATGAGTGGTTCTCTACTCTACGTTATAGCCATTGTACCGACCCTGGCTGACAACAATTTCACACGCAATCCCTTTTTCTTCTTCAACAAAAGAGAGCATGCTATCGGCCTCCCCTTTCCGTATAACTCCTCATTCACTGTCGCCTTCTGACCGAACCTCGTGTGAACGTTTGAGAATCTACCTTATCATCAATCCAATTATCCCAGAGAAACTTTATATTAAAAATGTCCCCCGTGTGTCACCATGGGCAAGCTTTCTGCACCAACAAACGTGGTGACTACATTCCCACCTTTTCAACACTACTCCTATGAGTGAAGAATTTTTCCCTCCATCCTTATCATTTGGGTACTTCCATACCCCTCCTAAGGCCAATGATCCTGGACCTTATACATCCGCTGTAATTAGTATTTGCAGCATCGAGACAAAGAAATGCTACAAAAGGGAGCGACCTCCAAAACGGTCCTCATCCCTGACTACATCTTACAGTTCCTAGTAATCCCATCTCACGATGCCTTCACAATAACCTTCCCTGGCGCCTTCCTCAAACGACCTACTAATCTCACACGAATACGCAAAAGATTCTATGAGTTCTACCTCATGGCAGAAAAATGAAATCTCACCAGAGAAATCAACGATCTTAATCCTAGGGCTCTATGTCAAGTCAAAAGCAACGCTGAAGATGTAACGCGTACACACAGATTCCTAAGGACTCTAGAACCTGATGCTCTGATACCATATGTGACAAACCGCCAATCTAAAATAGGGGGTGTCCAGCCCGATACTCCAAAATAACGAAATCATGGATGGAATCATTCTCAGCATCACAACAAAAATAGAAGTATGCGGGATAACCACTCCATTTTTCAGAAAAACGGGTTGTCAAATTTTTTTAATTTTAAAGTTTATAAAAGAAAGCAACTTAACAACCCAATAAATAGGAAGTGGAAATTCAAGCTAAGTTATATTACTTACACCCGAATATACAATAAGGGACCGAATATGCTGTCGGTCACAGATGCATACAATGAGATAAAACATGTTAATGTAGATTACATAATACATTTCATTAAGCAATAACAAAAGATTGGGCCTCTCGCACGAGTAAAAATAGACCCGATCATAACTAGAATACAAAAATGAAAACGTCTATACCAAATCTGTCCCGTAATACCCGTAAAGCATCACGGCTCGTCAAAATCGCCGAAATAGGAAGGTCAGAACAGGCATCCTTGCGGCGGAGTACCTGAGCGGATAAAAGATGCATGTACAACAAAAAATATGAACGGGTCAGGGCCCGATTTTATATGATCACCAGATGAATAAAGAGTATGAAAATTATGAATGATAATCATGAGTAAGTAAGGAGAATTTAACTACACAATTTTGTGCATACTAAGACAATTTAATAAATCATGAACCTAATTTAATTATGCAGGAGAACAAAAATAATTAACATTTAAATTAGGACCTTACATAAAAAAACTTGCTCCATTTCTATAGTCCATTCCTTAGTAGGAAGATACAGTCAAAATTTTAAGCTCTTTATGGCTTTTATCTCAATTACATGCCCTTCCTGGCATTCCATTCCTTAGCAGGAATATTATCATCAACAAATGCTCTTTGTGACATTTCATTGTGCTCTTTATGGCACTTCATCATGCTCTTTATGGCATATCTCATACATCAAGTCCCACTTGATTATGAATAGTTATATTTATATACATATAACGTTTCTAAGACCGCCCCTCCTAGTTTCCCCACTGGGCGCGCCCCTAAATGACCATCATCTTCCAGAGCCTATCTATACAAGATAACCTGGGCACCTATAACGCAAAACGTCGGGAAGCGGCCATATGCCTGCGGGAGAGTCAAGACCACACCCGAAATCCCCTCACCAGCGCAGAAAACATAACATAATCGCTCATATGGCCTATGGACTATATCCACCCTGCATTCACTAGCCAGGGGCATCACCAAACGCGCGAACTTCCCTTATGATGTCATTTAGAGAGGTGTGTATAAGTCAATTAGCATTTACCATTTTCATGATTAAGTAAATTATCATTTACCATCTGTATTGCCATTACCATTTCATTTTCTTTCCATATATATATATATATATGTTTCATTTTATCCGAAACCATAATCCTTTACATTATTGTAAATACCTCATTTTATACCTGGAGCCATACTTACTACGTCTTATTGTTATAACCTCTATGAATAATTAAACTCTTAATTTATTTTCCCGAGATTCGTTTGGGGTATCATGATAAACCATCAAGACTAACATAGCTCGATTGAGCTTCTAAAGTCTACCGGATATAACACTAAGGCTCCTAGTTTCATAATAATCAACTAGAAGAAAAGAATGCCCTAACATCAATTGGCATATCCCCGGAAAAGCCCCACATAACGTATTTCTAATCTAGGACGGTTACCCCTCTCATCTAGGACTCTAAAACTCTAATTTTACTTCATTCAAGAAGGTTCCTAGTCCCCATTGAGGAGAATAAATCTTGGAAACAAAATAAAGTTTAAGGATAAAAAAAACAGGGGACCGGTCGACCGGTCATGAGATCGCGGTCGACCGGGTCTCCAAATTTTGCCTAAAAAGAAAAGCAGAAAGCTCATATTGGAGGGGCCGGTCGACCGGTCAGAAAATCGCGGTCGATCGCGCACACTATTTATGCCTTTGTGGGAAAGCAGTAAGCCCTCCCGCGAAGGCCCGATCGACTGGTCCTGGGACCGCGGTCGACCGGTCATAGCAGACCTAGGGTTCTTCCTTCTTCCAAAATTAAACCCAAGTGAAAATTTCACTTTTTCCAAATCCCAAATCTCTTCCATTTTGAACACAACCAACAACCTTGATCTACCCAAAGATTATCCTACATGATTTATAACAATTATAACTCACAATTTTATCATCAAAACTAAGATTAGGGTTTAAATCCCATAAATTCCATTTTTGATCCATAAATACAAATAAACAACTATCACACAAATTATTCATCTTAAATCATATATTAGCAAGTAGAAAACTTGCCTTGCTGTAGAAAATCTCAGATTTCTTTGTGTAGTAGCCACAATCCATCTTCAATCTTCATTTTCTCTCTTCTTTCTCCACTTTTCTCTTCTTCTCTCTTTTTCTCTCTATGTTTAAGACATGAAATGAGGAAATGAAATAAGGGGCAAGACTTAAAATTGTGTCTTAAGTCTAAAGTCTCCAACTTAAGTGGTTAATACCACATTAAAATGACTCCCAAACACGCGTTTAAGTTAAAAACGGGTAAAGTGCCCAAAACCCAAAAATACAATATGACACTTATTTTAACTGTCTCGGACATTCTGAGACTATCTGCACCCTCTAAATTGGCATCCAAAAATTTTATAATTTATTTTGAGTTCCAAATTTCATTTAAATCAAACTGTCATTTTAAATACATGACACGATAAAACATACAACATGAGGATATTAACCTACACATACGGTAAATATACAATATTCTAGTAAATATGAACTTCTAACTCATTAAATTAATATTTACTCCGATCCCAACATTTTATATAATTACCTTATGCGGTAAATTAATATAAAATTAACCTCCTAAAAGCGAGGGTTGTTACAAGGCAGTCCAAGGATTACGCCGATCGGCACCCCCTGAAACCATAATTTTCAACTATTTAAGGAGACCATGACCTCATTCTCAAGGGTCTCTTTCTCAAGTCAGAATATTCTCCTCGAAATCAGTGCGTTAATTTTTTTTTTCCAAATATTCTCTCCATTTCATTACATCACTCTCATCCATTTTTCACCCCACTTTCCATTCTTACCTCAACACGACCTAAAATAATCCCCTTCATATTGCAAAATCAGAATTAAGGTTCTCTAAAAGGTCCACTTTTATTCATTTACAACTCACTCAATTAGTAGTAGTTGTTTACTTTTCTTCACTTTTGGTATATCTTTATTTCATTTCTTCACCTCAAAACTAATCTCACTTTTTATTATTTAGTACACACAAATCTTATTTTTATAAAGTCTAAAAATTCAAAAAAAGGGTTTTCTTATAAACTCTAAATTAGAATTCCTCATTTTTCACACTCACTACACTTGCACAAATTTTATAATAAACAAACTAAAGGAAGTTCTAACTTTAGATTTATGGGTTAAACCCCACCCTTTCATGTTATTGAACTACGTGGACTTTGATGCCCTTTGGGCTATGTAGGCATCCGGAGCCAATCTTTGGATTCGAGTCCTATTTTCTCTTTCTTTTTTCATTTTATGTTCCCTTGTATTTATTAGTATTGCAAGTCCGCACAGTCCTACATATTTGTGTTTCGCTCGATATACACACCCATTTCTTCATAGTGATTTGTGATTTGATGGACATTCATATTACTTTTTTCTGTTATTTCTCTTGTGCACTCCTTAAGGATGATTTTTCTTCATCTTTCCCATGACATGAGTCAAATGATTTCTTTCTCTCATCACTTGCACCGCACACATGTACATACGTATCACATTTAAGAGAAAATGAGAATATTATTATAGCCCATGAGAGACTAAAAAAGAGGGATGGTTGTCCAACACCTTCCCATTCTGTAACCTAGTCCTCGGACCCTTGATTAATTTAGTTTCATACGCATCAATATGTCTTTTGATGTCATTATCTCTGGACGACTACATTTCTTTTGTCTTTTTTAGCTTAATAGGCTAGCGACTCTATTTCTATATTTTTCTCCCCTTTGACAATGACCAATTTATATCCTAAACCGCTTACGAAGACCTTAGCGAGTGGTGGAAAGACCCTCATCCTCAGATACCCGAACGTGAGGAGAGAGGGATTTCTCCAATTTTCCCTCCTCTATAATTTTGGGGCTAGCCTACGCCAGAGGCTTCTTACCCAGATGGCCATGGAATGAATGGGGATGTACAAGAATTTAGTTTTAGATTTTTTTGGTCTAGCCTTTGTGGTTGATTTTTTTTATAAAAAAAATTGGATATTTTTTTGTATTTGGTATTTAGTTACTGTAATACTCTTATCGTAAGTCATAATGGTGATTTTGTTGATAATTTTGCTTTTCAATTAATAGAGAAAGAAACGATGCTTCCTAACATTTTGCTGCATTTTTTACAAACTTTGAAAAGTGGTTGTAAAAAATGACTCGACAAGAAATATGGTTGGCAAGGATATAATGTGCTTTGTGTTTTAATACAAAATTGTTGAGTTTGTTGTTTTGATCATGAGTTTATGGATTAATGAACCAAAATATGGTTATAGAGTTCCCCTAGTTCATTTACTATTTAAATTTATATTGAAAAATGTTGTTTTATCACTATAGTTGTTAAATGTCTTTCACACTTTCAATTATGTACGACTTGGATGTTACACAACCAAATTGTTGAGTTCTGTTTTTTGTTGGTTTATCACTTTAGTCATTAATTTGTATACTTCCTTTTGCTTTGAAAACTAAGTTCTCATTTTACATACATGATATCAAAACGATTTCTACTTTGGACCATCTTAGTGTCAGCATACATGGCGGTTTGTCAACGACAACACGTTCTCTTTCTTGTTGGTTGTGTCGCCAAAGTAAAATATATCTCATTACTTATTTTTATACGATAAACTTTATCTATCTATTTATATATATGTTCTCGATTTCTTTTATTTTCAGCTATCAATTTTTTTGGTAGCTCATCTTCAACCGAACTTACAAAGCACAAAACCCATTATGCCATCCTTCTCTTAAAATCTCAGGATAAAAATACATGTTATATATATATATATATATATATATATATATGTGTGTGTGTGTGTGTGTGTGTGTGTGTGTGTGTGTGTGTTGAATCACATATTTAATGCACGAATATCATATTAATACATATTGAATTTATTTTGTGAATCAATAAGGAATTATTTTCTATACACTATGAATATATATTCAGTTGTCTTTTTCTCCACCGTGGATTTATTTAAATCCATACTCATAAAAAATTATTTGATACCATAATATTATGTTATGGATTTGATCCTATCTTTAAAATTTATATATATCACCATTAACTCATGGGTCCCAATCATTTTTAGCATTGATTGAACTTTTAAACAATATTAACAACTCAAAAAGTTTCATAAAGCTATAATTTGTGCTTTCAATAAAAACTGTCATTCAAAATTGCAAATCTTAAATCAAACTAATAATTATGTTTAAGATATATTTTTATGATAAAAACCAATGATTCAAAAATAATCAATGTCCCAATATTCCAACTCAAATTAATGTGCACTCACTCACTGATTCATGACAACTCTAATAAGGATAATTGGCATTGACTCATTATTACTTGACACGTTTAATGTTGGTATTATGTTTTTTAGTGTTTAGATAACAAATGGAGAGTTATTATAAAACAATATGTTTTAAATAATTGGCAATTGGTTTTATTCATATGAGTATTTATACATCGGAGTAATGAGTGAGGGCATTGCCATCTTGAGGGTTACTAAAATTGACATAGGCATAACTAAAAGAGGTCGCTGATCCTTATCCTTACAAACCCTAACAAAAATCACTTAGGCCACTTAGTTAAACATTCATTAAACTGGTTGTCATTAACATTGGAGTCCAGATACCCCACGTATAATGATAAAATTTTCAAAACCCTCCCATTACTCCACCCGCCTTGGGCATTGTTAGTGGTGTGGAAACTAACAATGGACTCTAAATCGTCGTTTCCATTCAAGATTTCAAAGAATCATATGAAAAACTGATTAACCAATAAAAACACAATAAAGAAGAAAAAAATAGAGTTAGGGTTAGTGTTTTATGAAGAACTTTTTTTTTCTTATTTTTGTGTTTTTATATTTCCTGAAAAATTAATTATGGGAGTGAGAAAAATTATGTGATAGGAAGGTTTATATATGTCTACATGTATGCAAGAATTTTTTTTTTGAATTAATGCCTTATTATGAATGCAACAGTAAGGATGGGGTGTGACTCCATGTGTGTTTTTATGATGTAGAATTACACACTTTTAGGGTAAACACACAGGTTCACAATGTTATTAACAATCTTTTAATACAGCCCATGAATATGGGTGTATAAGAATTTAACTTTAGATTATTTTGGTATTTCCTTGTTGTCGATTTTTTAAACACTATTGTCATGCTTTTGTATATGGTACTTAGTTGATGTAGTACTCTTATCATACGTCATGCAAGGAATTTTGTTGCATGGTTTTGTTGAGTGCACAAACTTGCGGAGATGCTCAACCCAATTTCATGGGCCAAATCTACAATAAAAATACCAAATTTCCAAACACATAAATTCATCAAAAACTACTTATGTTAATGGGGGAGCTCTTAAATGAGTTTCTTAGTACAAATTGGTAGAGGCTCGAAGTCTTCTCCATATATGATATCACAATATGGATGGTTATAATATTTATAGGAATGAACTCCATATCACTTATCAGATTGTTGTGATATGTTTATCTGGTTCACACTTGGAATTTATTGATAATCATTTATTATTAATATATGGATTCAAAACCAAAACCATGACCCTTAAAACCAAACCCTAAACCTAAAACCATAAATATAAACCCTAATCATTAAACCATATATCCCAAAACCTAAAACGTAAACCCAAAATCCTAAAACTTAAAACAAAAACCTGAGACCCTAAACCATAACCCTAAAATTAAAATTGTAAGCGCAAAATCCTAAATCCAAAACCATAATTGCTAAACCTTGATCATTAAACCCTAATCACTATACCCTAGTATCCTAAATTCTAAACTATAAAATGAAAAAATTAAACCCTAAAGGCAAACCCTAAAACAAAAAATTGTTTATATAAATAAAATACTAACAATACTTCTAGTACTATTCTTGTCAAACCCCCCTTACCAAGGAATTCACACGATCCCTAAAATCTAAAATCTAAAATCTAAAACCTAAATCATAAACCTTAAAACCAATACCCTAAATTCTATACCCTAAAACCTAATTACTAAATCCCAAACCCCCTAAAACCTAAAATAAAATCCTATACCCTAACCCAAAAATAAAAACTATCAATCCTTAGCCCTAAGCCCTATACCCTAAAACCTACACCTTAATTCTTACACCCTGCTCCCAAAAATCTAAAACCTATACCTTAAACCCTAAACCTAAAAAAATAAATCCCAAACCCTAAACATTAACCGTAAACCCAAAACCTATAAAAACACAATAACGAGAGAAAACTATGGTTGGGATTTTTTCATTGTTTTGGGGTTGATGGAAAATAGAGTACATGAATAGAGGACAGTGAGAAGAATTAAGCGATGGAAAGATATACACACACACACACACACACACACACACACACACACACACACACATATATATATATATATATATATGTGTGTGTGTGTGTGTGTGTGTGTGTGTGTGCGAAAAAGAGACTTTTGCGAAGAGATGCCTAATTACGAATACGATGATAAGGATGGATCGCGACTCCACGTGTTTGAATGATGTGCCGCTGCACATTTTTAATGTTAAATCCTTAGTTTTTCCCACAATATTTCAATAAAATCCATGAATGGAGTGTGTATAAGAATTTAACTTTAGATTTTTTTGGTCTAGACCTCATTATCGATATTTTAGACAATGATCCCATTTATTTGTATTTGTGTTTAGTTACTATAGTATTCTTATCATAGGTCCTATATGGTAGTTTTGTTGCTCAATTTTCACTCTTGAGTATATGGTAGTTTTTCAAGCAACGGTGCTTACTAACACTTTGTTGCATTTTTTACAAACGTTTAAAAGTAGTTGTAAAAATATCTGCTAGAAATATGATAGCGATAGAGTTATTATATGTTCTGTGATTGAGTAATGCTATGAGTACTAAATACATCCCCTAAATCATCCCCCAAATGAGTTGGTATAACATTAAAGAATTATATTGTGTCATTATCATAGTTAAAAGTACAACATATAATGTTATCCCAACTCATTTGGAGGATGGTTTGGGACATTTTTTGGGACTCATATCATTATTCTTTGTGATTTTATATAGGATGATTGACTTTTTTGTTTAATTGTGAATGTGGATTCATGAACAAAAAATATGATTGTGCAATTCCCCTAGTTCATTACTTAATTGTATATAGACAAAATGGTGTTGTACCATTTCAGTTATTAAATGTCATCCATGATTTCAACTGTACCACTTAAATGTTATACAACCAAAATGTTGAGTCCTTTTTTTTGTTATTGTTTGGAATTCAATGACTATAATGTTAATTTGGGATAAACAACATATGACATATGTCTTTGCAAAATCGATCATCTGTCCCACATTACATTTGAATATGCTTAAGCAAGATGGACAATAAGAGATGATCGTTTATGGGATCGAATGCAAATAAATCTTAACAAAGGATATTAAATGCTTGAACTATAATGTAATTTTAATACTTCCTTTTGCTTTGAAAAAATAAATATTTATTTTTCACATAAGGTATCGAAACAGCCAATAGTTTAGACCTTCAAAGTGTCAACATACATGGAAGTTTATTGTCGATAACGCATGCTCTCCCTAGGTAGTTTGTCACTGAAGTGAAAACTTCCTAATTATTTTTTTCATTTTAAAATAGTCTCTCTCTCTCTCTCTCTCTATATATATATATATATATATATATATATATATATATATATGTTTATTTGTGGGTGTGAACGTGCGTGCGTGCGTGTGTGTGGAATCCCAGATTTAATGCATAAATCTTATATTAATACATATGGAATTAATTGTTTGAATTCATAAGGAATTTTTTTTATAAACAATGAATATATATTCACTTCTCCTTTTCTCCTCCCTGGATTCATTTGAATTTTTACTCTTAAAGATTTATTTTAATCTATAATAATATGCCCTAGATTTGATTTGATCTATGATACACACACACACACACGCACGCGCGCATCATTAGTTAATATGTCCCACTTATTTTTGGCATTTACACAACATTATAAGGTGCTAAAAAAGTTTCATAAATCTCTAATGTGTGCTTCCGATAAAAAAAAGTCGTTCAAAATTGTGAATCTTGAATCAAATTAACAATTAAGTTCTATATTTTTTATTATAACAAACTATGAATAAAAAATATTTAATGTTCCACCTTAAATTAATGTGCATTCACCCATGTGTATGATACATTTAAGAAGGATAATCATTTTGTATTAACTCAAAATTATTTTACACCTTTAATGCGGTGCATATAATATGTTTTCAGTGATTTAATAACAAGTGAAAGGTTACTATAAGACAACATGATTTAAATAATTGTCAAGTGGTTCTGTTTTATGAATATCTACACATCAGAGAAGGCTTATGGATAAATATGTTTGTTTCAAGATATAATATGCAACTGAGTTTATTGAAAAAGGTTCCATGGAAAGAACTCCAACTAAACCACATACAAATTTCATCTTCAATCTAATGGTTCAGCAAAAAGTTAACTAGTTACACACATCTATGGAACTAAATAGCATCAGTGATCCAACTTAAAAACGCAAACGATGTCCAAAAATTAACATCAATGAATGAAAATGATCAACTAGATATTGATTCAATACATAAAACATTCCAAGTTTAGGTCTTGAAGAAAAATAAGCTTATTGGTTTATTTTCCCTCCAATAGATATATTAATCTCTATCTATCTACTCTCTCTCTCTCTCTCTCTCTCTCTCTATATATATATATATATATATATATATATATATATATATATATATATATATATATATATATATATATATATATATATATATATATATATATAGTCATTTATCTCTCTACAAACAATGTAGGAAGAAAACTAAGATAAATACAACGATCTAAAATGGGAATCCAACCATTATATGAAATAAGGAATTTCAAATGGTTTGACCCCTACATTTCAACTCAGAGCCTTAATTTTCAACTAATAGAACAAATTCAAACGAGTCAAATTCTCTCAATTTTTTTGCATTCTATTCAATATATATATCTATCTATCTATATATAGTCATCTATCCCTCTACAAACACTGTAGGAAGAAAACTAAGATAAATACAACGATCTAAAATGGGAATCCAACCATTATATGAAATAAGGAATTTCAAATGGTTTGACCCCTACATTTCAACTCAGAGCCTTAATTTTCAACTAAATAGAACAAATTCAAACGAGTCAAATTCTCTCAATTTTTTTTGCATTCTATTTAATATATATATATATATATATATATATATATATATATATATATATATATATATATGAGGCAGACTCATGTGTACACTAAGTTTGCACAGTGCTGGTGCACACCAATTTTTTTAAAGCATTAAAAAAATTATTTTTGAGTTGATTTTTTTTATGTTAGATTTAAACATTTTAACGGACACATGTAAAAACAAGCAGCTCAAAAAAACTTTTTTTGCTATTTTTAAAAAATCGGTCAAACTTTCGCAACTTTTAAAGTGCTTAAAAGTAGCGAAAGTTTGACCGATTTTTTAAAAATAGCAAAAAAAGGTTTTTTAGCTGATTTTTTTTACATGGGTCCGTTGAAATGTTTAAATATCACACAAAAAAAATCAACTCAAAAATATTTTTTACTATTTTAAAAAAATGATGTGCAAACTTAGTGTGCAAATGAGCCTAGCTCTCTCTCTCTCTCTCTATATATATATATATATATATATATATATATCGATTTTGCACAAATGAAAAGGAAATGACATGATGCACTTGGTTAGGTAGCATCTCAATGGTTATGATACACACAACACTTTTTCTCTACAAAATCGACAAGGACATATAGGATGTAAGAGTGGCTTTGAAGACTCTCGAGTATCCTTGGGAAATAGTGGAGGTCCTGTTGACCTCGACCTTTTCTTGTGTAGCAAGAATAAATCACCTATCCTTCTTCTTTATATGGTCATTCTTTCCAACATGTCTCCTCAATCAAGCTCATGGACCATAATACTAGGGTTTCGCCAAGAATGGTGCCCATAACAGACCTCATTCCAAAGATAAATAACCTCTTAAGGTTGCCTAACCCTAAAAAATGAGTTATATCATTACGTAGTACCTCAAGGACAACTTATAGAAATCCTATAGAAGTTCCTGAGCTCTCAAACCTCTGGCATAGCACCAACGACCAATCTGTTGAGCGGGTGGAAAGAAGAAAACTATTCCACCTACAACCACTACCCAACGTCACTTGTATTGAATGCTCCTATTAGCATTTAATTCTACCAATAACTACCTTACACCACCTGCAAATACTTTGGCCAATACTCCACCCCCTTGCTGAAATTGTCAGAGCTCAAAGTCACCCCATACATGCTTTGACAATCCACTCATTCTCTCTACTAGAGCTTTCATATAAATAGAGATTGGTTAAAGGTTAAACACACGTTTAAGCAACCAGACTTACAGAGAATCAAGAATTATAACCATTTAAAAGTGTTTTACTCTTCATTTCATACTCACAACCCACTGTTGTGGATTTATATTGGTAATTTCGATCATTTCCAGCGTTCACCCATTTTGTATATCTTATTGAGACGTAAAGAAATACTCAAGAACCTTTAGATAAGTCAATCAGTTACTCCTAAGGACCTTTGAATAGATGACAATGGGCGTAAGACCTTAAAATTTTTAGACCAAATCCTAAGAGGCCTCTTAGACTGTAATAACGTTTTAAAAATATAATAAACAAGTGCAACACCTTTGACAGTGGACGTAGTACCCCATCCAAATGTTTAAACTATTAGCTTATGCTTTGGATCTTCTCTCCTCTTACCTGCCTGAGGTCCAGAGGGGAGAACCTATGGGTCTAAAGTCACATAGATATTTCCACACCCATCAATATGTATACTCATTTTGGCTATAAGGTTTTTAGGTTATATTTTCCCATTGGTAACATCCACATTGAGGTGTAGTCCAAAAGGTGTTTAGAAAACTTTGTGATCAAGATTTCAATATCGCACTTCACTACAAAAGGAAACTATGATACATTATACAACTTTCACCAACATTATTTCCCACCATATCCTCATAAAAATTCATAATTGGAGCACACTACACAACCGATATTGGTTTTGGTAGCAACAAATGTCTTCAAATCCTTCATCGATTAAAAATTACATTGAGTCGAAGCAAAGTTTTTCCCAAATGTTAGAACTTTAAGAAACCACAAAAACTACACTTAGGATGTGTGAGTGTATCCTAAGGTTGACATGGGTGTACAAAAGTGTATGGTGATTTAAATATCAGAAAAAAATTTCAAGCCTTTTGAAAGAAAACTTAAACTCAAGAAAAAAGTTTTTGTAAAAGATTTGTTCGAAAGGTTAAGTTGGAAAGTTTCTATAGAGTTTTTAATAAAAGTATAGGGATTTGAGACACATGTAAAGGGGTCATGTGGCCCATTGACCTAGTAAAAAGTTCTCATCATGTAGATAAGGACTATTGGAGATAACTGACCTATGAAAGCTAGGGATAACTACCAATGTGATTGAGGTCCCACGGACTCACTCATTTCCTCTTATAAATGTAGACCTAGACCCTAGAGAAAAAGGGAATGTAATCACTAGTATTTAAACTCTATTAACAATAAAGTATAACCTTCCACGGACGTAGGCACATTATCAAACCATATATATCTTGTTCTTGTGTGTGTGATATTTATATTATGTCCAGTTAATTTGTGTTGAACCTTAAACATATGATTTTATCACCTATAATTGGCGTCGTATGTGGGAAATGAATTTCTTATTTACACAATTATCACTCGCTATCTCGCGGTGATCATCATGGCGATCGCAATGAACATGTCCCTTCCATGATCAAATATGTGATTAAGCCCCACTAAATTTGGAGCACCCCCAGTTCCCACTACCGTCCTCTTGAGGAGGAGAAGATGCTGGAAAGCAATGAACCACCGTGATTTATTTAAACTTCAAGGCTCATTGATGCTTATGATAAACACCTTTGTGAGAAAGAGCCAGCGATGTGCCACCAACACAAAGAGAACACTTGCATTAAACGTCGTCTAGAAAGGATGCAGTGAGAGATTCAATGGGATAAATGTAAACACTAAGAGATTGTTAAACCCCTAGCTCGTAGGAGAGTAAAACTCTAAGTCGAGGAAGGAGTTCATGATGTGATTTGTACCTCTTGCATCAAAGGAGATCACGAGATATGAGAGATGGACCTAACAGCTGCCACGGTAAAGAAGACCTTCATAACCTCATACAGAGATAGATGGATGATAAACCAGCTCATCAAGGAGATAAAATTACCAGAGACTTATCGATAAGATCTTTACTCAATTAGATGAAATCGCAATATATTATTGATCAATAAAATACTTTTAACCATCGAATAAGTTCCCCGCACCAATATTCAAAACATACAATGGGAAGACAGATCCCACCGATCATGTTCACTAATACCACCATGCCATGACACTCGGGATCAGCAATTAACCTTTCATGTGCTAGATATTTCCCTTAAGCTTGTGAGATGTGGCTTCAAAGTGTTTCGACAAGATACCTCTCGGATTTATATCTTATTTTAAGAAGCTAACAGAATCCTTCACCACAAGATTCATCACAAGCCACAAACACCCAAAGAAGATGGATTCACTCCTCATACTGAAGAAGAAGAAGATGATAAGTCATAGAAAATAAAGATATTTTTACATATGAAATTTTTAGCATAATGAACTCTCTATTCTCTCTCTCACGTAACCCTTCATTAGGGTTTGCATGGAGGCTACCAATCCCCCCATCCCACTGATCTAAAACCACCAGTTATTCTTAATGTTTAGAAAAGATCGTGCTTCAGTTGTTGCAGATTCTAAACATCCAATCCTTTCATTAAAACGACGAACATCATTTAGAGGAGAACCTACTGTTATGTTTTCTAAAGAAGATATTGAATCATTAAACTTTCCATTCAAACATGCCCTTGTTGGAAAGTTCTCGCATAAAAGTCCATCCATGGAGGAGATTAGAAAGGTATTTCAAATGTTTTCTCTACGCATTGCATTTAATATAGGTCTGATCGATCACAAACATATCCTAATTAGGCTAAATAGTGAAGAGGATTATCCTAGATTGTGGATGAGAGACTCTTGATTTATTCGAAAATATCCTATGCACACTTTTAAATGGACAACTGAATTTTCCAGATAAAGAAAGTAGCATTACTCCCATTTAGATTAGTTTTCCTCGACTCCCAATTCGTTTTTTCTTGAAGGGTTCATTATATTCAATTGTACAACTAATAGGAAAGCCCCTTAGATTAGATTCATCTATAGCATACTTAAATAGGCCAAGTTTGGCAAGAGTTTATGTGAAAGTGGATCTGTGGAAAAATATTCCAAGAAGAGTTTAAATAGTTGTGGCTCATGAGGTTTTTGGCAAGAGTTTAGTATCAAAAAACTCCTAAAATATTGTTCATATTTTTCAAAAAAAGGGCATGACATAAGTAATTATATTATCAAAGATCCAAACCAAAAGAATTTCTCCAAGAACAAGGAAGAAGTTAGAACAAAGAATAAAGGCAAATAAATACATAGGAAGATCTATCAAGGAGTGAAGAAAAATCATCGAGATAAAGATCATGAAGAAAATATGAAGGCTGGGGAAAACCTCAACTTTATAGAGTTCATAACTGAAGAGGAACAGATCAATCAAGGTGAAAAATCAAATCCAGAAACAGTAGATGATGTAGCAGGTCAAGTAGATATAAAGGAAACAACCAATTGCGAGGAAGAATGACATCAAAAAATAAAGCAGAAGTAGCGGGTCAGCTACAAATTAAGGAAGTATCTAATAGCATTGAAGAAGCCCATCAAGAAACTGAAGAAGATGATGATATCATGTCAGAAGAAGGATAATGTCAAATGGTGAATGAGATATATGTCAAACACTGTGGGAGTCAACTAATCATTAAGAGAAGAAGAAAAATGCAATTTAAGGAGCAATACAGGAGGAGAATCATGGAAAAAATTAAGGCTAATGAGAGGGAGGTGGAAGATATGAATGCAACAGATGGAGACATTGATGAAGTAGAAAGAGTTCCTATGATTGAAGATCTTCATTTATTTACTAAGAAAATAGAAGGAAAATTGAAAAAAGCTAAGAATAATAAGGAATTGCTTAAAAAATAATGGAAGATGAAGTCCAAGAAAAAGGTGCAACAACAAATGAGGAGTTTTAGAGTGTTTGATCCCATTTTTAAGAGAATCACCAAATCAGTTATGTAAAGCAACTAAAATTTCTCTCCTCTTGAATCGTAATGATCTCTTGTCTAGTTTAGAATAGTAGAGGAATAGCAAAGAAATTTTCAAATAGAAGAATCAAGAAACTAATCAGAATGCATAAAATTCCCTTAATTGCCTTGCTATAGCCCAAAGTACATCCTCATAAACTTGATATGTATATGAAGAAATGGGATTTTGATGGTTGCCTTAGTAATAAATCTGGAAAGATACGGATTATGTGGAGGTTTGATATTGATGTTTATCTCATTGAAGATGAAGATCAACAATTAACAATAGCTTTGAATCATCATTCTGTGAAAGAGGATATTATAATGTCAGTAGTATATGCCAATTGTTCTAAAGAAGGAAGAAGATCATTATGGAGTCAACTTATTGAGAGTTCAAATAGATTTATGGATAAGTCTTACTGTGCAGTTAGGGACTTCAATGTAATATCGTGTCCAAGTGAAAAGGTGGGAAGGAATTCAGTGGATTTTAATATTGTGAGTGAATTTAATCAAGCCATTGAAGATTGTGGCATTGTTGATATGGTATTTTCTAGATCCAGATATACTTGGTGAAATAATAGAGCTGGAGAAGAATTGATTCTTGAAAGGTTAGATAGAGGTCTTGCAAACCTGAAATGCATTGCTAATTATCCTCAAACCTCTATTTCTCACATGAATAGGTGTTCCTCTGATCATGCACCTTTTTTATTACAATTAAAACTGAGATAAATTTGGTTGCAAGGGCTTTAAAGTTTCAATTTATGTGGTGTAATCATGATGAGTTTGAAGATGTTATTAAAAACTCTTGGGGGATTCCTTCTAATGATTTTGGATTAAAGAAATTTTCTTCCAAACTAAACAGACTAAAAGGGGCTTTGAAAAAGTGGAATAAAATAGTGTTTAAGGACATATTCCAATAGGTTAGAGAGCTTGAAGATGAGAATTTAGAACTGAAGATTACTTATGAACAAGACAGATGTGAGGAGAATAGACTGAAGCTGCACAAAGGCAGGGCTAGTTTGTTGAAAGCTTTAAAGATGGAAGAATATGTTGAGAATAACGAGTACAAAACTCTAATATTCGCAAGAAATGATTATAAGGAAGTACTCACTAAACCACTCTTTCAAAACACTTAAAGAAGACTAACTCACAAACTACTACACTCAAACTAAGACACAAATGCTAATTTCCTTATTGTTTTACTTCTTCTTAGATAATTATACAACCATAGGACATGGGGTATTTATAGCATGGCAAATACATTTTATGCCACACATTAAACAAGTAAGGGAAAATTACAACCACACTTTTCTACCTAACACACTAATTTATCACTAGTGAAATATATGTAAGCAATGACATAACACACACACACTAATTTACCACTAATGCAATATATGTAAGCAATGACATCATATGGATTGTGATGTTGAAACTTAATACTCGCCCTCAACATCTACTCTCATTCCTTTCAGCATACCAAACTGAGGGCGAAAGTTTTCAAACTTGTTAGGTTCTTTTACACTTGCTTCTTCTTATATGGCTGCGTTGGCATATTTGGGATTTGGATTTCTGATTCTTGTTGACCTCCTGAGTTATGATTGTGGAGTTGATACTTCTGTTTCACTAGGTCCACCTTCTTTATCTGGTTGGTAATATACACCAGTTTGCCAAGGATTCTGAGTTACTTCTTGCTCGACATTATCATCATCATATGAATCTTCAGCTTCGTGTGAGCTTGATAGGATTTGAGTAGTCTGCTCCCCCATTTTCTGTTGCAGCTTCTCTTCAAATTCCTTCGAGTTTGATAACACCTCCTTTTCTGAGGACCAGCAAGAAGATACTTCATCAAACACCACATCTCGTGATGTAACACCTTACAGTCGTAGGATCGTAACGTTTCCACCCTTTCCTCTGGCTGTCGTATCCCACAAAGATACATCTGACGACTTTCTTGTCAAACTTGCTACGTAGATGGTTAGGAACAAATACATAGCATACACAGTCTAATACTCAAAAGAAACTAATCATAGGTTTCATGTCCCATAATTTCTCAAAGGGTGAAACAAACTCTAACCTTGGTTGAGGAAGTTTGCTAATCACATGGGCTGCAGTTCTCATAGCTTCAGCCTAAAATCTTCCTAGTACATTCTTAACATGTAGCATACTCCGACAAACTTCTACAAGATGTCAATTTTTTTTCTCTGTTACTCCATTCTGTTGGGGGGTGTTAGCATAAGTAAATTGATGACGTATTCTATAGTCTCGTAGATACTGAAAAAACTCATTTTAGGTATATTCTCCTCCATTATCTGTGCGTAGACAAATAATCTTCTTCCCCACTTCTCCTTCAATCGTCTCTCTGAACTCTTTAAACTTTGAGAACGTGTCAGATTTTTCTTTCATAAAGAAAACCCACACAAACCTGGAGAAGTCATCAATAAACGTTACCATATATCGCATCCCACCAACTGATGGTTATTTGACTGGTCCGAACACATCAGAGTGAACTAACTTTAATGGTTCCTTTGCTCTAAACTTTGATTCCTCGTATAGTAATTGATGTGCTTTCCCATACTGGCATCCCGTACAGGCTGTATATGTTCTCATGTCAAATTGAGTAAGTCCCTTGAGCATCGACTTCTTCATCATCGCGCTTAGCTTAGAATAGCTAACATGGCCCAATCGCATGTGCCATAAATCTACTGTCTCTTTTTTTCTTATCTTGTCTACATATGCAGACTCTGCTGACATCACGTAAACGGACTCCAATCGCCGTCCCTCCATTGTTGGCATTCCTGAGACATTGAGGTCTTGATATACCTTCACATCTCGTGGACCAAACAAGACAAAGTGGCCTGATGATGTTAACTGTGCGACTAAAAGCATATTTTTCCTCATACCCAGAACATGGTAGACATTTTGAAGCAACACCTAGTTAGAACTGTATTGAGGTGCTACTACCGTCTTATCGATATGAGCTATTGGTAGCCTTGAGTTATTAGATGCTATCATAACTCTATTTATCTTATATTTTGATAGGCTCTGTAACTTTTATTTATCACCCGTCATGTGATTTGAGCAGCCCGAGTCGACGATCTAATCATTCTCATAGTCGATCCGCTCAGCTATCGAGACTGTGAGAGCTAACTCCTCCTCTTCCACAGCAAAAGATGCTTCAGTATCCCAATCATCTTCGCTTCTCTCCTTTGAATTAAAAGTAACAGCATTGCTCTCAGCGGGCCTTTTGTTGGACCAATAATCTTTTTCCATATGTCCCTTCTTTCCGCAGTTGTAACATTTGCCCTCAAATCTTTTACCGTAGCCATGATTCTTTGAAGCTCCCCCTGGACGAGTACTTCCCTCTCCTTGATGAATTTTTGCCTTGTCATCATCCTTTTTATATCCACCTTCGATGTGCTGCTTGAAGTAGCCTTTGCTTTTGTTGGTGTAGAGCGCTTCCTCCTCACCCTTCAATGAGACTCCTCCCATTTGCTTAGCCATATCTTCTTGACTGGAAAGCAAATTTTCAAACTCAACAAGTGATGGTTGAGTCGGTCATCCTTGTACGATAGCAACAAAACTTTGGTATTCAAACCTCAAACCATGGATAATTATTCTTTTTATCCTGGTTTCACCAATAGCAGCTGTTGGGTTTAAATTTGAAATTTTGTGGCATATTTTCTTCACCTTGTGAAAGTACTTGGTGATAGTCATGTCGCGTTGCGCCATCGATAGCAGCTCGTTCTCGAGAAGTTGTAGTCTTGTGTCGTTCTTCTTGGAAAAAAAGTGTAGTGAAAGTGTCCCATGCTTCTTTCAGTGTTTTGTCATCCCGAATGTGGTCCAACATTTCTTCTTCAATTGTGGTCTTTAAGGCAAATATCTCTTTCCCCGCTTTAATCTTCTATTTTCGCAAAGTGCCATTAGCGTCATCAACCTCCGGTTGTATAACTTCGCTACCGCCAATGACTTCCAAAAGGTCTTGTCCTTGCATATAAGACGTCATACATGTCGCCCACGTATTGTAATTTTGGTGGTTGAGCTTCTTGATTCCTCCAACTACTTGAAGATCACCCATCGTGTCGATAAATTTTTGATAATACCAAACAAGCCTGATTTCAAGATACAAACTTGCAGAATACGAATTTCTCACGACTAAAGAAAACTCACTCCAAAAATACTAATACACGACTGTCCCGCTCTGATACCAATTGTTGAGAATAACGAGTACAAAACTCTAATATTCGCAAGAAATGATTATAAGGAAGTACTCACTAAACCACTCTTTCAAAACACTTAAAGAAGACTAATTCACAAACTACTACACTCAAACTAAGACACAAATGCTAATTGCCTTATTGTTTTACTTCTTCTTGGATGATTATACAAGCATAGGAAATGGGGTATTTATAGCATGAAAAATACATTTTATGCCACACATTAAACAAGTAAGGAAAAATTACAACCACACTTTTCTACCTGACACACTAATTTATCACTAGTGAAATATATGTAAGAAATGACATGACACACTAATTTACCACTAATGCAATATATGTAAGCAATGACATCATATGGATTGTGATGTTGAAACTTGTTGGATATTATGAATGCAAATACAGAAATGGAACTCTTTATATATCTCAAAAATGTCAACTTCAATACAACAATGTAATTTCTGAATAGTCACTATAAAACTTCAAGGCGTGATGTCACTTTCCTAAATACAGTATTTGCCCCACATGAAGAATTTCGATATACAAACGGGAATCAGCAAATCCGTACTCAAGATACAATGAAGCAATTGCACTGTCTGCAACTTGTATATTTGAAGACAGCCCTTGGATGTAGCAGCGAAGAACAGTCAATCAAGTTCTTATTCTGTTTATGTGCACAAAACAGAATAAGAGAATTTGTACCTCCTGAAAATTGTAAGAGAGTAATAGCAGGGTCTGGAAATCTGAAACTGGTTTTTGTTATCAATGTAATTCCGTTTTTAGGCAGCCTTTATTTATAGATAATGAAAGGCTTTGTCTTCAAGAGTCATGACTGTTGAATTAAGTCAGTTCCGAACAAGTATGACTGTTAATTACCAACAGTCTTAAGTCCTTTCCGAACAGGTATAATAATACCGAATCGGTTTTGCACGGGTCAACCAAAAAGTGACCGCGCCCGAGCTACCGCGATCCGACCCGGACGAGTCCCGGCAACCCGCTACCACTGCGGACACGCGAAGTGCAAAGTGCGCCACTAGCGCCTCTACAGCCCACTGCCCCGCACCCGCACAAGCGCGCGCGCGCGCGTGTGCGTGTGCGTACGGTGCTTCGCACCGTATTGAGGTCTCTTGAATAGCCTCTTAAATTCTAGATGAATTAACTCTTCATCTTCCATTTGTACTTATTAAGTGTACAAATTCTTAACATTTTTCCAATGTGGGACTCAAAGGTTGCCCACCCCTTTTATAGCTTAGTGGTGACACTTAGCTTTGTACATTTTCCAATGTGGGACACTATCCCCTTTTATATTTGGGTTAGCTTCCCACCTCTTCCTCACACTTCCAATGTGGGACAAGCTCTTAAGGCTTTTACACCCAAAAAACTCTTACTCTCTTATTTTAAAAATCTCCAACATTCCTCCACCATTTTCAAAATAAGTTTTGTAAATCTTTGATTGTCTGTAAGACTGTGTATAAGCATTGGTGTCTCACGACTTGAACCAATACCCTGTGAAGGTTCGTCAAGGTTAACCATGAAAGTATAGTAGACTTGTCTTTGAACTATCAATCTATATTGATTATCCGGATTTGTCTTCACACACAAATCTTTTAGTCACTGATTATCCATATAAGCCGACACATGAATTAGGCCTTGTGTCTGTACCTTGATTTCATGAGTGCTTTAGAGTCAAGCCCAATACTCATAGGAAGCGGCACCACTTCCACACTCATATAGGTAGATTATCATAGGTGTCCATGTAACTTAAAACACCATAAATCTATTAAGGTTAAACCCATCCTCTTTCATTATTCATTACATGTTCTAAGCACTTATCCTTGGGATGTTAAATTTCATAGTGCTTACAATCACGTCGTATGATGTACTTTAATCATTGAAATTGAGACTTGAATAAATCAAGTTTCAAGTTGAGTTTCCATCAAGAGTGATTATTATTAATGGGCTTTAGTCCCATCCCTATTGATGTCTTAGACACCAGTCCTCTTGCAAGACCTTTTGTAAAAGGATCAGCTAAATTTTGACTTGATTTTACATAATCCACTGTGATTACACTATCTGTAATCATTTGTCTGACATAACTATGTCTCAGGCCAATATGTCTAGATTTTCCATTGTACACTTTACTATAAGCTCTGGAAAGTGTAGACTCACTATCACAATGTATAGATATTGGAGGCATTGGTTTTGGCCAAACTGGTATTTCAATCAATGAATTCCTTAACCATTCTGCCTCTTTACTAGTTGCAGCTAATGCTACAAACTCAGCTGCCATAGTAGAGTCAGCTATACAAGTTTGTTTCTTTGATCCCCAAGAAACAGCTCCTCCACCAAGAGTGAAAATCCATCCACTTGTTGAGGAATGATCCTCCCGCTCAGTTATCCAACTGGCATCAGAAAACCCTTCTAATACTGAAGGATATCCACTATAGTATATACCATATTCCATAGTTCCTTTCAAATATTTTAATATTCTATTGACAGCATGCCAATGCAATAAACTTGGATTACTAGTATATCTACTTAATTTACCAACAGCATAAGCAATATCAGGTCGAGTACATGTCATGGCATACATTAAACTACCAATTACTCGTGCATATTCCAATTGTGAAATAGCTCTACCATTATTAGGGATCATCTTTAGCTGTGGTTCAAAAGGTGTACTAACAGGTGTGCAATCAAACTGATTAAATTTCTTTAAAATTTTCTCAACATAATGAGATTGAGTGAGAATTATATTTTTATCTTTCCTTGTTATTCTCATTCCTAATATGACATCAGCTACACCCATATCTTTCATATCAAATTTAGAAGACAAAAAACTCTTAGTATTATTAATGCTTTCTAAATCAGTACCAAGAATTAACATGTCATCTATATATAAACAAATGATCACACCTTTACCATTAGCAAATTTACTATAAACACACTTATCAGATTCATGAATTTTAAAACCATAAGAAATAATGACTTTATCAAATTTTTCATGCCATTGTTTAGGTGCTTGTTTTAGGCCATATAAGGACTTAATAAGTTTACATACTTTGTTTTCTTGTCCAGGCATAACAAACCCTTCAGGTTGTTCCATGTAAATTTCTTCTTCTAAGTCACCATTTAAAAAGGCAGTTTTCACATCCATTTGATGAATCTCAAAATTATATATAGATGCTAATGCAATTAAAATTCTAATAGTGGCGGTTCTAGTAACAGGTGCATAGGTATCAAAATAATCAATTCCTTTTTTTGTGTAAAACCTTTAGCAACCAATCTAGCCTTGAATTTATCAATTGTTCCATCTATTTTCATTTTCTTTTTAAAAATCCATCTACACTTAATGGGTTTAGATCCTGGAGGTAAGTCTACTAATTTCCAAGTTTTATTTCCCAAAATTGAATCCATTTCATCATTTATAGCTTCTTTCCAAAATGCTGAATCTACAGACTTAATTGCCTCACTATAAGTTTGTGGGTCTGTTTCAACGCTAAGAGTCAAAGCATATTGATTACAAGATGTGTTTCTAGTTCCTTCAACAAGATAGACTACAAAGTCGGGACCAAAGCTTTTTTCTTTCCTAGGTCTTTTACTTTTTCTAATCTCTTCTTGTTCTACTAGTGAAGTTTCAGGTAACTGTGAAGGAGTGCTTACTTCTTTTTCATTATTAATTCTAGGAATAGAAGAAAACCTTTGTTCATAAAAAATTGCTTCTCTCGATTCAATTATTGTATTTACCTCAACAGAATCATTAGGTTCACTAACCAAAAATCTATAGGCTTTACTATGTTGTGCATAACCTATGAAAATACACTCAACACCTTTGCTTCCTAATTTCTTTCTCTTAGTTTCAAGTAGTCTTACAATAGCTCTACAACCCCAAACTTTAAGATAACCTAAATTAGGTTTTCTATTCTTCCATAATTCGTAAGGAGTTTTCTTATTATCTTTAACAGGTATTCTATTCAGAATATGACATGCAGTTAAAAGTGCTTCTCCCCAAAACCCTTTACTTAAACCAGAATAAGAAAGCATAGCATTAACCATTTCAGTTAGTGTCCTATTTTTTCTTTCTGCTACTCCATTTTGTTGTGGTGTATAAGGTGCAGTAACTTCATGTATAATTCCCATATCTTCACAAAATTGAGGAAAGTGATATTCACCACCTCTATCAGATCTAAGACATTTTATTTTAGAATCACATTGATTTTCAACTTCATTTTTATATGTCTTAAATCTATTAAGCACATCATCCTTAGAGTTTAAAAGATATACGTAACAATATTTTGAAAAGTCATCAATAAATGTAGCAAAATATTTACTACCACCTCTAGTAGGCGTTCCATGCAAATCACAAACATCACTATGTACTAATTGCAACAAAGATGTAGTTTTTTCTATTTTAGGAAAAGGCAATCTTGTTATTTTTGTTTGCATGCATATTTTACACTTTTCATTCATATCATTCTCATATTTAGGAATTAAATTTAAATTAACCATGAAATGCATTTTCTTTGTATTAACATGTCCTAAACGACTATGCCATAATGAAAGACAATCAACGATATAAGCAGAAGAATCCTTTTCCATTGATATTGAGCTTAAACATGCCCTCATACAAATATCCTTTGCCTACAAAGGTACCATTCTTAGTCAGAATAAATTTGTCTGACTCAAATACAAGCTTAAAGCCAAATTTGTTAAGAAGACTTCCAGAAACTAAATTTTTCCTAACATCAGGAACATGAAAAACATTGGTGAGGCTAAGGATTTTCCCGGAAGTGAATTCGAGATCCACTGTCCCTTTGCCTTTAACCGCAGCTGTAGATGAATTTCCCATATAGAGAACATCTCCTTCCACTGTTTCATAGGCAGAGAACAAGTTCTTGTCCTTACAAACATGCCTTGTGGCACCAGAATCAACCCACCAAGAGTTGTCTTCTCCAAGCATATTAGCCTCGGATATCATAGCAGCAAATTTTTGCTTTGTGTCTGATGTCCCTCCTTTTTCCTTTAGTTTCTTGAACTCACGACAATCCTTCTTGAAGTGACCTGGTTTGTTGCAATGAAAACAATTTCCTTTCTTCTTTTTGTTTGCTTTAGAATTATTTGAAAAATTCTTCCGCTTGTTATTTTTTCCATGATTGCCATATTTTTGCTCCTTTCCTTCCTCCACCACATGGACCTTAGAAACAGAATTTTCTTGTTCCTCTTTACCATCTAGAATTCGAGACTCTTGCTCAATTCTTAAATGAGTCTCTAATTCTTCAAGTGAAAGATCCTCCTTTTTGTGTTTGAGTTCTTTCTTATAGTCTTTCCAAGAAGGAGGAAGTTTTTCAATTATGGCAGCAACAATTACATTATCATCCATATTTAATATTTTCAGTTTGCAATGATTTATGATGCGTTGGATGTCATGAAATTATTCTAGCACAGGCCTATTATCATGCATTTTAAAGCTTAGAAACTGACCGATAAGGAACTTCTTACTTGTAGCGTCTTCCGTTAGATATTTGGTCTCCAATGTTTTCCATAAAGTTTTTGCTGTCCCAACATTTTGGTACAAGTCGAACAAATTATCAGCAAGTGCATTGAGAATGTGACCACGACACAAATAATCATCGGTCTCCCATTTTGTGCGTTGCCTAGTTTGTTCCACGGTTTCATCTTCATCTTCATTTGGTTTCGGTTGTGACAAGACATATACAATCTTCAATGTTGTTAGAAGAAAATGAACCTTTTTCTGCCAACGCAGAAAATTACCACCATCAAAACGGTCCAACTTGACAAAGCTTTCTGTTATTTGTCGAAGTGATTTGGAAGAGTCGGCCATTTCCAAAAATACTGTATTTAGATTGTTGGATATTATGAATGCAAATACAGAAATGGAACTCTTTATATATCTCAAAAATGTCAACTTCAATACAACAATGTAATTTCTGAATAGTCACTATAAAACTTCAAGGCGTGATGTCACTTTCCTAAATACAGTATTTGACCCACACGAAGAATTTCGGTATACAAACGGGAATCAGCAAATCCGTACTCAAGATACAATGAAGCAATTGCACTGTCTGCAACTTGTATATTTGAAGACAGCCCTTGGATGTAGCAGCGAAGAACAGTCAATCAAGTTCTTATTCTGTTTATGTGCACAAAACAGAATAAGAGAATTTGTACCTCCTGAAAATTGTAAGAGAGTAATAGCAGGGTCTGGAAATCTGAAACTGGTTTTTATTATCAATGTAATTCCGTTTTTAGGCAGCCTTTATTTATAGATAATGAAAGGCTTTGTCTTCAAGAGTCATGACTGTTGAATTAAGTCAGTTCCGAACAAGTATGACTGTTAATTACCAACAGTCTTAAGTCCTTTCCGAACAGGTATAATAATACCGAATCGGTTTTGCACGGGTCAACCAAAAAGTGACCGCGCCCGAGCTACCGCGATTCGACCCGGACGAATCCCGGCAACCCGCTACCACTGCGGACACGCGAAGTGCAAAGTGCGCCACTAGCGCCTCTACAGCCCACTGCCCCGCACCCGCACACGCGCGCGCGCGCGCGTGTGCGTGTGCGTACGGTGCTTCGCACCGTATTGAGGTCTCTTGAATAGCCTCTTAAATGCTAGATGAATTAACTCTTCATCTTCCATTTGTACTTATTAAGTGTACAAATTCTTAACATTTTTCCAATGTGGGACTCAAAGGTTGCCCACCCCTTTTATAGCTTAGTGGTGACACTTAGCTTTGTACATTTTCCAATGTGGGACACTATCCCCTTTTATATTTGGGTTAGCTTCCCACCTCTTCCTCACACTTCCAATGTGGGACAAGCTCTTAAGGCTTTTACACCCAAAAAACTCTTACTCTCTTATTTTAAAAATCTCCAACATTCCTCCACCATTTTCAAAATAAGTTTTGTAAATCTTTGATTGTCTGTAAGACTGTGCATAAGCATTGGTGTCTCACGACTTGAACCAATACCCTGTGAAGGTTCGTCAAGGTTAACCATGAAAGTATAGTAGACTTGTCTTTGAACTATCAATCTATATTGATTATCCGGATTTGTCTTCACACACAAATCTTTTAGCCACTGATTATCCATATAAGCCGACACATGAATTAGGCCTTGTGTCTGTACCTTGATTTCATGAGTGCTTTAGAGTCAAGCCCAATACTCATAGGAAGCGGCACCACTTCCACACTCATATAGGTAGATTATCATAGGTGTCCATGTAACTTAAAACACCATAAATCTATTAAGGTTAAACCCATCCTCTTTCATTATTCATTACATGTTCTAAGCACTTATCCTTGGGATGTTAAATTTCATAGTGCTTACAATCACGTCGTATGATGTACTTTAATCATTGAACTTGAGACTTGAATAAATCAAGTTTCAAGTTGAGTTTCCATCAAGAGTGATTATTATTAATGGGCTTTAGTCCCATCCCTATTGATGTCTTAGACACCAGTCCTCTTGCAAGACCTTTTGTAAAAGGATCAGCTAAATTTTGACTTGATTTTACATAATCCACTGTGATTACACTATCTGTAATCATTTGTCTGACATAACTATGTCTCAGGCCAATATGTCTAGATTTTCCATTGTACACTTTACTATAAGCTCTGGAAAGTGTAGACTCACTATCACAATGTATAGATATTGGAGGCATTGGTTTTGGCCAAACTGGTATTTCAATCAATGAATTCCTTAACCATTCTGCCTCTTTACTAGTTGCAGCTAATGCTACAAACTCAGCTGCCATAGTAGAGTCAGCTATACAAGTTTGTTTCTTTGATCCCCAAGAAACAGCTCCTCCACCAAGAGTGAAAATCCATCCACTTGTTGAGGAATGATCCTCCCGCTCAGTTATCCAACTGGCATCAGAAAACCCTTCTAATACTGAAGGATATCCACTATAGTATATACCATATTCCATAGTTCCTTTCAAATATTTTAATATTCTATTGACAGCATGCCAATGCAATAAACTTGGATTACTAGTATATCTACTTAATTTACCAACAGCATAAGCAATATCAGGTCGAGTACATGTCATGGCATACATTAAACTACCAATTACTCGTGCATATTCCAATTGTGAAATAGCTCTACCATTATTAGGGATCATCTTTAGCTGTGGTTCAAAAGGTGTACTAACAGGTGTGCAATCAAACTGATTAAATTTCTTTAAAATTTTCTCAACATAATGAGATTGAGTGAGAATTATATTTTTATCTTTCCTTGTTATTCTCATTCCTAATATGACATCAGCTACACCCATATCTTTCATATCAAATTTAGAAGACAAAAAACTCTTAGTATTATTAATGCTTTCTAAATCAGTACCAAGAATTAACATGTCATCTATATATAAACAAATGATCACACCTTTACCATTAGCAAATTTACTATAAACACACTTATCAGATTCATGAATTTTAAAACCATAAGAAATAATGACTTTATCAAATTTTTCATGCCATTGTTTAGGTGCTTGTTTTAGGCCATATAAGGACTTAATAAGTTTACATACTTTGTTTTCTTGTCCAGGCATAACAAACCCTTCAGGTTGTTCCATGTAAATTTCTTCTTCTAAGTCACCATTTAAAAAGGCAGTTTTCACATCCATTTGATGAATCTCAAAATTATATATAGATGCTAATGCAATTAAAATTCTAATAGTGGCGGTTCTAGTAACAGGTGCATAGGTATCAAAATAATCAATTCCTTTTTTTGTGTAAAACCTTTAGCAACCAATCTAGCCTTGAATTTATCAATTGTTCCATCTATTTTCATTTTCTTTTTAAAAATCCATCTACACTTAATGGGTTTAGATCCTGGAGGTAAGTCTACTAATTTCCAAGTTTTATTTCCCAAAATTGAATCCATTTCATCATTTATAGCTTCTTTCCAAAATGCTGAATCTACAGACTTAATTGCCTCACTATAAGTTTGTGGGTCTGTTTCAACGCTAAGAGTCAAAGCATATCGATTACAAGATGTGTTTCTAGTTCCTTCAACAAGATAGACTACAAAGTCGGGACCAAAGCTTTTTTCTTTCCTAGGTCTTTTACTTTTTCTAATCTCTTCTTGTTCTACTAGTGGAGTTTCAGGTAACTGTGAAGGAGTGCTTACTTCTTTTTCATTATTAATTCTAGGAATAGAAGAAAACCTTTGTTCATAAAAAATTGCATCTCTCGATTCAATTATTGTATTTACCTCAACAGAATCATTAGGTTCACTAACCAAAAATCTATAGGCTTTACTATGTTGTGCATAACCTATGAAAATACACTCAACACCTTTGCTTCCTAATTTCTTTCTCTTAGTTTCAAGTAGTCTTACAATAGCTCTACAACCCCAAACTTTAAGATAACCTAAATTAGGTTTTCTATTCTTCCATAATTCGTAAGGAGTTTTCTTATTATCTTTAACAGGTATTCTATTCAGAATATGACATGCAGTTAAAAGTGCTTCTCCCCAAAACCCTTTACTCAAACCAGAATAAGAAAGCATAGCATTAACCATTTCAGTTAGTGTCCTATTTTTTCTTTCTGCTACTCCATTTTGTTGTGGTGTATAAGGTGCAGTAACTTCATGTATAATTCCCATATCTTCACAAAATTGAGGAAAGTGATATTCACCACCTCTATCAGATCTAAGACATTTTATTTTAGAATCACATTGATTTTCAACTTCATTTTTATATGTCTTAAATCTATTAAGCACATCATCCTTAGAGTTTAAAAGATATACGTAACAATATTTTGAAAAGTCATCAATAAATGTAACAAAATATTTACTACCACCTCTAGTAGGCGTTCCATGCAAATCACAAACATCACTATGTACTAATTGCAACAAAGATGTAGTTTTTTCTATTTTAGGAAAAGGCAATCTTGTTATTTTTGTTTGCATGCATATTTTACACTTTTCATTCATATCATTCTCATATTTAGGAATTAAATTTAAATTAACCATGAAATGCATTTTCTTTGTATTAACATGTCCTAAATGACTATGCCATAATGAAAGACAATCAACGATATAAGCAGAAGAATCCTTTTCATTGATATTGAGCTTAAACATGCCCTCATACAAATATCCTTTGCCTACAAAGGTACCATTCTTAGTCAGAATAAATTTGTCTGACTCAAATACAAGCTTAAAGCCAAATTTGTTAAGAAGACTTCCAGAAACTAAATTTTTCCTAACATCAGGAACATGAAAAACATTGGTGAGGCTAAGGATTTTCCCGGAAGTGAATTCGAGATCCACTGTCCCTTTGCCTTTAACCGCAGCTGTAGATGAATTTCCCATATAGAGAACATCTCCTTCCACTGTTTCATAGGTAGAGAACAAGTTCTTGTCCTTACAAACATGCCTTGTGGCACCAGAATCAACCCACCAAGAGTTGTCTTCTCCAAGCATATTAGCCTCGGATATCATAGCAGCAAATTTTTGCTTTGTGTCTGATGTCCCTCCTTTTTCCTTTTGTTTCTTGAACTCACGACAATCCTTCTTGAAGTGACCTGGTTTGTTGCAATGAAAACAATTTCCTTTCTTCTTTTTGTTTGCTTTAGAATTATTTGAAAAATTCTTCCGCTTGTTATTTTTTCCATGATTGCCATATTTTTGCTCCTTTCCTTCCTCCACCACATGGACCTTAGAAACAGAATTTTCTTGTTCCTCTTTACCATCTAGAATTCGAGACTCTTGTTCAATTCTTAAATGAGTCTCTAATTCTTCAAGTGAAAGATCCTCCTTTTTGTGTTTGAGTTCTTTCTTATAGTCTTTCCAAGAAGGAGGAAGTTTTTCAATTATGGCAGCAACAATTACATTATCATCCATATTTAATTTTTTCAGTTTGCAATGATTTATGATGCGTTGGATGTCATGAAATTGTTCTAGCACAGGCCTATTATCATGCATTTTAAAGCTTAGAAACTGACCGATAAGGAACTTCTTACTTGTAGCGTCTTCCGTTAGATATTTGGTCTCCAATGTTTTCCATAAAGTTTTTGCTGTCCCAACATTTTGGTACAAGTCGAACAAATTATCAGCAAGTGCATTGAGAATGTGACCACAACACAAATAATCATCGGTCTCCCACTTTGTGCGTTGCCTAGTCTGTTCCACGGTTTCATCTTCATCTTCATTTGGTTTCGGTTGTGACAAGACATATACAATCTTCAATGTTGTTAGAAGAAAATGAACCTTTTTCTGCCAACGCAGAAAATTACCACCATCAAAACGGTCCAACTTGACAAAGCTTTCTGTTATTTGTCGAAGTGATTTGGAAGAGTCGGCCATTTCCAAAAATACTGTATTTAGATTGTTGGATATTATGAATGCAAATACAGAAATGGAACTCTTTATATATCTCAAAAATGTCAACTTCAATACAACAATGTAATTTCTGAATAGTCACTATAAAACTTCAAGGCGTGATGTCACTTTCCTAAATACAGTATTTGCCCCACACGAAGAATTTCGGTATACAAACGGGAATCAGCAAATCCGTACTCAAGATACAATGAAGCAATTGCACTGTCTGCAACTTGTATATTTGAAGACAGCCCTTGGATGTAGCAGCGAAGAACAGTCAATCAAGTTCTTATTCTGTTTATGTGCACAAAACAGAATAAGAGAATTTGTACCTCCTGAAAATTGTAAGAGAGTAATAGCAGGGTCTGGAAATCTGAAACTGGTTTTTGTTATCAATGTAATTCCGTTTTTAGGCAGCCTTTATTTATAGATAATGAAAGGCTTTGTCTTCAAGAGTCATGACTGTTGAATTAAGTCAGTTCCGAACAAGTATGACTGTTAATTACCAACAGTCTTAAGTCCTTTCCGAACAGGTATAATAATACCGAATCGGTTTTGCACGGGTCAACCAAAAAGTGACCGCGCCCGAGCTACCGCGATCCGACCCGGACGAATCCCGACAACCCGCTACCACTGCGGACACGCGAAGTGCAAAGTGCGCCACTAGCGCCTCTACAGCCCACTGCCCCGCACCCGCACACGCGCGCGCGTGTGCGTGTGCGTACGGTGCTTCGCACCGTATTGAGGTCTCTTGAATAGCCTCTTAAATGCTAAATGAATTAACTCTTCATCTTCCATTTGTACTTATTAAGTGTACAAATTCTTAACATTTTTCCAATGTGGGACTCAAAGGTTGCCCACCCCTTTTATAGCTTAGTGGTGACACTTAGCTTTGTACATTTTCCAATGTGGGACACTATCCCCTTTTATATTTGGGTTAGCTTCCCACCTCTTCCTCACACTTCCAATGTGGGACAAGCTCTTAAGGCTTTTACACCCAAAAAACTCTTACTCTCTTATTTTAAAAATCTCCAACATTCCTCCACCATTTTCAAAATAAGTTTTGTAAATCTTTGATTGTCTGTAAGACTGTGCATAAGCATTGGTGTCTCACGACTTGAACCAATACCCTGTGAAGGTTCGTCAAGGTTAACCATGAAAGTATAGTAGACTTGTCTTTGAACTATCAATCTATATTGATTATCCGGATTTGTCTTCACACACAAATCTTTTAGCCACTGATTATCCATATAAGCCGACACATGAATTAGGCCTTGTGTCTGTACCTTGATTTCATGAGTGCTTTAGAGTCAAGCCCAATACTCATAGGAAGCGGCACCACTTCCACACTCATATAGGTAGATTATCATAGGTGTCCATGTAACTTAAAACACCATAAATCTATTAAGGTTAAACCCATCCTCTTTCATTATTCATTACATGTTCTAAGCACTTATCCTTGGGATGTTAAATTTCATAGTGCTTACAATCACGTCGTATGATGTACTTTAATCATTGAACTTGAGACTTGAATAAATCAAGTTTCAAGTTGAGTTTCCATCAAGAGTGATTATTATTAATGGGCTTTAGTCCCATCCCTATTGATGTCTTAGACACCAGTCCTCTTGCAAGACCTTTTGTAAAAGGATCAGCTAAATTTTGACTTGATTTTACATAATCCACTGTGATTACACTATCTGTAATCATTTGTCTGACATAACTATGTCTCAGGCCAATATGTCTAGATTTTCCATTGTACACTTTACTATAAGCTCTGGAAAGTGTAGACTCACTATCACAATGTATAGATATTGGAGGCATTGGTTTTGGCCAAACTGGTATTTCAATCAATGAATTCCTTAACCATTCTGCCTCTTTACTAGTTGCAGCTAATGCTACAAACTCAGCTGCCATAGTAGAGTCAGCTATACAAGTTTGTTTCTTTGATCCCCAAGAAACAGCTCCTCCACCAAGAGTGAAAATCCATCCACTTGTTGAGGAATGATCCTCCCGCTCAGTTATCCAACTGGCATCAGAAAACCCTTCTAATACTGAAGGATATCCACTATAGTATATACCATATTCCATAGTTCCTTTCAAATATTTTAATATTCTATTGACAGCATGCCAATGCAATAAACTTGGATTACTAGTATATCTACTTAATTTACCAACAGCATAAGCAATATCAGGTCGAGTACATGTCATGGCATACATTAAACTACCAATTACTCGTGCATATTCCAATTGTGAAATAGCTCTACCATTATTAGGGATCATCTTTAGCTGTGGTTCAAAAGGTGTACTAACAGGTGTGCAATCAAACTGATTAAATTTCTTTAAAATTTTCTCAACATAATGAGATTGAGTGAGAATTATATTTTTATCTTTCCTTGTTATTCTCATTCCTAATATGACATCAGCTACACCCATATCTTTCATATCAAATTTAGAAGACAAAAAACTCTTAGTATTATTAATGCTTTCTAAATCAGTACCAAGAATTAACATGTCATCTATATATAAACAAATGATCACACCTTTACCATTAGCAAATTTACTATAAACACACTTATCAGATTCATGAATTTTAAAACCATAAGAAATAATGACTTTATCAAATTTTTCATGCCATTGTTTAGGTGCTTGTTTTAGGCCATATAAGGACTTAATAAGTTTACATACTTTGTTTTCTTGTCCAGGCATAACAAACCCTTCAGGTTGTTCCATGTAAATTTCTTCTTCTAAGTCACCATTTAAAAAGGCAGTTTTCACATCCATTTGATGAATCTCAAAATTATATATAGATGCTAATGCAATTAAAATTCTAATAGTGGCGGTTCTAGTAACAGGTGCATAGGTATCAAAATAATCAATTCCTTTTTTTGTGTAAAACCTTTAGCAAACAATCTAGCCTTGAATTTATCAATTGTTCCATCTATTTTCATTTTCTTTTTAAAAATCCATCTACACTTAATGGGTTTAGATCCTGGAGGTAAGTCTACTAATTTCCAAGTTTTATTTCCCAAAATTGAATCCATTTCATCATTTATAGCTTCTTTCCAAAATGCTGAATCTACAGACTTAATTGCCTCACTATAAGTTTGTGGGTCTGTTTCAACGCTAAGAGTCAAAGCATATTGATTACAAGATGTGTTTCTAGTTCCTTCAACAAGATAGACTACAAAGTCGGGACCAAAGCTTTTTTCTTTCCTAGGTCTTTTACTTTTTCTAATCTCTTCTTGTTCTACTAGTGGAGTTTCAGGTAACTGTGAAGGAGTGCTTACTTCTTTTTCATTATTAATTCTAGGAATAGAAGAAAACCTTTGTTCATAAAAAATTGCATCTCTCGATTCAATTATTGTATTTACCTCAACAGAATCATTAGGTTCACTAACCAAAAATCTATAGGCTTTACTATGTTGTGCATAACCTATGAAAATACACTCAACACCTTTGCTTCCTAATTTCTTTCTCTTAGTTTCAAGTAGTCTTACAATAGCTCTACAACCCCAAACTTTAAGATAACCTAAATTAGGTTTTCTATTCTTCCATAATTCGTAAGGAGTTTTCTTATTATCTTTAACAGGTATTCTATTCAGAATATGACATGCAGTTAAAAGTGCTTCTCCCCAAAACCCTTTACTTAAACCAGAATAAGAAAGCATAGCATTAACCATTTCAGTTAGTGTCCTATTTTTTCTTTCTTCTACTCCATTTTGTTGTGGTGTATAAGGTGCAGTAACTTCATGTATAATTCCCATATCTTCACAAAATTGAGGAAAGTGATATTCACCACCTCTATCAGATCTAAGACATTTTATTTTAGAATCACATTGATTTTCAACTTCATTTTTATATGTCTTAAATCTATTAAGCACATCATCCTTAGAGTTTAAAAGATATACGTAACAATATTTTGAAAAGTCATCAATAAATGTAGCAAAATATTTACTACCACCTCTAGTAGGCGTTCCATGCAAATCACAAACATCACTATGTACTAATTGCAACAAAGATGTAGTTTTTTCTATTTTAGGAAAAGGCAATCTTGTTATTTTTGTTTGCATGCATATTTTACACTTTTCATTCATATCATTCTCATATTTAGGAATTAAATTTAAATTAACCATGAAATGCATTTTCTTTGTATTAACATGTCCTAAACGACTATGCCATAATGAAAGACAATCAACGATATAAGCAGAAGAATCCTTTTCCATTGATATTGAGCTTAAACATGCCCTCATACAAATATCCTTTGCCTACAAAGGTACCATTCTTAGTCAGAATAAATTTGTCTGACTCAAATACAAGCTTAAAGCCAAATTTGTTAAGAAGACTTCCAGAAACTAAATTTTTCCTAACATCAGGAACATGAAAAACATTGGTGAGGCTAAGGATTTTCCCGGAAGTGAATTCGAGATCCACTGTCCCTTTGCCTTTAACCGCAGCTGTAGATGAATTTCCCATATAGAGAACATCTCCTTCCACTGTTTCATAGGCAGAGAACAAGTTCTTGTCCTTACAAACATGCCTTGTGGCACCAGAATCAACCCACCAAGAGTTGTCTTCTCCAAGCATATTAGCCTCGGATATCATAGCAGCAAATTTTTGCTTTGTGTCTGATGTCCCTCCTTTTTCCTTTAGTTTCTTGAACTCACGACAATCCTTCTTGAAGTGACCTGGTTTGTTGCAATGAAAACAATTTCCTTTCTTCTTTTTGTTTGCTTTAGAATTATTTGAAAAATTCTTCCGCTTGTTATTTTTTCCATGATTGCCATATTTTTGCTCCTTTCCTTCCTCCACCACATGGACCTTAGAAACAGAATTTTCTTGTTCCTCTTTACCATCTAGAATTCGAGACTCTTGTTCAATTCTTAAATGAGTCTCTAATTCTTCAAGTGAAAGATCCTCCTTTTTGTGTTTGAGTTCTTTCTTATAGTCTTTCCAAGAAGGAGGAAGTTTTTCAATTATGGCAGCAACAATTACATTATCATCCATATTTAATTTTTTCAGTTTGCAATGATTTATGATGCGTTGGATGTCATGAAATTGTTCTAGCACAGGCCTATTATCATGCATTTTAAAGCTTAGAAACTGACCGATAAGGAACTTCTTACTTGTAGCGTCTTCCGTTAGATATTTGGTCTCCAATGTTTTCCATAAAGTTTTTGCTGTCCCAACATTTTGGTACAAGTCGAACAAATTATCAGCAAGTGCATTGAGAATGTGACCACGACACAAATAATCATCGGTCTCCCATTTTGTGCGTTGCCTAGTCTGTTCCACGGTTTCATCTTCATCTTCATTTGGTTTCGGTTGTGACAAGACATATACAATCTTCAATGTTGTTAGAAGAAAATGAACCTTTTTCTGCCAACGCAGAAAATTACCACCATCAAAACGGTCCAACTTGACAAAGCTTTCTGTTATTTGTCGAAGTGATTTGGAAGAGTCGGCCATTTCCAAAAATACTGTATTTAGATTGTTGGAT
Organism: Sambucus nigra; assembly: GCA_949130495.1. Taxonomy (NCBI): domain Eukaryota; kingdom Viridiplantae; phylum Streptophyta; class Magnoliopsida; order Dipsacales; family Adoxaceae; genus Sambucus; species Sambucus nigra. The sequence goes on along the minus strand of OX422211.1, from coordinate 264,646,125 downwards.
ATTATGAATGCAAATACAGAAATGGAACTCTTTATATATCTCAAAAATGTCAACTTCAATACAACAATGTAATTTCTGAATAGTCACTATAAAACTTCAAGGCGTGATGTCACTTTCCTAAATACAGTATTTGCCCCACACGAAGAATTTCGGTATACAAACGGGAATCAGCAAATCCGTACTCAAGATACAATGAAGCAATTGCACTGTCTGCAACTTGTATATTTGAAGACAGCCCTTGGATGTAGCAGCGAAGAACAGTCAATCAAGTTCTTATTCTGTTTATGTGCACAAAACAGAATAAGAGAATTTGTACCTCCTGAAAATTGTAAGAGAGTAATAGCAGGGTCTGGAAATCTGAAACTGGTTTTTGTTATCAATGTAATTCCGTTTTTAGGCAGCCTTTATTTATAGATAATGAAAGGCTTTGTCTTCAAGAGTCATGACTGTTGAATTAAGTCAGTTCCGAACAAGTATGACTGTTAATTACCAACAGTCTTAAGTCCTTTCCGAACAGGTATAATAATACCGAATCGGTTTTGCACGGGTCAACCAAAAAGTGACCGCGCCCGAGCTACCGCGATCCGACCCGGACGAATCCCGGCAACCCGCTACCACTGCGGACACGCGAAGTGCAAAGTGCGCCACTAGCGCCTCTACAGCCCACTGCCCCGCACCCGCACCCGCACACGCGCGCGCGTGTGCGTGTGCGTACGGTGCTTCGCACCGTATTGAGGTCTCTTGAATAGCCTCTTAAATGCTAGATGAATTAACTCTTCATCTTCCATTTGTACTTATTAAGTGTACAAATTCTTAACATTTTTCCAATGTGGGACTCAAAGGTTGCCCACCCCTTTTATAGCTTAGTGGTGACACTTAGCTTTGTACATTTTCCAATGTGGGACACTATCCCCTTTTATATTTGGGTTAGCTTCCCACCTCTTCCTCACACTTCCAATGTGGGACAAGCTCTTAAGGCTTTTACACCCAAAAAACTCTTACTCTCTTATTTTAAAAATCTCCAACATTCCTCCACCATTTTCAAAATAAGTTTTGTAAATCTTTGATTGTCTGTAAGACTGTGCATAAGCATTGGTGTCTCACGACTTGAACCAATACCCTGTGAAGGTTCGTCAAGGTTAACCATGAAAGTATAGTAGACTTGTCTTTGAACTATCAATCTATATTGATTATCCGGATTTGTCTTCACACACAAATCTTTTAGCCACTGATTATCCATATAAGCCGACACATGAATTAGGCCTTGTGTCTGTACCTTGATTTCATGAGTGCTTTAGAGTCAAGCCCAATACTCATAGGAAGCGGCACCACTTCCACACTCATATAGGTAGATTATCATAGGTGTCCATGTAACTTAAAACACCATAAATCTATTAAGGTTAAACCCATCCTCTTTCATTATTCATTACATGTTCTAAGCACTTATCCTTGGGATGTTAAATTTCATAGTGCTTACAATCACGTCGTATGATGTACTTTAATCATTGAACTTGAGACTTGAATAAATCAAGTTTCAAGTTGAGTTTCCATCAAGAGTGATTATTATTAATGGGCTTTAGTCCCATCCCTATTGATGTCTTAGACACCAGTCCTCTTGCAAGACCTTTTGTAAAAGGATCAGCTAAATTTTGACTTGATTTTACATAATCCACTGTGATTACACTATCTGTAATCATTTGTCTGACATAACTATGTCTCAGGCCAATATGTCTAGATTTTCCATTGTACACTTTACTATAAGCTCTGGAAAGTGTAGACTCACTATCACAATGTATAGATATTGGAGGCATTGGTTTTGGCCAAACTGGTATTTCAATCAATGAATTCCTTAACCATTCTGCCTCTTTACTAGTTGCAGCTAATGCTACAAACTCAGCTGCCATAGTAGAGTCAGCTATACAAGTTTGTTTCTTTGATCCCCAAGAAACAGCTCCTCCACCAAGAGTGAAAATCCATCCACTTGTTGAGGAATGATCCTCCCGCTCAGTTATCCAACTGGCATCAGAAAACCCTTCTAATACTGAAGGATATCCACTATAGTATATACCATATTCCATAGTTCCTTTCAAATATTTTAATATTCTATTGACAGCATGCCAATGCAATAAACTTGGATTACTAGTATATCTACTTAATTTACCAACAGCATAAGCAATATCAGGTCGAGTACATGTCATGGCATACATTAAACTACCAATTACTCGTGCATATTCCAATTGTGAAATAGCTCTACCATTATTAGGGATCATCTTTAGCTGTGGTTCAAAAGGTGTACTAACAGGTGTGCAATCAAACTGATTAAATTTTTTTAAAATTTTCTCAACATAATGAGATTGAGTGAGAATTATATTTTTATCTTTCCTTGTTATTCTCATTCCTAATATGACATCAGCTACACCCATATCTTTCATATCAAATTTAGAAGACAAAAAACTCTTAGTATTATTAATGCTTTCTAAATCAGTACCAAGAATTAACATGTCATCTATATATAAACAAATGATCACACCTTTACCATTAGCAAATTTACTATAAACACACTTATCAGATTCATGAATTTTAAAACCATAAGAAATAATGACTTTATCAAATTTTTCATGCCATTGTTTAGGTGCTTGTTTTAATAAATATAAGGACTTAATAAGTTTACATACTTTGTTTTCTTGTCCAGGCATAACAAACCCTTCAGGTTGTTCCATGTAAATTTCTTCTTCTAAGTCACCATTTAGAAAGGCAGTTTTCACATCCATTTGATGAATCTCAAAATTATATATAGATGCTAATGCAATTAAAATTCTAATAGTGGCGGTTCTAGTAACAGGTGCATAGGTATCAAAATAATCAATTCCTTTTTTTGTGTAAAACCTTTAGCAACCAATCTAGCCTTGAATTTATCAATTGTTCCATCTATTTTCATTTTCTTTTTAAAAATCCATCTACACTTAATGGGTTTAGATCCTGGAGGTAAGTCTACTAATTTCCAAGTTTTATTTCCCAAAATTGAATCCATTTCATCATTTATAGCTTCTTTCCAAAATGCTGAATCTACAGACTTAATTGCCTCACTATAAGTTTGTGGGTCTGTTTCAACGCTAAGAGTCAAAGCATATTGATTACAAGATGTGTTTCTAGTTCCTTCAACAAGATAGACTACAAAGTCGGGACCAAAGCTTTTTTCTTTCCTAGGTCTTTTACTTTTTCTAATCTCTTCTTGTTCTACTAGTGGAGTTTCAGGTAACTGTGAAGGAGTGCTTACTTCTTTTTCATTATTAATTCTAGGAATAGAAGAAAACCTTTGTTCATAAAAAATTGCATCTCTCGATTCAATTATTGTATTTACCTCAACAGAATCATTAGGTTCACTAACCAAAAATCTATAGGCTTTACTATGTTGTGCATAACCTATGAAAATACACTCAACACCTTTGCTTCCTAATTTCTTTCTCTTAGTTTCAAGTAGTCTTACAATAGCTCTACAACCCCAAACTTTAAGATAACCTAAATTAGGTTTTCTATTCTTCCATAATTGGTAAGGAGTTTTCTTATTATCTTTAACAGGTATTCTATTCAGAATATGACATGCAGTTAAAAGTGCTTCTCCCCAAAACCCTTTACTTAGACCAGAATAAGAAAGCATAGCATTAACCATTTCAGTTAGTGTCCTATTTTTTCTTTCTGCTACTCCATTTTGTTGTGGTGTATAAGGTGCAGTAACTTCATGTATAATTCCCATATCTTCACAAAATTGAGGAAAGTGATATTCACCACCTCTATCAGATCTAAGACATTTTATTTTAGAATCACATTGATTTTCAACTTCATTTTTATATGTCTTAAATCTATTAAGCACATCATCCTTAGAGTTTAAAAGATATACGTAACAATATTTTGAAAAGTCATCAATAAATGTAGCAAAATATTTACTACCACCTCTAGTAGGCGTTCCATGCAAATCACAAACATCACTATGTACTAATTGCAACAAAGATGTAGTTTTTTCTATTTTAGGAAAAGGCAATCTTGTTATTTTTGTTTGCATGCATATTTTACACTTTTCATTCATATCCTTCTCATATTTAGGAATTAAATTTAAATTAACCATGAAATGCATTTTCTTTGTATTAACATGTCCTAAACGACTATGCCATAATGAAAGACAATCAACGATATAAGCAGAAGAATCCTTTTCCATTGATATTGAGCTTAAACATGCCCTCATACAAATATCCTTTGCCTACAAAGGTACCATTCTTAGTCAGAATAAATTTGTCTGACTCAAATACAAGCTTAAAGCCAAATTTGTTAAGAAGACTTCCAGAAACTAAATTTTTCCTAACATCAGGAACATGAAAAACATTGGTGAGGCTAAGGATTTTCCCGGAAGTGAATTCGAGATCCACTGTCCCTTTGCCTTTAACCGCAGCTGTAGATGAATTTTCCATATAGAGAACATCTCCTTCCACTGTTTCATAGGCAGAGAACAAGTTCTTGTCCTTACAAACATGCCTTGTGGCACCAGAATCAACCCACCAAGAGTTGTCTTCTCCAAGCATATTAGCCTCGGATATCATAGCAGCAAATTTTTGCTTTGTGTCTGATGTCCCTCCTTTTTCCTTTAGTTTCTTGAACTCACGACAATCCTTCTTGAAGTGACCTGGTTTGTTGCAATGAAAACAATTTCCTTTCTTCTTTTTGTTTGCTTTAGAATTATTTGAAAAATTCTTCCGCTTGTTATTTTTTCCATGATTGCCATATTTTTGCTCCTTTCCTTCCTCCACCACATGGACCTTAGAAACAGAATTTTCTTGTTCCTCTTTACCATCTAGAATTCGAGACTCTTGTTCAATTCTTAAATGAGTCTCTAATTCTTCAAGTGAAAGATCCTCCTTTTTGTGTTTGAGTTCTTTCTTATAGTCTTTCCAAGAAGGAGGAAGTTTTTCAATTATGGCAGCAACAATTACATTATCATCCATATTTAATTTTTTCAGTTTGCAATGATTTATGATGCGTTGGATGTCATGAAATTGTTCTAGCACAGGCCTATTATCATGCATTTTAAAGCTTAGAAACTGACCGATAAGGAACTTCTTACTTGTAGCGTCTTCCGTTAGATATTTGGTCTCCAATGTTTTCCATAAAGTTTTTGCTGTCCCAACATTTTGGTACAAGTCGAACAAATTATCAGCAAGTGCATTGAGAATGTGACCACGACACAAATAATCATCGGTCTCCCATTTTGTGCGTTGCCTAGTCTGTTCCACGGTTTCATCTTCATCTTCATTTGGTTTCGGTTGTGACAAGACATATACAATCTTCAATGTTGTTAGAAGAAAATGAACCTTTTTCTGCCAACGCAGAAAATTACCACCATCAAAACGGTCCAACTTGACAAAGCTTTCTGTTATTTGTCGAAGTGATTTGGAAGAGTCGGCCATTTCCAAAAATACTGTATTTAGATTGTTGGATATTATGAATGCAAATACAGAAATGGAACTCTTTATATATCTCAAAAATGTCAACTTCAATACAACAATGTAATTTCTGAATAGTCACTATAAAACTTCAAGGCGTGATGTCACTTTCCTAAATACAGTATTTGCCCCACACGAAGAATTTCGGTATACAAACGGGAATCAGCAAATCCGTACTCAAGATACAATGAAGCAATTGCACTGTCTGCAACTTGTATATTTGAAGACAGCCCTTGGATGTAGCAGCGAAGAACAGTCAATCAAGTTCTTATTCTGTTTATGTGCACAAAACAGAATAAGAGAATTTGTACCTCCTGAAAATTGTAAGAGAGTAATAGCAGGGTCTGGAAATCTGAAACTGGTTTTTGTTATCAATGTAATTCCGTTTTTAGGCAGCCTTTATTTATAGATAATAAAAGGCTTTGTCTTCAAGAGTCATGACTGTTGAATTAAGTCAGTTCCGAACAAGTATGACTGTTAATTACCAACAGTCTTAAGTCCTTTCCGAACAGGTATAATAATACCGAATCGGTTTTGCACGGGTCAACCAAAAAGTGACCGCGCCTGAGCTACCGCGATCCGACCCGGACGAATCCCGGCAACCCTCTACCACTGCGGACACGCGAAGTGCAAAGTGCGCCACTAGCGCCTCTACAGCCCACTGCCCCGCACCCGCACACGCGCGCGCGCGCGCGTGTGCGTGTGCGTACGGTGCTTCGCACCGTATTGAGGTCTCTTGAATAGCCTCTTAAGTGCTAGATGAATTAACTCTTCATCTTCCATTTGTACTTATTAAGTGTACAAATTCTTAACATTTTTCCAATGTGGGACTCAAAGGTTGCCCACCCTTTTTATAGCTTAGTGGTGACACTTAGCTTTGTACATTTTCCAATGTGGGACACTATCCCCTTTTATATTTGGGTTAGCTTCCCACCTCTTCCTCACACTTCCAATGTGGGACAAGCTCTTAAGGCTTTTACACCCAAAAAACTCTTACTCTCTTATTTTAAAAATCTCCAACATTCCTCCACCATTTTCAAAATAAGTTTTGTAAATCTTTGATTGTCTGTAAGACTGTGCATAAGCATTGGTGTCTCACGACTTGAACCAATACCCTGTGAAGGTTCGTCAAGGTTAACCATGAAAGTATAGTAGACTTGTCTTTGAACTATCAATCTATATTGATTATCCGGATTTGTCTTCACACACAAATCTTTTAGCCACTGATTATCCATATAAGCCGACACATGAATTAGGCCTTGTGTCTGTACCTTGATTTCATGAGTGCTTTAGAGTCAAGCCCAATACTCATAGGAAGCGGCACCACTTCCACACTCATATAGGTAGATTATCATAGGTGTCCATGTAACTTAAAACACCATAAATCTATTAAGGTTAAACCCATCCTCTTTCATTATTCATTACATGTTCTAAGCACTTATCCTTGGGATGTTAAATTTCATAGTGCTTACAATCACGTCGTATGATGTACTTTAATCATTGAACTTGAGACTTGAATAAATCAAGTTTCAAGTTGAGTTTCCATCAAGAGTGATTATTATTAATGGGCTTTAGTCCCATCCCTATTGATGTCTTAGACACCAGTCCTCTTGCAAGACCTTTTGTAAAAGGATCAGCTAAATTTTGACTTGATTTTACATAATCCACTGTGATTACACTATCTGTAATCATTTGTCTGACATAACTATGTCTCAGGCCAATATGTCTAGATTTTCCATTGTACACTTTACTATAAGCTCTGGAAAGTGTAGACTCACTATCACAATGTATAGATATTGGAGGCATTGGTTTTGGCCAAACTGGTATTTCAATCAATGAATTCCTTAACCATTCTGCCTCTTTACTAGTTGCAGCTAATGCTACAAACTCAGCTGCCATAGTAGAGTCAGCTATACAAGTTTGTTTCTTTGATCCCCAAGAAACAGCTCCTCCACCAAGAGTGAAAATCCATCCACTTGTTGAGGAATGATCCTCCCGCTCAGTTATCCAACTGGCATCAGAAAACCCTTCTAATACTGAAGGATATCCACTATAGTATATACCATATTCCATAGTTCCTTTCAAATATTTTAATATTCTATTGACAGCATGCCAATGCAATAAACTTGGATTACTAGTATATCTACTTAATTTACCAACAGCATAAGCAATATCAGGTCGAGTACATGTCTTGGCATACATTAAACTACCAATTACTCGTGCATATTCCAATTGTGAAACAGCTCTACCATTATTAGGGATCATCTTTAGCTATGGTTCAAAAGGTGTACTAACAGGTGTGCAATCAAACTGATTAAATTTCTTTAAAATTTTCTCAACATAATGAGATTGAGTGAGAATTATATTTTTATCTTTCCTTGTTATTCTCATTCCTAATATGACATCAGCTACACCCATATCTTTCATATCAAATTTAGAAGACAAAAAACTCTTTGTATTATTAATGCTTTCTAAATCAGTACCAAGAATTAACATGTCATCTATATATAAACAAATGATCACACCTTTACCATTAGCAAATTTACTATAAACACACTTATCAGATTCATTAATTTTAAAACCATAAGAAATAATGACTTTATCAAATTTTTCATGCCATTGTTTAGGTGCTTGTTTTAGTCCATATAAGGACTTAATAAGTTTACATACTTTGTTTTCTTGTCCAGGCATAACAAACCCTTCAGGTTGTTCCATGTAAATTTCTTCTTCTAAGTCACCATTTAAAAAGGCAGTTTTCACATCCATTTGATGAATCTCAAAATTATATATAGATGCTAATGCAATTAAAATTCTAATAGTGGCGGTTCTAGTAACAGGTGCATAGGTATCAAAATAATCAATTCCTTTTTTTGTGTAAAACCTTTAGCAACCAATCTAGCCTTGAATTTATCAATTGTTCCATCTATTTTCATTTTCTTTTTAAAAATCCATCTACACTTAATGGGTTTAGATCCTGGAGGTAAGTCTACTAATTTCCAAGTTTTATTTCCCAAAATTGAATCCATTTCATCATTTATAGCTTCTTTCCAAAATGCTGAATCTACAGACTTAATTGCCTCACTATAAGTTTGTGGGTCTGTTTCAACGCTAAGAGTCAAAGCATATTGATTACAAGATGTCTTTCCAGTTCCTTCAACAAGATAGACTACAAAGTCGGGACCAAAGCTTTTTTCTTTCCTAGGTCTTTTACTTTTTCTAATCTCTTCTTGTTCTACTAGTGGAGTTTCAGGTAACGTTGAAGGAGTGCTTACTTCTTTTTCATTATTAATTCTAGGAATAGAAGAAAACCTTTGTTCATAAAAAATTGCATCTCTCGATTCAATTATTGTATTTACCTCAACAGAATCATTAGGTTCACTAACCAAAAATCTATAGGCTTTACTATGTTGTGCATAACCTATGAAAATACACTCAACACCTTTGCTTCCTAATTTCTTTCTCTTAGTTTCAAGTAGTCTTACAATAGCTCTACAACCCCAAACTTTAAGATAACCTAAATTAGGTTTTCTATTCTTCCATAATTCGTAAGGAGTTTTCTTATTATCTTTAACAGGTATTCTATTCAGAATATGACATGCAGTTAAAAGTGCTTCTCCCCAAAACCCTTTACTTAAACCAGAATAAGAAAGCATAGCATTAACCATTTCAGTTAGTGTCCTATTTTTTCTTTCTGCTACTCCATTTTGTTGTGGTGTATAAGGTGCAGTAACTTCATGTATAATTCCCATATCTTCACAAAATTGAGGAAAGTGATATTCACCACCTCTATCAGATCTAAGACATTTTATTTTAGAATCACATTGATTTTCAACTTCATTTTTATATGTCTTAAATCTATTAAGCACATCATCCTTAGAGTTTAAAAGATATACGTAACAATATTTTGAAAAGTCATCAATAAATGTAGCAAAATATTTACTACCACCTCTAGTAGGCGTTCCATGCAAATCACAAACATCACTATGTACTAATTGCAACAAAGATGTAGTTTTTTCTATTTTAGGAAAAGGCAATCTTGTTATTTTTGTTTGCATGCATATTTTACACTTTTCATTCATATCCTTCTCATATTTAGGAATTAAATTTAAATTAACCATGAAATGCATTTTCTTTGTATTAACATGTCCTAAACGACTATGCCATAATGAAAGACAATCAACGATATAAGCAGAAGAATCCTTTTCCATTGATATTGAGCTTAAACATGCCCTCATACAAATATCCTTTGCCTACAAAGGTACCATTCTTAGTCAGAATAAATTTGTCTGACTCAAATACAAGCTTAAAGCCAAATTTGTTAAGAAGACTTCCAGAAACTAAATTTTTCCTAACATCAGGAACATGAAAAACATTGGTGAGGCTAAGGATTTTCCCGGAAGTGAATTCGAGATCCACTGTCCCTTTGCCTTTAACCGCAGCTGTAGATGAATTTTCCATATAGAGAACATCTCCTTCCACTGTTTCATAGGCAGAGAACAAGTTCTTGTCCTTACAAACATGCCTTGTGGCACCAGAATCAACCCACCAAGAGTTGTCTTCTCCAAGCATATTAGCCTCGGATATCATAGCAGCAAATTTTTGCTTTGTGTCTGATGTCCCTCCTTTTTCCTTTAGTTTCTTGAACTCACGACAATCCTTCTTGAAGTGACATGGTTTGTTGCAATGAAAACAATTTCCTTTCTTCTTTTTGTTTGCTTTAGAATTATTTGAAAAATTCTTCCGCTTGTTATTTTTTCCATGATTGCCATATTTTTGCTCCTTTCCTTCCTCCACCACATGGACCTTAGAAACAGAATTTTCTTGTTCCTCTTTACCATCTAGAATTCGAGACTCTTGTTCAATTCTTAAATGAGTCTCTAATTCTTCAAGTGAAAGATCCTCCTTTTTGTGTTTGAGTTCTTTCTTATAGTCTTTCCAAGAAGGAGGAAGTTTTTCAATTATGGCAGCAACAATTACATTATCATCCATATTTAATTTTTTCAGTTTGCAATGATTTATGATGCGTTGGATGTCATGAAATTGTTCTAGCACAGGCCTATTATCATGCATTTTAAAGCTTAGAAACTGACCGATAAGGAACTTCTTACTTGTAGCGTCTTCCGTTAGATATTTGGTCTCCAATGTTTTCCATAAAGTTTTTGCTGTCCCAACATTTTGGTACAAGTCGAACAAATTATCAGCAAGTGCATTGAGAATGTGACCACGACACAAATAATCATCGGTCTCCCATTTTGTGCGTTGCCTAGTCTGTTCCACGGTTTCATCTTCATCTTCATTTGGTTTCGGTTGTGACAAGACATATACAATCTTCAATGTTGTTAGAAGAAAATGAACCTTTTTCTGCCAACGCAGAAAATTACCACCATCAAAACGGTCCAACTTGACAAAGCTTTCTGTTATTTGTCGAAGTGATTTGGAAGAGTCGGCCATTTCCAAAAATACTGTATTTAGATTGTTGGATATTATGAATGCAAATACAGAAATGGAACTCTTTATATATCTCAAAAATGTCAACTTCAATACAACAATGTAATTTCTGAATAGTCACTATAAAACTTCAAGGCGTGATGTCACTTTCCTAAATACAGTATTTGCCCCACACGAAGAATTTCGGTATACAAACGGGAATCAGCAAATCCGTACTCAAGATACAATGAAGCAATTGCACTGTCTGCAACTTGTATATTTGAAGACAGCCCTTGGATGTAGCAGCGAAGAACAGTCAATCAAGTTCTTATTCTGTTTATGTGCACAAAACAGAATAAGAGAATTTGTACCTCCTGAAAATTGTAAGAGAGTAATAGCAGGGTCTGGAAATCTGAAACTGGTTTTTGTTATCAATGTAATTCCGTTTTTAGGCAGCCTTTATTTATAGATAATGAAAGGCTTTGTCTTCAAGAGTCATGACTGTTGAATTAAGTCAGTTCCGAACAAGTATGACTGTTAATTACCAACAGTCTTAAGTCCTTTCCGAACAGGTATAATAATACCGAATCGGTTTTGCACGGGTCAACCAAAAAGTGACCGCGCCCGAGCTACCGCGATCCGACCCGGACGAATCCCGGCAACCACGCGAAGTGCAAAGTGCGCCACTAGCGCCTCTACAGCCCACTGCCCCGCACACGCGCGCGCGCGCGCGTGGGCGTGTGCGTACGGTGCTTCGCACTGTATTGAGGTCTCTTGAATAGCCTCTTAAATGCTAGATGAATTAACTCTTCATCTTCCATTTGTACTTATTAAGTGTACAAATTCTTAACATTTTTCCAATGTGGGACTCAAAGGTTGCCCACCCCTTTTATAGCTTAGTGGTGACACTTAGCTTTGTACATTTTCCAATGTGGGACACTATCCCCTTTTATATTTGGGTTAGCTTCCCACCTCTTCCTCACACTTCCAATGTGGGACAAGCTCTTAAGGCTTTTACACCCAAAAAACTCTTACTCTCTTATTTTAAAAATCTCCAACAAAACTTAACAGAATCTTATTGGAATAAAAAATCCAATATTAAATGGTTGAAAAAAGGAGACTCTAATACTAAATTTTTCCATGCTCACGTGAAAGCTAAGCATAGAAAACTAAGTATTCATAGAATTGAAGATCATGATGGGAGAATTATAGAGGATAAGGAAGAGTTGAATACTCAAATTGTGAATCATTTCACTAACATTCTGTCAGACAAAATAGGTGTTCGAGAAGAATAGTTGGAGTTTAGTCAGCTCATTCCCTCAATTATAACTTCAGAAATGATAGGCTTCAAAATTTTACTGATGAGAAGGAAGTGTATCAAGTAGCGAAGAAGCTTAGTTCAGTGGCATCCCCAGGTCCTGATGGTTTTATTCGTGAATTCTACCAGAAATGTTGGTCTATAATCAAGGAAGACTTCGTAGCAGCCACAAATTATTTCTTTGCAAGATCAGTCCTTCCCAAAAGTTGGAGAGTATTCAAGATAATGTAATGCTTGCCCAAGAAATGGTTTTCAACTTGAATAGGAAAATTCATGGAGGAAATGTCATTATAAAGCTCGATATGGAAAAAACTTATGATAGGGTAAAATGGGGATTCCTAATTGATAAAATGAGATGTTTTGGATATGGGTAGAGATGGATTGGCTTGATATGGAGAATGATTTCTGACAATTGGTTTTCAGTTTTAATAAATGGGGTTCCTAAAGGCTGCTTTCATTCTTCCCGAGGTTTTAAGCAGGGAGATTCAATATCTCTAAGCCTATTCATAATGACTGCTGAAGTATTGAGTAGAGAATTGGAAAGTCTTATGCAATCAGGTTCAGCTAAACGTTTCTATCACTCAAGTGGATGTCATGTGATCTCCCACCTCTCTTTTGAAGATTATGTGATAATTTTCTCTAGAGGTGACAAAAGAAGCCTAAAGGCCATTGTTAATTTTCTTAGTAGGTATGAAGAAATCTCGGGACAAAAAATTAATTATTCCAAAAGCAGCTTTACTCTTTTTGATAAGCAGCCCCCTGACAAATCAGCTCTGATTGAATCAGCTACTAGTTTGAAATGTTGAAATCTTCCAATGCAACATTTTGGATGTCCTCTCTTTAAAGGTTGAAGTAAGAGCAACTATTTCTCCAAGATTATTTTTTTTATTAAAAGTATAATTCAAGGTTGGAAAGCTAAATTTTATCAAGTGGAGGAAGATATATTCTTATTAAACATGTCCTTTCTTCTATTCCTATCTATTTACTTGCTTCTTTGAAGCCTCTAATGGCCGTTATTACGAGAATCCACAGTATAATGGATAAATTTTTTGGGGAGGAAATGAAGACATTGGTTGGAAATATTGGGAATCTCTATGTAGAAAGAAAAATGAGGGTGGCGTGGAGTTTTTAAATTTGAATGTGTTGATAAAAGCTTCATCCATGAGAATGTTTTGGAAATTCAAATTTGAAAATTCTCTTTGGGCAGACTTTATGAAAAAGAGATACAAATCTAGCAATCCAAATGTGAGTTCTCATACTTGGAAAAGATTGAAGAATGTTGAAGAGGAGTTTTTAGAGAATAAGATTAGTACAAATGATAAATGAATTTAGAAACCTTCAATATCTGGCCAATTTACTTTTGATGTTTCTCTGAAAATTTTCAATGAACACTTCTCTTCTTTTACGTCTATGATTCAGATCTGGGATGAGAAGGTCCTAAAGAAAATTTCAATTAATTCTTAGAGAATCTTGAATAATTGTCTTCCTCTGGATGATGTGATCAAAGACTTGGGAATCAAAATTATTTCCAGATGCCAGGCTTGTTTAAATCAATGTGTTTATCACTTATTTTTAAACTGCAAGGGTACAAAGCGGGGACTTTTTTAAAACTCTTACGGGAGACGAAATTGATAGATATTAAATATCCTCTTTGTTCATGAGCTGGTGGTTTAACAATAGGGATGGATACTACTTGAAATTTCTAAGAAAGTCCATTCCAAATGTTGTACTCTGGGAAATTTGGAAAGGGAGAAAGTTGGCTTTACATGATGCTAAAAAGTTTAATTACCATGTGGTGACAAATCAAGCTATCACTCTCATCTCTAATATGTGCAGTGGTATTAAATTTGAGAGTAAGCCTAATATTTTTTATGATTGAATTTTTGAAGTGTTTAATGTAAACATTTTTCATCCAGTGAAAATTCCAAATATTTTACAATGGTCCCCCCTTATTAAAATTGGTTTAAGATGATTGTTGTTGGTGCTTCTAAAGGCAATCCAGACCTTAGTGGTTATGGGGGAATTTCTAGAGATGCTAAGTCTAAGTTTATAGTGGGATTTGCAAGTCCTAATGGCATCTTTTCAAATTCTGAAGTGGAAATTTTGGCTTTAAAGAGGGGACTCTAGACCTACATTATTTGCAATATAAATTTTATCGACATTGAAATGGACTCTCTTTTTGTTGTAAATATGATTAATAAAGGATGGTCTAGTCCTTCGAGACTTAGCAAAAGTATGGAAGAAATCAGATCTAATCTTAAAAGAATTTAATTCACTTTGAATCATATATATATATATATATGGAATCTAATATAGTTTATTTTTTGGCCAATGATGAAGTTCTTTTGAAATAGGTGAAGATTTATAAAGAATTGAAAGACATTCCTAAAAAGGCTAGAGGAGCTCTGATGCTGGATAAGATAGGCTGAAAATACATTAGATTATCTTAATTGCATTGTTCATTTTGTAATGGGTTTATTATAAAGACTCGTATTTACCGTCTTTAGCTTATCTTTGGCCATTGGTTCCCCAAAGATTAATTTACTATTTTCTGAGCTTGTAGTGGCCGCTTAGGGGAGATTTTTTCCCTATTAGCAATAATATTATGGAGGTTTCATACCTCTTCTTTAAAAAAAATTCTTAGCATAAGTATATGAGATAACTTATAAACAATGAGAAGACAAATATGGCTCTGAGTTATTGAAGGCAATAAGAGCATCTGAACAGTGAAGTCCACATGATGGTAAGGGGTGGTTTAGTGACCTAGAATGAGTTTCAGTAAAAAAAATATCATCATTAGGAACATGTACCCCTAGAATACGATTGACAAGAAAGTGTCTTTTTAGTTCAAACCATCCAAATGACCAACGTACCCCCGAAACGAGTGGGGCAAAAGACTAGTGCGCCCCTAAAATTTCATATCCAAAATGACTCTTCATTTTCAAGATGAATTATCTTTATGCCATCCAACCATAACACAGTTGGGCGATCAAGACTATCCGTGACCACAACATGGATTATTTCAAAAGTCAAAACAACCTCAATCAATTGTAAAGCTTTAGTGGCAATTATGAGGGGAAATGATCCGCCAAACATGGTAAGGGAGCATGTGGTTCACTGATCCAGTCCACCTGTGATACTCCATAAAATCCCTAAATAGATTTATCAGGTCTAATACAAAAATCATAGGAGTAAGAAAAAATTAGAAAAATTCTTATCATGAATAAAATAAATTAAAATGATATAAGTAAATACAACACACAATAATAAAATATTGAATAAATTAAAACATCTTTGACGCCATCTGAATAACAATATAATCAAAACCCAACTGTAGAATATACAATATATATCAATGTTCAACTCTGAATAATACATACATCCCATACAAACCTCTTACTCGGGAAATCTTAAATAATACAACTGTCTGAAAATTGAAAAGTAAATGAATACAGAACTATAAAGGAGTTACAATGCTCAACACCTACATCCTATGAATGATATATAGAATGATGCTAGAGAAAATCCACCAACAAATAGCTTGTGTATGTAATGGAAAATACGACCTAAAACATGTAGAAAAATAGTACAACGACGTGGATTAAACATATCAAGTCTATAATGCATAAGAATATCACTACATTTGGGCCAGAATAGTACTAACATATCTTCCTACCATTAGAAGTTAATTTTAAATTATTTTTAACACAACCCAACCCAGTTACTTATAATTAAGTTTGAAGGTCAAAGTGAGTCACATCATAATTACCTTAACCAAACCATAAACACAAGTATCTTTACTCAATTATTAACATGAATCAATGAAACCAAAAGCCTTTCTAAATTTTAAGGTAATTATGCTTATTCAAACTTACAGAAAATATAAGTAGGCTTAAATTACCCCATTTACATTTGACCAAATTATGGTTTTATGCATCCCTTGCTAACCCCACCGAACTCCTAGTTTTGGCAGTGAGATCACAATACCTGAAAAACATAAACATAGGAACCATGAGCAAAATAGCTCAGCAAATGCATCACTACTACACTACTGCATAAAAATTAAATGCAATAAATCGTATCTATGTAACAATATAAAACATCTCACCATATCTTTGTTGTTAATAAGTAATAACATCTCTTGGTTGTTGATAAGCCATAACATCTCTTGGCTGTTGATAAGCCATAACATCTCTTGGCTATAATAAACCATAACATCTCTTGGTTGTTGATAAGCCATAACATCTCTTGGATATAATAAGCCATAACATCTCTTGGCTATAATAAGCCATCACATCTCTTAGCTGTTGATAAGCCATAACATCTCTTTGCTATAATCAGCCATAACATCTCTTGGTTGTTGATAAGCCATAACATCTCTTGGCTATAATAAGCCATAACATCTCTTGGCTATAATAAACCATAGCATCTCTTGGCTATGATAAGCCATAACATCTCTTGGCTATAATAAGCCATAACATCTCTTGGCTATAATAAGCCATAACATATCTTCATAACACATACATATCATATCCATAATCAACTTAATAATTATACATATCATATCCATAATCAACTCACTAACAACACATATCATATCTATAATCAACTCAGTAACAACACATTTCATATCCATATTCAACTCAATGACTACACATATCATATCCATATTCAACTCAGTAAGGACCACATATCATATCTATAATCAACAAGGTAACCATATCCATATTTAACTCAGTAACTACGCATATCATATCCATATTCAACTCAGTAATTACCACATATCATATCTATGATCAACTCAGTAAACATATCCATATTCGACTCGGAAACCACGCCTATCATATCCATATTCAACTCAGTAAGGACCACATATCATATCTATAATCAACAAGGTAACCATATCCATATTCAACTCAGTAACTACGCATATCATATCGATATTCAACTCAGTAATTACCACATATCATATCTATGATCAACTCAGTAAACATATCCATATTCGACTCAGCAACCACGCCTATCGTATCCATACTCAACTCATTAACTACACATATCATATCCATATTTAATTGAGTAAGTACCACATATCATATCTATAATCAACTCAGTAACCATATCCATATTCAACTCAGTAACCACACATATCATATCCATACTCAACTCAATAACTACACATATCATATCTATAGTCGACTCAGTAAGTGCCACATATCATATATATTCAACTCAATAACCATATCCATATACAAGTCAGAAACCACACACATCCTATCCCTATTCAACTCAGTTACTACACATATCATATCGATATTCAACTCAGTAACCACACATATCATATCCATATTCATCTCAATAACTACACATATCATATCTATAGTCGACTCAGTAAGTGCCACATATCATATATATATTCAACTCAATAACCATATCCATATTCAAGTCAGTAACCACACACATACTATCCCTATTCAACTCAGTAACTACACATATCATATCCATATTCAACTCAGTAATTACCACATATCATATCTATGATCAACTCAGTAAACATATCCATACTCGACTTAGCAACCACACCTATCATATCCATATTTAACTCATTAACTACACATATCATATCCATATTTAATTGAGTAAGTACCACATATCATATGTGTACTCAACTCGTAAGTATACAAGTACATCTTACTAGTGAGTACACTCACCTTGGCCACTTTATGTGTTTTCCCTTGCCTTTGTCTGGCACTCATTCAACCGGTTCTTCTCCCCTTTCACATATAAAGCCTTAAAATATTAGTATCATCATAATGATATTAAAAATCCAAATAATAACTTAACCTTAACCGAATTCATAAGCATCATATCATCCAATTCTAATCATTTATCATAAATGAAGTCTCATCCAATTTCATGTTAAAATATTTAACATATCAAATTCATAGCCGAAACATACTTTAATTTCTTCTTGGTAATCCTATTCTTATCATATTAGGTTCCCAATATAAAAGACAACACATCTTTTCAAGTTTCCTAGAGCAAGATGTGTCCATTTCTTTATTACAAAGCAAATCTGCCCTATAAGCTCCTTTATTGTTTAGTCAACTTCCAGAAATTTTCATAATTTTTCTACATCATAAATTCGTGTGATATTTCACCCCAAATCCATAAACATATCAAACAATACAACATTAAAGTTTCATAATTTTTAAGGTTCATTTTCCATGTCAAGCAAAGCATCGAACACCTGGTGTGCATACTACCCCTTTGGGAAGATTTGATATATGAACTTCAAACTATCACCAAAGATTCATTTCTTAGTATTTTCATATAATTTTCGGATTTGTTATACATATATGATTCTATTTTCATATCCAACTAGAATTATTCAATTCCAATAAATATACAAAAAGTTATAGGAGTTTGAATACACAAGGTTTCCAATCGAAATAATATACATGATTTACACGTTCCACTTTGCTTAAACTCGCATCTATTCATACATATAAACCAAGCCATGAAAGTTCCATAAACAATATATGATTTATACCTTTCCAATCACTCACACGAGAAAATTAACAAGATTTACATATGGAATTACCTTATGGACACTTCCGTAATTTCCCACGGATTTTTCTCCAAAATTTTCTCCTCAATTCTTTTTCTTCGACTTCCCCCTTCTCTTCCTCTCAAGCCAAACTCTTTAATGGCTGAAATACAATGAAGGAAGATCTTATTTCAAGCCTTGAAAGTTGGCAAGAACCCACCTCCTTCCTTAACCAATCACAATCCACCATTTTTTAGCCTAATAAGACGAAATATCATTTAACGAATGGATAAATTTGCCCCTGCTTCGTAATTCCAGCATAACTTCCTGCTCGGACCTCTATTTTACACACCTTTTATTGTGTTACAAACTTAACTCATATATATACAACTATCTAGTTTTCACCTCAAGTCAATTATCATATTATAGTGTCCAAAACAAGCGTGAACTCGAACATTCCTACCGAAGACTTCACAAATTTGTGTTTGTGACTAATTCAATATTTCATAAGTTATGAAGGTAGGATTATACTAGACAAAATAACTTAACATTAAATATTATAATAACACATTATCTCCATCCCATACGATAAGCATGATTTAAACATGGTTTATCATAATCATATCCGGGTCGTCACAATTTTAGTTACCCAAACCCAAAAAACTTAAATAAGCATGCGGTTGTTTATCTAACATATATGAGGCCCATTTGTATAATTTCATCGTTTAAGTACTCATTACTTTGGAAAAATCCTAAGTTTTACTATTGAATTAAGAATCTTCACTTTACGATAAAACTCTTACATTAACATAATTCACTTACAAAACATTATTTTCTTAAATTACAATCTTAAGTTATGATACTAAAAGCATATCTCTAGTGTATTAGTCTTTAACATTCTCAAGTCACGATTCGACATATACGTCCTTAATATACCTAATCATATTATTCCCGAGTCATTATCTTAAGTGTATACTTCTCTAGTATAAAATATAATCCGATACAATCATCTTAATATATAACAGATAAAATTATCACATAATCTAGAATATCCGTGAGTATACCCACTTCACATAATATCACATTGGCTATGCTCAAGTCCACAAATAAAAGATATAAATGTTTATTACTAATATCTTCGGGGATCACTCGTGCCATACTAGGTATATTTATAGTGTGTCTTAACCCTATAACCTCAAAGTATAAGTAAAGGGAAATCAGTAAGCCTTTACCACTAATAATATGACCCCATACCCAAGGTTACACTAAGGTATACTCCCATTTGTTCCACTTGGGATACGGGTACGTCAGCAAGTAGGATCGGGGTAAATAGGACTTATGTACAATCTGACTCATTCATCGAGAATACCAGACGCGGTCAACATCGTACGTGCCCCCATCAAATCCCTACTAGTATATCACCCATGAGAACACACATACACTTAGTATGATTTCATATAAATCAAATAAATAGCACAAATCCTACTCAATAAGGTTACGCATATAATCTATTTTATTACAAGTTAATACGAATGTTAACTCTAATCATGTATACATAATACTAGCACGAACTTCTAAGGCCTTACAATATCGGTATCATCTCTACTAACGTTCATAAGAATCATTCTATAATAACCACTACCCTACTCGATGGGATATAAACATGTTCTAGACTATCTTATATTAAACTCAATTACTAAGCATTGATCTATATCATAAAATATCATAAACTCAACCCCAAACCCAATATCTATACAAAAAGTATCATCTCCGACCAATTACTTACAGAATTATTTTATATCAATCATTATCCTACTCATTGGGTCAAAACTATGTTCTCACCTCATATTTGATAAATGTTACCACTAAATGTAACGCAGATTAGCAAACTTTGACTCGAATCTTAAAGTCTTTAAACAAAGTTTCAATCCTTAAACCTATCGGTTATATACTCATATAAATTGATTAAAAGCTCGAAAACAATTTCCCAATCGAAACCCTAACTGAAAGAAACTCCTAGCAAAAATTGACCTAGCTGCCCACCAGAGTTGGATCGATCTGAGCTTGAGCCATATCAATTTGATGAGCCTAGGTCATCTCCCTTCTTTAACCTATGTCCAATTGTGACCATAGCTAAAAAGATCAAATCCTAACATCCTCTATAACTCCAAATTAGACCTTTTCCCCTTCACATATAACCAACATATGAACTGGGAACCTATTTATACAAGTTCGAAGTGATTAATAACTCAGATAAAGATCTAAACTCAAAAATCATTAATGAAAACCTAAGTTTATATTCTTCACAAGAATGGTTTAATTAGCCTACATAATAGAATCAATTAACAGTAATACAATACGGGTTTTACATAATAAAGAATATATTATTCATCTCTAAGAATATCTAAGTTGAATTTCAATGATTCAAGTCTTAATTGATTTATTCTTTAACATGATTACATGAGTTCTTCAATACAAAATTAAGGTTCATCACTAGATTAATATTAATTAATAATTAAGTTATAATAATGAACAAAGTCATATTTGTAATTATATCTTAACAGATTCAAATTTCTTACAATTATTATAACACAAATCTAACCATATTTTTAAATAAAGTAAACTTACCTTGGATTGATTGAAGAACTAATCCTCAATTCCCCTAATTCTATAGGTCAAATCCTTAATGCTTCAAGCTAGGGTTTATTCGCCTCTTCCTTAATAACTAAGGTTCTCCCAAAAGCGTATTATGATAATTAGGTTAATTTAAAAGGTTAAATTAAATTACTACTCATGAAATTGATCTAGGGCTTTAACATTGCCTCAACTAAAAAGGCCCAAAACATAGTCCAAATGTCTTAAAACTTGGCCCAATATATATACGAACCCAAAGGTCTAAAATTTCACTAAAATAAGCTTAAATAGAACTTTCTAAACATCATATGAACCTAATCGAAGGTTTACATCTGTTGCAAGTCAATCATATTATTATGGTAATTAATTATATCAGTAAATTAATTAGATAGCTAGAATATATAGCTTAATTAAAATCTTAATTATGAATTACTTAAATTATGACTCGGTATTATAAGAACCTACTTAATTATTAGTGGAACGAAATTCTGAGGGTAATCAATACGTAGTTAAATCATTTATAGCAATACTAAGCCACTTCGTTATTTATCTGAATGAATTAGTATGAGTTCATTATGATCTATGGAAATACAATCAAAGCAATACAAAAATAAATTATGTAATCCAACATATGTGACATCTCAAAGTCACATCTAAGTATACTAAGTAACATATCAAAAGTCCAACATCTAAAATCATGAAATGACATATAGGTTGTCAGATACAAATAACAATTCATAACAAACAAATAATTAACTTAACAATTAATTAAATACTACAAAATATGATTTATTACATTCCTCCACCTTTAAGAAAGGAATTTTGTCCTCAAAATTTAACTTTTTATGTACCTAACTCGAAAGTCAGAGAATATCTCGCCTGTATGACATCCTTTCACTACAAAAATGAATCTACTCTTTTTGATCTACCATATGATAAGGTCTCTCGTCGTAACTCGTGTTCGACTATAACTCAAACTCCAAAAGAATAATTATTGAAACTTTAACTTATCCCTTAGTAACTTCCTCTACTATGTACACGTGGAAGATGTCGTGAACACACTAAAAGTGATCGGGTAAGATCGAATGAAATCGGCCCTACCCTATCCAAGATCTTGAAAATAACCTATGTATAGGGTCACCAACTTTTCTTAGGGCCTGAACGTCACCATTATATTTATTAGATAAACCTATAAAAGCATTTGGTTTCCCTCCTGGGACTCCAAACTAAGCTTCCTTATGTATTCAAAACTCTTATGCGTGCTATAAGAGTCTTTATACATTCTATAAAGAGCGTCACCTCCTCTGAGGTGTCCCAATCACATTTTGATATGAATAACTTGTTAATTCCCGTCTCTAATAGACTTTGGTCAAACTAACTCCAATGGCCAAGATGGCCCTATGTCCAATTTGGGACATCGGTACCCTATGATAAAATCAATGGATATACTCTCCCATTTATACACTGGGAAATATAACAACTGCAATTCTCCTAATGTTTCTGATGCACTACCTTCACTATTTCTAGGGGCACACCTATACACAAACTATGCTAATGTTTTTGTTGCCTCATTACCAATATTAATTCCTTAACTTACGGTACATTATGTCTCCCACATGATGTACAATAAATCACGAATCTCGCGCCTCGACTAAAACTACCTTCCTTAGCTTGGGGACCTTCATTACAATCAATCTTCCTTATAACACCAATCCCTATCTTAATGAAAAGAAAAAATAGAACTCCTTTCAAGAACATTTCACATACTATCTACGGGTAAAAGAGTTCAATGATTGAACCTGAGCCACTCGCGATACAATACCGGGCATAATGGCCACAACTGCTATGAATGATTCTTCTTCTTATAAATGTCTTCGATAAACCTAATAATGAACTGATCCATGTATGGTTTAAATAAACTACACATCAACTTCATGAATACGGGTGGATCATTGGTGAGTCTAATTGGCAAAAATCTAGACACATATACTCTATATTGTGTTAGAAACTGCCTTCGAAATATCCTCCTCTCGATGCCATAACTGGTGATAACTTTAGTGCATTTTAATATTCAAAAGAAAAATGCTCCCTTCACTACTTAAATAGGTCATTGATACGCGATAGCGAACACTTGTATTGTATTGTGACCCAATCCATTTCCCGATGGTTCACACATAAACTTAGTGAACCTCCTATCTTTTAATGAAGAGGAATGGATCTTTATCGTGATAATGTATTCCATGACCTTACTCATCTATCAAAAGTCATTTTGCCTGTTCCCACAACTCTATTGTCACCAACACATCTAAACAAATTAGATTCCCTTGCAACATGCCAAATACTAGTATAACTAAGGCTAAAATTAATCTATTGTGAGGTGATAACTTAGTACCTCTCCGAATATTATAAGGAAATTTGAAATTATTAGTTACATCTCTAAGAAACCTTAACCCCCTCTGATGTGATCTCACCCACATAATACAAGTGTGTAATAGACCATCCCTCGAGCTTGGGCATAACTATAAAATGTCCCATTCCCTAAAATGGAAAATATAACAACCTACTAAGTGTAATCACCCTAAACGTAATGCGTAACTAACTAATCAATTATTAATGTTAAAACAATAATATCTTATCTAAAAACAATAAAACGAATGAAAATCAAGCCGCCCAACCATAATTGTTATGTCTCCACAATCTCGACGTAAAATAACACCCCTATTTTTTAGGGTATCCACATAAAAAGACAACTTGGTGATGAAATTTTTATATCCTAATATCAAGGTGAAAGATATATTAAGAAAAGAATAAGAAACCCCTCAGTGACAAGATAAGATTTGTTTACTTGAGCCATAAACATAAACGTAATAATCTCCCAGTGATATCTTTATGATACTAGTTATCTTTAAGGCATACCCTAACTAAGTGCTCCCACTTTCCACGAGTGTACCAATTCCTTTATAGAAACCATCGAAATGGCAACCCTACTAGCGACCCTGCTGACCTTACCTCTACAGTCGGCCATGTTGAATCTGCGCTCGTCGGCCCTGTTTATGTTGGTTATAGCCCTACTATCCAAAATTCCCTTTGCCTTAATGGCCCTAATAATTCTCATTGGCTACTCACTAGAAACTTTTAGGGTATGCTTCCCCAGTGCACTATAAGATTTCAAGTGGTAAAGAATGGTTACCCAACAACATTTATCGAATCCTTCACGTATGGTTCTACTAATGCAATATATCTTCTTCTCTTTTATACCAATCTCTTTTGGTGCAACAGAGAAATATAATTGACCCCCCCCCCAACCTGTAATGGGCTACCATGTGATCTCCCTAACAAGGTTTAGGTAACTTTCTTCTCATGTTGCTACGGATGGCGAGTGAAATGACACTTCCCCTCGAACCATATGTTACACACATACTGATAGTCTAATGACCAATATTCCCTCACTCCCATCCAAATTAAACATAATGCGTGGGATGTCTCACGAATTAAATACACTTTGGTCTATCTGAGTCGTTCGTTAAGACCAATGGCATGAAACTCCCTAAGCGCCTATCATTATAAAGAGTACAAATCTTAAGCGATATAGCTCTAAATTAGTCAAAGAATGAAATGCAAGAAAGCATGGACGCACCCAAGACTCTTGAAAACTAGAACGTGGAATGCTTTGATACCAACTCTGGCACCCAGTAAAATTCATAAATAGATTTATTAGGTCTAATACAAAAATCATGGAAATTAAAAATAATTAGTACCATTCTCGTCATCAATGAAATAAATAAATAAATAAATGATATGAGTAAATACAAGAGACGATAATAAAATGTTAAATAAATTAAAACATCTCTGATACCATACAAATAAAAATAGAATCAAATTCCAACTCTGGAATATAAAATATATCTCAATGATCAACTCTGAATAATAAATACTTCTCGTACAAATCTCTAATTCAGGAAATTCGAAAAATACAACTGGTGGATAACTGAAAATTAAATGAATAAAGAACTATAAAGGAGCTACAATGCTCGGCACCTACATCTTAGGAATAATAAATCGAATGGTGCTAGACATACACCTCCACCTAATAGCTCAAGCCTATGAGGCAACTGCGACCTAAGACGTGAAGAAAAACATTACAACAACAAGGATTAAACCTAAAAAGTTCGTAGTGCTTAAGAATATGACTACATTTAGGAAACAATAATAATATCACATATTACTCCCATTTTAGTTGATTATAAGTTTTTTAAGTCACCCAAACCAAATAAATCTAAATAACCCAACATGTATGAGGCCCATGTGATATAATTTTATCTTTTATGTAAGTACTCTTTACTTTTGAAAAATCTTAAGTTCATCTATTGAATTAAGAATATCTAGTTTACAATAAAACTCTTACATTAACAAAATTCACTTACTAAACCTTATTCTCTTACATTACGATTTTAAGCTATGATTTTAAAAGTATATCCTAGTGTATCAATATTTGATGTTCTCAAGTCACTGATCATCATACACATCTCTAGTGTATATAACCATATTATTCTCAAATCATAATCTCAAGTGTATACTTATCTAGTGTAAAACATAACCTGGTAAAATCATCTCAAGATTTAACAATACAAACATCACATAATCCAAAACATCCCCGAGTATACTCAAGTCATATCAAATCACATGGGCTATTCTGAAGCCCATAAGCAAAAGATACGAAGTCCAACTCATAATGCTTTGGGGATCACTCGTGTCATACTAGGTATAGTTATAAGGTGTCCTAACCCTATAGCCTCAAAGTATCAATGCAGGGAAATCATTATGCCTTCCCCACCATTTGTATGGTCCAATACCCAAGGCTATACTAAAGGATACCCTCGTTTGTCCCACTCAGGAGACGAGTACATTGACAAGTAGGATTGAGGTAAACAAGACCTAGGTAGATCTAATATTAATAATCGAGAATACCACACACGATAAATGTCATATGCACCCCATCAAATCCCTCCTATTATGTCACCCACTAGTACACATATACACACGCTCGGTATGATTGCACAAAAATAAAATAAACAACATAAACATTACTCAATAAGGTTATGCATATAATCTTTTTTATTACAAGTTAATACGAACGTCAACTATAATCATTTATACATAATACTAGCCTGAACGCTTAAGGCTTCACACTCTAGGTATGGTCTCACCTAACTTTTATAAGAATCATTCTAAAATAATGACTAACCTAATCTATGGGATATAAACATGTTCAATACTATTCTAGTATCTACACAATCTCTAAGCATTGCTCTGTATCATAAAAGTATAATAAATCTTAACCCAAAACTCAAGGTCTCTAAACTAGGTACCACCTCCAACTTATAACTTACATAATAATTTTTAACCAATAACTTCCCTACTCGTTGGGTCATAAATACGTTCTTACCTAATATCCAATAAACACTATTGCTAGACATTACTTGACTTAACGAAATTCGACTTGAATCTTAAAGTCTTTAAACTAGATTCCAATCCTCAAACCTATTGTTTATATACTCATCTTAATTGATTAAAAGTCACCCAAAAAATTCCCAATCGAAACCCTAAACTAATGAAACCCCTAACCAAAATTGACCCGACCACCCAACAGGATCGGATTGATCTACCTGGGCCGGATCGATATGACTGACGGGTCCAGATCATCCCTCTTCTTTAACATTTGTTCAAGTGCGGCCATAACTAAAGGGCTTCAATCCTGATAGCCTCTATAACTCTAAATTTGCCTCCTCCTCCATACATAACCAACATATGAATACTAAGAACCTATTTCTACAAGTTCTAAATAATTAACAACTCATATAAAGATGTAAACTCATAAATTAATGAAACCTAGGTTTATGTTCTTTAAAATAATGATTTAATTAGCCTACGAATGATCATCAATTAACATGAATACAATATGATTTTTATAGATTAAAGCATGTACAATTCACATCAAACCATATCTAAGTTAGATTTCAATTATTCAAGTCTCAATTGATTGATTCTTTAATAACATTACATAAGGGTTTTTTATACAAAATTAGGATTCATTGTCAAATTAATCTTAATTATGAATTAAGCTATGATTATGAACAAAATCAAATTTATAAATGTTATGTTAAGTAGTTCCAACATCTTGTGATTATTATGACATGAATCTAATCATATTCTTAAAGAATTTAAACTTTTCTTGCATTGATTGAATAATCAATCCTTAATTCCCCTAATTCTCCAGGCCAAATCCTCAACTCTTCAAGCCCACGAAATTAGGATAGGGACATAGCATAGCCTAAACTAAAAGGCACAAAACATCTACAAATGTCCTAAAACTAGGAGCAATCCATATTCGAACCCAACGAGATAAAATTCCATGAAAATAAGCTCAAATCTGAATTTATAAACGTCATATGAACCTAATCGAAATTTTACATCTTTTGCAAGTCACTCATCCCATTAGGTTAATTAATTATCTTATTATATTGATTAAATATCTAGAACACTTAGCTTAAGTGAAATTTTAATTTTAATTACGTAAAGTGCTCCTCGGTATCATAAGAACCTACTCCGCAATATGTGGGACCCGATGCCGAGGGAATATCCAAACAAGAAAACCCCTAACACCTAGCCCCTTACCATTTCATAAGGTCCTATAATAGTAAGTCACTTAAAAATTTATCTTAATGAATTATTATGAGTTCGTTATCATCTATCCCAATACAATCAGATCAACACATAACTCAATTACATAATCCAACATACGTGACATCTTAAAGTCACATCTCAGTATAGTAAATAACATATTGAAGGTCCAACATCTCAAATCATAAAATGACGTACCACATGTGGGCAAATAATAACTCATCACAAACCAGTAATCAATTTGACAATTGATTAAATACTAAAAAAATATGGGGTCGTACGCAACCATTTGCATCACGTAGATAAGGACTACTGAAGATAACCGACCTGAAAAATAAAGGGGACAGATACAGGAAATTAGTTATGGATAACTGCCAAAGTGATTTAGGTTCCACGGAGTCAATCACTTCCTCTTATAAATATAAACTAGCCCCAGTGAAAAGGGGAATATTACTACGAGTATTGAAACTTTGTTATTTATAAGCTCCCATGAATGCAGGCACATTGTCAAACCACGTATATATTTTTCTTATGTATGTTTGTATGACCTTTCTGTTATGTTCAACTGATTTGTGTTGAACCTTAATCAGTAGGATTTTACCACCTAAAAAAGGGAAAGCTTAAAAGGAAAGGCTTGAAGAACACAAAGAACATGAGTGAAAATGTTCGCTCAAATATGATTGGGTGTGATTTGTAAAATGATTTTATTTTTCTCTTTGTTCAGTCAACTTAATTCAAAGAGGATCGGGCACATGCATTATATATCCAAAGTGGGGGACATTCAGGTGGCTTATATCTCACTTGTCAAACACAAAAAACTTTAAGGGTCAGTCTATCACTGATAAATCAAATATTTTTCCTTGGTATGCTTTCCAACGACATCTTATGGAAAAATCTTCTAAAAATTGTAATCTTTGAAAAGCAACAATCGTTCGCTGCAACAAACATATGCTTTGTTGTAGCGAAATGGTCGCGCCACAACCCAATCACAAAATGTTCGATTTTTCTTCCAAAAGTTTGAAAATAATTTTAATCCAAACTAAAAAATATGTTTTACTCAACCAAGTAACATACATATTCTAAAATACACTAAATATTATTCTTCTAAGAAATAGATTTGTATATCAACAATATATTACATCATATATTTAACATTTCTCACAACATCCACAAAGTAAATTTTCAAAAGTATTTTCATTTTATGAAAATATGAATGGTGGAGGTGAACTTAAATTCTCTAGTCAAATTATAAATTTTTCTAAGTGACATACTTGAGGTATTGGCATGAGTGATCCATCATAAAATTAATGAAGATTTTCGAGAACCTCTTTGAGAAAGGCTCAAAGAATGTTTTGGTCGAAAAATTTAGACAATTGAAACCTATGGAGAACTTTAAGTATCCATGTACTCTTACTTAATCAATAGTATTTTTTTTCCAATTTAGTCTTTTTAGGAATAGGTTCCATGACTTTAGCCAAAAACCCCACACATTCAAGTATTTATAAGAAGGAATATGCCCTTTTCATAATTCATAGGGAGTCTTATCGATTTTATTTTGAGTTAACTTATTAAAAATATGATTGGCAAAAATAAATGATTTCTTGCAAGTCTTGGCGTAAACCCAAACTTATCAACACTGCATTAATCATTTCCTTCAATTTTTAATTTTTACATTCCCCTTTTTGTTTAGACAAATAAGAAGAGGTACTTGATAAATAATTTTATGTTCGAAATAAAAAAGGAATGAATGGTTCCATGTATTCACAACCTCCATCACTTCTTAAGACCTTTATATTTTTTCTACGTTGATTCTCAATTTGGATTTTGTAAGAATTAAACATTTTAAATCCCTCATCTTTGCTTCTTAGAAAATAAACATAACAGTAATGAAATAAAATAATTTTTACCACCACTAGTTTGAACAAATTTTAAGTCAGAGATATCACTATGTAATAATTTAAGAGGTTCCTCGCTTCTTTGAATTAGATAAGAGGGTAATCTAGTTATCTTAAATTCCATAAACTTTTCACATATATGACTTATACCTATATTAAGTTTAGCATATCCAAATTAATTAATGTACATATTGTATCATAATTAACACGCCATATATAAAACGTTCAACCGTAAAAGCAAAAGAATGAATTTTATTAACCGTGGGAGGTATAATTATCATTACATTCATCTAAAACAAATCATCACTCACATGGGATCCCTTCCCCATAAACATCACACCCTTGGTGAGAACAAATTTTTTGGACTCGAAAACCATCCTAAATCCATTCTTGCTCAATGACTCGGAGACTAGATTCCATTGAATCTTCGCCACGTGCAGCACATCGTTGAGAGTAAGTTTTTTTTTCAAAAGTTATCTTTAACACAATCTTTCCTTGACTTTTAATCTCCGAACTCAAAGAGTTTCCCATGTATAAATTTTCTTCGTTATTACATGTGTGATATGTAGAGAACATCCTTCTATCCGAATAAGGTGAGTTGTTCTAGTGCCCACCCACCATTCTTTGGTATAGTTTAATAAATTGAGTTTATACACAACAGTTGAGAGGTTCATCTTGAAAATGTTGTTCGAAAAATTCCCCATCTCCGTTAATTTGCTTGGGCATTATTCTTCTTTTTGAAATTAATTTTTTTCTTCAGTCTTTGGCTATAGCATCTTCCTTTGAACTTCTCAAAATTGTCTCCTTTATCTTAGACATTCTTTGGAGTACTTTCATTTCTTGGTGGGTTTCTGCCAATCTTTAACAATGTGGGCCTTGGATTCCATGGAATGACATTCAATTTATTTTCGGACACTCATTGTTGTCTTCAATCCTCGAACGGATAACCAAGTATTCGAGCCCCATTTCCTTACGTTTGTGTTTTAAATAACTTTTGACGTCTTTCAAAGATGGAAACAATTTTACAATAATTGTCACAACATGGAATGACTCACTTAATTTCATAATGAATTTCATGTAAAATAAGTTGGATATATTGGACTTAATTCATAACAATCTTTGAATCATTCATTTCAAATCCAAAAAATGCCTAATTATGAATTTCTATAAGCCGAATTATTGTATTTTATATTTTTTATCCAAGTATTGGCATACTCCCTTTGTCTTTTTCATTGGATTGTCCACGTTCTATAACGTTGTCCAAACAATTTAGGATGCAATTTTTAAAAACAGAAAAATGCATGTTTCCACGCATCTATGGTTGCCACCACTTGTCTATCTGTTTCTTGTTCTTTAAGAGTAAGAGTATCCTCGTTGAGAATATTGTGAAATTTAATGTCGTGAAATAAAACATCTTTTTTGCCATCTTCAAATAAAGTTCCATTAGATTTATCGAGTTTTTGCCCGTGATTAACATGGAGTGACACCTCGCCTATTTTAACCACGGGTGAATAATCATTTATTAAAACAAACAGGAATCTCATTTTGTTCATTCTTAGCATCAGTATCGAAAAAAATTCATTTACTAACCACCTATTTTAAATTAAGCCGGTGTCAAATTTTATCTTTCATTATAATGACAACATGCAGAAAATAAATGAAGTAACAAACCATCCATAATATAAATATTTGAATCCAACACACGATAAACAACTAAATCAATAGTACCGAATAAATCATCAGTTCCCATAACAATTCCAAATACAAGTCTGAAATAATAAACTGAATCTACAAAGTCTAATAAATAAACTGAAGTACTAAATAGTCCGAAGGGGCAACACGCCCAAATGAAATACTGAATGAAACTCCTAAACAAGTAATGAATAATTGAAGTGTCTACGTCAACTTATGCAAGCCTCCACCAGGGCTACAGCTATGCATCCCAGGAAAGAATCCTCTAGGTTGGCTTCCCTGTGGATGGGCACCTAAAAGTTTTTGAAGAATAGATTTGACACGGATCAGAGCCCAAGAAAATCGCTTGAAAACATTATGTAAGTGTTTAAATCAGTAATTAGATACACACGTCATTACAACCGCACACTCCTTTGATTTCCTCACCTCTGACTAAAGTGCACACCAAACGTTTCCTACCTAGCTATGCTACCCAGCCTAACTAGATAAAGTATCTAACTAACTACAACAGGTCTAGCTCCATCGTATTACACATACGATACGCTACCACAATATCACTAATAAATATTAATCGCGTATTATTATTAAGTCATTTATTTAAGTCTCTCTACTTAAATTACTTTTAGATATACACAATTTATCAGTTCCACTATCACACATAAGTAGATAAATCACGCTTGTATATATTTATCACACATATAATATATACAACTACCACAACCCCCGGAATAATCCCCGTGATGTTGGTATACTCTGTTATCATGTCCATGTACCTCTCATACCAAATCAAGGATTAGTGGTTCGGAATGTCTCCTCGAACCCAAAATCAAACAACACACAATGGAGGCGAAGATAGTTCTAAGCCTTTGGGCTACACACATACCTAACGTACTCAAATGACCTACCAGTCCCACTAATACACAACACATAGTGAGCCGCCCTAAGTTCTATGTTCTGGAGCAAAAATCCAGACCTCGCTGGAATTTCCAAGGTATGATCGCCCTCTGAGCGAAACCTCCCATGATAGCAGGCAATGTAGGTATGTTCACACACATAACAAATCACATCATAGGTATTCACGCAAATATATATATATATATATATATATATATATATATATATATATATATATATATATATATATATATATCATCAGCATAGGTATACACACTACCTATAATATATCCCGTACGTAGTATTTATCTCTCTTAAATACTCATTGTATGAATAATTCTCACATAATATTTATTCCATATTTTTTGGGCTTCGCTCACTACCCAAAAGTTCCCTCCATCTCATACGTCAATTTAGTAGTTATACATCTTTATACTACTAACTTAAGTCAGGTTATCGTTCCCTCTTCTCGTAACCTAAATCATAAACTCCCGATACGTCACTCAATCAGTTAAGCCTCTTCGATCCAAGTCCTAATTTACCCTCGTTGAGAATAATCGAACCTTAATAATGTACCTACTAACCTCCCCTAAGTCCATGTACAAATATTAAACTTATCCCAAGGTTTTCCCATAATTAATCTCTTAAAAATTAAATAAATAAATTTTGGGGATAACAGGTCACCCAAACGGTTCTAGTATGGGGCCGAACCTGTTACGGGGGATAGCCAAACCGGTTCAAAACCCTTGATAGTCAATCTTCTTGCCTGTTACAGGTTTCCACCATTTTTAAACAACATAACCACCATGAATTGTACCCAAGCACAGATATAATTTGTCCCAACATCAAATATGAATATATAAACAAGTTCAAACAAATTTTTGTCATTAAAGCATCATTAAACCATAACTTTCAAAAATTCATCAAATTTTTTCCTACATTAACCCTATTTTCTCTTTTACTGCATGTTCTTCATAAAATCCAAAAATAATTTCCTCATATCATCACAATTATCAAATTTGTAATTCCAAAACCCAAAAATCAATTCTCAAATTTTTATTCCAATTAATACATGAATTAGTTCCATTATTTTATCACAAAAACACATGTTTATGCTATAATTCATCAATTCTACCATGCATATTATAACCTCTTCAAAACATGCAAGATAAACACTTATCTTTGCACTAGTAGGTCTGATTTCGTGTTGTGTGTGGTGAGTGTAAGGACAAAATTTTCAATTGAGTCCGTTTGTATGTATTTTACTTATTCTCGGAACAAAACTTATTTGAGTTATAGATAGATTTTAAAATTGTCACGATTCCCATGAATTCTATGATGTGTTTGTTAAAGATGTAGCATCCAAGCTTCAAAGATTATATCATGTCATGTTTCATTGGTGCATGTTTCACATCTTTATTGCATTCTGATCTCTTAGGTACGATCGCATTATGTTTATGAAGTTCGAAAAATGTTTTAAATGATTGATATACTGTTTAAATGATTTTAATATGATTTTAAAAGGTTTTATCTTTGTTTATTTCAAGATAAACACTGTTTAAACTTGTGTAAAACACTGCCTTGGAGTTTGGTGGTTCAAATGAAATTAAATGTCATTCGAACGACATGTCACGGTCGTTAAAACAACATATGCATCTCGTTAGAATGACATGCCGACTTCGACTAGAATTTAAAGAGTTTTTGTCTTAGAATTTCGTAAGTGTGAAGAACCATATTCCAGAAAAGAACTCATACATTTTCTGCATAAGTTTTCTAAGGTTTTCAAAGATAAAAACCATCCTTAGAGTTTACAGATATTCGAGCCTTCATATTCTATTGCTACAAAGATTTTGTTTGCACCATCTGGGTTTGTTCATCACTTCGAACATTGATTATTGGGTTTTGCGGTGAAGAAATGAAGGAGTCTGTTTTGAATCGTACACGGCTTTCCAAGCTATATCGGTGAACACCAAGGCATTCATGTATACATGTGATGTGGACAGGTATCATAGAAGGAATTCTGCGTGGGCACTGTGGAGGAGTGGTTAAACAGAAGAAGAGCATCAAGGCTTATGGGGATCGAGTCATTGTGTAAGTCTATCTGTTTTCCTTCGTAAAACTACGCATCATAGTGATTATCTGGCTTGAGTCTTCCGAGGTTTTTTCCCTTTGTGGGTTCCTCGTACATCCGACGTTGTGAACTTATTTATTTTTCTTCCTTTAATCACCTAGATTCATGTTTAGGATTAAATAAGATAAAGTTGGACTTAATTAAAATTGGTTCACAAACTTGGTGCGTATTTAAAATTTTGAAAAAGTTTTTGAAAGAAAGTGTTTTGACATCCTTAAAGCACATTTGAAGAAAAGGGGCCTACAAATTGGTATCAGAACTAGAAACATTTTCAGTGTGTGTTGATCCCTCGTGTTTTTAAAGATGAATTTTAGAAATTTTTAAAGTTTTAGAGCTCTTATTGTTTATGGCACGAATTATGCTTATTGGAAAATGCGAATGAAAAGTGCTTTAAAATCAATTAATGAGCGTGTGTGTTTAGCGATTGAAAAGGATTGGACACCACCAGTCACACGAGGGGGTGAGGCCACTAATTTGAAACTAGTTAAGTCATGGACTGAAGTCGAACATAGACTTGAACTTTATAATTCCAAAGGTCTTCATGTTGTTTACTCATCTGTCACACCGGAAGAGTATAATAGAAACATAACGTGTGAAACTTCAAAAGAGGCTTGGGATATTCTTGCACTTACTCACGAGGGCACTAGCATAATTAGGGCATCTAAACTTCAAAACCTCACTACACAGTTTGAGACTATTAAGATGTTAAAGAGTGAGTCACTTAATGAGTTTTATGCTATATTGTCCAATATTGTCAACTCGCCGTTTAATTTGGGAGAGAAAATACCCAAAAATCGAGTGATAAAGAAAATCTTAAGGTCGTTGCCTAGAAGATTTGATCCTAAAGTGACTGTTCTAAAGTCCTTGGGTATGCTTGAATCGACGAAACTATAAGAGCTTATAGGTGACCTAGAAACTTATGAGCTTGACATGTTTACCTCCAAGTTAGTGCCAAAGAAAGAAAAAGGCATTGCTTTGAAATCCCGAAAGGAGGAGACTAAAGTTTTAAATGATGATTCTGACTTCGATTTTGAGGATGTAGCCTTATCGGCAAAGAAGTTCAAAAAGTTTCATAAGTTACAAAAGCAATCAAAAGATGCCAAAAGACCTGAGAAATCCAAGAACAGCAAGGTCGATCCCACCCGTAAAGATAAGAGTGATAATGTCAAAAGGGTTGAGTTGGATAAGTGTTTTGGGTGTGAGGGTAATGGTAACAAGGTAGCCGAGTGTCCCATTAGACATAAGAAGGAGGACAAGAAATTGACTACATATAATGCCACCTTAAGTGATAGTGAACCGGAAGAGGGAGAGAGTTTCCTCATTGAGCGTAACTTTGTAGCATTCATGGCATATCATGTGAACGATGACGATATATCTTCTTATAAAGATTCTCATGTGAACGACACTTTCACGGACGTTGAGTGTGAATCCCAAATGAGTGATGGAGAAGCTAGTTAGGATGAGGAGATTGATGTGGGAGAGTTACAAGTTGCCTTTAATGATTTGTATAAGGAAGCGGTAAAGGTGAAAAGGGAAAACTTGAAGTTGCAAGATAGGTTGAATGAGCATGACGTAGAGAATAATGATGCTTTGATTGAGGATATTAAGGCACGGAAGAAGACTCGTAGGGAGAAAGCATAATACATTGAGAAAGAGAGAGATGGTCTTCGTGGTTTGATCGAGGATTTAAAGAAATAGGTTCTAAAGTTTGAGAAGTCTAGGCGTTTGCTTGAGTCTAGGATTAGTGAGTTAGAGGAGAGATTGAGAGACTCGAGTAAAGTGAAGTTTGATTTGGAGGCTAGATCGGAGAAGTTGGATAGGATGTTAGGTAGCGTCCAAATCAAGGGAGATAGGTTTGGTATAGGATACGATGATAATGTTGTTCCCATTCCCAAAGATAATACCAATCATATGAGAGAGTCGACTAGGAATGTTAGGAGAGGTCGCATTTATGTCACATTTCATGTAGTGTTTACACTTGTTCCCATTGTGGTAGGAAGGGTCACCTTAGGCGTAATTGTTATGACCTTAAGAATGCTCCTAGGAAGTTTAGGAATAAGGTCGTTTCAGTTCCCAAAACCCCTATGCATCATTACACACCTACTTGGATTAGGAAATCGAACTAAAAGGCTTTAGGAATTAAACTTCATGGTTCTTGTTTGGTTGCACTTGATTCTTCCCATGATAGATCTAAAGGATGATTGTGTTTCCATGTTTATCATTCGCTAGTCTTTACTTCATGATTTATAACTTGCTAGTGTTATGACATGTGTATCTCTTTGTATTGTACTTTTTCATTTATTGAGTCTTATTTGAAAAAATACAAAAAGATTTCATTTTTGATAAAAAAAAATTTAAATACAAAAAGATTTTTGGTTTCATATATTTTTTAAAAATACAAAAAGATTTTACTTTTTAAGTCAAAAATATTTTTATAACAACACAAAAAGATTTTTTATTTATATTTATGTCGTGAGTTTTCATGTTTGATATGGCATATTGGTGTGCTTGGACCCCTATCACTTCATTATCAATGTGGCTAGGACATTTGGTCATAATTGTTGATGCATTGAATGATCTTAACCATTGTCTTAATGGGGTTGTTTCGATGTTGATATGCATTCGAATTCGACTTTGTACACATGCACATGTTTATATGAATGTTTGACATTTCATGCATATTTGAGTTTGGTGAGACGTTCTCATCTCAATTTTGTCATCTATGCATAATAAGACTGATGAGGAGGTGTGCATATAAGAACCATTTACCGTGAGGCTTTATATTGCTTATATTGAAAAAATGATGAGTGTTCACGAGAAAGGACTGCAAGATGCAATCAACTCGTCATGAAAGCCACCGTTTAAAAGAGCCCGAGAAAAAAAATTAAGGCAATAAAAAGAATTATATGTCGAAATAGGGCCAATAGGATTTCTCTAAGTTGGGAAAAATAGAACCTCAAAAGAGCATAAAATAAAGGATATATGAATATTTCAGGGTGTTTGGATGGAAAAGTAAATGGGTTTGCACCACGAATCCTTATTATGAAAATCGTATCATAACGCTATTGTTTGTAGAATCATCAAAATTTCGGATTTGTGTTCATGTTAATTGTTTAGTTCAATAAGCTTAATATATTAATCGTCACAAATGGCCAAAACTAAGTTTGATGACATTTAGCTATCAATTAGAGCTTCTCAATCGTTTTGATGTGTCCATGTTGTGATTCATTTATTGTAGTTCATGCACAGTCACTCCATATCCATGATTGAGCACATTGATACCATGTTAGCATGAATCTCACATTGTTTTACTTATTTTATTTTTCAATTTTGAGTCTGTTTTGCTATTGTTTCATATCTCCAGTACCTGTTTTCATAAAAAAATTTCACTAGGCAAAACTTTAACACTTTTTAGACTGGAATACAAAAGTTTGATGATGTCATTCAAATGGCATATGTACTTCATTCAAACGATATGTCCAAGTTGTTCGAAGTCGGGTGCTAACGACACATTTTTCGAGGCAATAATTTTGTCAGATATGGTCGTTATATGGTCATTTTTTAGGGTCATTAAAGGGATGCTTCAAACGAGACCTTACTATTTTGGGTCATTTTTGACCTCGTTCAAACGACTTGCCACTGTCGTTCAAACGACATGACTTAGTTGTTCGAAAGACCTGCCTGGTTTTTGAACCCCTATTTTAGTTTCTGCACCTGCTTCGTCTATGATTATATCTTTTTATTTTGGTACTTTTGGGTTCATTTGGATAGTTTTCATGCAGTCGATATTGATTATTCATGTGTTGATTCTTATGTTGCATTGATCCATTTAGTCACATCCTTGCTTAAATTGATGATTTCATTCATTGTGACTGTTTGCTAGCTACGATTTGGTATCGTCTGATTATTTTTAGCTAGAATTTTCATGTTTATCTAGAGATGCTTTATTGATTATGTCATTCTAGATATGGTGATTTGGTTATCTTTTTCACTTATTGTCTATTCGAGAAAAAAAGAGGGAGAGATATATATGGTGTAAGTGGGAGTAGTTTGTTGCAAATTGGTATCGTGTTTTTGTGATCATTGGCTTTTCATATTGATATCATGTCGTCTTGCATCAAATCAGTTTACAAAAAGTGGTATCCTGATTTCAAATTGGTATGTTTAACAAATGATTTGTTTTACATATTGGTATTTTTTATATGTCATTTGTTCCTCCATACTTTACTGGGTTATGTGTGTAGGTTTTCTTCAGCGAGTTGAGATTTCAAGACTACATCACATTTAGATAGATCATTCTTGTCGAACCAGCATATACTAGTCCTTCTCCTGTACTTTTTGTTTTGGGTTTTTATAGGATGGGATTTAGGTGTCATATGGCTTGATGACCCGGCTTAGGCATTTCACTGTTTGGGTTTTGTCCCGCAATTGTCAAAGGGGGAGATTTGTAAGGACAAAATTTCCAATTGAGTCCGTTTGTATGTATTTGACTTATTCTCGAAACAAAACTTATTTGAGTCATAGATAGAACTTAATATTGTTACGATTCCCATAAATTCTATGACGTGTTTATTAAAGACGTAGCAGCCAAGCTTCAAAGATTATAGCATGTCGTGTTTCATTGGGGCACGTTTCACGTCTTTATTGAATTCTGATCTCTCAGGTAAGAACGCATTATGTTTATGAAGTTTGGAAAATGTTTTAAAGGATGTATATACTGTTTAATTTATTTTAAAAGGTTTTATCTTCGTTTATTCTGAGATAAACACTGTTTAGAGTGGTATAAAACACTGCCTTGAAGTTTGGTGGTTCAAACGACATTAGATGTCATTCGAACGACATGTCTCGGTCGTTAAAACAACATGTGCATCCCATTAGAATGACATGCCAACTTAGACTAAAATTTAAAGGGTTTTTGTCTCAGAATTTCATAAGTGTGTAGAACCATATTCCATAAAAGAATACGTTTTCTGCATAAGTTTTCTAAGGCTTTAAAAAGATAAAAACCATCCTTAGAGTTTACAAAGATCCGAACCTTCATATTCTATTGCTATAGAGATATTGTTTGCACCATTTGGGTTTGTTCATTACTTTGAACATTGATTGTTGGGTTTTGCGGTGAAGAAATGGAGGAGTCCGTGTTCTAAATCGTACACGGTTTGCCAAACTATATCGATGAACACCGAGGCATTCATGTACGCATGTGCCGTAGACACGTATCGTAGAAGTAATTCTGCGTGGGCAATGTGGAGGAGCGGTTAAATAGAAGAAGAGCGTTAAGGCTTGTCGGGATCGAGTCATTGTGTAAGTCTATATGTCTTCCTTTGTAAAACTCTACATATAGTGATTTTCTAGCTTGGGTCGTCCGAGATTTTTTACCTTTGTGGTATTCTCGAACATCCGGCATTATGAAGTTATTTATTTTAGTTGCTTTAATCACCTAGATGCATGTTTAGGATTAAACAAGATAAAATTTGGAGTTAATTGAAATTGGTTCACAAACTTGGTGCGTGTATAAATTTTGGAAAAATCTTTTTAAAAGAAAGTGTTTTGACATCCTTAAAGAACATTTGAAGAAAAACGGTCCTACAATGAGGATGCCTTC
The DNA here is from genome assembly GCA_949130495.1 of Sambucus nigra. Lineage (NCBI taxonomy): Eukaryota > Viridiplantae > Streptophyta > Magnoliopsida > Dipsacales > Adoxaceae > Sambucus > Sambucus nigra. Next base: position 264,605,809 of record OX422211.1, on the reverse strand, counting down.
CTTTCCTTCCGATTGCACTCCGGTGCTAAAGGTGATGTTAGAAAGTGTAAAATCTCCCAGAACTCTCTCTTTCTCCTCTCTAATGGCCTCCTCTTGATTCCTTAGGGTTTAGAATGTATTTAACTGCTGCTCCAACTAATTATACGTAGTTTGATAATCCCTAATCAAAAAATTAGGCTAACGGACCAAGTATAAATGACCTGAACACCCCCATGTGGGCTCGATTATGACTAGAAAGGCCCCGGGTATATTATTTCGACTATTTCGACCCATTTTGAATTAATCGTGACCTCGAAATCACCATCTGAGTAACTCTAAAATAATTTCTTGTCTCGACCCCAAATAATCTACACGTGATTCCCGATTGAGATAAAAGACTGCCACGTCACCATCACTCACTATGATGTAAAATAATTATTTACTATTCTCTTAGTAATTTTATTCATAAACATTAATCATTCTCTCCCGATTAATATTTTAGTCAATCACATAATATTTAATCCTTTTAAATTACGTTATGTGTGTAATTTAAAATAACTGAATTAATTAAATTTAAATATTCAGAAATACGGGGTGTTACATACTTTCCCCCTTATAAATGAATTTTGCCCTCAAAATTGAGACGTACCTGCGGTGAATAACTCTGGTTACTTCTCACGCGTGTCATCCTCCTGCTCCCACATCAACTCGTCAATATTTTGGTTCTCCCACTAAACTCGAACCAAGGGTACCACCTTAGGTCGTAGCTTACGCTCACTACGATCAACTATCGCTATCGGTCTCTCCTTGTACGAGATATATGACTTCAATTCGATCTCCTCTAATAAGACATGCCAGAAATCCCTCTCACCCCTCTGGTACCTGTTAAGCGATGATACATGGAACATATCATGAATCTGCTGTAAGTGCTCCGATAGTCCCAGCCTATATGACACTGATCCCACCCTCTAGATAATCGAAAACGATCCCACATATCTCGGCGCTATCTTCCCTTTCTTGTCGAACCTCATAACCCCCTTCATAGGAGACATCCCTACCAACACCTGGTCACCAACCTCATAACCCCTTCATCGGCGTAACTCTTTGAAACACCCTGTGATTTTTTAGCCATAAAAATCTTTGTTAAACTAAATTTTTTGAAAAACATAATTTTTGGAATCTATTTAATTTCAAAATGTAAAAAGGTTGGTATTTATTCATAAAAATAAGGTTTTAAGTTGAATTTAAATCAGGATTAAAATTTGGAAATTATAACTTTTTGTATAAAAATCGGGAGAGGATCCGACCTAGGAAAAAAAAATATCTGACCGTTCGATCGAATTGAATTTTTTTAGAAGTTTCATCTCACCTTCAGCTATAACATATTAAAATTTTAGCCAATTCCAACGGTCCGATCGTCTGTACTGTTTTTTTAGTGTTTGTGCTTGTTTAGGACTCAAAACTATTTACAGTTATATAAATATAAAAGGAGGGGTTTAAGACTTTTAAAACACATTTTAGCCTTCTCAAAAATCAGTATCCTCCCATAATTTCATTCTCTCTCATCTACAAAACCTAAACCCCATTGAACACGACTTTTAACCCAAGTTTTGAAGATCTAAATCAAATTTTCTCAAGATCGTCCAAGAACGCGTCTTTATTGTTTTCTCCAGAGGAATGCAACCGTGAAATTGGATTCCTCAAAAGACTTCTTTACAGGCATGAATACTTATATTCTTTCTCTTTATTACTATGCATTTTAAATATTCCCTAAACATTAAATTACATTTTTTTCTTAAAAAGAAACTAAAAAACTTAATTATGGAAAGTGAAATCTATATTGGGACTGTTTTTATGAAAAATATTAATATGAATTAAGACTCGTAACCCTTGTGTGGTTAGGGTAGAGGTTGGACTTTTGTTAGTGTGAATGTAGATTTGTATCTAGAAATCATAGTAGATTTATTTAATTAAAAGGGACCTATAAAATCACATAAAATTATGTAAGTGTAATATAAGGAAAATTTTGATGTGTGCACCATAAACTTACATGATGTTAAAATTATATTAGTTGCATAAAATAAATTGTGTAATTACAAAAATTGATTGAATGGATGAAATTAGATTTACTTGTACTCTTATGAGGAATTGGTAAAAGTGTGATAAAATGTTTTATGCAATTTATAGTTGTAATTATATTTGACACCGCGGGAACGACGGGGTTTTTGGATAGTTATGCTTTCAAATTAATTTTAGGAGTACTTGTTAGGTATAGGACTAGTAAGTATGTCTTAGTTGTGGTTAACACCTCCTAGGTATGGGACTACTTAGTGTAGATTTTTACGAATGAGATATTCTGGGGTGGGACTGATTTTTATATCATTTCGTTCATTCGAACTAGAACAAAATTAAAGGTAGAAATTCATCATATATGATAGGATAGGACGTACTTGTGTTAGAGACCTCTAGGTATGGTACTAAGGGTAGATTTGAGGATTATTCTCTATAATAAGGTGGGGATAATATAAAATAATGAGAAATTGAAAATTAATGCCTAAGATAATAAACGTGTGTTAAAATGGTTTGGCGTCGGAAATATGTGCAGGGCTAACAATAAGGGGGAACTGGCTATAGCGACATGGGTGTGTGTTGGCGTCACCAATATGTGCAGGGCTGACAGAATATGGGCGAGCTGGTTATAGGTGTCGTGTGTGGAACCTCACCAATATGTACAGGGCTGATAGAATACAGGAAAACTGGCTATAGTGAGAGGATTGTGTGTGGTGTAAAACTTTGGACGTGCCAGCAATATGTGCAGGCTCCGGGAGAGGGTGAACTGGCTATGCTGGTGTCACATAAATTAAAATTAGAAGAACTAATTAAATTAAATTGTAAAAGTTAGTTGAATATTGTCACGTGATAATTAGATCTAAATAAAGGGGTGGCCTAGTAATGTGGGTAGATAATGATAGTTATTTTAATTCGCATGTTAATTTATATCTCGTTTAAATTAAAATACTCTATTGTCGTATTTTTCATGTATAATACTACTAACTGGGTTCATGGACCCTAATTGGGGAGTGTCGCTAGTATTCATGCGGTGGGCTCCGACCCATTGTGTTGACTAACATTTCAGGTATAACGTTGGGATAGCTACTACATAGGAAGGATTGGAGATATTTTTGGAGATGCAGCTGGAGTTTTATTTTAGATTCTTTAGTAGTTTAGGATTGCTTTCTATTCTGTCGCTTTTATTATAAGACTTTTATTTATGAATTTGGTGGGTCAATCGGTTCCACGGTTGTTTAAGGTTCCGTCATATATTTATAGTTAGATCATTTCATTTGATTTTATATTTATTTAGAGTTGAATTTTTTTTGGAGATTATCATGGTGATGGATTTTATTATTATATGAATGGTTATGATTATTTGATCAATTTGATTATTATCTTGTGGAAAAAATTTATATATCCCATATATCGTTCACATACCAAGAATGAAAACTTATTTAGTGACGCCCGACATAGTTTAGTGGCGGAGGTTGGCCACCTCGCTTGCCAGATCACGCGGGGTGTTACACTCTTCTGCATGTCCTAAGCTATACGGATGCGCCCTCTAATCACCACAATCTTGGCAATGGTGTCCTGAATCATCTCTGACCCCAATAGTTTGTTATCCCCCACCTCTAACCAGCAAACGGGCGATGACAAGACTGTCTATACAGCACCTCAAATGGTGGCATGCCAATGGTAAACTGGTAGGAGTTGTTATACACAAACTCCACCAAAGGACGGTTCTGGTCCCATCCTCCTCCAAAGTCAAGTATGCACACCCTCAACATATCCTCTAGCATCTGGTTAATTCGCTATGTCTACCCATCAGTCTATGGATGATACGTTGTACTCATATCATAAATTTGTATCCATAGCCTCCTAGAAGCTCTACCAAAAATAGGACACAAAAATCTTATCCCGATCAGACACAATATTAATTGAAACCTTGTGTAGCCACACCATCCCATTGATGAACAACCACACATACTACCTCGTCTCAAAATTCGTACGAATTAAAAGAAAATAGGCCACCTTAGTCAACCGATTCACAATCACCCATATGGAGTCGTGACCTTGCCACGTTATCGGTAGCCTGGTAATGAAATCCATGGAGATGATCTTCCACTTTCATACTAGAATCTCGAGTGGCTGCAACATCCTTATCGGTCTCTGGAGGTCTACCTTCAATAGCTGGCAGGTAACACACTTCGAGACAAACTCCAATATATCCCGATTCATCCCCGACCACCAATACTGCATACGCATATCCTGGTACATTATATCTCCATGGTGATTTATCGCAAACTTGGGCTCGTGAGACTCTGACGGCACTTTATGTCTCAAATCGCCATCCTCTGGAACCACGAGTCTCCCATTAAAATGCAAACCTCCCTCCGAACTGATCGAATACGACTCTTCCCCATCAGCTAACAACTGACGAACTTTGTGCTAGAAATACTGATCCCCTACCTGTGCTTTCACGAACCTCATAATAATCTCGGGCATGACAGCTAGTATGAACATACAGGCCCTATCAATCTCGTCGTCATGTCGAAGTTTTCTCCACTTCGCCTTCCAAACCCTGGCTATCTCCCCAGCAGGTCGTTAGCTCAACGCGTCTGCCATCACGTTAGCCTTTTCAGGATGATACTGAATATCAAACTGGTAATCCTTCTTGAACTCTAACCATCTCCTCTGCCTTATGTTCAGATCTTTCTGCGTGAACAGGTACTAAAGTTATTTATGGTTCGTTAACAAGGTAAACTGCTCTCCCAAAAGATAATGCCTCCAAATTCTCAAGGCAAACACGACCGCTACTAACTTCAAGTCATGCGTGGGGTAATTCCTCTCGTGGGGCTTAAGATTGCACGATGCATAAGCTATAGCCCTCACCTCCTGCTGTAATAAACCCCCAAGTCCCTGCAAGGATGCATCTGTGTAGACCCGGTACTCGACTCCTCCCCTAGGCAGTGCAAGTACAGGTGATGATGTTAATTTTTCCTGTAGCTCATCGAAAGTTAACTGACACTGGTCATCTCAATTCATCAACGGACTCGCAATCTTCAAGAAAGCCCCAATGAATTGTCTCTAGTATCTGTCTAGCCCTAAAAAACTACGAACCTCGATCGGTGTCGTGGGTTCTCCCCACTCCCTCAGCCCCAACACCTTGCTCGGATCAACCGTAATACCCCTGTTAGACACAATATGGCCCAAAAATTGCACCTCTCGAAGCCAAAACCCACACTTCTCAAATTTGGTGTACATCTAGCGCTCTCACAGTGTCTCTAAAACCATCCGTAAATGCTCGGCATGCTCCTCCTCCGAATGAGAATAAATAAGAATATCTTCGATGAACACGATCACAAACTGGTCAAGAAATTCTATGAAAACCTAGTTCATCGGATCCATGAACACTGTTGTCTCATTGGTGAGCCCAAATGGCATCATCCTAAATGTGTATAACCCATACCGTGTTACAAAAGCAGTCTTAGGAAAATCCTCTTCTTTGACGTGCAACTGATGATATCCAGACCTCAAATATATCTTAGAAAAGTAATCTGCTCTTTTCAACTGGTAGAACAGATCATCGATCCTAGGCAGTGGGTACTTATTCCGGATCGTGACCTTGTTCAACTCCCTGTAATCGATACATAATTGAAGCGATCCATCCCTCTTCTTGATGAAGAACACCGGCGCACCCCAGGATGATGTACTCCGTTTGATGAAACCCTACCCAGGAGCTACTGAATCTACTCCTGCAACTCCCTCATCTCAGATGGGGCCATGCGATAAGGTGCTCGGGCGATATGCTTCGTACTCGGCGTTGGGTCAATAACAAACTCAATTTCCTGGCTAGGCGGCAGCCCAGGCATCTCATGGAATGCATCCTTAAACTCCCTCACCACTGGAATCGAGTCTAAAGAAATAACCACTTCTTGTGAGGTCTCCTCCTCAATATAATACAGATGTGTGCTCGACCCTCCGTTAGGAAGAGACATCACCACTAAGAACATCTCATGCCCTGGAATTGAGAACATAATAGTCCTCCCGAAACAATCCACCATCGCTCGGTATTCAACTGACCAATCCATACCCAAAATGACATCCTACCCCTTCATATCCAACACGAGAAGCTCAGCGGCTAAACATAATATCCCCACATCAATATCCACACCCTTACAGATCAAGTGTATAAGCGACCCACTACCCAATGGTGACTCTACACACATGAGGAGACTACCGGCTGTCTCTAATACACCGACATCTCGTGTAAATATGGTCGCTATGAAAGAGTGAGATGCCCTCGTATCAAATAAAATCCTACCCTCAAGCCCGTGAATAGTAAATGTACCCTTTAATGTTTTTGGTGCCTACTATATGACTGCATCTCGAACATTATAGACACACCCGTACTATAGCTACCCCTGTTGCGGTAAGGTAGGTGGGGTTGGTTCTACAGTTGGTATTTGTGCCTGTTGCCCCTGCTGGGCACCCTTCTGCTGCGGTGCTCCACGCTACTGTGGACAGTCTCTCATCTTGTGGCCCATTTGTCCACAAATAAAGCATTAGCTCGGGAAGTCCCTCTGCCTCTGACCCCTATGGCCCTGACGGTGCTGACCCTGTTATTGGCCCCGATGGCCTCCCCCATTATTCCCGTGGCCCTAACGACCCTGAGGAACCTGCTGTTGTTGAGGACCCTGCTGAACCTGCCTGAAACCTCCGTCGGTTTGATAACCCTAAAATATAAATCTCTTGGCCTGATCCCCTTATCGATAATCCTACCCTTGGTGCCTACCTGACTGTTGTTGTTGTTGTTGCTGTTGTTGCTGCTGCGGTGCTCCGCTAGCACTGCTCCCACCTGCCTTGCCCGCTTGGCTAGGCTCACCTCCTCTCTTGCTTCCTTTCACATGGAATCGATGGTCCTGGCAATTTAGAAGTGATACATTGACGACATCTGAATAAGTCCTAGATGTGGGATTACCAATCAAATGTTGCATGATTCACCGGGCTAGTCCATCGATAAACTTCAGTTTCTTCTTCTCTTCATTGTTCACCTCGTCTGGCAAAAAATTAGCCAAAAGAGTAAAATCCTCCTCAAACTCAGCTACTGAGCGGTCACCTGAGTCACCTCATTAGACCACTTTCGCATCTCTGTCTCAACGGCAAGCGAAAAATACTTGCAATCAAACCGCACCCAGAACTCGGCAATAGACATCGTGTCCCTCTCCTCGGTAGTAATAATCGACTCTAACCACTGTAACGCTCTCCAACAAACCTAAAAGTGGCCAACATCTGCTTTTTCACATCGCTACACGTAACCATGCATGGGTGGCGTTGAATATATTTCTTTCACTTGCACGCCAAAATCACGTATGAGCTACCCTGGAACTCGGGTGGGTTGGCCTTTTGAAACGCCTCCCTTATTCTCTACCAATCTGAGGACTCTGGGTGGGGCTTGAAAACCGATGCCACTGGCTGCGGTGGATGCTAGGCCTGAGGAAAATGGAGATTCATGGCAGTCATAGCGGCGTTAAATTCATGTGCCACAATAGCGGCCACCTCTGCTGCTGACATTGTCCCCTGCGGTGGTTGTGGTTGCGGTACCTGTGGCTCCTGCTGAGCCTCTATCTCCTCTGCTCTCGCCGCTGCTCTCATTTGTTATCCTATCTTAGGTGGCACCCAAAAATAGATCGAATTTTATGAGTTCACAATCAATACAATTATAATAGCATAAGAACGTAATCTCAAATACGAAACCATGAATGCAACATGCCTAATAATAGGACTCTATGTCAAATAATGCTACGCTGAAATCGTAGTAAGACGTACAGATCCTGTGGACACTAGAACCTGATGCTCTGATACCATCTGTGACACCCCACATATTTTAACCACGGGTGATCAGTTCTTTATTAAAAATAAACAGGAATCTCGTTTGGTTCATTCTTAGCATCAGTTTCAAAACTTTTTCATTTACTAACCACCTATTTTAAATTAAGCCGGTGTCAAATTTTATCTTTCATTATAATGACAACATGCGAAAAATAAATCAAGTAACAACCCATCCACAATATATATATATCTGAATCCAACACACGATAGATAACTAAATCCATAATACCGAATAAACCATCGGTTCCCATAACAAATCCAAATACAAGTCTGAAATAATAAACTGAATCCACAAAGGCTAATAAATAAATTGAAGTACTAAATAGTCTGAAGGGGCAACACGCCCAAATGAAATACTTAATGAAACTCGTAAACTAAGACTGAATAACTGAAGCGTCTACATCAACTTCTGCAAGCCTCCACAAGTGCTGCAGCTATGCATCCCAGTAAAGAATCCTCAATCTTGATGTCCTTGTGGCTGGACACCTAAAAAGTTTTGAAAAATAGATTTGACAAGGTTCAAAGCCTAAGAAAATCGTTTAAACATTTTGCAAGTGTTTAAATCACGATTTAAATCAGTTATTAGATACACACGTTAATACAATCGTACACTCCCTTGAGTTCCTCACCTCTCAACTAAAGTGAACACCTAACGTTTCCTACCAAGCTATGTTACCCATCCCAACTAAATAATGTAACTAACTAACTACAACATGTCTATCTCCTTTGTATTACACATACGACAAGCTACCACAATATCAATAATAAATATTACCCGCGTATTATTATTGAACCATTTGTTTAAGTCTTTCTACTTAAATTGCTTTTAGATATGCACAATTTATCGGTTCTACTATCACACATAAGTAGATAAATCACACTTGTATATATTTATCACACATATAATATATACAACTATATTGTGACACCCCGCCTAATTAAATACCGGGCGATCACTCCTTTATTAAATTAAATCAAGGTAAACAGTTGGTTCATTCTCAGCATCACTGTCGATAAAAATAATTTTTCCAATTTAACACCCTAAATAATTAAGCTAAGTGTCAAAACCATTTTTCATACAAACTTCCAAATTTTAAATAAAGAAAAGATTTATTAATTCAAAACAACATTTCTACAATATAGAATCACACCAAGATGAACTAAAATAAAACCATACATTCACAAATCGAATGTCAACAATATAAAACTAAAAATCATAAACCATCCTGAATAAATCCCATAAACAATACTGGAATAACTGAAATATAAAAGAAATCCCAACAATAAATGAAATGATGAAAAGGGCGACACGTGCCCAATAATGAGAGTGATAGGAGTGGAGTCAATAACAGAAGTCGTCTACTCAAGTAACCTGCAACTCCCACCTAAGCTGCAGCTCCTTCTTCTCAAAGGATCCTAAGCAAGACGCCCCTGTGGCTGGGCACCTGAAAATATACATATATATACACAAGAGAGAGAGAGAGAAGGAAACGGGTCAAGGCCCGAAAGTGTGTTTGATTTTAAAAATACGTTAAGCAAGTATTTAAAATGATACAGGCCAATGCAACATCATATTAGTTCGTCTCTCTCTTGAGAAATACTCACCTCTCTTCTAATGTGCACTCCTATCGCACTAACCTACCCAACGATTCGTTTATCTTAGCTTACGCATATATTTCAAAACCGAACGATGTCAATGTTTTAAAAAGAATTATTTTCAATATGTAGTACTCCTCTCGTTTTAGCTTCCTTAAATTATAAGGTTTCCCAGTGTCTTCTCATACTTTCACAAAACAAGTATTTAATAATTGAGTTAACAACCATGTTCTACTTATCAAATTACAGTAGGCAGTTTAAAGTTTATAACCTCATATATATATTAACTACTCGTATAATATATATATATAACAGCACCCCAACTAAACTATGGTGCGGGCATACTCTGTTATCCAATCCCCGTATCGCTCACACAAAGGGAAATACAAGTTTGGAATCACTCTCGAACTGTATTAACATATACAAAACAACGTTGAGGCGAAGAATAGATTCCAAGTCCAAGAGGTCAGTACATACCCGCACGTCTCTTAGGACCGTCCGACTATCAATCTGATAGCCCGTACCTAGGATCTCTATCTTCTAGGGTACGAATCAATATCCCCCATAAAGCAACACAGGATAAGATCGTCCCAGCGCGGTAACCTCAGGGATAGCAAGTAGCGCGGGTACGTTTTTTCACATGTATATAATATATGTACACACAATTATATAAATATACCCATTTCATCATATTAATATAGGTTTCTCTCGTAACCCATAGTCACAACATTTATCTTTAATTTCCCATTAACATGATTACGTATAGGGTTTCGTCTCTAACCTTAACTCGAAGAGTTTTCTCACTCATTACCTAATACTCATGGGTCATATCCTTACCAATCTAAAATTCAGTAAGTAACTTTATTTAATTCCAACGTAACTCTCTTACGCACCTCACCCTTACGTTTCATAAATTCAACCTAAAGTAAATATCCCATAATTACCCTTCTCGTTGAAGATTAAAGGTTCTAATCATTGATCCCTATACCCTACTGGTCCTCAATATCTCCCAAATCCTTTTATTTATAATGCCCAAGAAATATTCCACGGTAAATTACTTCAACTAATTAAACAAGGGGAAAAAGAGTTTGCCAGGAGGGGTCGATCGATCGACGTCTGGGGCTCGATCGATCGAACCTTCGATCGATCGACGCTCTAGGTTCGATCGATCGATCAAACAGGTATTTCGATTTCTGCAGAAGTGCAGTTACGGGTTTTACTAATATTCTTCATTCAAATTCATATTTTCCAACCCTAATCGTCCCAAAACTTATACCACAAACATAATAACATATTACCAGATGTTTCTAACGTTAAGCATGCGTATAACCATCATTAAACATGATTAAACAACCTAAAATCTCATCTAATCATCAAGAACCCTAAGTTTTCTTAACTTCTATTCTAATCAGTTTTTCTCCATAATTTCCTTCTACATAATCATCAAAATTCGTGGGTTAATCATCTACATCATATAAGACTTCCAGAATATGGTTTTAATCTTTTCTACATGCAAATTCCTATCAACAAGTGGGGTTTTCTTCCATAGATTATACTCCTAATCATTCCTAACTAATATGAATATTGCACCAACGAAAATACGCAAGTTAAACACTTGCCTGGGATTTCAGAGGTTTGCTTTCCTGCTGATATTGGTGTGGTTGCGTTCTCCTCCTCGCGATCTACGCGTTGGTGGTGACGGCGGTGAAATCGGTGGTGTTTTGGGCCTTGAATCACCTTGAGAGCTCTCTCCTCTCTTCTCCAATGGCCGTTCTAGGGTTCTGAATGTTCTAACCCTAAAAGGCTGACTTAAAAGGCTGCTAAGGATGGCTGAAATTCGTGGGTTTAATTACCCTATTTTGTAAAATGACCAAAATGCCCTCCCGGGTCACTAATTAAGCCTAAAAACATCCCGAGACCCAAACTAAACCCCCGGGTACACTTTTCTGACTGTCTCGACCTTTCCGGATGCGTTGGCTCACTCAAAACGACCATACGGACAACTTATAAAATATTCACTTTTTAATTAATATAATTAGTCCCGACGTGGCACTGGCACGTCCCGACTTAAATTTCCGAAATAGTCATTTAATTCACTTATGACATTCAATATAACCAATATAATATATTACTATGCTCATTAGTAATATTCAACAAGTTTCCCATAATTACTAACTCTAGTCACGTTAATAATTATAACATAATTAATTTTCGGATTTTTATTAAATAAATCATCACATTAAATTTAATAAATCCCCAAATTAAATATAGCATAAAAATACGGGGTATTACATATATCATCCCCCCAAATGACTCCCGTGATGCTGGCATACTCTATTATCATGTCCATGTACCCCTCGTACCAAATCAAGAACTACAGGTTCGGAATGTGTCCTCGAACTCAAAATCAAACAACACACAATGGAGGCGAACATAGTTCAAAGCCTTTGGGCTACATACATACCTAACGTACCCAAATGACCTACCATCCCCACTAATACATAACACATAGTGAGCCGCCCTAAGTTCTATGTTCTTGGGCATAAATCCAAACCTCCGTGGAATCACCAAGGTGGGATCTCCCTCCGTTCGGAACCTCCCGTGATAGAAAACAACGTAGGTATGTTCACACACATAAAAAATCACATCATAGGTATTCACATAACCTATATATATACATCATCAGCATAGGTATCCACACTACTTATAATATATCTTGTACGTAGTATTTATTTCTCTCGAATACTCAATGTACGAATAATTCTCACATAATATTTATTCCATATTTTTCGGGAATCGCTCACTACCCAAAAGTTCCCTCCATCCATTTCATTAATTCAGTAGTTATACATCTTTATACTACTAACTTAAGTCTTAGGTTATCATTCCCTCTTCCCGTAACCTAAATCATAAATTCCCGATACGTCACTCAATCGATTAAACCTCTTCGGTCCAAGTTCCAATTTACCCTCATTGAGGATAACCGAACCTTAATCATGTACCTACTGACCTCCCCTAAGTCCTTATACAAATATTAAACTTATCCCAAGTTTTTCCCATAATTAATCTCTTAAAAATTTAAACAAATAAATTCTGGGGATAACAGGTCAACCAAACCAGTTCTAGTATGGGGTCGAATCGGTTCGAGGCCGAACCGGTTCTGGGGGATAGCCGAACCGGTTCAAAATCCCCGACATTCCATCTTTTTCCCTGTTACGGGTTTCCACCATTTTTAACCAACATAACCCCCATGAATCGTACCCAAGCACCCATATAATTTATCCCAATATCAAGTATGAGTATATACGCAAGTTCTAATGAATCTCTATCATTAGAAAATTATTAAACCATAACTTTCGAGAACTCATCAAACGTTTTTCCTACACAAATCCTAGTTTTCTCTTTTCATGCACGCTCTTCATAAAATCCAGAAATAATTTCCTCATATCATCACAATTATCAGATTTCGTATTTCTTAAACCTAGAAATCAAATCTCTAATGTTTATTCCAATTAATACATGAATTAGTTCCATTATTTTATCACAAATACGCATATTCATACTAGATTTCATCAATTCTACCATGGGTATTATAACCTCTTTAAAACATGCAAGATAAACACTACCTTTGCACTAGCAGGTCTGATTTCGTGTTATGTGTGATGAGGATGCCTTCATTTTCTTTCGAATATACTCTGGTGGTAAAGGTGATGCAAGAAAGTGTAAAATCTCCAAGAACTCTCTTTCTCCTCTCTAATGGCCTCCTCTCTTGATTCCTTAGGGTTTAGCTGCTGCCCCAACTAATTATACTTAGGTTTATAACCCCTAATCCCGAATTTAGGCTAACGGATCAAGCCTAAATGACCCGAACACCCCCATGTGGGCTCAGTTATGACTAAAAAGACCCCGGGATCCAATTATTACCCATGGGTACACTATTCCAACTATTTCGACTCATTCGGAATTAACCGTGACCTCGAAATCACTATATGAGTCGCTCTAAAATAATTTCCTATCTGGACCCCAAATAGTCTACGCGACTCCCGGTTGAGATAAAATACTACCACGTCACCATCATTCGCTATGACGTAAATTAATTATTTACTATTTTTAGTAGTTTTATTCATAAACATTAATCATTCTTTCCCGATTAATATTTTAGTCAATCACATAATATTTAATCCATTTAAATTACGTCACGCGTGTAATTGAAAATAACTGAATTAATTAAATTTTAATACTGAGAAATACGGGGTGTTACACATGGGTAGGAACAATAATAGGAAGTGAATTGTTGGTAGAGTTAGTATCCATTTTTTTTAAATAAAATTTTTACATTAATTTAAATACAATTTATGTTTATATAATATTCAGAATTTGAAACATAATCCACACTCCTAAACTTGTATCATAAGATTTATAGTTTTATGAAAACCTCAATATTGTATTTTAATAAAAATCACTTGCAAATTATTCAAGGTTTTCTAATATTAGAAACACCGTATAGATAGAGAGCAAAAATAGTCTTAAGTTTGTTGATCATATAAATATATATTGTGTATTTCTAGAAACATAAAATAAATAAACAATGAATCTATAACTAAATATGCAAGAAAAATTTTAAACTTGGAGCTATTAAGATGCAGAAACCAAACTGGACAAACGATCAAGGCTAGTGTTTGATACTATGGCCTAAATACGGATTCGTCCAACGGTGGTTTTTCATGACGGTTGACGTGTGCTCCTAGGTAACAACAATCTTCTTCTTCTTGTAGTAGAACTCCAAACAAGTGGAACCACTAGAACCAAACCCAAAAACTTTATGTTTACTCTTTCGAATGAATGCACCACTTTTTATACAGGAAAAAAGAATTTTTGAATGAATAAAAAATGCATATTTGAGTTCCAATTTATAGAGAGAAATGGCGTGAAAATTCAACTTTTTAGTGGCGCGTATGAAACGATGCGACGCTTTTGTGCGAGTCAGCATCGCGTTATGAAGGACACTTCTTTTCACAGCATTTATTGACAATGCAAAGACAATTGTGTGAATAAAAAAATGATAGAAATTGGCCCATAATTTAGGTCCAAATTTAAATTAAATTTGGCTCCAAAAGATAATATCACGACCCATGGACCCGGGCCGGATGACACGTGCATGGATTTTGGGCCAAAGCTCAAACCTGTAGAAACTTTGAATAGCCCAAAGGACTCCAAGACCAAGCGCATTGTAAGAGTTAGACATACCACTCACATTTGGGGGTTACTCTTCTTGTGTGATGAAAGATTTCTACCACAAGTCAACAAAATAAATTTCATCACTTCAAGTGGATCACTATAGAGCCAATTTCTCATTCACTTGTTAATTGTTTTAAATGTACAACTATGTTTATCTCCTCGCAGAGTCATTCCAATACGGGCACACCTCAACGGATGAGTGCGACCCACATTTAATTTGACTTACCAAACCAGCTGGTCAAAACCCAGTTTACCAACTCAAGAGATTTCATTACTGCCTCGATCACAAAACCAACCAAAATTCATGTTAATATTGTCCACAAGAGTACTAAAATTCAAGTTAACCATGTCATAAAACTAAAAATGAAAAGTGTGGAGAAAAACTAGAAAGTAAAAGCAGTTTTTTTTCACTTGCTAATGTGGACAATCAAGCCATCATGAGTTTCTACACTGGGTTTCTTAGTTTGACAGAATCTATTCTCTTCTGAAATTGCAATCGAAAAAAATTACCAAACAAGTCTCACTCATGAGAGCTTAGTATACAGTGCAGTGGATCCAAAAAAAAGGGCTACCACTAGCAACAATGCCCAGAAAATTTGGAAAAATAGATGACAAGCGGTATTTTTTCCCCTTTTTGAACAGGGGAAAAACAGAAAACAAGTCGATCAACACCAAAATCACAACTACAGGAGATCATTTTCTCAAAAATAATTCGCAATCTACAATTTAACAGGCACAACCACCTCGTTGCTCTGTTTCTGTAACAGCCTCTGGGATGCCCTGAAAGTATCTGTGAACAAGCAATACAAAATAAGTAACAAGAAGAGATAGAAGCATCCACTAAAGTTCAATAGAACAAAAACCAAACTAAGCAGTAAACACAAATGGATATTTAGGTCGTAACATTAGGTTCAACATGTATTTCAAGGAAAAGAGCATGAGGAAAACAATTACCAAATCCTTAATATGAAGTTAAGCACTTACATGTCCTGCTCATGTTCATTAGCTAAAGCAGTTTTCGCAATAGATAAGAAGGCAGGATCTACATTGTAGTCCTCTTTTGCAGATGTCTCAAAGTAAGGAATGTTCCCTTTTGAAGCACACCAGTCCCGCGCCTTTTTCTCAGATACCTGTTACCCAAATATATTAAGAGCCAAAGAAGGAACACTAAAGTTTAGGTCCCATTTGGTTTTGGATGACATATTTTCACCTCGGTCATAGTACTTTTATATAGTAAAAGTCAACATTTATTAGTGCGAAATTGTAACTACTTGTACCGGCTACAATTGCATGATTTTGGACAAAACAGTGAAACTAACTCCACCAAAACACATTTCACCTAGGTGAAAATTGTTTTAACCCGAACTAAACGGAGCCTTAAAAATGGCTTTGAAATGAAAAACTATACCACTCTGCTATTTCCACCATCTATATCAATCTTGTTTCCAAGTAATATAAAAGGAAATGTCTTGGGATCAGCTGGATTTGCCTGCAATACAAGGAAGCAAAATTAACACCAGGAAAACGACCTTTATTAGAACAAGGAACTTATTATCTAGAGTCCAAATTACCATCACATATCATGAAATGTTCTAAAAGACCGTGATGAAGTTATAGATATAAAGGAAATTTATATTCAGAACAAGAATGATTTAAGCTAGATATAAAAGTTCCATAAGGCTCCGATGTGAGGTACTAGAGTTCGATCGCACATTATTATTTTCAGGCCGTAACATCACTCTTTATTCACATTTTCACTACTTTCATGTAACTTGATTTGACAAGTTTGGAAGAAGAGAGGAGGGAGGATGGGATGATGGGGGCACTGAAGTCAGAAAATAACAATAAAAAGTATGCAAATAAAAATAAACTAAAAGGTAAAAAAATCAATTTCTTCAGTTGAGAATTTCATAAGTGATGACTGATTATTGATCGGTTATTCATTAGTAGCTCACTTTTGCATTAACTGTGGTTTGGCAATGTTATGAGGAATTCACCAAAAACCTGTCCTTGACCAGTAGTCATTCTGAGTGGACACAGGAAATTAGCTAATAAGTGCACATTTATATGCTTTTGTGCACGTCGCCAAAGCATCATGTGTTGCTCAAATCTCAATAACAAATAATATATGTTGCTGGAATTAGTAAACAAGTGCAGTCTTTCATCTTAAGTTTTTAAATCGAAAGCAGATCTGTTTTACGATTGACCATTAACGCCCCAAACTAGATAGAATATTTGGACAACCCATGCAAGTTCCAAGAATGTGGATTTTGGGGAAGCCACCCAAAAAGAAGGCAACAATATAATCAAATTCAAGCTATAATTTCAATGTCAATTCATATTAAGGTTTCATACGAAGCTTAAAGCTAAAGCCATTTTGTTCTAGCTATTAATAGTTTTCATTAAAAACAGTGTAGATTTCAAATCAAAGAAAGTTGACTTGTCACTAAGAAGCTCAATTGCAGATAGATATATTAAAATCAAATTGGCATGTGTTTATTTGCCAACTTAATCAATTTCACAAGCATCCTGCTTCTTATTTTGACTAGGAGCCATAACAAGCCAAGAAATCTTGCTGGCACAGTCTGGAAAAAAGGCTGCCAATTCATCTCTGTGAGTGATTCTCATTTTACAACTATATCAACATTATACTAATGTTAAAGTGGCTAATGAGGTCCAAGCCCAATTCAGAAAAGCCTATGGAAGTGTCCAAAGGAAGGTGGGAGCTTATGTAGCAAGGTTGATGACCAATTTGGTATCAACCCTCTTCACTGGGTTTCAAGGCAAGTGTGCATCATTCTCAGAGTATAGTGCGAGCATGGGCCTATCCATATTTAGTCTCCTAACAAACCTCATCTTGATTAATACCAAGAACACTCGCATAGTATCTTTAGCTTAGCTCGTTATCTATCGCCATATGGTAAATGATAAGAAACAATACAGATGAATACACGGATACAGCTTTTTAAAATATTAGTAGGATAGGGATACGTTATAACTTATTATACATATTTTTATACATAAAAATTAATAGCATACAATTATTACTATTTGAACCAAACTACAGATAAAATACAAACTATTGAATACCACAACGTGTGGTAAACTAAAAAGGATAAAATTAGAAACAAATATATTCGTAAGACCATAGAAGATAAACTAGGGGTAAACCGCATTACATGGTTGGGACACATGATATCTAAAACAATAATTGCTCTCGTAAGGAAGAATGATTTGGTGAATATTAATGGGAACTTTAGGGGAAGAGGTATAGACCTAAATTCACTTTTATGTTTGTTGTGTGCGCTAAACAGAGAGGAATCGAGATATAGGATTCATTTATCCAACCTCGAGGGATTGGGATAAAGACTTTGTTAGGTTAACTTGAATATCCACCACTTAATACTTCATTAGTAATGTTTTACATAATTATGATGATTTATTTGCATCTATATTTGTTACTAAAATGACACTAATTTTATCTTATCTATGAATATATACTTATTTATATGTATGTTTGAAACATATTCACATGATTATAATTACTTATTTCCACCTCTCACGTCAACTCCAATATAATATTTTTTTTAACCCTACTTTTATTTTTACATAAATTTTAGTTTGATTTCGGCTAATATATACTTCATTGGCACGATAAAGAATATCTTTGTCATCTGCATGTTGGCAAGTGCACAAAAGTAACGATCAGAGTTTCTGAAATTACGAGTTTACCAAGTATGGATACATCAGATGACCATAATATAAGTATCCGAGAGTAACCAGTGGCAACATCCTGTTGACACTCCTTAGAAGTTATACCATGATCTCCATCACAATGTAAATGTGTGTTCTTTAACGTGTCCGTATGTACAAAAAACATTCATAATAATAATCATCAAATAATAATCAATTACCATGTATACAATCTTATATTCTTAACAAGAGTCAACAAACATAATTTGTGTGCTAATAATCTCTCTTTGCGCATAATCTTGAATGTAAACTCGTGGCCTTGTCGAGGCACATAGGTGTAAAGTTGGCGGAGAGGCATGTAGTAGATAAAATATGGAGAGGCACTCAGGCACAGACTCGTAAAGTTGGTGATGCACTATTGACAAGTTCAAAATTAGAGGATTACGGTGAGGGATGATGTTGGACAGTTAACCAAAATTGTCACTTTCTTGAAGAGTATCAAACTGCTAAATATATGCAGGACGGACGCCTACTATTAGACTGCGAGAAAACTTTGATTTTGACACCAAGGAGATGCACTCGACCCATTCAGTGATGAGCAGCAAGCGGGAATGATATGATGATGAGCAGCAAGTTCAAGCTCACTTTCTGTCCTTCCATAATTATTGGGACCGTATGACAGAATCATAATGCATTATGCGGATATCAATGCATTTGTTTATATTTTGTCCTATCTAGAATTAGAGACTGAGAGCTTGAATATGGCAAAGGCTAGCAATGACCTCTATGTGGTTGAATCAGGTTTTCGAAAGGGATCAAGTCAAAGATGAACTTTGGAAGGGGGAATAATTGAAGGATATGAGAATAAGAATGATAAGACCACCTAAAGTGAGGCAGGCATGTTGGCAAGGAGGGGAAGGTTACCAAATCATGCTATGATTGTAGTAGTAAAAATCTCTTCCCTCGTGAACGCACTAAGCATAGGGAAAAACTTATTAACTTGGATTCTCAGAATGATTATATTTGTAGTCATGCCTTGGTTGTTCACTCATAACCTTTGAAACACTCGCATCATTGGGAATATGTCACAGCTTATTCCCTACTAGTTCTTATAAGCATAATAAGTTAGACCTGAGACCAAACAAGTATACCAAAGGGCTTGGTGATGCTTGATGAAAAACCCAATGGAAGTGTAACTATAAATGAGTTATGTGATGTCGATTTCCTTGAAGAGGATTCTCCAAAAAAAAGTGAAGATGCAGATATAATTATGAATAATTGATTCAGAGAAGGCACTAGAACTTCAATTCAGAATGTACTAAGCAACTTACTGCCTAGTGGAAAATGGAAATACACCTTCAAGTGGTAGTATCACTAAAACTTATTCCCAAGATATTTTTTAATGGAAGCAAACGTGGAAATATCTCTCATCGGCATTTTAAGATTCATGAGGAAGTTTTCATGTGTTCTCTCGCAAGATGGCAATGAGCTTAAAGCTTAGGTGGAGGCCGTTTCACCTTGTTTGCAATGAATGAAACTACAATGAAAGAAAAGATGGAAACAATAACGGAAAATCATGTTGGGAATTGTTGACCTTCTACAAGGCGTAAAGGCTGTCAGGGAGAGATATGAAAGTCATGCAAGGTATATGGGTCTATAAATAGGTATATTACCCAACTCATGGTGTAAGGTCATATCCAACAAGTGCGTGAGTATTATGAGGAAATCTTCTAATTCATGTTGAGGATTGCCTCAATTCACCTCATTCTAGTAATTGTCATGCATTTGAATTTGGAACATAATAAAATAGATGTCAAGTCTCCTTTACTCACATGAGAAATAGATGAAAACAAATCAACCTATTGGCTTTTGTGGCTGGATAAGAGGGCATGTTTTCAAGTTTTTGTTAATCCATTTATTACCGAAAGCAATCATTGAGAAAATGAAATATTAGATTGCACCTAACAATTATTTCCAGATTTTTTTTACTTAACTGTCAGTTTTTAATGTATTTGACTTAACCTCCACTTTATTAATTTCTTTGACATAACCTCCAAATTTGTAACACTGGTGCAGTTAAACCCCAAATTATTTTTTGACCAAAATAACCTTCTTATAGACAATACCTAATCTCACTTCATCTTCTTCCCCAAATCAAACTCCTAATTTTTCATCTTCTTTTTTAAATCAAAATCTTAATTATTCATCAAAGTAGACTGTATTTTTTGAACAACAAACATAAAAAACAAACAATGTGTCGAGTACACCACTAATAGAGAGTTTTTGAAATTTGGTGTGATGTTCATGCTTATTTAGCTCTTTTGCGGACGCATTTTCGATATCAAACAGGACATATTTGTCTGTTCCATTACCAGCGGCATGGTAGAGTGAGCATCCATTGCAGTTTGTTGTTGAAGCAACGGCAATTCAAAATCAAAGTCTTCTTCTTCTCCTGCAATCATATCAGCATTTCCTAATTCACGATCTGAGTGAATGTTAAATATCTCATCATCACCACATTACCCAGAGAATGAAGGTTCTATTTGAAAATCACTATCTTCTGTATCTATATCTAATTCAGTATCTATCATCTCCTTTTCCATCAAAACCCTAAGCCTCAGATTTGTAAAGAGACTGATCTTCTCCAAGCACGGATCAGCATTTGTGAGGTCGAGGAATTGGTTTGGATGTGAGGTCAAAGAATTTCTGATGCTCAGATCAGCATTTGTGTATCAGGCTCCATGATCTGTTTAGGCTAGAGAGAGACGACCAGGAGACTTATGTTGCAGACTGTCTGTTCCCTTGTACTGATAGGTAATTGTAAAATGTCAGTTCTAGGAGACCTTTCTCGGATTCCGATATGAAGGCAGTTGAGTCGCTTTTTCCCCTCTCCATTAAAGGTTGGTGTGCTGAGAGGGGGGGTTCCTTGAGATGGTGTTATAATAGTGATGTTCTCTATCAGGTCCTCTTATTTGGTTACTTGTGAGGAAAAGCAGTTTCCCTTAGAAGAGTAACTCAAAAACCAAGGTTCCTAGCAATGCGGCGTTCTTTGCTTGCATAGCATCGCTAACACTAATATTAACTATTGATAATCTTAAAACAAAGGGAGTTAAACATGCTATGTGTGCAAGAGAGAAGAAGAGTTGGTAAATCATTTGTTTTTATACTACACTATGGGGAGCTCTCTTTTATCTCTTTGCAGTTTGTGGGTCAAATCAAGTTTGGTGGAATCCTTTCTCGATGATTGGGCAGGTGTTTGAATAAAAAAAGATCACTGGTACTCTGCTAATTTATGCTTGATGTGGACTTATTTGAAGAGAGAGAATTTGGAAAAGTTTTAAAAGTTAAAAACACTTCGGCATAAAATGCGGCTTAGGACAAGCTTAATATGTTTTGGTTTAAGAAAGTTGTTGCAGATTAACATGTTGAGGGTGGTGGATTTTCTTAGCTTCTTTGTGCTCGGAGCTTTTTTATAGATGTCTTAGGGCTCCTAACTATTTATTAATCAATTAGTCAGTTTTCACCGTATTGGCTGAAGTATATAAATGGCCCTTGGAGTCTTGAACTATGGCATGTGTTACAATGAACACCGTCAAAAAAGTTCTATTAAGCCCTTCAACTATTACAAGTGACTCAGCGTCAGCCTTCTGTCCAAACATCACCTTTCGTAAATGAAAATTAGCATCTGACAGGTATATGCTCCATAAAAAGGGGAAACTACATAAAGATTTTCTATAATTTCCCTCCGATGATCTTCATGCTTTCAACTTTCATCTTCTTCACGTCCTGCAATATTAACAGATTTGAAACAAAGCTTCACCCTATCTTCAATGGTGGATAAAGACTTGTACAACACAAAGCCACAAATACTAGGGGCGCTAGTCTCTTTAAAACCAAGAAAATCCAATTGCGTATAATTCTATGAAAACTGTCATTATTTCCAAATATTCTAGTTCTACTTCCTTTGGTTTCCTCCACATGCTCCTGAATATCCACCAAACTCTGCACACCGGAGGTTTTAGCTTCTTCAGGTTCTTTTCATTGGTATTGCCATATTATATGGCCTATTCGGCAAGAAAAGTTACAAAAAAGAGAAGGTACATGGCTTGGAACTTGATAACGCACAACAGTACATATCTAGATTACTTCAGATTTCATCAGTTTTTTAATATGAGATGCACCATGTGGCTCTCATGACAGCAGATTCGAACAAGGAGTTGCTAGAGTCAACAGCATCCGGCAGGCTATGTTGCACAGATACATATATACAACACGTAATACGATACGGTGGTCAATCGTAAAAAATAGAGTTCAGACATGGCAAGGATACGACAACAGAATATTATATATATGTATGTATATTTTCTTTTCAAATACATACAGAATTCGTAAATATTGATAAGTCATTTAATTTAATAGTTAAATAAGAAGAGACAAGTCAACAACATTTTTTGAACCAGTCTTGTAAGGAGACAAATTCTGGATCAAGAACGTTAGCATGTTTTCATGGAACATATTGTGTATATACGTTTTATTCAATAATTGAAGTTGTTAAACTATTTAAGTTTTCAATAATACAATAAAAATTTAATATATAAAAATTACAAAAATCTGTCACCACCATATCCCAGAAGTATCCAAAATGTATCGGGCCGTATCCACTAGCTAAAATTGCCAATTTGGTCAATAGATGCGTATTTGAAGTATTGGATAGCTGGCAGTATAGAAAAGGACAGGCCCAACCAGTAATCACAGGGATTCATGAAAGAATTCTTGCTTCCCATCCACATCCTATTGAAGCAGAAATGATGCTAGAAATCTCACTTTTACTCTATAACTCTTCATTTTCTACCTCCTTTTTTTCCTATATATTAGGGTATCCACGCCATTTCAAGCACCAGACTAATCCCCGAGAGTACAGTTAAACAATCGAATCAGCATGTATCAGGATACACTATAGGAGGTGGCCCCAAGAGGATTAGAACTAGTGACCTTGAGTTTGTGAGGTTAAAGCACATGCCACTAGAGCTAGGATACTCGCTTGGAGCTTTCATTTTCTACTTCCTCGCCAGCAAAGATTTTAGAATTCTTATTCCACGCACCAAAAACATTTACCTCTCTCATTTCATCCCCAAAAAGTCCAATCTGTGATAAGAAAGTCGTACCGAGATCTTGGAGAAACACCCGCAATAGCAACTCCATAAATAATTTAGCCCAAAGAAACCTAGCATACATGCAATGTAGCAAAGTATGATCCACATTTCCCCATCATTTCTACAAAGAAGCATTGAAGTGATAATTTAATATGTGACCCCTTCTGTGGATACCATGGGTCAGGTTTTTAAGACTTCGACGTAAAAGCGATGAACCCCTAGTTAATGGGGTCAGGTATGTATTTGTGACTTATGGATTGATCTGAACCGTAGATCTAAGATGGTACTATAGCACATTAAATAGGATGTGGGTAGTAATTATTAAGTGCAGACTAATACTGTAGCAGATAAGTGGCTCCAGGAGCCATTTTAAGGGTGGTGGGAACAATGTCACCTGTAACGTGGATCGTTTCAATGCGCGGTAAGGGCAGCGATATCTGGTACATTATCGTGCATACAATGCAGTACGCTATGAAACGCTTGGTTCGGAGCCTGAAAATTGTTGTGCGGATCATTTCAGGTACCATAAAAGTGTATATAGGTTATATATAGTACATCTAAAGACGCGTATTCAATTCTTTTCTTTATTTATATTAGCTTTCTCTATTATGCACTTAGTATTATAGTATCTTGGATACGAGTTTTTGAAAATTGGATAAAACAAATTGATATAACTTTATAACATGTCTCTTCTCTCTTTTTCCTTTGTTATTCCCTTCTCTTCAAAAAAAATAAGCGCGACACAAGTTCGGAGATTCAAGATGCTAAAATATCCTAAAACAGCGCACGAGATTAGAAACACCACACCTGTACTCCGGGGGGTGGGGGGGGGGGGGGAGGAGGAGAGTATTTGGTAACATTGAGCAGGATATAGAGTAAATGGCCTCTTTGCAGGCTGTCAAATCATATTAAGGTTGTTGGTGATGTTGTAGGGTTTGAAGTGGGTTTTGATGGGTATTAATATGGGATACAGTATGGGTAACAACAACGATGCTCTTTCTCCTATTTCACCATGGTTGGCTTGGAGTAGCCCAGTAAAGCCTTGCTCTTTAAACAAGAACCCCGGAGTCCAAACAATACAAATGGTTTCTATTGAGCCCTCAAGGCTCCTTGGTTTCTGTCCAACTCAACCCAACTTGCAAGTAATTACCAGGGAACCCCACGAATAAATGGTTTAAGATAAGATACCTTAGGCCTCGACGGTGATGGTTGGGAACTTATCGATCGTGACGTTGAGTAGCTCGATACCCCGAGGCAAAGAAGGGGGTTACAAGTAATTGATTATGGGTCTTAATGCCCCTGGATTTGTATCCACCTACAGTTACAAATATAAAAAATAGTTGAAAGACGAATTAACGTAACACGATGTCAATGACACAAAAGAATTCCACACAATCATAAGAGATAGTCTCTCCAAACAATACTATTCATTGCTTTTCTCAATAAAGCATTTTCATAATGGGAGTATCCTAATGATGTCACTAGTGGCATCACAACTATATATGGCATAATCCATTAACTCTCCTACAAACTAATGCTTGTTCACAAAATATCTCATCTCCTATACTAATATACGTCAAAAAATAAAGGTAGGTAGGGGGGATGGGGAGATAGGGAACAAAGAAATGATGACAAATTACAATTATAGCGAGAAAATCTTCCCTCTCCTATTCACATCACTCTCTTGAAAACAGTTCGTTGTCAACTCAGAGCAGGACACCATTGGTGTTGGGACCAAGCAGATAAATGTGGGCAACCAATGCATCATGCTAAACAGTCTCCTCCTCAGTCACCTTATCAAGGGCAGCCTCATCAGTCAAAAAAAAAATTCTTCTTTCTTCTAGGCAACCAACCAAATTGTCCACACTCAAAACACTTCAAACCAACAAGGGTGGAATCAGCCACCTTAGGCAAAGTAATGATTTGACTATCAGTCAAGCAAATAGTTGTGCGCTGAATTCCTTGACAGTGGGTGTGTACTCACCAACCTTCAATAAAGTAAGAATCTGGGGACCAAGTCTTGGCACATATCTGTGAATGTAAAGGTCGTTGCGTTGACCCTCACTCTTAGATAAGCAGGCTTGGGTACACGGCAAATGAGACTGTTCAGTGTAGGTAGTCATTGAAGCACAACCCTAGTCCCTAAACACGAGCGAACAAATCTCCCTACCCTCACAAGTGGGAAGAACAAAGAAGACCCTCAGTTAAGCCTTTATCTAAGCCCAAGCTTGAATCGACTCTACCTCTGTCCATATCGTTCCAGCAAACCTTAGCAAACACTTGAAGCTTAGCTATTGTTAATTGCACACGCTTCACACTGGAAATGCACTTGAACTCAAATATTTTCTCTATTGAGTCCAGCCAAACAATGAAAGCATTAAGCTTTAGGTGGCCATCAAATGTCGGCACATCAGTGTGAATGTCTCCATAAAGGTTCTTGGCAAGAAAAATGTAAAACATACCCCGCAAAATCATGACCAGGCAGGCCCCCATCGGAAATTCGTCCATCTCATGTCCATTTCCCAAGAAATTTATCAATGGCAACACTAAAGAGGGGCATACGAGGTTACCTTCAAGTGCTACGCATCAAACAGCGAAACATCGAGCGCCATTCACTGTGATCGGGTCGCCAACAATCATCATATGTTGATCGTTAAGTGTATGGTTGTCATCGCTAGTAAAGTCAAGACCTGGATAGTGTTGAAAGACAATGAGCTTCAACAAGGGAGGTGGACGTCGCACCCCATCATGGACCTTGCACTTAAAATCTCATTCTGCGCTCCAAGCTTCGGTTAGGGTTCTCTATAACAGTTGACCAGGTGCTGATTGGCATACGGGGCAACGTGACGTGTGTTTCCCTTCTAAGAAGACATTGGTGGATGGGGTGTGAATTTTGGGGCTTCACGAAAAGAGATTTGGAGGGGGTAATTGCTCAGAGATTGGGAAGGATTTAGCTACACAGCATGAATTGGAGATCGCTACTCTTTTGTGGGAGTTTGTGGAGGGTTGGGGTCGAGTCGATCTAAATGGGGTTGGCAATGGGAAGAGTGGTTTGAAGTGGGCTGAGGGACCATGCGTTGCTTTCCCTCCTGTCGAGGAGGAGGGTGGCTTAGGTTGTGCAATGGCTTGGCAAGCCCCCATGGTGGCTTGCAATGCAAAGGCAGGGGTTGGGATGAGTGGGCATCGGTTACGACAAAGTAGGGGTTGCTGGTTGAGCTGCGCGGTCAC
This sequence comes from Sambucus nigra, assembly GCA_949130495.1. Classification (NCBI taxonomy): domain Eukaryota; kingdom Viridiplantae; phylum Streptophyta; class Magnoliopsida; order Dipsacales; family Adoxaceae; genus Sambucus; species Sambucus nigra. The sequence goes on along the minus strand of OX422211.1, from coordinate 264,578,975 downwards.
AATTGAAGTGGACAAAACAAGTTTGAAGATTGGTGGCAGATGGATGTTGCCGGGTGGTGAGAATAGTTATCGTGATGCCAAAATCAGCTAACTCCTCCAACTAGGCGGTGTGTTGCTCAATTCGGAATTTGTTCTTCCTCGATGTGAAAGTTAATTGTTACAATTTCCTAAATAACAACGGGGTTGGCGAATGAGGGTGTCAACGGCACAAAAGAACTATACTAATCATGAGAGATACTCTCTCAAATAATAATATTTATGGTTTTTCCCAATAGACATTACATTACAATATATGTAGGGAGAGAGGAAGGAGAATATTTCGTAAACCTTAACCACTAAGGAAGGTTCTAGTATCCAAATGATGTCACTATTGGCATCACAACTTTACATGGCATAAGCCATAACATCATCTACTAACTCTCTTATTTACAAAATAATCCCCTCTTATATAATAATATATATTGAAAAATCAAGGGGGAATATGGAAAGAATATATGTACGATTTACAATTAACCCCAAAATATTCTCTCTCCTACGTGCATACGAATTCCAATTAACCATCAAATGAATGAAAGCAAGGTTATTAGTTGACAACATTAGAACCTATGATGAGATATCTTAAATGGAGTCTCCCATATCCAATAATCCTCCTAACATTATATTTTTTATCCCTCCCTTGGAGGGCTTAGTCCACCATTTTTTTGTCCAATGGCTTGATTGGAACATGGGCTTGTATTTAAAAAGTAAAGTTATTCTTAAATAGGATTGAACACAACGTCAACCATTTTTCGAATCTCTTTTTACGCTAACACCACATGATATTTAAGAAAGATGGTACCGTATGTTTAAAAAATAATACCACGGTGTTAGTGACAATAATGTTGAAAGAATAATGTTATTTATATGAGTAAATTATAACTATGCCCCCTTAACTATTACCAGATTTCAGTTTACTCCTCGTTCTTTTTTTTTTTGCCTCGTTTTGACCCTTTTTAACTATTGGGGGATTTTTGAAAGTCCATTATGTTATGATCTATTAATTTTTGGACGGAAAAACAAAAAAATACTTTTAAAAATAGACGAGTTTACCAAAATATTCCCATTATCCTCTCAAATCACTTTTAAAACCTTCATTCTTTTTTCTGCACACATACTCGCACTTCCAACAAAAACTAACACACGCATAAGAGGGGGAGGGGTCGCCCTCTTTCTTTTCTCCTCTCCCTGCTTCTCTCTCCTGTCTCTTCTCTCTCACGCTCACGGCTAATTGGTGCTTCCATGGACCGCCGGGGGTAGTCCGGTGACAAGTGGCTGGTTTCCCGAGCGATCTCCCTCTCCCTTTCACCTCTCTCTTCTCTCTGCTCTATCTTCTCTCCCACCTCTCTTTCTGATGGGTTTTCGTGAGGTAGAAATGAGGGACTGGGGATCTGTGGCTTCAAGAAGGAGTAGTGGGTTGATTTGGGTGTTTTGGGGGTGAGTTGATTTTGGTGTTTTGGGGGTGGGTTGATTTGGGGATGCTTGGAGTTTATGGTGGTGTTTTGGGTTTTTGATGATTGCAAGAATGGTGAGGTTAGTGGTAGTGATGATGTTTGATGATAACTGGTTCGCTCTGACAGTGGTGGCTTTTGGGTGTTGGTGGTTTGATGTCGGTATTTGGGTGATAAAAGGTGGTTTGGTGGTGTTTGGGTTGTTTGATGATGATGATTGGTTGTTTGATGGTGGTATTTGGGTGTTAAAAAAATTGTTTTTGACGGTGGGTAGATTGGGCCACAAAGCTCCAGTAAGTGGTATTTGTGGTGGTGGCGGATTGGGTGGGGGGATTCTGCTAGGGTGGTGGGGGTGGGGTTGTCGGGGCTGTTGGATTTGGTTTTCCGGTGCTGCTCGGTGGTGGGGGTAGGGTTGCCGAGGTTGGGTGGTGTGTGTGTGTGTGTGTGTGTGTGTGTGTGTGAGAGAGAGAGAGACAGAGAGAGAGAGAGAGAGAGGAGTTTATTGTTTATTATTATTATTATACACTTTTGAGGGATATTTTGGTAAACTCATCTATTTTTAAAAATGTTTTTTGTTTTCCGTCCAAAAATTGACAGATCATAACGGAATGAGCTTTTTAAAACCGCCAAATAGTTATAGGGGTACAACGAGACAAAAAACAAAGGATTAAGGAGTAAACTGAAATCTGGTAATATCTAAGGGGGCATAGTTATAATTTACTCTATCTATATTGAACCTGAATTGACATAAATAGAATATATAGCTTGTGTTTTAACAGAAGATAGTTTTCTAAACAAAGTAAATGGTAAAATGGGATTCATGTAACAAACCCTAAATGTTTAAAAGAAGGATTTGTTGAGTTGGATTTAGCTGATATTGACATAAATAGAATATGTAGCTTGTGTACTACTAGAAGAAAGTTCCCTAAACAAAGTGAATGGCAATATAGGATTCATGTAGCAAACCCCAAGTTTTTAACAAAAAAAATTGGTAAGTTGGGTAGAGCTGAGTAGTGAATTTCTGTTTTCTATATTTATATATAATGTAGTATAAGGTGTTAAAAAGGGTAGCTTCAAGTAGCCACAGGGGATTCTTGGAATCTCGATTTACATACGATTTTCGACTCCCTTAAAACTCAGGATTTGCAGGGACATGAAATTTCTGACTTCTTCTGCTTTGTTTACAAATTAACAAAAATTATAATACCACCGACTATTTTCACAAAAATAACACAATCTAAATTATTTTCAAGAAAATAACTGCTATGGAGTTCCGAAAACAAAAAAGAGATCCATTACCATGTTTCTAAAACAAACCAAACACTACTTAACATTTCATTCATTTATTCTACCTACAACCCAAATCGATTGGGTATGTCGAACAGAAACAGGAATGCATTGCAACACAATTTAGAATTTCGTACACAACGGAACTGATTCTATATTAAACAAAAGAATTTCATAAATTTCATACACAATTGGTTGACTCTAATAAGTTTTATGTAATGGGTTATTTGACCCACAACCGACCTTTTAATACATTCCATAATTAAGCAATTGTTCTATTAATTAGTATACTGTATATGCTATCTATCCGAAGGGAAAATAAAGCAGACTCAATATATATGACTAATTGAGAATCACTGAAAGAAGCAAGTATAGGACGAAAAGAAAAGACAATGCTGACCTGTTTGAGAAATTCTTCATGCCAATTGTCAAGAGTATCAAAAGACTTCATTACGTTAACGTCATACACTAAAACACAGCAATCTGCACCTCTATAGAAGGCAACGCCAAGACTCTGAAATCTCTCCTGCCCAGCAGTGTCCCATATCTACCAACAAAAAAGGTATTAATCGCCCAGCAAAAAAATACTGTCAAGAATGCCCTTAAAATCCAGATACTCCCTCCATCCCAAATTAATAGTTACCATGTTGTGTCAAACATTTTTCTTATACTTCTAAAGATGATGAATATCGTTGAATGAAAGACGTGCACTCGTATCATTGTTCTCTCATGGGTGTTGTTCAGGTGGGATATATTTCCTACACCTACCTCCCAAATTAAAAGTCCACTATTCCCTTGTTTTCTGTCCCGAATTAAGCATCCCCTTGACTTTTTAGACAAACATCAATAAAATCAAATGTCACTATTACTAATATAACTTGATATTGGGCATTGATTAATGGTATCAGTAATAAACACAGGAAGGGGTAAATGACCAAACAAAAACCAAATGTACAAAGAACCTACTTGTAGAGTGACGAGCCTGTCTTCAATTTGTAATTCCTTTGTGACAAAATCAGCCCCAATTGTAGCTTTATATTGCTGACTAAACTTCTTGTGTACATATCTACACAAACAGTTAAGAACCTACAAATACTGATTCAAAAAGAATAACACTTTGCACACCGGTTGTAAGTACTGTACAAGCTTTATATGGCTTGTACCCACCATGGTACAAGCCATATAAAGCTTGTCCGGTGTTAACTACAGGTAAGTGAAGCATTACTCATTCAAAAAACACAATGCATCTAATCATAAGGACAACAATCTTACATGAATGTTTCATTGGTCACTCCAACTACTTACTTTTTATCTAAAGGTCATATATATATATATATAGTACTGCTCTTGTGCGGACTGTCCCGCATTTTAAAAGTGCGGACCGGACATGTGTCACCTGGCGCTGAACCCAGAAAAGAGAGAGAGTGCCTATAATTTAGCCGATAATTTCTGGACTTACCGCCAAGTGACACATGTCCGGTTCACATTATTAAAATACGGGACAGTCCGCACAAGAATATATATATATATATATATGTATAGAGAGAGGTTCAAAAGCGAACCAAAACACAGAACTTTTTAACGAACCTATTAAGACATTAAAAAATAACTCAATTAATTATAATTCCTATGTTGTATTTAGTCCACGCCAGCTGCAACAGACATGCGTGTCGATACAATATTTTTTTACACTCCCCCACCCCGCCCCACCCCCTCAACTGAAAATAATGTCTTTTGTTATTTTTTTTAAAATAAGTCAAAAAACTGACAGTTTTTACTAGGGCTGTGTTTCGGCCGGATCGGATCGGAAAATGCCTATTCGGAAAAAATTCCGATTTTTTCGGAAATAAAATAACTATTCCGATTTCCGATCCGATTTTTTTGGAAAATTAAAAAAAATTCCGAATTCGGAAAAATCGGAAAATCGGTAAAAATCGGAAATTCACAAAATATATTAAAAATCCAGAAATTTCGGAAATTCCAAAATTTCAAAAAAATAAATTATGGATTTTCGATTACTCGAAATTCTCATTTTAAAGAAACAATGAAAATGGCTTAACCCAACATGTAAACACATAAGGATTTGGCTCATTTTTCATTTGGGTAGAAGTTAGGAGGATACTCTCCTTTTATAGAGCATATTTTGGAGCCCTCTCCCTCTCCCAACCGATGTGGAATATGCGAAACTTTCAAAAAATCGGAAAACAAATCTAAAAAATCGGGAATCGGAAAATAATTTCAAAAAAATCAGAAATAATTCGGAAAAAAATCGGAAAAATCGGATCGGCATAGTTTCGGAAAATCGGAAATTCATAATTATTTCCGATTTTCGATCCGATTTTTTTTGGAAAAATCGGAAATCGGCAAACTAAAATTTCATTCCAAATTCGGAAAAAATCGGATCGGAAATCGGAAAAATCGGAAAGTTCGGAAAAAAAAACACAGCCCTAGTTTTTACCCTTTAAAATTAAAAACTGTTAGTTTGTTTAACATTTTTTTAAAAATAACAAACACATTATTTTAAGCTGAATATTTTTACATGGGCACACTGAAATATCATGAAGTCATATAAAAAAATATCTAATTCAAAATTATTTTTTTTACTATTTAAAAAAAAATACCTATGTTCATAAGGTATGAGACCGTAAGGACATAAATTTTCAATTGAGTCCCTGTGTTTGTAATATGTCATAGGGAAATTTTTATTTGTGTCACGATCCCACTTGGTCTATGACGTATTGAAGAAATTGAAGACGTTGCGGCAAAGCTTCAAAGATTTAATCATGTCGAAGTTTAAATTGGTGCAAGTTTAATCGTCTTCAAAGTTAATTTCATTCCGAGATCACTCAGGTATGAATGCGTATAATTAATGGTGCTCGGAATTATTTTATAAAAGATAAGGACGTAATTTTTATAAAGAAAAAATGTTTTAAAATGTTTTAAAAGTGTTTTAAAGGTTTACTCTACGTTTTATGATGATAAGCTCGTAAAAGAGTTTGACATTTTTGGATCTCTCATTGTAAGAGACGTTTTAAACAAAAAGTCAAAAAGTCAAACTTTCGCGCTGTCGTTCAAACGACATCCAATCTCGTTCGAACGAGATGGGATGTCGCTCGAACGAGTTCCTCAAGTCGTTCGAACGACACGTTTTTCGAGGCGACGTTTAAATCCTATTTAAACAGTGTTTTCATCATAATTTCGCAAGTGTGCTTTCTGGAAAACAGTTTTACGAACCAGAACCTTGTTTGCACATGTTTTCTAAGGTTTAAAAGTCTTAAACACATCCTTAGAGTTTGCAAAGATCTGAGTTATCATTCTTATATGTTTAAGTGATCTTGCTACACCAAAGTTGTTTGTTCTACACATTGAACACAAAGGGTTTTGCGGTGAAAAAGCGACGGACATCGTGTTCGACATCGTAGACGAATCAAAGCCATTCGGTGGACACCGAGACATACGTGGACGCGTGTGTTGTGGACAGGTATCGTGGAAGACGGAATTTCTACGTTGGCACTATTGAAGAACGGTTGAAGATCAGAAGGAGCGTTAAGACCCGTGGGGATCGAGTCTTAGTGTAAGGCTAATCTGTCTTTGTAAAACCATTGTTCATAGTGATTTTCTGGCTTGGGCCGTCCGAGGTTGTTTTCCCGTTTTGGGTTTTTTCCTCGTACATCCGGCGTTGTGAGTATTCTTTACTTTATTTTACTTGCTTTAATCACTAGATGCATGTTTAGGATTAATCAAGATAAAACTGGTTTAAAGTAAGAATTGGGTTTTCACAACTTGGTTTGGTGCTTAATTAAAAGTTGGATCTTTTTCGGAGAAAAATTGGTTTTGAAAGAAAACACACATATCGGGCCACTCACTCTTCAAATTGGTATCAGAGCTAGAAAACATTTTTATTTGTTTTGTGATCCCGTGTGTTTTCAAAGATGAATTCTGGATATAATGAATTTTCTCGAACTCCTATTTTTTATGGCACTAATTACACTTATTGGAAGATGAGAATGAGATGTGCCTTAAAATCTATTGATGAGCGTATTTGGCTTGCAGTTGAGAAAGGTTGGACACCCCTTGTCACTATTGTAGGTGAGGTCACTAATTTAAAGCCTGTTGAGTCTTGGACCGAAACTGAACAAAGACTTGCACAATATAATTCTAAGGGTCTGCACGTTATTTCTTCACATGTCACACAGGAAGAATATAATAGAATTATGACTTGTGAAACATCAAAAGACGCTTGGGATATTTTGGCACTCACTCACGAGGGCACTAGCACGGTTAGGGCATCAAAACTTCAAAATCTCACTACACAGTTTGAGACCATTAGGATGTTAGAGAGTGAGACCTTTGATGAGTTTTATGCTAGGTTGTCCAAAATTGTCAACTCGTCGTTTAACCTAGGTGAGAAAATTCTCGACAACCGTGTCATTAAGAAAATCCTTAGGTCGTTGCCTAGTAGGTTTGATGCGAAAGTGACCATTTTAAACTCCTTGGGTAGGTTAGAGTCAACGAAACTAGAAGAGATTGTAGGTGACTTATAACCCTATGAAATCGACATGATTACCTCTAAGCAAGTGCCTAAGAAAGAAAAGGGTATTGCTTTGAAAACCCGGAAGGAGGAAATTAAAGTTTCGGATTCCGATTCCGATTCCGATTTTGAGGATGTTACTTTGTTGGCAAAGAAATTTTAAAAATTTATTAAGTTTCAAAAGCAATCGAAAGATGCCAAGAAATTTGAAAAATTCAAGAACAACAAAGTAGATCCCACCTCTAAGGATAAGTTTGAAAAGCCTAAGAGAGATGAGTCGGATAAGTGCTTTGGGTGTGAGGGGTACGGTCACAAGGTTAAGGAGTGTCCCACTAGACTTAAGAAAAAGGGCAAGCAACCCGTTGTCTATAATGCCACCTTAAGTGATAGTGAACTGGAAGAGGGAGAGAATTCCCCCATTGAGCGTAATTTTGTTGCGTTTATGGCATGTCATGTGAGCGACGACGACAATATTCATGTGAATGACACTTCCGAGGAGGTTTTGAGTGTATCCCATGTAAGTGAGGGTGAAGAGAGTGACGAGGAGGAGGTAGATGTGAAAGAATTGCAAAATGCGTTTAATGAGTTGTATGCCGAAATGGTGAAGGTGAAAAAGGCTAACTCAAAATTGCAATCTAAGTTGAATGAGCGTGCCATAGAAAATAATTATAGTTTAATTGAGGATCTTAGGGCACGAGAGAAGAAGTTTAGGGAGAAACTAGAGTTTGTGGAGAAAGAGAGAGATAATCTCCGTGGTTTGATGGAATCCTTGAAAAAAGAGATTTTAGAGTTTGAGGAGTCTAGGCGTTTGCTCGAGTCTAGGATTCACGAGTTGGAGGAGAGATTGAGAGGCTCGTCTAGTGTCAAGTTTGATTTGGAGGCTAGGTCAGAGAAGTTAGATAAGATCTTAGGCACCGTCCAAATTAAGGAAGATAGGGAAGGTATAGGTTTTGGTGAGAGAGTTGTTCCCATTCCCTCCGCACGTGTGAGAAACACTAGGAAAGTTATAAAAGGTCCACATAAAGGTAATCATTTCTACTACCACTACACTTGCACGTTTTGTGGTAGGAAAGGTCATCTTAGGCGTTATTGTTACGACCTTAGACAAGCTCATAGGAAGTTTAGGAATAAAGTTGCCCCGGTTCCCAAAACTCCCATGCGTCGTATTACACCTACTTGGGTTAGGAAATCGGATTTGTTAACTTTTGGAATTAAACTTCATGATTCTCGGTTGGGTGCACTTGATTATTCCCATGCTAAATCTAAAGGATGATAGTGTTGCCATGTTTATCATATGCTAGTTTGCTTCATGATATATTCATTGCTAGTATTATGACATGTTGATCTCTTTGTATTTTATTTTTCATTTGTTCGAGTCCTATTTTGAAAAATACAAAAAGATTTTGTTTTTGAGAAAACTTTTGAAAATCCAAAAAGATTTTGCTTTTCTTTGAGTCAAAATATGTTTGAAAAGCCAAAAAGATTTTCAATTTTTGTTTTTGAGTTTACATGTTTGATGTGGCATATTGGTGTGCTTGGATCCCCTCCCCCCATTGTTTCATTATCCATGTGGCTAGGGCATTTGGTCATTATTATCGATGCTTAGAATGATCTTAACCATTGTTTATATGGGGTTGTTTCGAAGTTGATATGCATTTTGATTCGACTTTGTATATATGCCAACATTGCACACATGCACGAGTTTATATGGATGTTTGACTTCTCTTGCATATTTGAATTTGGTGAGGCGTTCTTATCTCAATCTTGTCATCTATGTGTAAGTAGACTTAAGGAGAAGTGTGCATGTAATAACCGTTTACCGTGAGGATTTAAAATTGGTAAAAATGATGAGTGATTCACGGGAAAGGGCTGCGAGAGTTCAAATTAACTCGTCGTGAAAGCCACCGTTTAAAAGAGCCCAAAAGAAAAAGCAATATGCTAAGAAAAGGGCCAATAAGATTTTCTCTAAGTTGAGAATGCTAGAAACCTCAAAAGAACTTGAAAAAGTATATATATGAGGGAGTTTGGTTGGAGAAAATTAAACGGGTTTGCACAACTAATCCTAATGTTGAAACATTGCAATTTGACGCTATTGTTTGTAGAATCGTCAAAATTCTGAATTTGTGTGCATGTAGTATGTTTAGTTTATTAAGCTCACTCTTTAATTGTCATAAGGTTATGATAAAGTTTGATGATTTATCTCTATCAATTAGAGCTTCTTGATTGTTTCGATGTGTTGGAATTGTGACTCATTTGTTGTAGTTTCACCCCCATTCATTCCATGTCCATGTTTGAACACATCGGTACTATGTTTGCATGTAACTCACATTTTTAGTTTTTATGAGTTTTTGCGTTTTGTGCGAAGAGCCTACTGTTTTAGCACTGTTTTGCATCTGTCAGGCCCTTCCTGGAATTTTTTTGTGGAAATTCTTTCACTGGGCAATACTTTATTATATTTCTGGGAAACTAGGAAATTTTGGCAGGTCGCGCGAAGTCGTTTTAACGACATTGCGTCTCGCGCGAACGACTTATGTACTTCGTTCGAGCGACTTCCTCATCTCGTTTGAGCGAAGTCCCTGGCTCGTTCGAACGATAGGCTGAAAAATGTCTTCTGATTGGTTTCCAGTCCTCAGGTTCAAATTTGGTATATTTTTGGTACTGCATGAGGCATTTTTTTTGGACTGACTGGTTTATATGCAGGTTCTTTTATGTTCCAAATTGGTTGCATATGAGTCCGTTTATCACACCTGATTAATTTGCAATATTCTTTATGTGATTCCTTGGTTTACTAGCTCCTGATTTATCATTGCTCGATCATATTTAGCTGGTTATTTCATGATTAGCTAGTGGTTTTCAATTCTCAAATTGGTATCAACTTGATTCTATTTGGTATCATATTCTCATGCTAGATATTTCAAATTGGTTTATCTTTTCACCGGATTGCCTATTCGAGACAAAAAGGGGGAGAGATGTATGTGATGTAGGGGGAGTTTTGTTGAGCGTTTCTATTGATATCTGGATTTACATAGTGTTTGATTATAATTCTTCCTAATTGGTATCAAATAATTGCTCACATGTTTCAAATGATTTGTTCTTATGAGAAATATAAATTGATATCATTTGTTCCTCCATACTTCACTGGGATTTGTTTGTCTATTTCATGTGTGTAGGTATGCTTCAGCGATTCGAGATTTCAAGTCTCCATCACATTCAGACAGTTCATGCTTGCCGGTGCTACATATACTAGTCCGTGTCCTGTATTTTTAAGTTTGGATTTATGGGATAGGATTTAGGCGTCATACGGCTTGACGGCCCGGTTAGGCATTTCACTGATTTAGTTTTGTCCCGGAATAGTCAAAGGGAGAGATTTGTAAGGACATAAATTTCTAATTGAGTCCCTGTATTGTTTTGACTTAATTCCGTGAACAAAACTGTGTTTGTAATATGTCATACGGAGATTTTTATTTGTGTCACGATCCCACTTGGTCTATGACGTATTGAAGAAATTGAAGACGTTGCGGCAAAGCTTCAAAGATTTAATCATGCCGAAGTTTAAATTGGTGCAAGTTTAATCGTCTTCAAAGTTAATTTCATTCCGAGATCACTCAGGTATGAATGCGTATAATTAATGGTGCTCGGAATTATTTTATAAAAGATAAGGATGTAATTTTTATAAAGAAAAAATGTTTTAAAATGTTTTAAAAGTGTTTTAAAGGTTTACTCTACGTTTTATGATGATAAGCTCGTAAAAGAGTTTGACATTTTTGGATCTCTCATTGTAAGAGACGTTTTAAACAAAAAGTCAAAAAGTCAAACTTTCGCGTTGTCGTTCAAACGACATCCAATCTCGTTCGAACAAGATGGGATGTCGCTCGAACGAGTTCCTCAAGTCGTTCGAACGACACGTTTTTCGAGGCGACGTTTAAATCCTATTTAAACAGTGTTTTCATCATAATTTCGCAAGTGTGCTTTCTGAAAAACAGTTTTACGAACCAGAACCTTGTTTGCACATGTTTTCTAAGGTTTAAAAGTCTTAAACACATCCTTAGAGTTTGCAAAGATCCGAGTTATCATTCTTATATGTTCAAGTGATCTTGCTGCACCAAAGTTGTTTGTTCTACACATTGAACACAAAGGGTTTTGCGGTGAAGAAGCGACGGACATCGTGTTCGACATCGTAGACGAATTAAAACCATTCGGTGGACACCGAGACATACGTGGACGCGTGTGTTGTGGACAGGTATCGTGAAAGACGGAATTTCTGCGTGGACACTATTGAAGAACGATTGAAGATCAGAAGGAGCGTCAAGACTCGTGGAGATCGAGTCTTAGTGTAAGGCTAATCTGTCTTTGTAAAACCATTGTTCATAGTGATTGTCTGGATTGGGCCGTCCGAGGTTGTTTTTCCGTTTTGGATTTTTTCCTCGTACATCCGGCGTTTTGGATTTTTTCCTCGTACATCCGACGTTGTGAGTATTCTTTACTTTATTTTACTTACTTTAATCACTAGATGCATGTTTAGGATTAATCAAGATAAAACTGGTTTAAAGTAAGAATTGAGTTTTCACAACTTGGTTTGGTGCTTAATTAAAAGTTATATCTTTTTTGAAGAAAAATTGATTTTGAAAGAAAACACACATATCGACCACTCACTCTTCAGAGACTGACTATATATATATATAATCACGAAAGCAACAACAACAAAAAGAATATATGACTCTCAAAAGCTGAATAAAGATAAAAACCGTGATCTCCATCAATTTAGGAACATGCCCAAATAAAATTTAATATAATATATCCATATAATATGGGGCCATATATATCACAGATCATACGTTACTCGGAGGATACTGATTCATCAATGATGTCTTACCAACCCTGAAAAATAACAAAAAAGGACAAAAAATAAAGATTTCAAAAGAGCCCCAATTTAAATGAATATAAAAAATGTAACGATCGTACCCACTGTCGCCGAGGACGATGACTTTGAGCAAGGTTCGCCTGCGTAATGACATGGGTGGGTAAAATCGAGTAGAGAATATTTCTTTCTTGTTTTTCTCTAATCTTTTTTCAAACCCAAATTTGGAACTTTTTCGGTTATATGTGAAAATGAAATATAAAGTAAAAGTGGTGTAGCGACAAACGTACCAACACGATGCGCTGGCCAATGGATTCATCAATTAATTTTCTCTACAAAACGACACCTCATACCATAATCAATTTTTCTAGCAGTAAATATTTTATAGCGTGGATGCCTATGCACAATTATAGTTTGTCCCGAGGTTCACGGTCTATAATTTATCAATCATATTTTATTATTAGCATGAAACTCATGCGATGCGTCGTCGAATATAAATTTATATTTTATTTTAAAGAGTGTATGAATTAATTTTTAACAAACGAATTTATAATCGGAGGTTTAAAAAAAAAATTAAATAAGCAATAAGTAGGCGGCGCAATACGTGGGCGAATATAAATTTGTATTTCATTATAAAGACTGTATGAATTAACTTTTAGCAAACGAATTTATAATCGGATGTTTAGAAAAAATTTAAATAAGCAATAAGTAAAGATGAGTGATAAAGCAATTTGATAAATGACATAATTTTAAATGTTGGATACCAAAACCCACTTACAATAAGTTTTGTTATTTTAGCGCACACAAACACAAAATTTCTTAAACTAAATTTGAAGTGTGAAACAAACTAAATCTGTAGAATAAATGGAAAACAAAACTAAGTCTCCAAAAAATAATACCTGAAAACAAAGTGGGCAGTAGCTTGGGTGTATTATCATTGACATGATCTATATCAATGTTGAATTTCCTGACATTACTAAATGAATGAACAGTAGATGTGCCCTCTCCAGATTCACATTTGTTTATGAATGGAATTGAGTTATAAAATTTCTCTAGAAGCATGATTGTATTGAAAGCAAGAATCGTATTTAAAAATCTAGGCATATGTCTATATCATTTGCAATGTTCTAAAAAATCCGCCTAGGCTCCGTCTAGGCACGCCTAGGCTTGAGGCTTGGGAGAAACCTCCCGCCTTAAGCTTTTGACGCCTTATGCTTGGTAAAACCCTTAAGGCGCACTTTTTCTCTAAAAACAACAATGCTTTAGTGAAACGATATCGCTTTTTAAAGATTTTGTTACAAATCGGACCATTATCTCATCCAAAATAATCAAATAGTATTTTAATTTGCAAATATTGAGACATATTTTTATGATATGTACAATTTTACTATTTTAATAGCCTTGATATGATTAAAAAATATTAAAATATATTAAAAAGCCTAAACGCTTTTTCATGCCTAAGGCCCGCCTAGGCTTCTAAGACTTAAGGCTTGGCCTCCATGCCTCGATCACGCCCCGCGTTTTTTAGAACCTTGACCATTTGCATTTTACTATTTTTCAGATATTTTTCTTAACTATTACCATAAATGTGTCCTCCTCTAATGTGCTGAAATTCACTTATAACATAAAACAGTAGGATAAACATGAGATATACGATATTTCACATATAAAAACGAATGTACCTTTCAATTGACAACTCAGATATTTGATGGAGACCAACAAATTTTCTGACAAAATAAAATTAGAATTCAATTAAAACGAAGATAATTTTTATATGTAAAAATGTATAAATCAGTGCGAAAGAAATTGTAACTATATCATACCTTTCAAATGATTCAACTGAGAACGCATTGATAGATAGCTACCGTCGTTTGGGCTTGTGTTTTTTTTCTTTGCCTGCCTTAACGGATGGTTCATATATTAAAGGGGAGAGAGAGAGAAGAAGAAGAGAAAAAGGTTGTAGATTTCAATGTAGGTTCTTGAAAAATCAAAAATGGAGTACATTGAATAGGAAGCTGGTTAGATGGACTAAATTCATTGTATTGGAGTGTAGAGAAAGATGAGTTATTATCTTCACGTGTCCTTCTCTAGAGAGAGACTCTCATTTATGATATCATTTATTAAGTTGCCACGTGTCAGTCTCACGTGAGTTTGTCATTTATTAAGTTATCACGTGTTAGTCTCACATGAGTTTGGTCTATAATTTTTATATAATTACTAGTTGGAAACCCGCGAGATGCGCGATTTATACGTCAAAGTAGGAAACAGACCTTAGAAATTGTAAACTTGTAAAAGATAGTAAATTAAAATAGGAACTCGATTGAAAACTCCAGAGTATTTGTGATTACAAAACATGTAAAACAAATATAACTACATATCCCAGGAAAACATAGTAATGTTATACGATTCATGAACACACGACGAAATAAAAAATATTGTAGTGTATTACCAAATGTCCACAACATAATTATAAATTTATTTGAATATATATTTTATATGACATGACCATGTATGGTATTGATAATCAACAAGATCATTCAATAAACAATTTTATTCATCAAAATATTCAATTTCTACAGCACCATATCTAGAATTCAAGCTTCAATACTGCCCAAAAACATTAAAACTCTCACATGTGAATAAACACATGTTACATATGATAGGCTAAAGTGAGCATAATCGAATCAAATTAACAAATGCGAAAATTTGAGCATAGAAAATTTCACAAGGCACTGAAAAAATATAAAAAGTGAGCAATCCATTAAAACAAGAATAACTCAAATTTACATTTATACATAAACAACATCAATAATAAGCTATTCCAAATTTATTACAAAATGAGCTACTTTGGTAAGCAAAATTAACTCAGATTTAGTTTTGGGTAAATGGGGTAAAAGTACTGTACTTTGGTAAGCAACTAATAAGCCATTGTTCGTAGCTCCGATACCCACGAACCCAACTGCTGTACTCGGAAGACCCTATTCCAGCCCCATTTCTAACCCGCAAACATGACATTCATACCAGACTCGTAAAAGCAAACATTCCACATCATCATACCCGCACTCATCTGGCCATTTACCCAACTGAAAACCTCCATACCTGCTCCTAAACCCGCCAATCCATTTCCTGTCATTTCCACCCTCCTAAATCTGAGCTTCGGCCTAACCACTGTATACACACCCATCTTTGGCGCTGGTAAGAACAAAAAAAAATACTCCGGCCTGAGCCATCCTCGTCGACGAAACCCGCGATCAACCTTCTTGCTTACTTCGTACCCATTTACAACCCACAACCAAGAACCATACCCGCTTATACCTCCTCAACTGGAATACTGCCATACCAGACCCACGCTGGCGACATACTCCATTACCAATCAATGAACCCAAATTTTTTTATACTAATTTTAAATATACCTTGCATTTGTTGGAGGAATTCCTGTAGCTGATGCAACAGCTTCAACTCTCGTTTACATCGGATGTTTAACATCACCCTCCCCTCCCTTTTTTGATTTCACCCACATCTCCTTTCAAGACCCAAATTACAAAAAATTATTCAACACAGAAGAAACCAACCATGAATAATCCGCATACAAATAACACCACATGAATAATCCAAATAAGAAAGTCAACATGAACTTACGAAATCAGCTTCCGATGTGAGGAAGAAACTTCGACCGCTTGGAAGGGATGAAAGTTAGGTGAGTTTTAGGAGAGAAAAGTTTGGGGGTTTGGGGAGCATATGAGTTGTTTCGTTTTTGATAATGGAATAGAGATAAAGAGTTTTGTTATAATTGATGATGTACCGTTGGCAACCTTAAAGGCAAGGAAAATATGAAAGGTTAAGTGCGTTAATATTGACTGCTTAGAAAATTAGTAGAGAGAGGAAATTAGTAGAAAATTAGCAGAGTGTTCCACGTGGACACTCTGTATGAAGATGAGTATTTAATTCTTGTTTAATGGAGTAGAGATAAAGAGTTTTGTTATAATTTAGGAGAGATAAGGTAACTTGTGGGCTATTGATATACCGTTGGCAACCGTAAAGGCAATGAAATATGAAAGGTTATGTGAATTAATATTGACTGCCCAGAAAATTAGTAGAGAGATGAGAGAGGAAATTCTCATAAAATTAGAGTTCCACGTGGACACTCTGTATGAAGAGGAGTATTTAATTCTTGTTTAGCATTTTATAGTATATTATATAAAGATAAAGATAAAGATAAAGATTATATAGATTTAGGTTAACTTAATTATTTTTCGTAAATCTTTATAATTGCAATTGATATTTTTGTCTAATTAATAATTTTTTAAAATATATATGATGTGTACATTTGTCACAATGGTATATAAATGGTATTTGTGTGTAATACCCCGTACTTTTGGCTATATTTATTTTTGGGATTAATTAATTAAATGCGTACTAATTGGAAATTAATCCGGGTTAAAATACTAACGAGATGCGAGTTGGTATTTGATTATGTGCATACATGTTTTGATATATGTATTTGGTATCATGAAAAGTTGTCGTGAGATTTATATACGGCATTTTAGAAATTTTGTTGAGACGCGTGGGACCGCCGCGTCACGGTGTAATATTTTGATAATAAAAGTGAATTTAAAATCTATAATCCGTATGGTCGTTTTGAGTGCGCCAACGCGTCCGGAAGGGTCGAGTTAGTCAGAAAACACTAGCCGGGGGTATAGTTTGGGTCCCGGGGTATTTTTAGGCTATACCGACAACTTAAAGGGTATTTTGGTAATTTTACATTTTTAGGAATTAAAAGTGACGAAAATTAGAGATGTAAATCTGAGGTGGATTAAACCCACTAAGCCCATAACCAACCCATATTAACCTAGAAGGCTACGTAGGTTATCATTTAGGTTTTCTAAGTTCCCCAAATCAAACCCTAGCCACCTTAAGCCACCATTGGAGAAGGAGCTTGGGGAGAGGAATTTCTGCGGAAAACTTCATCAAACCTACACCAAACTCAGAGACAATCAAGTCAAGTGACTTTATTCCATTTAATTTCAGAGAATGTCTTTTCCATGTTAGAAATTGAGGAATTTTAATTGTTCTTGAAAGATGAATGAAAACCCATGTTAATTAAACTTAGAACTTGAAATCTTGAGGATGATTTGCATGTAGAATGATAGGTAGATGTTCCTACTGATGATATTCATGATTGGGTGAAATTTAAAACGGATTTTATTGGGTTAATTCATGATTCAAAAGTTAGGGTTCATGTTCTTGAAATAATTGGGGAAAAAGTGTAGAGATTTATATTTTGATTGATGTTAGAGAGATTTAATCCTTGAAAACATGTTAGGAGATGACTTGAATATGTTTAGGATGAATTAGAGACCCTAAAACGTTGTTGGGATGAACATTGGAAGAGATTAGAAGTGATAAAAATGGATGAAAACGAGTTGGGGAAAAATCTGGGCCGAATCTGGTAGCTCGTTAGAAGCCCCTACCCAGGTCGTTCGAACGAACTCGTTCGAACGAGCTTCTAACGAGTTGACCAGTCGCTGCTAACGAGAATGGATTTCGTTCGATATCTCGTTCGAACGAGATATCGTTAGAAGGTACAGTTCGTTCGAACGAACTGGGACCTCGTTCGAACAGCCTCGTTCGAACGAGACTTCTAACGAGTTGGCAGAGGAATCTCGTTCGAACAGTCTCGTTCGAACGAGACTTCTAACGAGTTGACAGTTTGGTCCTTTTTGGACTGTTTTGATTTTTGGAGTCCCGTAAGCTTGTTCGAGGACATAGATAACATTCCGATGATGATGTATGGATAGAATTGGGACTTTTGGGTTATTACGAGGAATAAATTTATATACGAGAGATTTAATTCAATGGACGGTTTGGGTTGAGACGTGAGTGTCTACTACGAGAGTAAATTATGGCGCGTAGGATTACAAACCGGAATAGTATAAATTGTGATAAGTATAAGTTAGTACGAGAATGCGATATGTACTACGATTAAAATACGGTATTACTAAGACGTGTGTTTACTTAGTATTGGTATATGAATTGTGTGTATGACATACCTACCATACTTGCTATCACGGGAGGTTGCGTTCGCTTAGGACCCTCTAATCCTTGTGTGCCTACGGGGGGTATATAGACTGGTACCTCGATGAACATAGGTCAGAGAAAGACTTATTGGGATGTTAATAAGTCCGCTGATCGTGGGAGCGTAGGTATGTACGTGACCCATGTGATGTGACTGTGTTCGCCTCCACTATTTGTGATTTGTGTTATCTGAACTATTCCTGAGAGATTCGGAATATGTGATCCTTATGTACGTGATGTACCGGGATGGATAGCAGAGTATGTGTGCACCACAGCTTAGTTCTCGGGGTGCTTATATTGTATATTTATGATGTGAATAATATACACTTAATTAATGGGAACCTTCATGTTAATGTTGTGAATATAATTACGGTATTGTTTCGAGTTAGCTGATAGCGTTATATATATTGCATATTGAGCATCTGAGTTTACGTTAAACCTTACTTAATTACGAGCGTTATAATGTTATTAGAACCGAGTAATATGGGTAGGACCTA
The DNA here is from genome assembly GCA_949130495.1 of Sambucus nigra. Lineage (NCBI taxonomy): Eukaryota > Viridiplantae > Streptophyta > Magnoliopsida > Dipsacales > Adoxaceae > Sambucus > Sambucus nigra. The sequence goes on along the minus strand of OX422211.1, from coordinate 264,560,240 downwards.
TGATAGTCTAGCTAGAGATGATGTCACTTAGCTAGTGGTTTGTGTCGTTATAGATGGGTACTTACGTTAGGAGTGCACAGTTAGACGAGAGGTGAGAATATCATGTGAGTGTACGTCCTAACATGTACTTTGCATTTAATGTTTTAAATGTTTTTAAAGCACTTGCAGGTTTTTAAAATATAACTCCACATTCGGGCTCTGACCCGTTTGCTTTTCAAATCTTTTTCTTGTAAAACCATTTTAGGTGCCCAGCCACAGGGACACCAAGCATAGGATACTCATTCAGGTGACGAGCTGTAGCTGTTTGTGGAAGCTACAGGTATTTGCATGTAGACGCTTATATCTTTTGGATTCCAGAGTCACTATCTATCAGCTGTAGGGCATGTTGCCCATTTCTATTTAGAGACATCTTTTACATTTCAGTTTTCAGACTTGAGCATGTATTATTTCAGCATTCGGTTATTCATTTCAGTTATGGGATTGTAGTGAGGAGTTTTCCTCCAGACTTTATTTACTCTATTGTGATGGTTATTCGTTTGACTTCAGTATGGTGAATGGTGTTATTTATTTCTTCATTACACTTGTTGCATGTTAATCAGACTTTAAATAAAATTTGGCACTACTTTTTAAATACTAGGTGGTTAGTAATCTTTAAAACGTTTTCGACAGTGATGCTATTAACTGGACCAACTTGGCATTTTGAATTAATTTAATAAAGGAGTAGCTACCCGGTATTTAATTAGCCGGGGTGTCACAGGTGGTATCAGAGCATCAGGTTCTAGTGTCCTTTAGGATCTGTACGGCTATTATGTTTCCGCGACGTTTCTTTGATATAGAGCCCTATATTTTAGGACTGTTGTACTCTTTTTGTGTATGCTACGTTCTTCAGCTATTTTAAGTTTATAACTGCGAACTTATAAACTTCATTCTTATTTCAGATGCCTCCACGACGTGCACGACGAGTTCCCAGGGATGCAACGCCCGAACCCCAGCCCGCTCCAGTTCAGGGCATGATGAACGCCGTTGAGGTTGCAGCTATAGTAGCTCAAGCGGTAAATGCCGCAATTGTCGTTGTTCACCAGGCACCATCTCAGGCGCCGGTTATCGCGCCAGTACAGGTTAATGCATTCCCGTCTGCTTGGGAGCGTGTACGTGACGCTTTTCAGAAAGCGCATCCGCCAGAGTTTGCAGGAAGCTCAGATGTGGTAGTCTCGAGCCAATGGAGGAAGGATATACAGAGGCATTTGAGGATGCATGAGTGCACTGATGTTCAGAAACAGGTGCTAGCTACTTTCAAGCTAGTGGGATCTGCACTACAGTGGTGGGAGTCTATTACCACCGCAGAGGAGAGGGATACTCTCACGATTCAGGAGTTCTGGGTGCGGTTTGACCGCAAGTACTTTCCGTCGGCTGTTCACACGGAAATGAGGAGGAAGCTGATGAGTCTGAGGCAGGAAGGCAAGACAGTGGCCGAGTATGAGGCCGAGTTCACTAATCTGTTGAACATCGTTCCAGACGAGATACCAACAGAGAAGAAGAAAATTGAGAAGTTCACCGACGGGTTGAATTGGAGGATCCGTCAGCATCTGCTAGGGAACCTATCGTTGACCACTTATTCTGATGTGGTTAACGCTGCATTGTTACACTTCCAGGACCACCGTTTTCATATGGCCGAGGGCAAAAGGTCGGGAGAGTCTAGCCATCAGGGCAGGACTGGAAGACATGGTGCCAGCGGGGCACAATCTGGTCAGGGGCAGAGACAGAATGAGCAGGGCTCCCAGCAGGGGGATAATAAGAGGTTCCGGTCAGGGAACTACAGACAGGGACAGGGAGGTTTCCGTCAGGGCCATCAGGGTCCAAACGGCCATCAGGGCCAACAGGGACAGAATGGGCAGCAGTTTCACCAGGGCCAGCAGGGCCAAGGGAGGAATGGTAACGGCCACCAGGGCCGGGGACAGCAGGGGCAGAGAGGAGGGAACTTCCCAGGGAAGTGTTTCGTTTGTGGCAAGACTGGCCATAAGCGAAAGGATTGTCCTCATAGGGGCAGGGCCCCACAACAGCAGCAGCAGGGTGCTCGCCAGGAGCCACAGAGGCCTATGTTTCCCGTCGCTCTTCCCGCACCGCAGCAGATGGCAGCACTGCCACCCATTCCAGCAGTCCCAGCTTAGCAGGGGCAGCTACAGTATGGACGTGTCTACAACATCCACCAGGCTGCAGTTCCACAGGTACCACCCGCGATTGAGGGTACGTTTCCTATCCATGGCACTATGGGTCGGGTGTTATTTGATACGGGTGCTACACACTGTTTTATAGCTACACACTTCGCGAAAGCTTTAGGATTGTTAGCTACGGCAGAGAGCACAGTGACGTGTGTCGACTCACCATTGGGGAGTGGGTCACTTATATTCTTTATATGCAGGGGAGTGGGAGTAGGGATTGGTAGTTTGGTATTACCTGCAGACATGTTAGTGTTAGACATGCATGTTCACGATGTGATTATCGGTATGGATTGGCTCGTAGCTTATAGGGCCATGATTGATTGCTTCAGCGGGAGCATTGTTTTTGCCATTCCGGGGCAGGAGATGTTTGTAGTGGCGATGCCTCGCCCAGAGGGAGGATCGAACGCTCATCTGTATTACATTGAGGAGGATACCTCTAAGGAGGTAGTGATTCCTTTAGATTCTATTCCAGTAGTCAGGGAGTATTCGGATGTGTTTCAGGAGATACCAGGCTTACCACCCAGTCGAGAGATAGACTTCGTTATAGATTTGCTACCGGGTACGAGACCTATAGCACGCGCACCGTACCGTATGGCTCCAGCTGAGATGAGGGAGTTACGGGATCAGATAGAGCAGCTGTTAGGTCAGGGCTTTATTCGCAGGAGTACCTCACCTTGGGGCGCTCCAGTTTTGTTTGTGAAGAAGAGGGACGGTTCACTGAGATTGTGTGTGGACTACCGAGAGTTGAATAAGGTTACGATACGGAATAAGTATCCGTTGCCTCGAATCGATGACTTATTCGACCAGTTGAGAGGAGCTTCTTTCTTCTCAAAGATTGACTTGAGATCGGGATACCATCAGTTGCGTATCAGGGAGGAGGATGTCTCGAAGACTGCGTTCTTATCGAGATATGGTTCTTACGAGTTTCGGGTTATGCCTTTCGACTTGACCAACGCTCCAGCAGTGTTTATGGACTTGATGAACAGAGTGTTCAGGGATTTCCTAGATCAGTTTGTCATTGTCTTCATTGATGACATTCTGGTTTACTCTCAAACAAAGGAGGAGCACGCCGGGCATTTGAGGCAGGTTTTGCAGACACTCCGTCAGAACGAGTTGTATGCAAAATATGAGAAGTTCGGGTTTTGGCTGAAGGAAGTCCAGTTCTTGGGTCACATTATTTCCGACCAAGGGATATCTGTTGATCCGGGGAAGGTATCAGCGGTGAGGGAGTGGGGACAGCCCACGACACCAACGGAGATTCGTAGTTTCTTGGGTCTAGCAGGATACTACAGGAGGTTTATTCGGGGCTTCTCGGAGATAGCAGGTCCTTTGACACATCTTACTCGTAAGGGTGTGCCATACATCTGGAGTGATGCCTGTCAGTTGGCATTCGATGAATTGAAGGACAAATTGACCTCAGCACCTGTGTTAGCATTGCCGAGACCGGGAGTTGAGTATTTGGTTTACACCGATGCGTCTTTGCAAGGACTGGGAGGTGTATTACAGCAGGAGAGACAGGCTATAGCTTATGCTTCCCGTAAGCTTAAGCCTCATGAGAAGAATTACCCCACGCATGATTTGGAGTTAGCAGCAGTGGTATTTGCCCTACGGATTTGGAGGCACTATCTTTTGGGGGAGAAGTTCCAACTGTTCACGGACCACAAGTCCCTACAGTACCTGTTCACGCAGAAAGAGTTGAATATGCGGCAACGTAGGTGGCTTGAGTTTGTGAAAGACTACCAGTTCGACATCCAGTACCACCCGGGTAAGGCTAACGTGGTGGCAGACGCGTTGAGCCGTAGGCCAGCAGATGAGGTGGCAGAGGTGTGGAAGGCTAAGTGGAAGGAATTGGGACACCAGGATGCAGTGGCCCGATCTTTCATGTCTGTGATGACCGTTACACCACAGATTGTCACGAAGGTAGTACGAACACAGGCTAATGACTCGTTCTGTCAGGAGCAGATAGTTCGATTACTAGCAGAGGGAGCCGAATCCTATACCGTTAGCTCAGACGGGGGATTACGCTTTAATGAGAGATTGGTAGTTCCGGAAGGGGAGGAATTGCGACATGAGGTGATGGCAGAGTCGCACGTCTCACGATTCGCGGTACATCCCGGAGGGGACAAAATGTACCAAGACATGAGACGCCAGTATTGGTGGAGCGGTATGAAGAGAGATATCGTTGAGTTTGTTTCGAAATGCGCCACTTGTCAGCTTGTAAAAGTGGATCATCAGAGACCGGCAGGATTGCTACAGCCATTGGAGGTCCCGGTATGGATGTGGGAGAGCATAACCATGGACTTTATTACGGGGTTGCCTACGTCGCAGAGGGGTCACGACTCCGTTTGGGTAATTGTGGACAGGTTGTCCAAGGTCGCTCACTTTTTACCCGTAAGGACTGACTACACTACGGGACAGTATGCCCATCTCTTCATTTCAGAGATTGTGAGACTTCACGGTGTGCCCTTAAATATCGTGTCTGACAGAGACAAGATATTTGTTTCGCGGTTTTGGGAAAGTTTCCAGGAGGCCATGGGCACGGAATTGCGGTTGAGTACGGCTTATCATCCGCAGACCGATGGGCAGACAGAGCACACCAATCAGATGTTGGAGGACATGCTACGCATGTGCATTATTGACTTTGGGGGTGGATGGGAGCAGTACCTTCCACTGGTGGAGTTTGCTTACAACAACTCCTATCAGTTCACGATTGGCATGGCTCCGTTTGAGGCATTGTACGGTAGGCCTTGTCGTTCCCCAGCATGTTGGTTAGAGGTGGGGGACAACAAACTGCTTGGACCGGAAGTGATTCAGGATACTTCGGCAAGGATTGAGTTGATTCGGAGTCGCATTCGGGTAGCTCAAGACAGGCAGAAGAGTTATGCTGATGCGAAGAGATTTTTCAGGGAGCTCCAAGTGGGGAACCAGGTTTTGCTCAAGGTATCTCCTATGAAGGGGATTATGCGTTTCGGGAAGAAGGGGAAGTTGGCACCGAGGTATGTGGGGCCGTTTCCTATTATTGAGCGGATCGGACCGGTTGCGTATAGACTTGGGTTACCGGAGCATTTGCATCGGATTCATGATGTGTTCCATATTTCCTCGCTGAGGAAATACCTTAGGGATAATTTGGCTCATTCTCATATTGCTGTGGAGGACATCGATCTCCAGCCGGATAGCTCCTACGAGGAGGGGCCGATTGCTATTTTGGACCAAAGCGAGAGGAAACTGCGGTCAAAGATAGTCCCTTTAGTGCGTGTCCAGTGGCGACATCACAATGTCGAGGAGTCCACTTGGGAGCGAGAGGATGAGATGCGCGAACGTTATCCAGAGCTGTTTTTAGCAGGTACTTTCTAGTTTCGAATTTCGGGACGAAATTCAGTTATTAGGGGGGAAGTATGTAATACCCCGTACTTTTGGCTATATTTATTTTTGGGATTAATTAATTAAATGCGTACTAATTGGAAATTAATCCGGGTTAAAATACTAACGAGATGCGAGTTGGTATTTGATTATGTGCATACATGTTTTGATATATGTATTTGGTATCATGAAAAGTTGTCGTGAGATTTATATACGGCATTTTAGAAATTTTGTTGAGACGCGTGGGACCGCCGCGTCACGGTGTAATATTTTGATAATAAAAGTGAATTTAAAATCTATAATCCGTATGGTCGTTTTGAGTGCGCCAACGCGTCCGGAAGGGTCGAGTTAGTCAGAAAACACTAGCCGGGGGTATAGTTTGGGTCCCGGGGTATTTTTAGGCTATACCGGCAACTTAAAGGGTATTTTGGTAATTTTACATTTTTAGGAATTAAAAGTGACGAAAATTAGAGATGTAAATCTGAGGTGGATTAAACCCACTAAGCCCATAACCAAACCATATTAACCCAGAAGGCTACGTAGGTTATCATTTAGGTTTTCTAAGTTCCCCAAATCAAACCCTAGCCACCTTAAGCCACCATTGGAGAAGGAGCTTGGAGAGAGGAATTTCTGCAGAAAACTTCATCAAACCTACACCAAACTCAGAGACAATCAAGTCAAGTGACTTTATTCCATTTAATTTCAGAGAATGTCTTTTCCATGTTAGAAATTGAGGAATTTTAATTGTTCTTGAAAGATGAATGAAAACCCATGTTAATTAAACTTAGAACTTGAAATCTTGAGGATGATTTGCATGTAGAATGATAGGTAGATGTTCCTACTGATGATATTCATGATTGGGTGAAATTTAAAACGGATTTTATTGGGTTAATTCATGATTCAAAAGTTAGGGTTCATGTTCTTGAAATAATTGGGGAAAAAGTGTAGAGATTTATATTTTGATTGATGTTAGAGAGATTTAATCCTTGAAAACATGTTAGGAGATGACTTGAATATGTTTAGGATGAATTAGAGACCCTAAAACGTTGTTGGGATGAACATTGGAAGAGATTAGAAGTGATAAAAATGGATGAAAACGAGTTGGGGAAAAATCTGGGCCGAATCTGGTAGCTCGTTAGAAGCCCCTACCCAGGTCGTTCGAACGAACTCGTTCGAACGAGCTTCTAACGAGTTGACCAGTCGCTGCTAACGAGAATGGATTTCGTTCGATATCTCGTTCGAACGAGATATCGTTAGAAGGTACAGTTCGTTCGAACGAACTGGGACCTCGTTCGAACAGCCTCGTTCGAACGAGACTTCTAACGAGTTGGCAGAGGAATCTCGTTCGAACAGTCTCGTTCGAACGAGACTTCTAACGAGTTGACAGTTTGGTCCTTTTTGGACTGTTTTGATTTTTGGAGTCCCGTAAGCTTGTTCGAGGACATAAATAACATTCCGATGATGATGTATGGATAGAATTGGGACTTTTGGGTTATTACAAGGAATAAATTTATATACGAGAGATTTAATTCAATGGACGGTTTGGGTTGAGACGTGAGTGTCTACTACGAGAGTAAATTATGGCGCGTAGGATTACAAACCGGAATAGTATAAATTGTGATAAGTATAAGTTAGTACGAGAATGCGATATGTACTACGATTAAAATACGGTATTACTAAGACGTGTGTTTACTTAGTATTGGTATATGAATTGTGTGTATGACATACCTACCATACTTGCTATCACGGGAGGTTGCGTTCGCTTAGGACCCTCTAATCCTTGTGTGCCTACGGGGGGGATATAGACTGGTACCTCGATGAACATAGGTCAGAGAAAGACTTATTGGGATGTTAATAAGTCCGCTGATCGTGGGAGCGTAGGTATGTACGTGACCCATGTGATGTGACTGTGTTCGCCTCCACTATTTGTGATTTGTGTTATCTGAACTATTCCTGAGAGATTCGGAATATGTGATCCTTATGTACGTGATGTACCGGGATGGATAGCAGAGTATGTGTGCACCACAGCTTAGTTCTCGGGGTGCTTATATTGTATATTTATGATATGAATAATATACACTTAATTAATGGGAACCTTCATGTTAATGTTGTGAATATAATTACGGTATTGTTTCGAGTTAGCTGATAGCGTTATATATATTGCATATTGAGCATCTGAGTTTACGTTAAACCCTACTTAATTACGAGCGTTATAATGTTATTAGAACCGAGTAATATGGGTAGGACCTATGATAGTCTAGCTAGAGATGATGTCACTTAGCTAGTGGTTTGTGTCGTTATAGATGGGTACTTACGTTAGGAGCGCACAGTTAGACGAGAGGTGAGAATATCATGTGAGTGTACGTCCTAACATGTACTTTGCATTTAATGTTTTAAATGTTTTTAAAGCACTTGCAGGTTTTTAAAATATAACTCCACATTCGGGCTCTGACCCGTTTGCTTTTCAAATCTTTTTCTTGTAAAACCATTTTAGGTGCCCAGCCACAGGGACACCAAGCATAGGATACTCATTCAGGTGACGAGCTGTAGCTGTTTGTGGAAGCTACAGGTATTTGCATGTAGACGCTTCTATCTTTTGGATTCCAGAGTCACTATCTATCAGCTGTAGGGCATGTTGCCCATTTCTATTTAGAGACATCTTTTACATTTCAGTTTTCAGACTTGAGCATGTATTATTTCAGCATTCGGTTATTCATTTCAGTTATGGGATTGTAGTGAGGAGTTTTCCTCCAGACTTTATTTACTCTATTGTGATGGTTATTCGTTTGACTTCAGTATGGTGAATGGTGTTATTTATTTTCTTCATTACACTTGTTGCATGTTAATCAGACTTTAAATAAAATTTGGCACTACTTTTTAAATACTAGGTGGTTAGTAATCTTTAAAACGTTTTCGACAGTGATGCTATTAACTGGACCAACTTGGCATTTTGAATTAATTTAATAAAGGAGTAGCTACCCGGTATTTAATTAGTCGGGGTGTCACATTGTGATTTATCATCTACTAGTATGCAGCGCACGCGATGCGTGGGCGAGTTATAAATAAAATTATTAGATAGTAAATACAAGGCGTAGGTAAAAAGTGTTCTTAAACTTTAAAAATCGAAGTGTGGAAGTAATTTTTCAAAAAAAAAATTATCACGTTAATGGATCCATCAATCTTATACAAATTACTAAGAGTATAACTAATGAAACAAAAAAAGAATAACTGACCTTCATAGGCATCGAAAAAATCTCCTTGTTTAGACATAACACTCGAGGACACATATCCATGATCTCAAAAAAATCTCCTTGTTTAGACATAACACTCGAGGACACATATCCATAATCCAACATGTCTTTAGCTAATTCTCATAAAATTAGAGTTTCACGTGGACACTCTGTATGAAGAGGGGTATTTAATTCTTGTTTAATGGAGTAGAGATAAAGAGTTTTGTTATAATTGAGGAGAGATAAGGTAACTTGTGGACTGTTGATATACCGTTGGCAACCGTAAAGGCAAGGGAAATATGAAAGGTTATGTGCATTAATATTGACTGCCTAGAAAATTAGTAGAGAGAGGAGAGAGAAAATTCTCATAAAATTAGAGTTCCACGTGGACACTCTGTATGAAGAGGAGTATTTAATTCTTGTTTAGAATTTTATCATATATAAAGATATAGATAAAGATAAAGATAAAGATTATATAGATTTAGGTTAACTTAATTATTTTTCATAAATCTTTATAATTGCAATTGATATTTTTGTCTAATTAATAATTTTTTTAAAATATATATGAGGTGTACATTTATCACAATGGTATATAAATGGTATTTGTGATTTATCATCTACTAGTATGCAGCGCAAGCGATGCGTGGACGAGTTATAAATAAAATTATTAGATAGTAAATACAAGGCGTAGGTAAAAAGTGTTCTTAAACTTTAAAAATCGAAGTGTGGAAGTAATTTTTCAAAAAAAAAAATATCACATTAATGGATCCATTTATCTTATACAAATTATTAAGTATAACTAATGAAACTAAAAAAGAATAACTGACCTTCATAGGCATCGAAAAAATCTCCTTGTTTAGACATAACACTCGAGGACACATATCCATGATCCAACATGTCTTCAGCTACAACAGACCTCTCACTTTCATTTTCATTTACTGTGGAATCCATAAGAGGTCTCGGTCCTAGTTTTATGTAGAGAGGTTGGAGATTACCCTCATATGTTCTCTTCCAAATAAGAGCAATCAAGTTCGTACTAGTTTTCCACCTTTATAAAGGTGTATCATTTCTCGTCCAATGTGATGTGATGTGATGCCGTGGGCTACCACAACTTATAATAACTATCCACATAATTAATAGGTGTTGCATGTTTAAGTCCACAATTCCATGAAACGTCCAACAGTAATTATTTTCTCCTTAAAACACTCGAATTACCTCAACTCAGTTCAACTATAATAATTTCATGCTTAAATCTTGTTTTAGCATTCTACCCTTTATAAGACTATATTTAATTAGTTTGATACACTAATAAACAGTCAAGGAGGAATTACTTTTAAAGATTTAATATGTCATTTAAAAAGTTGTCGTTCAATTAAGAAGTGAAAAAGAAAATAATCGACAAACAAGATTAAAACTAATGGTGTTGCATAGCCCTGAAACGATAAGTAAAAGATTGTTAAATCATTACGGGGGAAATTTCTATTTCATTAGAAGATGATGTAGACCAGTACATCTAGCTTATTCATTTGGGTGTTAATCAAGCTTTTAAGACAAATATAACATGAACCAAAGAACCCTAAATTATACTATTCATTTCTCATATTTTCCTTCATTTTTGAATGAATCAAACATAATGTGTCAGAACTAAAGAATGGAAATGGATAGTCATGTTTATAAGCGCCAAATAAATACTTCAGATTGGCAACCTCTAGAAAAGTATGAATAAACATGTTAATCAATAATTCCAATGGAAATAAAACATGAAGGTGAGGAGTAACCTTAAAATGAAGGGGAACGTCGGTATTAGGGCCAATGCATTTGTCTCATGTACAAAGAGCCTTGAAGTTTTGACAGTTTTAGGGATAAAATCTTTGTAAAGTTCCATAATTACCCTCCCTTCAATCTCTCCTCCAATGCTTATGTCCAAGAAACACCTAGGGTTCAGCATTCTCTCTTGTTTATGGTTCATATGATGAAAAACCCTAATAACGAAGGCTAAAACTCTCGTCCTATTCGTTTCTCTATTGACATCTTTCAATGAGACATTTATTAGTCTCCTTCACTACCCACTATTCGTACAGTGTATGGAATACAAAAATATTTAAGGGGATAACTTAATTTGAGTTATTAAAAATGTACATGTGTCCTCTTATAGAAGCGACAAATGTCGACACCTGATTCCGCTGCCAACTTTAGTAACATACTATAATTAAATATTTATCAATTATAATCTATATCACTTATTTTGCCAAATGTTAGTTTAATGTGACATTATTCTTGTAATACCCCGTATTTTTATGTTTTATAAATTTGGGGATTTATTAAATTTAATGTGAGTTATTAATTTGATATAAATCCGGTAATTAATTACTTTATAATTATTAACGTGATGTGAGTTAATAATTATGGGAAACTTGTCGAATATTACTAATGAGCAGAGTAATATATAATATTGGTTCTATTAAATGTCAATAGTGAATAAAATGACAATTTTGGAAATTTGAGTCGGGACGCACCCGTGTCGCGTCGAGACTAAATATTGATTAATAAAAGTGAATAAATTATAAGTTGCTCGTATGGTCGTTTTGAGAGCGCCAAAGTGTTCGGAAGGGTCGAGATAGTCAGAAAAGTGTACTCGGGGGTTTAGTTTGGGTCTTGGGGCGTTTTTAGGCTTATTTAGCGCCCCGGGAGGGCATTTTCGACATTTTGTAATTTTGGGCAGTTAAACCCAAGAATTTTCAAGGGTTATATCAGATGTTTAAGGTTGTCTTCTAGGGTTAACATAACCAAAGACAAGTGACGGCCATAGGAGAGGGAAGAAGAGAGCTTGCCAAGGTGTTCAAGGCCGAAAATTCACCCGGTTGCATCGCCACCACCACCAACGCGTAAATCGCGCGACGGGGAACGCAACCACACCAAATTCGTCCACAAATCAGAACTCTGAAATTCCCAGGCAAGTATTTATCTTGATTATTTTCGTTAATGCATCATTCATGTTAGTCTAGGGTGATTAGGATGAGTTTCATAGAAGAAAACCCGTGTTGGAGATAGAAAAATCGCATGTAGTAATGATATGAATGAAAATCTGGAAACCCCCTTCATGTGTAGAGGTTTAACCACGAATTTATGATGAATTAGAAGTAGAAATTATGGAAAAAGACTGATTAGAACAAAGTTAAAGAAATTTCTAGGGTTCATGAGGTTTATATAAGTTTTACCCCTTTTAATCAATGGTTATTGATGAAAATTCACATGCTTTATGTAGAAGATGTTTAATTTGGGTTTATAATGATTGTAGTACGAATTTCAGGGAGTTTGGGTGTTAAAAATTTGAATTTGGTTGATGTTGGATGATAGAACCCGTAACTGTTAATCTGCAGAATTTGCCATACTTGTTTGATCGATCGATCGAACCAGGGGTGTCGATCGATCGACGCATCGATCGATCGAGCTCCTGCCATCGATCGATCGACCCCTCCTGGCAGACTCATATTTCCCCTTTTAAATAGTTGAAATCAAATTAAATGAGTAAAAATCTTTGGACATCCTTATTAAAATATTTTGGAGGGTAAAGGAGACCAGTAGGACTTATTAATAATTATGAGACCTTTAATCTAAGTCGAGATTTACATTTTGGGATGTTTACACATAAGGGACGATGGGGTTGTGTATTAAAGGGAGAGACGCATAAGATAGTTACGTTGGAAAAATAGATGAGTACCTACTGAATTCTACACTTGGGAGGATAGAGTCCATGAGTGTTACGTAGTAAGTTGGATTAATCCATCAATTAAAGTAAGAGACGAACAGTTATACGTGATAACTAAAGATTGAGAAATAAGGATAAATGTTATAATTATGGGTGATGAAAGGTACCTAAAGAGATATGGTAATAGTAGTATATTTATATGACTGTGTTTTTGCATATACTATATACGTGTGAAAATCATGCCCGCGCTACTTGCTATCCCTGAGGTTACCGCGCTGGGACAGTCTTATCTCTATGTGCCTTTATGGGGGATATTGACTCGTACCCTAGAAGATAGATATCCTTGGTACAGGCTATCTGATCGATGGTCAGACGGTTCTAAGAGACGTGAGGGTATGTAATGACCTCTTAGAGACTTGGAATCTATGCTTCGCCTCAATATTGTTTGTATATGTGTTAATACAGTTCGAGAGTGATTCCGAACTTGTATTTCCCTTAGTACGAGTGAGACGGGGATTGGATAGCTGAGTATGCCTGCACCATAATTATTATGTGGGGTGCCGTTAAAATATATATATTATATGAGTATTTAATATATATATATATATATATATATATATATATATTTAATTATGGAAATTTGGGAACTACCTACTGTGTTATGGTAAGTAAGAAAATGAATTATTATTTTCGATTGGGGAACATGTGTTTGAAAAGTATAATATGATACTTAGAAACTTTATGAGTAAATAAGGTTTAAATGATAACTTTGTTGTTAAAAGAAATTAACCTCTTAAACAATTGAATTTATCAGTATTAAAATCTTACGAGCTGCCTAAGATAAGATAAGTTATACCGTTGGGAAGGTTAGTGCGATAGGCGTGCACATTAGCAGAGAGGTGAGAATTTCTCAAGGGAGTGTCGCACTAATATGTTGTTGCATTGGCCAGTAAACATTTTAAATACTTGCTAAACAAATTTTAAATCGTTTTTATAATCGGGCTCTGACCCGTTTCCATTTTCTTTTCTCTCTTGTATATATATGTATATATTACTGGTGCCCAGCCACAGGGGCGTCTTGCATAGGATCCTTTGGAAGGAACGCGCTGCAGCTTAGGTGGGAGTTGCAGGCCTCTTGCTTAGATGACTTCATTTATTGATTCCACTCCTAGTTCCATTTATTTAGTTGGGCATGTGTCTCCCCTTTCCATATTTTAGTTGTCTATGGGAGATTGTGACTTGTTTATTTCCATTATTCAGTTGTTTTATTTGACATTGTGATCCATTTATTCCCAGTATTTTCACTTTGGGATTTATTGTTGTCAGGATATTTTTCCTTTAAGTTTAAATGTTGGAATCTAGTTGTTGAATGTCTAGATTAGTTGGATTATATGTTCCAGGTTAATTGTTGTGTGATTCTTTAAATTACGAATTTTGTAAAGTTTCAAATGTTGGTTTTTATAAATAAAATTTGGAAACTAATGTCTAAAATGGTTTTGACACTTAGCTTAATTATTTAAGGTGTTTAAATTTGGAAAAAAAATTCACGACAGTGATGCTAAGAATGATCCAACTGTTCACCTTGATTTTAATTTAATAAAGGAGTGATCTCCCGGTATTTAATTAGGTGGGGTGTCACAAGTGGTATCAGAGAATCAGGTTCTAGTGTCCTTAGGATCTGTACGGCTTATTTCGATTTCAGCTTAACGTTTTTGCTATAGAGCCCTATTTTAGGATTGTTGTATTCTTGCTTTTACGTTTACGTCTTCAGCTATTTGAGATTTGATAATAACTGTAGACTAATAAATTTCTTCACGTTTCAGATGCCTCCGAGACGTGCACCAAAGGATAGGCGTGCCCAAGACGAGCAGCCAGCAGAGCCGGCTCAGGGTACGATGAATGCTAATGAGGTAGTCGCTATTGTTGCTCAGGCGGTGAATGCCGCGCTAGCGGTGGTACAGCAGGCTCCACCCCAGATTCAGGCATGGCGCCAGTACCTGCACAACTTTCATCTGCATGGGAGCGGGTTAGGGATGCCTTTCAGAAGGCGCATCCCCCTGAGTTCTCGGGTAGTTCAGATATCATCATCGTCAGCCAATGGAAGAAAGATATTCAGAGGCACCTGCGTATGTATGAGTGCACAGACGTGCAGAAACAGTTGTTGGCTTCCTTTAAGCTGGTGGGGGATGCTTTGCAGTGGTGGGAGTCCACCACCACCTTGGAAGAGGGGGATACTAGCCCGATTCAGTCATTTTGGGAGCGGTTTGACCGCAAATATTTTCAACCCGCCGTGCAGACTAAGATGAGGCGAAAGTTACTGAACTTGAAGCAGGAGAATTCTACCGTTGCCGAGTATGAAGAGGAGTTCACAAGACTTCTCACCATAGTGCCAGATGAGGCACCTACTGAGGGTAAGAAAATACTTTTGTTTGTGGACGGTTTAGCTTGGAGGATCCGTCAGTACCTTATAGGGAATTTGTCTCTGAGTATCTTCATAGATGTACTCAATGCTGCTTTACTACATTGCCAAGGTCACCGCTTCCATCTGCAGGGAAGCAAGCGAGCAGGAGAGTTCGGCCAGCAGGGCAGGACAGGGGGTAGTGGCGCTGGTGGAGCACCGACATCCCAGGAACAGACTCGTCAGCATGATCAGAGTTCCCATCAGGGGGACCCTGCCAAGCGCTTTCGATCAGGTGATTCCAGGCAGGGATTTGGGGGTTATAGGCAGGGTCATCAGGGCCAGCCTAATCAGCAGGGCCAACAAGGCCAACACCGTCAGCAACAGGGTCAGCAGCAGGGCCAACAGGGCCAGTGGCGGGGTGGTAACGGCCAATAGGGTCGTGGTCAATAGGGTCAGAGGGGAGGAAATTTCAAAGGTCGATGTTTTGGGTGCGGCAATAATGGCCATAGGCGCCAGGATTGTCCAGAGGGAGAGAGGGCACCACAGCAGCAGGGTGCCCGTAATGAGCCACAGAGGCCACTTTTTCCAGTCGCCCTCCCAGCACCAGCTCAGGTACCAGCCCTACCAGCCATTCCAGCAGCTCCAGTGCAACAAGGGCAGTTATAGTATGGACGTGTCTATAACGTCCACCAGGCAGCAGCTCCATAGGCACCACCCGCGATTGAGGGTATGTTTCCTATCCATGGTACTATGGGTCGGGTTTTATTTGATACTGGGGCGACACACTGTTTTATAGCTACTCATTTTGCGAAGGCCTTAGGGTTATTAGCCACAGCAGAGATCACTGTGACGTGTGTAGACTCACCACTGGGAAGTGGATCGCTCATTTTCTTTATATGTCGGGGTGTGGGGGTAGAGATTGGTAGCTTGGTATTACCAATGAACATGTTAGACTTAGATATGTATGAGCACGACGTTATCATCGGTATGGATTGGCTCGCAGCTTACAGATCCACGATCGATTGCTTCGGTGGGACTATTATTTTTGCCATTCCGGGGCAAGAGATGTTTGTAGTGGCGATGCCTCGCTCAGAGGGAGGCTCGACCGCTCATTTATATTACATAGAGGAGGATACCTCTAAGGAGGTTGTGATTCCCTTAGACTCGATCCCAGTTGTTCATGAGTATTCCGATGTATTTCAGGAGATACCAGGCCTACCCCCCAGTCGTGAGATAGACTTTATCATAGATTTATTACCGGATACTCGACCTATAGCATGCGCTCCATACCGTATGGTTCCGATAGAGATGCGAGAGTTACGAGATCAGATAGAGCAGCTGTTAGGTCAGGGCTTCATTCGCAAGAGCACCTCACCTTGGGGCGATCCAGTTTTATTTGTGAAGAAGAGAGATGGTTCACTGAGGCTATGTGTGGACTACCGGGAGCTGAACAAGGTCACGATACGGAACAAGTATCCGTTGCCTCGAATCGATGATCTGTTCGACCAGCTGAGGGGAGCAACTTTCTTTTCGAAGATAGATCTGAGGTCGGGGTACCATCAGCTACGTATTAGGGAGCAGGATGTTTCAAAGACTGTTTTCTTGACGAGATACAGGTCCTATGAGTTCAGAGTGATGCCATTTGGACTCACAAATGCTCCAGCACTATTCATGGACTTAATGAACCGAGTGTTCAGAGAGTTCTTGGATAAGTTCGTCATTATTTTCATAGATGACATTCTGATATATTCACACTCCGAGGAAGAGCATGCTGAGCAATTGAGGCAGGTTCTTTAGACTCTGCGAGAGCATCAGCTGTATGCTAAGTACGAGAAATACGGATTCTGGTTACGAGAAGTACAGTTCTTGGGACATGTTGTTTCTGAACAGGGGATAGCAGTTGACCCGAGTAAAGTGTCAGCGGTGAGGGAGTGGGGACAACCCACGACATCGACGAAAGTGCGTAGTTTCTTGGGGTTAGCCGGATACTACAGGAGATTCATTCGGGGATTCTCCAAAATAGCTGGTCCATTGACGAACCTGACTCGCAAAGGGGTACCATATGTTTGGGTTGATGCTTGTCAATTGGCTTTCGACGAGCTGAAAGACAAGCTTACTTCAGCACCGGTTCTTACTTTACCTAAGTCGGGTGTGGAGTACCTGGTTTACACCGATGCCTCTTTACGGGGACTTGGGGCAGTACTTCAGCAGGAGGATAAGGCTATAGCTTTTGCCTCCTGCAAGCTTAAGACGCATGAGAAGAATTACCCCACCCACGACCTGGAGTTAGCAGCGGTCATTTTTGCATTGAGGATATGGAGGCACTATTTATTGGGGGAGAAATTCCGCTTGTTCACAGACCACAAGTCACTGCAGTACCTGTTCACTCAGCGAGAGCTGAATATGCGTCAGCGCAGATGGTTAGAGTTTGTGATGGACTATCAGTTCGACATTCAGTACCATCCGGGGAAGGCCAATGTAGTTATTGATGCGTTGAGCCGTAGACCGGTAGACGATGTAGCGAACATCTGGAAAGCAAAGTGGAAAGAGTTGGGTCACCAGGATACAGTAGCCCGTTCTTTCGTATCTGTCATGACAGTGACACCCGAGATTGTTACGAGGGTGATACAAGCACAGACCGCAGAGCCATTTTGCCAGGAGCAGATTGTACGACTTTTAACTGAAGGTGCTGAGTCATATTCTGTTAATTCTGATGGGGGTTTGAGGTTTAATGGGAGATTGGTGGTCCCAGAAGGAGCAGAACTACGTCATGCAGTGATGACCCAGTCTCACGGGTCCCGATTTGCGGTACATCCTGGAGGAGATAAGATGTACCAGGATATGAGGCAACAATATTGGTGGAGTATGGAATGAAGAAGGACATTGCTGAGTTCGTGTCCAAGTGTTCTACCTGCCAGCTGGTAAAGGTGGACCATCAGAGACCGTTAGGGTTGCTTCAGCCATTGGAAATACCCGCGTGGAAGTGGGAGAGTATTTCCATGGATTTTATTATAGGGTTGCCTACATCACAGCGGGGCCACGACTCTATCTGGGTGATTGTAGACCGTTTGACCAAGGTGGCTCATTTTCTGCCAGTGCGAACAGACTATACCACGGGTCAGTATGCCCAGTTGTTCATTACTGAGATTGTCAGATTACATGGGGTGCCCCTGAATATTGTGTCAGATAGAGACAAGATTTTCGTGTCGCGTTTCTGGGAGAGCTTTCAGGAGGCTATGGGTACAGAGTTGAGGTTGAGTTCAGCTTATCACCCACAGACAGATGAACAGACAGAGCGTACTAATCAGATGTTGGAGGATATGCTACGCATGTGTGTCCTTGATTTTGGAGGAGGTTAAGAGCCACATCTTCCACTGGTAGAGTTCGCTTATAATAACTCTTATCAGTTCACGATTGGCATGGCTCCATTCGAGGCTTTGTATGGCAGGCCTTATCGTTCTCCAACTTGTTGGCTAGAGGTGAGGGATAACAAGTTGCTAGGGCCAGAGGTGATTCAGGAAACCTTCACGAGGATTGAGATAATCAGGAGTCGCATTCGGGTAGCCCAGGACAGGCAAAAGAGCTACGCTGATGCGAAACGGTTCTTCCGAGAGTTTAATGTGGGGGACCAAGTATTACTACGTGTATCTCCTATGAAAGGAGTGATGAGGTTCGGGAATAAAGGAAAATTGGCCCCGAGTTACGTGGGACCATTTCCCATTATCGAGAGGATTGGGCCGGTAACATACAGATTGGGACTGCCAGAGCATTTACATCGCATTCATGATGTATTCCACATCTCGTCGTTGAGACGATATCTTCAAGATGACATGGCTCACACCCACATCGCGATAGAGGAGATAGACTTACAGCCTGACAACTCTTACGAGGAGAGACCGGTGGTTATCCTAGACCATAGCGAGAGGAGATTGAGGTCGAAGGTAGTTCCACTTATACGGGTCCAGTGGGAACATCATACTGTGGAGGATTCCACTTGGGAGCGCAAGGTAGATATGCGCAAGAGATATCCAGATTTATTCTTATTAGGTATGCCTTATTTTTCGAATTTCGGGACAAAATTCAGTTATTAGGGGGGAAGTATGTAATACCCCGTATTTTTATGCTTTATAAATTTGGGGATTTATTAAATTTAATGTGAGTTATTAATTTAATATAAATCCGGAAATTAATTACTTTATAATTATTAATGTGATGTGAGTTAGTAATTATGGGAAACTTGTCGAATATTACTAATGAGTAAAGTAATATATAATATTGGTTCTATTAAATGTCAATAGTGAATAAAATGATAATTTTGAAAATTTGAGTCGGGACGCGCCCGTGTCGCGTCGGGACTAAATATTGATTAATAAAAGTGAATAAATTATAAGTTGCTTATATGGTCGTTTTGAGCTCGCCAAAGTGTCCGGAAGGGTCGAGATAGTCAGAAAAGTGTACTCGGGGGTTTAGTTTGGGTCTCGGGGAGTTTTTAGGCTTATTTAGCGCCCCGGGAGGGCATTTTGGACATTTTGTAATTTTGGGCAATTAAACCCATGAATTTTCAAGGGTGATATCATATGTCTAAGGTCATATTCTAGGGTTAACACAACCAAAGACAAGTGACGGCCATAGGAGAGGGAAGAAGAGAGCTTGCCAAGGTGTTCAAGGCCGAAAATTCACCCGGTTGCACCGCCACCACCACCAACGCGTAAATCGCGCGACGGGGAACGCAACCACACCAAATTCGTCCACAAATCAGAACTTTGAAATTCCCAGGCAAGTATTTACCTTGCTTATTTTCGTTAATGCATCATTCATGTTAGTCTAGGGTGATTAGGATGAGTTTCATAGAAGAAAACCCATGTTGGAGATAGAAAAATCGCATGTAGTAATGATATGAATGAAAATCTGGAAACCCCCTTCATGTGTAGAGGTTTAACCACGGATTTATGACGAATTAGAAGTAGAAATTCTGGAAAAAGACTGATTAGAACAAAGTTAAAGAAATTTCTAGGGTTCATGAGGTTTATATAAGTTTTGCCCCTTTTAATCAATGGTTATTGATGAAAATTCACATGTTTTATGTAGAAGATGTTTAATTTGGGTTTATAATGATTGTAGTACGAATTTCAGGGAGTTTGGGTGTTAAAATTTTGAATTTGGTTGATGTTGGATGATAGAATCCGTAACTGTTAATCTGCAGAATTCTCCATACTTGTTTGATCGATCGATCGAACCAGGGGTGTCGATCGATCGACGCATCGATCGATCGAGCTCCTGCCATCGATCGATCGACCCCTCCTGGCAGACTCATATTTCCCCTTTTAAATAGTTGAATTCAAGTTAAATGAGCAAAAAATCTTTGGACATCCTTATTAAAATATTTTGGAGGGTAAAGGAGACCAGTAGGACTTATTAATAATTATGAGACCTTTAATCTAAGTCGAGATTTACATTTTGGGATGTTTACACATAAGGGACGATGGGGTTGTGTATTAAAGGGAGAGACGCGTAAGATAGTTACGTTGGAAAAATAGATGAGTACCTACTGAATTCTACACTTGGGAGGATAGAGTCCATGAGTGTTACGTAGTAAGTTGGATTAATCCCTCAATTAAAGTAAGAGACGAACAGTTATACGTGATAACTAAAGATTGAGAAATAAGGATAAATGTTATAATTATGGGTGATGAAAGGTACCTAAAGAGATATGGTAATAGTAGTATATTTATATGACTGTATTTTTGCATATACTATATACGTGTGAAAATCATGCCCGCGCTACTTGCTATCCCTGAGGTTACCACGCTGGGACAGTCTTATCTCGATGTGCCTTTATGGGGGATATTGACTCGTACCCTAGAAGATAGATATCCTTGGTACAGGCTATCTGATCGATGGTCAAACGGTTCTAAGAGACGTGAGGGTATGTAATGACCTCTTAGAGACTTGGAATCTATGCTTCGCCTCATTATTGTTTGTATATGTGTTAATACAGTTCGAGAGTGATTCCGAACTTGT
Source organism: Sambucus nigra (assembly GCA_949130495.1). NCBI lineage: Eukaryota > Viridiplantae > Streptophyta > Magnoliopsida > Dipsacales > Adoxaceae > Sambucus > Sambucus nigra. Next base: position 264,539,300 of record OX422211.1, on the reverse strand, counting down.
ATTTCCCTTAGTACGAGTGAGACGGGGATTGGATAGCAGAGTATGCCCGCACCATAATTATTATGTGGGGTGCCGTTAAAATATATATATTAAATGAGTATTTAATATATATATTTAATTATGGAAATTTGGGAACTACCTACTGTGTTATGGTAAGTAAGAAAATGAATTATTATTTTCGATTGGGGAACATGTGTTTGAAAAGTATAATATGATACTTAGAAACTTTATGAGTAAATTAGGTTTAAATGAGAACTTTGTTGTTAAAAGAAATTAACCTCTTAAACAATTGAATTTATCAGTATTAAAATCTTACGAGAGACCTAAGATAAGATAAGTTATACCGTTGGGAAGGTTAGTGCGATAGGCGTGCACATTAGCAGAGAGGTGAGAATTTCTCAAGGGAGTGTCGCACTAATATGTTGTTGCATTGGCCAGTAAACATTTTAAATACTTGCTAAACAAATTTTAAATCGTTTTTACAATCGGGCTCTGACCCATTTCCATTTTCTTTTCTCTCTTGTATATATATGTATATATTACAGGTGCCCAGCCACAGGGGCGTCTTGCATAGGATTCTTTGGAAGGAACGCGCTACAGCTTAGGTGGGAGTTGCAGGCCTCTTGCTTAGATGACTTCATTTGTTGATTCCACTCCTAGTTCCATTTATTTAGTTGGGCATGTGTCTCCCCTTTCCATATTTTAGTTGTCTATGGGAGATTGTGACTTGTTTATTTCCATTATTCAGTTGTTTTATTTGACATTGTGATCCATTTATTCCCAGTATTTTCACTTTGGGATTTATTGTTGTCAGGATGTTTTTCCTTTTAGTTTAAATGTTGGAATGTAGTTGTTGAATGTTTAGATTAGTTGGATTATATGTTCCAGGTTAATTGTTGTGTGATTCTTTAAATTACGAATTTTGTAAAGTTTTAAATGTTGGTTTTTATAAATAAAATTTGGAAAGTAATGTCTAAAATGGTTTTGACACTTAGCTTAATTATTTAGGGTGTTTAAATTGGAAAAATTATTTTCACGACAGTGATGCTAAGAATGATCCAACTGTTCACCTTGATTTTAATTTAATAAAGGAGTGATCGCCCGGTATTTAATTAGGCGGGGTGTCACAATTCTCATCGTTAGTGGAGGGAGGAATTACCTGATGTTCCAATTGTTCTCGTAGAATAACTCAGTCGTGAAAAATAGTCCATTCATAACAACAACGGAATTGCCGTGGATCCATATCTCATTTGAATCCATGTATCGCTCGATGCAAATATATTAAAGACCTCGTGATTACATATGCTATAAGCCTTTATGTTGTAGGCAAAATGACGAAGTTACATGTTTTGATACATATAAGACTGTTATAATCATTGACCTAATATGATATAATTTATATTCGGCAACAAGTAAATTTGTTGCATGCCAAAAGTGCGACAGACGTATATGTCCCACCTATTTGACTCTCTGGTAATGGAGATATAAAATCTTGTCCAAATAATGCTCCAGGAGAGGTTATACAAAACGATCTAGAAGAGTTTATGAACAAAATATCCACTTTCTTTAAAATCTTATAAGAGGTTATTGTTTATTAAAGGACACAAGTTCCTGAAATAACTATAAAGCCATTGAAGTGGGTAAATATACCTAATAACAATGAGATCTTCATGTTTTATACATATATAACAGAAACTGGGATCGCTAAAGATGATCGTCGATAACATAATTATATATGTTATAGTTACACAAATCAATTACTCAGTTATAATATAATTCACGTACTATAATTAAATGTCGACAAAGAATATATTGGCCAAAAAATAAAAAAGTGTCATCATGGCATAATTCGGGTCTCTAAATAAATGTTGTGTATTATGACCTATAGTATAAACTCCATCCAGTGTTAACCCTGAAGGTTATGATAAAGTGTTTAAAATAGAAAGATGTAAGAAAATCTCTAAACATTACACGACTTACATCACAAGGTTTTCATAAAAAATAGAGATTGATCATATAGTAGCATACCCTCCCATTCCATCGTAGATGCTTTACAAATATCTCAATCTCTTAGCATATTTTTTAAAATATATTATATATTCATGAATATAATAATTAATTATCTATACGAGATTTGAACGAGCAATTTATAAATACACAAAACTTATGGTTGTAAATTACTCAATTACACAAGGCAAACAAAATAAAAGAATTGACAATCACACAAAAGAACACACAGATGTACGTAGTTTGGAAAAACAACCCACATCATCGGGGCAGGTGGTCTTTTATAAGAATTTCTTGATTGTAATTTGATAGATGTTTGAAGCTCTGAAATTCATGTTCACCATAAATGGGGCCATTATAGTGTTTATTGAGGTGGGATGTAGTGGCCCTTTAAAGATGAACGTTCCCCTTATTACTTATTGGGTGGTTTTGATAAGTACATTTGGATTTATTTATTATAATCCATAAATTTATTAACATGTTGGGATGTGTATTTGGCAATGTGGAAGTCACGCGATCCATACTTCTTTTACTAAAGAGATAGCACCCTAAGAAATGCTTCAGCCATTAGGATATACATATATATATATGCACTCGGTGATGGAGATTCCATTGGGAATTGTGTCAAAAATTTGTGTCCATCTATTTCATAGTTCATAAGTATTCAAGCAAAAGTAAACTTAAAGATCATTTTAAAGCCACTTTTATTCTCATATCTATCAATTAATCCTCTTTTCATTCACTTTCTTGAGTTCTTATTACCTTTTTTTCAATAATGGTGTATATAATCAATGAATCGACTATTATAGAGTTCAAAATAAGGTATATCTCTTATTGGGTGAAGGTTGGGCTGCCGTCAACGGGCATCGACTACTATCATCCCCATAAGAGTCATTGGTTATTTTTAGCTATGGTTGATGAGAATGGGATCACCTTTCATCCCAAATCCATGTTCCTTAGGTTTGGTAAGTACTTCAGGGTAATTCCATACCAATGCATCCCCAACGTGTGGAGGATTATAAATGACATTCGTCGCTTCAATTAGTTATATAGCATCGTCCTATATGTCTTAGAGATAAAGTACTTCTATAAATGAGTTTTAATGTATGATGGTGTTTCCTACCTGAAGGCAAGAAAGCAGAGTGTGTTTTTCTTCTAACCCTTCTTGATTCTAATAAATACTATTGGGATTATAAATTCTTATTAAAGAGTTGGGAGCTTACCCATTATTCAAGGCAAAAAAAAAACTTTGTTGAGACCAAGTTCCCAAAGAAAGGAAGAACGATGAGACGAATGCACCTTTTGGGGCTAATATTCCCCCTTTTATGCATGTATTTATGTAGTATATGTGAGCTAATTTTTTATTGTTGGTTTGTGTTGTTATTTTTATAGTGAACACAAGAGGAAAGAACCTTGACCAAATGAAGTAAATTTTATGAATTTGAAGAAGATCTCCTCGATAAAGCAAAGTATAGGACAAGTCAACTAACCCCAAGTTGATGTATGCATCCACCGTACCCTCCTTCATTTCTAAACCAATTGATAAGGATCATGAGGCTCCTAAGGGGTAAATTAACCACATCCCCGCTACCATTCATATTTGAAGTTGTACCGTTAGAACCTTCAGAGTTGTCTTATACTTAACTTTTAGATCTTTTGAGTCTTTAGACTTCGACCATATCCTTTTTGCCAATTACCCTTCACTCGATGGTATGCCTCCCAAATGATAGACCTCCTAACTCATGGGGAAAGTTTCATTAATGGCCATTATGCTCGGGATTATTTAAAAAGAGGTTGAAAGCTCATCCACACCCATTAATGTAGATAACTCTTCACAAAGGAAAATGGGAGATATAGACCCAAAAAGAGTGATGAGGATGATGAAGCTACTAACTAGCCTCTTGTCAGCAAGAGAGGAGGTGAGGCCTCTTAAAAAAGAATTTAGGTTATTAGGGATGACTTTGTACTCTTGTCATAGACATGGCCACAGACCTGCTTAGTCGTGTCATTATTTTGCATGAGAGGTCACCATTGCTCATCTAAAAAGGATTAACTCGTCTCCCATGCCGCTCAAACTCTCTCCCTAATAAGTGGTCCTTTATATGCCTTTATTTTCTTTGAATAAGTATTCATTTTTTTATCTTTCGAACACTTGTATGGTTCTTGAAGTTCACTGTGGACTTGCGTCCATAATGGAAAGAGACGTTAACCAGACAAAGCAAGCATTTGACTTTGAAGAACGCCACGGGAGTCCTGAAAGCATTGCTCGACGCAATCAAACTCTAGTTAGTCGATATAAAAAAAGAGTAAGGAGAATCTGATCAAGGCTAATAAGGAGGAGAGAGTGGTGGTCGAAGATAATGGGAAGTTAATGGCCAATTTTACTACCTCGACTAAGAACTTAAAGACCGCCTTGGAGGCCAACAACATAGTTGAGACCAAGGGTTGGAAAATTTGTTTTAATCATATATAATAGCAAGTTCAATATGTTCATAAGTTCTCTTTTAAGTAGGGTTGAGACAATGCTCTCGTGAAGGTTTAAGTCCCTCCTTTCCCTGATCTCTATAGTGATCACCAACCTGGTGAGCCCCAACAATTGGCCAAGTGTAACACCCCCTATTTTTAGGAATACTTAAATTATGCGTTTCACAGTAATTTAATTATATTGCAAGAAAATAAAGTGAATTTAAATAAATACTAATTAGTGAGAAATGGATTAATATTTATGTGATATTATATTTACTTGTGTGGTAAGTAAATGAAATTGTATTATTTTATATTACGCCGTAAGGGAGTAAAATCGACGAGTTGATAATATCTTATTCGGTACGCGCATGTGGGGGCGTGTTGGGAATAAGATGGCAAATTGATGATGGGTGACTCAGATGATGATTTCGATTGTATGGTTGATCCGGAATAGGTCAAAATAGTCCAAATTAAGTATTTGGGGGTAGTGATTGGATCCCTGGGGCTTTTTAGACTAGTCGGGACTCGTATATGAGCATTTTAGTCATTTTAAAGGAACGTGAAAAGGTAAATTTGGGATTAAACTTATATAATGTCATTTTACAGTACCAAAGGTTTTCATTGAGTTATATCAAAGGTTAGATATAAATTGAAGAGAAAAAAGAACAAAATTCAAGATTTCTTGAAGGAAACTCAAAGGAAGCTCAAGAAAAGGTTAGGAACAGTGAAGAACTTGAAGATTTATGGGCTTAGGATAATCATCAAAGGAGGTTCTTCAATCAAATTCAGACTCTACAAGTGTTTAAAGGAAAATAATTATCTTGCTATATAATTATGTATAGTATTCAATTCATATCATGATTGAGAAAGGATTTTTGGGTGGGATTCATAGACAATTGGTTTTTTGGATAAATGATTTCATAAAAAAATGGTGTGATTTGGTATATTAAAATTTGAAAATTTGAATTCCATGTAGATATATGAGTTATTGATTTAGTAGATTGAAAAAATTATGAATTGTTGCGATATTGGAAGAATTTCATATTATTTGAAAATTAAGAATAAACCCATGTAGAGATCATGTGTAGATGAATTCTATGTTAAAATTAATGTGTTTCATATTTAGGATTCATGAGAATTGTTAATCATTGAGAAAAATATGATTTGGGAATGATTATTTTGAGTTAAACTTTGTTAATGGGAAGAACTGGGGCTGTCTGCAGGGGTGAACCAGTTCGCCCTCAAGCTGAACCGATTCGGCGTACCTGTAATAGCCAAGTTGGGTTAATTGATATAACTTGGTATTGATTTGGTTTCAGGCTATATTATAATATTCGGGAATAGTTTAGTATTTTAAAAAAAATAATTAATGTTGATAAAAATACTTTAGGATGAATAGGGGTATGAATAGGAGTATTGCAAGGAATTATACTTGGAAAATTCATTAATGGATTTATAATAAAAATTCGAAAAAATGGGGATGCGAGTTGGTTGAGAATATTTTGTGTCCAGAAATGAAAATTAAAGAATCGATTAATTAAACAAGTGAATGTTTAAATAAATTATGAATGAAAATGATTTTTGGCTAGTGATACGAGTGATTGGCACGATTAGCCTAATTTTTGAGAATATATATACGGGTATAGTGATAGTATACATAGATATCATAGTGTATATGTGTGTATGATATAATTATATGGACATACCACTCTAGTGCTACCATCGAAGGTTGCGCAATGTGGGTGATCTTTCTTGACGAAAAACAACAGACTAAGTATCGACCTGGGGTCATAGCGTCGTGCATGCCCTTATGAGGTTTAAGTTGAAGTGCGGTAATTTTGGTATGGCTATGACTCAGTGTCTCAAGACTATGACCGCCTCCAACAGGTTTGCAATTTGTTGGGTTCGATGTGAGAGTCCAACCTGGTATCCCAAGATTATGTGTGTATGCCCTGGTGTATGATAGCATTTTAGAAATCCGTATCTAGTGAACTATTACTCTAAGGGATGGCAATTATACGCGACATACGTGTGCTTGTTGTGTTATAGAAAATATATGTATATATGTGCAGAAAAATATATACGGGTTTAAGACAATAATTGTGAATTATTATGTAATAACTAGTGAAATTTATTGGAAAATAAATTAATAGATTATAATTAAGAGTTATAATTATTAATTGTATGTGAAAACTAATTTGATAAAATACGCATGAACGGGGTAGCGTATGGACTTAAAAGTGTATTGAGACTAGTTAAGTTAGGTAGCTAAACTTGGGGTTAAAATACATGCGTTAGGTGTGCACTATAGTTGAGAATTGAGGATTATCTCATGTGGGTGCGACAACAATTTAAATATGGAAGAATGTTTTCATATTTGTTATGCCTTTTAATTATTTTCAAAAGGTTTTTAGCTCTAACCAGTGTCAAAATATTTTCAAAACTTTTAGGTATCCAACCACAAGGACGTTAAATATGATTATCACTTACAGGTCATCGGAGCTGCAGTAGCTGTGGAGTGTTGCGTGGATTGTTTAGTCATTTTCTATCTTTGAGATTCTAAATAGAATTGAGTCAATTATTATCCGGGCATGTCGCTCAATGGCAGTTGTTATTTCAGTTTTATTTTATCCAGTTGTATTGGATTACTGTGTTAGATTGTAAATTGATGGTTTATTCAGTTAATGTATTTATTATATTCCAGTATTCGAATATGATTATATGATTGTGAATTTAATTATATATCTGGCATAGTCAATGGTGAATGCTTTTATTTATGTTAATTTAATTAAAGTTTAAAATTGACACACGACTTGATTAATTCGACAGTGATACTAAGAATGAACCATTTGAGCTTCCTATTTTATTTTAGTTGAGGGTTGGTCAGCAGTTATTTTTATAAGCGTGGTGTCACAGATGGTATCAGAGCATTACTTTCCAATGTCCTTAGGATCGGTGCGCATTTACTACGTTTTTAGCATTGCATTTCTTTGATGTAGAGCCCCATACTTAGGACTATCGATTCCTATTGCGATTTACGTTCTCCTACTATTGCGTATAATTAAAGTGAATCTTATACGAGTTTAGTTGGGTTGCCTATGCCAAATAATGGAAGACAATCAACAAGGACCGTTAGGACTGCAGGAAGAGAGGCTTAGTCGGAGCCATAGACTATTCAGGAAGTTAATGCTATGAAGACCACCATGGTGCAGTAGTTTCCCAGGAATAAAATCCTCGGGGGACATTTCTTGAGATGCGCCCATGAAACAATCTCCATACGCACACATAAACATACTCCGATTATGATCAAATCGATAAAAACTTTATTATCTAACTAATTTGATTTTAATACATGCGGAAATTAAAATCATTTAAATCTGATTTATTATGTTACAATCCCATATATCTCATATGAAGAATTATTCCAATTCAAGTAATTAAATCATGTAACAATTTTAATTCTAAATCATACATAGAATAAGATGAGGAAAAGAAGAATAACAAGTATGATTTTTTAACGTGGTAAAAATCCAAACTAGGAAAAACATCCACGACTCCCTCTACGGAGTAAACCAAATATTTCAGTAAAACAAAATATACAAGTTACAAGATATTTAACACACATGCAAACAAAATAGGCCTATACAAGTTTAGAATATGTACCCACTGGTTTGATTCTAACTTCTGTGCAGTTCTGATGTTGATGTTGATGTTGATGTTGCTTACTCAGCTTACCAACTTCTTGCTTCTTATTTTAGAAAATTCCAACTCATTTAAAACTGATCTCTCAACAACATACTAGTTGTGCAAAACGTGCAAGTGAATATGTTCTAAATGAAAACCATGCAAGAACTTAATTCAAATCTCAAGCATATAAGTTTTCTTCAAAAACTTAAAAATTCATTTGTAATCAAGCAAATAAGTTTTCTATAAAAGCTTAAGAAAAATACATTTTCAATTATCAATCAATTAAGTTTTCTATAAAAACTTACAAAATATATTTTCAATCATAAATCTTATAAACATTATTTATAAGAAATACATACAACACTTATCATGGAGACACAAAAAGACTATTCAATCATTTAAGAAATATGTGTTCTCAATCTCTCAAAAATATATCATTCAATTTTATGAGGAAAGTGTTTTACAAATAATTTCACAATATATGAGAAAACAGATCTTTAAAAGATTTTAAATAAACATGCAAGATCCGGAGAAATTATGATTTAAACATCATATAGCATCTAACACAAAATCAGAATATTTAGATCATAAAAATATTCAATAAAATTCGGATCTAAAAATCTAAGGAATTCTAGTTTTTGTAAAAATTATTTCATCATGAAAGCACATAAATTATCTCGACAATAACGCAATATTTCAATCTCTAAAGTTATGAGATAATGTGCAAGATCATTGAGAATCAAACACAAAAACAGAATAAAGATGAAGTAGAATGAACACAATGTGTGTAAAATAATACTTTCTTCTCTCTTAGATCTCTCTCTCTAATTTTCTATATTTTTCTCTCTACAAATTTCTAACCCTCTTGTGTTTCTCACTCTAGATATCTAACTCCAATTAAACTCTCTAATGAGGTTTATATAGGTGAGAAAACAATATTCTAGAAACTCTAAAATCAAGGGTTCAGATTAAAAGTTATTAATCAAAGGCTGTGATTAATTCGAGTTAAAACTAATTAACAGATTTTAACAACTCAAACAACTTAAGTCTGTTATAAAAGACTCAAGAACCTAAAACCACTAACAGATACAATCCAGGCTGGTATAGGGTTTTGGTTGTAACAAACTTCTCACGAATATATTGAGAACAACTGACATACAATATAAACACTCAATCTCAGATCCAATGAGATCTTAAAATAACTGGCAGTTAAAAGCTATAATCGAAATGGTATAGTTATAAAGAACCGACGGTTAAAAAAAATAATATAGATCAACGAAATCTATAAGTTGGCCCCTAATATTTCTAACTGAAAGTAAGCAAGAAGCTATAGCCGAAATCTACTAAAGACATAACAGGCCTAAAAGGATCTAATCCAAAGGCATTAGGTCTAAACGTCCAACTCCTAATAAACTAATGTCAAAGCTAAAGGATATGGACTTTGACTAAAGGTATTGGACGAAACCTAAGGCTGAAAGTTTGGTCATTACCGTGTAATAGGTAGATATAAGTAAATAATATAGAATGAACCTATGGAGTCCAATGCGATAACATGTATAAGATTCTAACTAGTCACACATATGATCTAACAGGTATAGAACCATAGGGCACTAGCCGAAACCTACACTGGTCAAATCAAAATTCAATGGTCGAACCAAGCAGGTAAAATCGGTACACCTAGCACCTAGTGTAAAGGTATGGTCAAAGGGACTTAACTTGTCTAATGGTCAAATCTATAAGACATAGCAGGTAACGAGTGGTTATGTCCTGACAGGTAGGATACAAGCAGGTATAGGAAATTTCGGTAATTCTAAGAAATACAACTAAGGTTTAAATCAAAATAAACCTAAGTTACCAACTAATATCCTCACGGTATCATAGCCGAAAGTTGAGCCTAATGGTCTACTTGGAAGGTCAAAACGTAAGCCTAAGTTTACTACACTAGCAGGTACAACCTATATGACTAAGAGGTCAAATCAATTCACTTAAACATCCTAAGGTACCAAGCAGGTAATTGCTTTGAACCTAATGGCCATATCTACCAACTCAAATGGTAAATCACAAAAAGAGGAAGTCACAAAAGGCTCCTAACTTTGATGACTTTTATTTACACAAAAAATTTGTTTAACACATTTTTAAATTTCGAAAATTAATTTTTTCCAATCAAAAAATTATTTTTCACAATAAATTTCGAAAATCATTTTAACCAATAAAAAATTTATTTTAAACAGAACTTATGCAAATTTTATTTAAGAATTATTTTTCATAAAAATAATATAATTTCTTTTTAGAAATAATGTTTAGGCTCATAGTTAATTAGTCACACAATTAAAAATCATAGACCAAGAAATATGCATGTGTACCTAATGTGTCAAGTGTAAATGTGTAATACACGTGAATACCTTTACTCGGATATGTCGTTGAGTAGAGTCGAGGCATGTTGAGTCATCGAGTAACGTTGCTTGATGTACCAAGTAGAAGGCTCATACTAAAAAAATATGTTTTGGTACCATATCCAAATTAGTCGAAACGCCTAAATAATGTAGACTCAAGTAAGTCAAAGATTTAGGGTGTTTCATCCCAAGCGCCGCCACCGAGGACTATGACACTAATTCAGACTCAACTAGTTCAGGCAGTATGGAAGAGAGTCAGATGGGCCATTCAGAAAGGCCATCCGTCAGAGTCTTTGGGAAGTGCGGATGTTGTATTAACTAGACAATGGAGGAGGACATCCAAAGGTGCTTGAGTATGGTGGAGTGCAATGAGACTCCGAAATAAATTTTGGCAATTCTTTGTTTCGCTCGTAAGATTAGCGTTACAATGGTGGGAGTTAACCACCACATCTGAGAAAAGATATACAATAAATATCGAGAAGTTTGGGTGTGATTCGACAATGAGTCCTTTCATCATCTGTTCAAATAAAGATGTGAAGAAAGTTTCAGGACTAGTCACAAGGGGCAGGCAGGGGTCTTTAAGTTTGATGATGGACTCACGAGTAGAATTCTCCAACACTTATGATGAAATTTGACTGGGACGACTTATGTCGATGTCGTCAATGTCGTACTATTATCGTGTTAATATGAATGATTCCATGAAAAGGGTGCCAACAGGTTGGAGAGTCTAGTCAACAGGGTAAGAGTGGATGTAATGAGTGCTAGTGGGGCACCACTGGGGGGGTATAACCAAAAGAAGGACCCGTTTAAAAGATTCAAATAAAGGGAATTTTGACCAAGTGAGGGTGAATTCAGATAGGGCCAGGCCCAATAATGTGTTCCATAGGGCCAGTGGATCCAAGCGAACAACTGGACGTAGATATTAGGACTGAGGCTACTAGAGCCAGAGAGTAAGGAAGCCTCGACATGGACAGTGGGGCCAGAGACATGAGGATTATACGGGACGGTGTTTTATATTTGAATATCAGAATCACATGCGTCGATCTTGTCCGTAAAAAGATTGGGACAGTTCAGAAGTGAGTAATACGTTCAGGAATTATTTGAATAACTAGTGCTATTGGTAATGGAATGTATGATTTTATCCTTGGGAAAATGGGGTAAGTTTTGCGTGACACGAGTGCGTCACAGTATTTCGTTAACACTAAATTCACGCATAAGACGAGTTTAGTGGATGTATCGTTAATATCACTCTATGTGTATATATCTACAATTGGGTGGTTATGCTATCTTTAGTTCTATATGCAGGGGAGCGGGTATGGACACTGAGATGATTTGTTTAGTGGATATACTCGTATTAAAGAGATATGTTATGCGAGTATGATGTTATCTAGGATATAGACTGGTTTGAGCAATGGTGGGTTGTTATAGTAAGACTATCATATTTGCCGTTCCAGGGCAGGATGCGCTATTTTGCAATGTCTCACCTGAAAAAGGGTCAAGCCTGTGTATATACTATATTCCAATGGAGATTTTGGAGAGTATTGTTGTCTCATTATATTTGATTCTGGTGCGTAAGGACTATACTGATGTGATTCAGGGTATATCGGGTTTATCGTCGACCGGAGAGATATAGCTCGTTATTGGTCCAACACTGGGGACATAGTGATAGTACAAGTGCCAAATTGTAAAACTCCTTTAGAGATGCGGGAGTTGAGGATTGGACTTACATGTTCGAGGATAGGATTTTGAGTGTCCCAAATGTGCGCTTTGGGTTAAAGGACCTCGATAATCGACAATGCCGGGTGAGATAGGGAATTGAGAAAATTCCTTGGTTGGATTTTAATTGCGTGACATTCCATACATGAACCTTAATAAATATCGGGAGTTGGGAGACGTTGTTGGATGCTAGAGTAGCAGTTTGGAATGATGATGATTGTACGTGTGGAGAAAACACTTTGAGCTGATAGTTATTATATGATAGAAGGCCAATAGAGTCGAATAGTGCTTTGTAGGAAACACTAGGGAAATTTTTACACCAATAGTGGATAGGTGGGACAATCTTGAGGATAATTAAGTCTCGAGTAGTATGGTAACTTAGTACAACCTTATGGTATACGAGTAAGCGAGGCCAAGTTTAAGATATATATCACATCTATGATTTTTGTGCAGATATGCACGAGATATAGGGTGTATGGGCGCCTTGGTTAGTTTGATTTTCAAAATCATCCAGGTTAAGGGGATGTGGTAATAAATGTGTTGAAATGTATGCCTGTGGGGGCAACAGAAGCAGTATTGGAAGAGCAAGATGGACTGAACTTCAATTGAGGAAGGATATATATATATATACATATATATATATACATATATGTATATATATATATATATATATATACATATATGTATATATATATATATATATATATATATATATATATATATATATATATATATATATATATATATATATATATATATATATATATATATATATATTGGGAGAGGATCACAAGTGGACCTAAAAAGTGGAATTTTTAATGGACCTTAACAAAAAATACCTAACAACCCATTAATTTTAATTCCTATATTGTAATTGGTCTACGCCAATGATAATGGACACGCGTGTCAATCGAATTTTTTTTTACAACCCCCCTACCACCATGGCAACCCTTACCCCTGAGTAAACATTCCAGCAACTTAATTTTTTTTAACTAGTGGTCTGCCATGGTGGGGGTAGGGTAGGGGTGGGGTGGGGTGGGGTGGGTGTGTGGACGGGGATGGGGGATAGGGGGTAAGGGGATCTAGGGTCACACGCGTGTTCGATACCATTGGCTCGGACCAATTACACTATAGGAATTAAAATTAATGGGTTGTTAGGTATTTTTTTGTTAAGGTCCATTAAAAAGATCGCTTTTTGGATCCACTTGTGATCCTTTCCCTATATGTGTGTGTGTGTGTGTATATAGAGAGAGAGCCAACCTCACCTATATTATGCTTTATACATCACCCGTGCATCACGCCTAATTCTAGGCCCTAAAAAGCTTTTATTTTAAAATTTTATATTTTTTCCTTGAAATTAACCTTCCAATCAACCCATATGAAAAAAATTAGGGCAAAATATATTTTGTAGCTATTTTTAAAAAATCCATAAATACCTGCTAAAAATACCTTATTTATAAGGGTCTGCGCCAACGATTTTTTGTGGATTTTTTAAAATTAGCTACAAAATGTATTTTGACATAATTTTTTGTATATGGGTTGATTGGAAGGTAAATTTTAAGGAAAAAATATAAAATTTGAAAAAAAGTTTTTTAGGGTCTAGAATTAGGCGTGATGCACGGTGTAATGTATAGAGCATGATGTAGGTAAGCCTGCCTATATATATATATATATATATATATATATATATATATATATATATATATATATATATAACATGGAAAGCTATTATCCTCGAGATAAATAGAAAGACTATGGATACATAGGCGAGGGATCTCTGTTGCTAATGAAGGATATCACAATTTTGGAGAGTAGGAGTCTTACTCAGTCGAATGTTGAGGGTGGCTTGCGCATAAATAGGCTATGGATTCTTACCGGATGAAGAGGACCTGTGACGTGGGATATTGAGCATGTGGATCGGTGTGGTGTGAGATATAATTAAGTTATCTCAAGGTGCACCACTTATATATGGAAAAAAAGGTTGATCCACTATTTTTTTTAATGATTGGTGATTTCAATGATGAATGGATAGGCAGATTGATGAAGTTCATTGATGGGTCACCAATATTATTGAACGGTCAAGATTTCGTTCGAGCTGGTGAAATGGGTTGACTGAGAGGGAGAAGTTATTATTAATTTGGAGGAGTTACACTATTGGGCAGTGTGTCCACCATTCATTAAAGAAAAGGGTTGCCCAATACTATTGTAAATCAGGATGAGATCCTTGAATGCTACCTGGGGTTATCAGGAGCCGATGGAGTCAAAATTGAGATGGGATCAAGACGTATTACCACATACCGAGGGGTAGACAGAAGAGGTGACTAAAATGTTGGAGTGTGCGATAATTGTGTACTCTGGATTGTAAGGTAATTAGGAGGAGTAATTATCGTGGAAAGGCATCTTTTGAGGATTTTTGTACGAGAAATTATGTCGTCTGCCTTCCGGTTGATTAAAAGAGGGAGAAACAACAAGTTTACAAACCGAACGTGATTTAGAGCCCGTCATCAGGGGTTGAGGCAATTGGGATTATATTTCGTAAAGTTTATGAACGTCGTAAGAGTTACGTTTTCAAGAATCAAAGAGTTAAAAACTAACGTATCACCTAGGGAAGTGGGGCATTTCCCTAGCATTTAGATGATAGGGGCGGGGTGTATAGGCTCGTCTTATTAGAACGTTTTTAGCAGGTTTACGATGGTCTTGCATATTGTTGTATAAGTGAGATCTTAAGAATGATAGAGTATATCATAATGAAAGGACTTGAACAAAGTTGTCGCTAGACTTAGGCCGTATCTAGTAGGCCTTTAGTCAGGAGGGTATCACTAGCGGGGTATAGCTGAGGCACTATAAGGTTATCATAAATTGATTTAAGGTACATGTAGATGCCATGCGAGTAAGGATCCGAAGTTTTGAGTGCGAGACATATCTGAATTTTGGGGACAAAATTCCTTTGCAAGGGGAAGTATGTAACACCCCATATTTTTAGGAATACTTAAATTACACGTGTCGCAGTAATTAATTAAATTGAAAAAAATAAAGTGAATTTAAATAAATAATAATTAGAGAGAAATGTATTAATATTTAAGTGATATTATATTTACTTGTGTGATAAGTAAATAAAATCATATTAGTTTATATTACGTCGTAACTTCGTAAGTGAGTAAAATCGACAGGTTGATAATATTTTATTCGGGACGCACGTGTGTGGTCGTGTTGTGAATAAAATGGTAAATTGTTGATGGGTGACTCGGGTGATGATTTCGAGTGCACAATTGATCCAGAATTGGTTAAAATATTCAAAATCAAGTACCCGATGGTAGTGATTGGGTCCCGGAGGCTTTTTAGACTAGTCGAGACTCGTATATGACTATTTTAGTCATTTAATAGGAATGTAAAAAGGAAAATTCGGGATTTAACTTATATAATGAAGGGTTATGGTAATATGGTTAGTCATTTTACAATACCAAATGTTTTTGTTGAGTTATATAAAAAATTAGAGAGAAATTGAAGAGAAAAAAGAAGGAAATTTAAGAGTTTTTGAAGGAAACTCAAGGGGTGCTCAAGAAAGGCTAAGAGTGGTGATGAACTTGAAGATTTTTGTGCTTAGGATAATCATCAAAGGAGGTTCTTCGATCAAATTCAGACTCTACAAGTGTTTAAGGGCAATTAATTATCTTGCTAAATAAGTATCTGTAATATTCAATTTATATCATGATTGGGAAAGGATTTTTGGGTGGGATTTATAGACAATTGGGTTTTTGGAGAAATGATTTCCTAATAAAATGGTGTGATTTTATTTATCGAAATTTGAAATTTAAATTCCATGTAGATAGATGAATTATTGATTTAGTAGGTTGAGAAAATTATGAATTGTTGGGATACTGGGAGAATTTCATATTATATGAAAATTAAGAATAAATCCCATGTAGAGATCATGCGTAAATGAATTTTATGATAAAATGAATGTGTTTCGTAGTTAGGATTCATGATAATTGCTAATCATTAAGAAAAATATGATTTGGAATTGGTTATTTTAAGCTAAACTTTGCTGAAAATCGAAATGGGAAGAACTGGGGTTGTCCGCGAAACGATTCGCCCTCAAGTCGAACTGGTTCGGCATACCTGTTACCGCCAAGTTGGATTAATTGATATAATTTGGTCGAGATTTGGTTTCGGGTTAATTTATAATGTTCGGGAATAGTTTAGGATTTTTGAAAAAACTGTTAACGTTAATAAAAATGCCTTGCGATGAATTGGGATATATCCGGGGTATGAATATAAATATTGAAAGGAATTATACATGGGAAAATTATTAATGGATTTGTAATGAAAATTCAAGAAAATGGGGATACGAGATGGTTGAGAATAGTACGTGTCCAGAAAAGAATCTTAAAGAATCAATTAAATAAACAAATAGATGTTTACATAAATTGGGAATGGAAATGATGTTGGATAGTGCTTCGAGGAAATGAATCTTAAAGAATCAATTAAATAAACAAATAGATGTTTACATAAATTGGGAACGGAAATGATGTTGGATAGTGCTTCGAGTGATAGACACGGCTAGCCTGGTTTTTGGTAATATATATACGGGTATAGAGAGTAAATATACATATATATATATATATATATATATATATATATATATATATATATATATATATAGGGGCATATACCAAATTGTCCCTCGAT
This sequence comes from Sambucus nigra, assembly GCA_949130495.1. Lineage (NCBI taxonomy): Eukaryota > Viridiplantae > Streptophyta > Magnoliopsida > Dipsacales > Adoxaceae > Sambucus > Sambucus nigra. Next base: position 264,522,342 of record OX422211.1, on the reverse strand, counting down.
TTTTTTTAATACACGTTTAGTCCAAACCTTTTTATTTTGCACCAAAAAGCCCTTCACCATGCCAAAAAGGCTTTTGTAACACCCCGTATTTTTATTTATTATTTTAATTAATTAATTAGAATATGCGAGAAAAATAAAATTTTGAATTTAATAATTTTTATTGTCTAAATATATTGGTTATAGTCTTAGAAGAATGAAATTTCAAGCGGAATCGAAATCGGATTTAAAATGAAGTTTTTATGAGAGATTTAAGTTTAGCTTTAAAAAAAAAAAAGGAAAAACCATTTGTCACGGATTTAGTCCGTGCCTAATAAAAAAATTGATTTTTAGTTAAATGGTATTAAACGAAGGAGAATACCACTGGTCGCGTACCTGTTCGATCGATCGATCGGCCTAGGGAGTCGATCGATCGACCCTTCCAGAAAACGTGAGCAACAAGCCTGTTTCGAGTATTTGTGTAGGATTAGGACTCCTGTTAATCCGCAGGGGGACTTCTCATAATCACTTTTTCTCGAGTTTTTCACTAGAGAACACTTTCAAATATTTTTCCTCTCACTCATAATCATCAACCTTCTTCATAATCAAGTTTTTGTCACAAGTTTTGGGAGGCTTAATTGGAGTTTAATCAAGTTTGTTCAAGAACACTCTTTTGCTAATTTTTCGCAAGGAATCCAGATTTCTAATTATATTTTCAACATGATCTTTACAGGCATGAATACTCTATTCCTTTCCTTTAGTATTATGCGTTTTAAGTTTCGCATAAACACTTAATTACATGTTTTCTTAAAATAAAGTAGTGACTTAATTAGAAAAAGTGGACACTAATTATGGGGCTATTTTTATTAAATCTTTTAATCTGAATAATATATATAACCCTTGGGTACGTAGGATTCATGAGTGATTTTGGGTTTTAATGGTGTAGGTTGCATGTAGAAAAACCCTAGCTTTAAAATAAATGATTTTTGGGTGCGTATAACTCATGTATTACATGTAGAGAAAATAAAATTTGTTTTTTTTATGAATATAGAATGAAAACTTGGTATATGTTATTTAAAATAATTAAATGAGATTATTTGGGTATTTTTGACGTTGTGATAATTTAATTAAAGATTTAATTGAATTGGACTATCATGCGAAGGTAGGAACATTGATTTATTATGCATATTTGTGTGACTTGTTGGTATTATTAAATATCTTTGTGGCGATGGGTCGATTGGGTATTTTTGCTCTCCCTATATTTTAGGATGCCTTCTAGGTATGGGACTAGTGGGTAGGCCTGTTAATGATTTACGCCTTCTAGATATGGGACTAGTAAGGGTAAATTATCACGATTTTATCATGTCGGGGGTGGGTTGATTTTTATTACTTTATCGTCGTTACGCTAGTCTAGGTACGAGACTAGGTTGTGATTTATGTAAGAAAATCTTCCTATACATAGGTTAGGACGTATTGATAACTTGGGGACCCTTACATATGGGACTAACGGGTATTTTGAGGATCTCACATCAATTAAAGGGTGGGGTGTTTATAAATTGAGAAATTGAGAATTAATGCCTAAGATAAAAACGGGTATTAAAATTTGTGGTGACATAATGTGTCGGGACCGACAGTTAAAACAGGCCAGATGGCGATTTATGTCGTGTCGTGTGTGGAACCTGTCATGTATCGGGGCCGACAGTTTAAACGGGTCAGAAGGCGATTGACAAGGGGAAGTGTGACACTTTAATAAAAAGTGAGAACAATAATAAAAGTTGGTTAATTTAATAAATTAACATCATGGGACTTGGGAATTTTAAAATTATATTGGTGTGCCTTTTAAATGGGGATTCCTACGGGTAATTAGTAATTTATATTTATCGTGTTTAAATTATTCCGTTAATTTAAAATATTCCGTTGTAATATTTATTGCGTATAATGCTATTGTCTGGATTCAAGGATCTTATTTGAGGGGAGTAGTGTGTATTCTTGCTCGGGGCTTTAGCTCTGACCCATGCGTTGACTAATCTTTTTCAGGATTAGAATTGTAGAAGCTGCATAAGTTTATCAGAGTTATCACTTGGAAGTGCAGCTGGAGTTGTTTATTTTATGACATAGTTTAGTTAGACTTTCTTTTCCAGTCGTATTTAATTATGAGACTTCATTGGAGTTTTATTGGGTCATTCGGTTCCAAAGTTGTTTAGAGGATTTATGTTGGATTATTCAGATCTTTATTATTCAGATTTTATTTAATCATTATTGGAGGATGGATTTTTGGAGTTAGCATGGGATTGATCTTTTATCGCTTAGTTGTTTATGATCATTTGAGTTTGATTAAATTATTTATCTTATGGACTGATTTATTTATGTCTCATATCTGTCTCATGCTAAAAATGATATTTATTTAGTTCACGCCCGACATAGTTCGGCAGCGGTGACTGGCTGTCGAATTTTTGCGGGGTGTGACAGCTTTACCATACCGCTGGCGCGGACCTTTAAAGATAAGAGAATAAGTGACTTTTTGGTACAAAATAAAAGGCTTGGACTAAATATGTATTAAAAATTATTTGAAGGACTTTTTAGTATTTGATCCACACATACACACACACACACACACACACACACACACATATATATATATATATATATATATATATATATATATATATAGAGAGAGAGAGAGAGAGAGAGAGAGAGAGAGAGAGAGAGAAGAATACTCACCTACATCATGCTCTGTACATCATCCATGCATCACAACTAGTTGTAGGACCTAAAAAACTTTTTTTCCCTTTTTTATTTTTCCCTTGAAATTAACGTTCCAATGAACCCATGTTCAACAAATTAGGTCAAAATACATTTTGTAGCTATTTTTAAAAATTCGCAAAAAACTGCTCAAAATACCTTATTTATAAGGGTCTGCGCCGACAGTTTTTTGTGAATTTTTTAAAAATAGCTAGAAAATGTACTTTGACCTAATTTTTTGAATATTGGTTGATTTGAAGGTTAATCTCAAGTGAAAAATAAAAAATTTAGAGCAAATGTTTCTTTTGACCTAGAACTAGGTGTGATGTATACATGATGATGTAGGTGAGTCTCTCTCTCTCTCTCTCTCTCTCTATATATATATATATATATATATATATATATATATATATATATATATATATATATATACCACTCTAGTGCTATCATCAGAGGTTGCGAGACATGGGTGATTTTTCTTGGCAAAAAGCAACAGGCTAAGTATCGACCCTAGGCCATAGCGACGTGCATGCCCTTGTGAGGTTGGAGTCTAAGTGAGGTAGTTTTGGTATGGTTATGACTCACTGTCTCACGACTATGACCGCCTCCAACATGTTTACGATTTGTCAGGAGAGTTCGACCTGGTAGCCTATGATGATGTATGTATGCCCTAGTTTATGATAGTATTTTAGAAACCCGCATCTATTATGCTATTACTCTGGGGGATAGCGGTTATACGCGACGTATGTGTGCTTGTTGTGTTATAAAATATACGTACATTTATGTGCAGAAAAATATATACGGCTTTAAGACAATAATTGGGTATTGTTATGTAATAAATAGTGAAATTATTGGAAAATCAATTAATAGAATATAATTGAGAATTATAATTATTAATTGCATGTGAAAACTAATTTGATAAAATACGCATGAACTGATTAGCATATGGACTTAAGAGTATATTGAGACTAGTTAGGTCGGGTAGCAAAACTTGGGGTTAAAATATATATGTTAGGTGCGCATTGTAGTTGGGATGTGAGGATTTTCTCATGTGAGTGCGACACCAATATAAATATGCAATAATGTATTCATAATTATTATACATTTTAATTACTTACAATATATTTTCAAGAGGTTTTGGGCTCTGACCCTTGTCAAAATATTTTCAAAAACTTTTTGGTGTTTAGCCATAGGGACGTCAAACATAATTATCACCTACATGTCATCAGAGCTGCAGTAGTTGTGGAGTGTTACAGGGATTGTTTAGCCGTTTTATATCTTTAAGATTCTGAATAGGATTCCATCTGTTATTATCCGGGCAGTTGCCTAGTGGTAGTTTTTATTTCAGTTTTATTTAATTCAGTTGTATTGGATTGTAAACAAATGGTTTATTCGGTTAATGTATTTATTATATTACGGTATGATTATGTGATTGTGGATTTAATTATTAATCGGACAAAGTTAATGGTGAATGGTTTTATTTATGTTAATTTAATTAAAGTCTAAAATTAACAGACGACTTGATTAAATACTATGTGGTTAGTAATAAATTGGATTTTTGACAGTGATGTTAAAAATGAACCATTTGAGATTCTTGTTTTATTTTAGTAGGGGGTTGGTCACCCGTTATTTTAATAAGTGGAGTGTCACACTAAGAAGAGTAACAAGAGGTGGTTGAATATGATTCCACTTACAAAGAGTTTTTTGAGTTAAAGATTAGGACCTAACATCAATTAATGAGGATGGAAATGCTCGTAGAGCTCCTCCTCTCCCCATCTAGACTTTTAGATAACCAACCCGGTCAGTCATTTTATGCCAGTCAAGAAAATGTGTATTTTAGTCCTTAAGTCCAGCTTGCACATAGGGATTCCCTTGAGCTTTTCTACTACCCGAGACAATTTAATTGTTATTTGTTAGTGACATAAGGTAAAATAATTTAAGAAAAATAAAACTTATATTCGAAATAATGGTGCCATAAGGCAAGAAACTATTTACCACTTACAACATTTTTAAAGTTAAAAATAATGAAAACATTAATAAAGGGACTATGCTAAACTAGATATATTCTAACGACATTGAATAAATAGTTATATTATAAATCAAACCTCTTTAAATTTTTATCTTTCAATGCTCGGGTGATCACTTTACCCTTTATTATTTTCAAGTGGTAGGCTCCGTTCAGGTTAGAGCTTGTTATTTTGAGAGGCATCCCCTCCCAATTTGGTCCCAACTTCCCATTATAAGGGGTTTTATGCAGCCGAAAATTTTCCTTAACACATACTTTATCACCTAGAAATCCTTGGCTTAACATAGTGCTTTTACTTCTTAGCGAGATGTTATTGGTACGATGTCATATTAATGGGTACTTGTTCACTTCTTTCTTCAACTAGATCTAGCTTTGTCCTAATCTAAAAATCGTTCATGCCTTGGTCCACTATCATGTTCTTCATGGTAAATAGATTGGTTTTCAAATATATTATTATTTATATTCTATAGGTTAAGGCCATTTCCTCGGTTGACCTTCAAGGGATCGCTCAATCATCCACATAAGCGCTCTTATCCTTTTCCGGCCTTTCTTAAAATTCTATCCAAACATATTTTCTTGTAATACTCCACTTACCCATTACTCCAAGGGTAAGCCATTGAGTTGTATAAATGCCTGATTCGATAGCCAGCACAGAATCCTTGGAATGGTTTACTTTTTAGGTTTCATTATCTACTATGATGATTATTCAAGTCCTAAAACTAGTTATTATGTTCCTCTATATGACTTGATCATGTTCGCTTCCCTGATGTTCCCCTATGGCTCAACCTCAATCCACTTAGTGAGATATTCTATACCGACTAGTAAATAATTCTGATTAGCGAGCCTTGTAGGTACCTGCCCAATGAAATCCAACTCTCACTAAGAAAATGACCGACATACTTGACCCAATTACTAATTAATACACTAATTTCCCCAGATGAATGTACCTTTATTCTCAGTCGACCCCATTCTCTTCTTCACAGACGAGTGTCAAGTTGACCATGTAGTCAAATACAGAAAGATATAAATATAGGATATCTCCTCGATCAGGAATTACCAAGATAGGTGTAATTAAAATGAAATTCCTAATTACCTTCAAGAATATAGAGAACTAGTTGTTCCATACCTCTTTCCATTATTTCTTTAATACTTGAAAAGTGGTTGGTAATGCTTAAAAGACTTAGAGATGAAGCGGTTAAGGGAGGTGAGCTTCTGAACTTCTCGCATTATGGTTGGAAATTGGATGGATCATAAGGCTTCGATGTGGATAAGGTTGGACTCAATCCATCTCTAGCTAACTACGGACCCCAATAACTCACTAGGTTGGACCTAAAATGAGCACTTGGATGCATTAAGATTCATACGATATTGACGTGGGATCTCGAAGGTCTTCATAAGGTCGAGGTGATAGTCGACTGTCTTCTTGATTTTTACCAGAATGTCATTTATATGTACCTCCATGGTGTTACCTAACTTTTCTTTGATCATTTTGTTTACAAGTCCTTGATAAGTATCCCGTGCATACTTCAAACCAAAGGCCATCACCATATAATAATAAACACCCAATGTGGTAATCGATGACTTATTTTCTTAGTGGGGTTAAATAAGGGAATTCAATGAATACGCATTTAAGAAACTCAATCGTTTGTAGTTTGTGATGACGTTATCTAGCTAATCAATTTTGGGGAGAGGAAAATTGTCTTTAGGTCATGCTTTATTTAGATTAGTGAAGTCAATGCATTCTTTCCATTTATTATTATTTTTTTCTCACCACAACTGGATTGGATAACCATTTTGTGAATTAAACTTCCTTATGGACCTTTCCTCAAGAAGTTTTCCAACTTCCTCCTTAGTTTCCCAAGTTTTCTTGTGCATATCTTGCCAGGCCTTTTGTGCAATTAGCGAAAAAGATAAATTAATATGAAACTTATAACATATAAGTTTAGGGCTGATGTCAGGCATGTTGTAAGGCTTACATGCGAAGACATTATGTTTTTCCCTTAGGAAATTTACTATTTCTTTCTTTTCTTCATTAATGAGAAAATTGTTGATAAGGAACTTCATCTCTGGGTGATCCTGATTAAACTTTACTTCTTTTAAAAGTTTCATCACCCTGTTAGTGAGGTTGACTCAGGTATTCTCTACCTCGAGTCGGCTGTGTTTTAGTTGTGACTTTGAGGTGGTCCCCCCAAGGTTAATTTATCTACCTTTAATCTCTTCTACTCGTACTTTAGCCAGATTATTGTGCAAAATCATTACCGAGTAGAGGCCTAATTACCTTATATCTCTATTACCCCTCGGTTGGTGATGCATTTGAGCTTTTGGTTGTATGTGGAAGGCACGAACTTCAACGCATGTAGCCATCAACTCCAAAGAGTGGTGTTTTAATGTGATACAATGTCCACTACTAGGATCTTTATAAGCTTGGATATTCCTCCTACTCATACATGCAATATGACCTTTGGTACGAGAAAAGTTATATCCCCAATAAATCCCATTAATGGCACGGTGTCGTCTTTGAAATCTCTTATATAAAGTTTGATCTTTTTGAATAACTTGAGGTTCATAACCTCATATGATTTTCCCTTTTTGACCAAAAGATTCTCGATATATTATTTGTCAATTTAAAGTAAAATAACCACTGCGTCGTTGTGGGGGATTCTTAGTCCTACAAGTTTCTCCCGCATGAATATAATGTGATCAATATGGTTCTCATTCTCAGTTAGAAAACACTTACCAATAATGAACTTGAACTGATCAATGTGTAATTCCTCCGTCACAACGATCACCTTCTCCATCTCTATCCTCACAACATTCACATTAATGTGATTTGGGCTAGGGGCTCCATAAATCACAACAACCATATGTCCTTTGTCTACACCATTTAAGATATTATATGGTCTTTGACAGTGTTTTAAAAGGCACGCCCAGGCTCGGGGCTTGAGAGAAACGCCCCTCCTTAAGACTTTTACGCCTTATTCTTGGTAAAAGGCTTAAGACGCACTTTTTTTAAAAACAAAATGCTTTAGTGAAACGATATCACCTTTTAAAGACCTTTTTTAAAACCGAACCAATATCTCATTCAGAACAATCAAAAGACAAATGTTATCCCAAACCTATCTACCTCTCGTCCAAAAAACCGCGCATTTTTTTCTTAGTATTTTAGTTTGCATATATTCAAACATATTTTAAGCTATATACCATTTTTAGTATTTTTAATAGCTTTTTTGTAGTTAAAAATGTTAAAATATATTAAAAAGGCCTAAACGCCTTTCCCGCCTAGGCTTCTAAGGTTTAAGGCTTGACATCGACGCCTCGGTCACGCCCCGTATTTTTTAGAACCTTGGTTCACTCTTCCCTATATATGTTTTCTAAATTGTAAACGTGAGAGTTTCGTATACGTGCTCTGGACTAAGGTTTAGGGTTGAGGGATGAGGAATTGGTGTTTGTGGTAGAAAAATCTACTACCTCAACCCTAAATCCTATCCATAAAACATTATACACCCCCCAAACTTTTAGTGAAACCATTACCTATGGGTTCAATTTTCCTTATATAGTTTTGTAAGAATAAGTTCAATTCGGGTAACTTACCAAGCAACAACTTCAAAAAATGTATTATGTAGTATTCATATATATTATTAAAGACTTTATTAGCACCAAGAAAGTTTAGTATTAACTTCAGTACACATAATAGATACAACTAGGTGTAAACCCGTGCGATGCGCGGGCTAGGCGTTTGTGATAGTTATTTCGCATGTCGTGTTATATTGAAACAGGATAAAAGAAAGGGGGGGGGGTATTTATGGTTGGATACCCATTAATTGTTTGTTATTGAGTCAAACCCCCATGATTTCTCTTCTTGGGGTTAACCCCCATTTTGACGGAGTTGACCGTTAAGGGTCTATTTGGTTTGCAATTATAATTCTATTTTTTGTGTTTAAATACAATTCTGATAAAAATCTGCATTTGACAACTTGTTTTTAAACACTGAATTATAATTTTTCTATGTTATAATCAAGTTTTTCAAAAAAACAGGTTGAGGGCGTTTTATAACTTATGTTTTTTATTTTTGAACTCAAAATTATTCATTCTTAATATTTTAATGCATTTATACCTTAATGTATAATATAAATACATAATACATTAATATGTGTATAATTCTTATAAATAAAAAATATGTATGTACATGTAAACAAAATTACGTATGGTTTATTATAAAGTTAAATAATATTATTAATAGGTACATGATACTTGTATATAGTTTTATACATGTATTATTAATGTATGAAATAATATAAAATATACATATAGTACATATGTATTAAAAATATTATCGATTCATGTATGTATATAATTTTATCATGAATTATACATGCAATATCATTATATAGACATACACACGCACGCACACACACACACACACATGCATAATATAAATATACATGTTTTCCAATTATGTAAAATTTTCAAAAAACTGTATTTAAAAACAAATTTACTAAACGCACACCAATAATTATAAACACAAAAAACTGAATTTTAAAACTATATTTAAAAACAGCGTTTAAATCCAATATTAAAAAAAACGGGCCCAACTTACTCATTTTCAAACTTAATGCGTCTATAATACCCCTTCCTCATTTATTAGCTAACAACAGATATTAAAAAAAGTATATTATTTAAAAAAAATTATAAAAGAATAAAATACTATGTTCACCAAAAAAACTGTTTTGATTTTTTTTTAAAATTATTTTAAAGTTGGACTAATGTTGTAATCAGGTAATTCAAATCAAAACAAAACAAAAAAATACATTAAGTAGTTAAATTGAAGGTAATTAAAAGAAAATTCATGGAAGAATGAAATAAACAGCAAATAAAAGTAAAAAATTTAAGAAAAGTTAAAACCTTGGGGTGTACAGATACAAAAACTCCTTTAGCCAGACCACCATTAGAACCAAGAAAGTTATGCTGCAAACGGGTCGGTCTAATAAACTTCACATACTGACCCGAATCCGAATGTGCAAAGTCATAGGGTCGAACCGGATGTGGGTAGGGCAAAACAGTTCGGGGCGAAAAGCCAGCATTAGTTTGATAGGAGGGTTGTATTTGGGTTTGGGATTGGAGACGAATAGATCTGGGTAAAAATCTATATCTTCTCCCCATATTAGACAACATGATACACCACTTTTTATCCCCTGTATACATCACATCTCAACGTCTATATTCAAGCAACCATCTCCACATCACTGTTATAAATTGGCACTTATGGAGCTATGATATGCTAAACTACATATAGATGTTTGTAACCAAACAAATCATTTTGTTACCAAACCTAGTTTATATATCAAAAACTCAAAGCATGGAACTATTAATCATAATATTTCCATAAACTATTGGGAAGAACTTCAAAACAAATAATAATGATAAACGGTAATTCAAGAAAATATAGATTTTCTAAAAAAAGACAAAAACTAAAAATTATAGATCAACCATACATGAGAATGGAGAAAGACACCAACTGGGTGTATAAATATCAGTTCCTTGATCAATTTCTTTGTCGGCTGCCAGAGCTGTAAACAGAGAAATATCGCTAGGTTATACTCTGCTTATATATTAACATAACTATATCCAAGTAAATTTAGATTTTAAAATTTTGAAGATTTTGAGGGATTACCTTAAAAACAGAAGATAAAATTTAAAAAAAACACTTTGGTGAGACTACTTCCATCTTTATTATCTTCTCATAAGAAGAATGAAGATTAGGGTATGAAAGAGGGAGTGAAATGAACGGGCAAAAGAAAAGGAGACTTGAGTGGAGAGAAAGATAAAAGGGCTCAATTTGTTTTTTGAGAAGCTAAAACGGAATTAGGGATTTGAAGAGTTAATGAATAGGTTTCAAGGGTAGATATTGATGCTCTCTTTCGAGTTTATAAGGGGTTTTACAGTTCACGAGTAAGAGAGAGAGAGAGAGAGAGAGAGAGAGGATGCCACGTGGACAACCTAAACAATAAGGATTCTTAACTCCTATTTTTCATTTTATAGTAGTAAACTAGGTGTAAACCCGCGCGATGCGCGGGGAAGTCGTTTGTGATAATTTACCAATCAGTGAAAAAACCCTCTATAAAGTGGTAAAGGAACAATTGTGGATTGGAGAAATAAAACCCAATTATTTACAAATAATATAACTAAAAGAGCACTGAGATAAAAGTAAAGGTAGAATTAGCATACTCTATAATATATGAAAACAATAGAATAATACAGAGGGTGTGTTTGCAAACATAGGAATTCATCAGTCTACGTAATATAGCTTTTTCGTTCATACATGTGTGTTATTCTCCTATAAAATCTATGAGGATAGCATCAATGCTGGAGATATAAAAAAGTACCTGAGCAAGTCACAAATTTTCGCTGTTCTACATATAAAAAAATAAGTTTTTTTTTAATAATTAACACCCCTACTTTCCACACATTCATAATGTAACGTGAATTACTGTTTTATTTACATAGAAACCAAAAAGATGTACTAAATCCAAACAGTTGGTAAAAGAACTTGTTCTCAACTATATTGAGCTTTAGCAAATTTACCAGCACCATCCTGGGAAAGATCCTCTTTCTTTTTAAATGGACTATACCCCTTCTGCAATAACTTCTCAACCTCCTCAAATTGCATCCCTTTGGTCTCGGGCACAAGTAAGAAAATGGCCAACAATCCAACGCAAGAAAAACCTGCAAAGAGGAGAAATGTACCAGCAGTGCCCAAAGTCTTAGTTATAGATAAAAAACGTCTCACTCACAATGATATTTGAACACCAGTTTGAAACTGCAGCTATTCCTCCACCAATCCCTTTGTGTTTCAAAGGGTATATTTATGAGTTAACGATCCACGGTATGGTTCCCATGCCTGGAGCGTATAGTATAATATATAGTCTAAGTAAAACGAATGCTAAAAACCCAATTTTGGTAGGGCAACCCTTTGCGTACCACGTACGGTGATCTTGCTTACACATGCCTTTTACATTGTCATTTGAAGCCAAGCATGCTCCAGCTAAAAATAAATTATCTCCATCTGCACAATCAGAGGCATCTTGCACGCATTTCATGCAATTACAAGACGATAGGTTTGGGGCCTGCAGGTAACTCGAGCATGTAGAGTTGACACTGAAATACGTGGATGCATTATGACTTATTTTCGGAGCAGTGGCAGAAACCCGATAAAACACGACAGATAATACTACAAGGCAACTGATTATGCCAAACATAGATATAATCATCAAACTCCTCCTCCCATATCTAGCAACCATACACATACTAATAATGGATCCCACTACATTAAGGCCAGAGGTGATGAGCGATAGCGCTAAATCCGTCTTGTTTGAAGCAAATTCGGCAAATTGTACTGTGGTGGGGATATAGTACATGATAATGTTGATACCGACAAATTTTTGTACCACTTGAACATCAATACCCGCGTAGAGGGCCCTTCAAACCACGTCGTTAGTCCAACAATGTTTTATTTTTTGCATCATAGTTTCTTCGCCAAGTGAACCCTCTTCAGCCTTAATTGAGGACCTCAAGATTTACATCTCTTGTTCAACTTCTTCAGCAGGATAAATCTTCTCTAAGATGGCCCTGGCCTCATGTACTTTTTCATTTCTGTAAAGCCATCTGGGAGACTCCGGGAGCGAGATCATCAATATAAATTGAATAGCTGCAAGAAGTCCTACAATGCCAAGCATCCAACGCCAGGTACCTTTAACATTAGTTGAAGCTAGATTGATCAAATATGACAGAAACTGGCCAAATGTAATTAGGAAACCATTGGTGCTAACAAGTGCACCTCTAATTCTAGCAGGGGAGGCTTCTAAAATGTAAAGAGGTGCGGTCATGGATGCCATTCCAACTTCCAAACCCACAAATATTCTTCCAATAATTATCATCCACGGAGCTGGAGCGACTGCCATAATAATGGCACCGATGAAGAATAGTATATATACCCCCAAAATTGTTATTCTCCTCCCAAGTTTGTCATTCATGTAACCACCAAATGCGCACCAACAATTGTTCCAGATCAAATACATCAAATATACTTACAGATTAAAAAATAAACAGGGTAAGATGCCAAATTTACAAAAAAAAAGTAGAGACACAATGAGACATAAACCTACAGATTCAATAAACAAACAAGGTAAAATTGGAACATACAAACTGGCAGAATCAATTCACAATACAAATAATAAATGCGTGTAAACCACAATGAGAGATTTAAACAATGTTAATCCCCTAAAATTATGCTTGAACCTTCAAAAATTAATTAGAAACCTTTACTAAATTGAAATACCCCGATGCACAAATTAAAAATAAATACTTTCTAAAACCAAGTAACACACAATCATATATTTATAAAATCATGCTCAATGCTAATATATACTGAAATATCAATGAGTGAATGGAATACATCCCTCTAAAAACACAGATCAAAGTCCATATTGAAGTGGCATTATAGCTCACGTCCACCACAAATCCACTTATTTCTTGTTCCAATGTTTATTAAATCTAAAAATACAAATCAAAGTCCATGTATAGAGATTACACAAGAAAATCAAAGCAGGATACTTAAATGTTGCTGAGCGATAATCGGTACAGACTGTTTTGTTCCTTGATCCAGGTGTAATCAACATCAACATAACGTCATATAATATAGTATACTAAAATTTAGGATGAGCCCCTCATTTGAATGGGAATACAGTAAAAAAATCAAATGCCCTATTTTAAAATTTAACACCCCATTTTGAAAATTCCTAATTTTGTACTCAATTCTTAATTTGAACTAAAAAAAAGGAAATCCCTAATTTCGAACCCAATTTAACAATAAAAGGCCAACCCATACAATGGCAATATCAAAAAACCTTTTTTTTAATCCAAGAATAAAAATATTTGCCTTAAAAGTGAGATGAGATACCTTACTAAATCGTATGCCCTCGAGTAACCTGGAAAGAAAAATAAAATATAGGAGTAACATATCTATCTTTAAACAAAATAAATGCACAAATTTATATCTAAATCTAAACAATATTCATACATCTGAAAAAAAATATTCATAGATCTATAAAATGAAATCTTTATCTCAGACCCGGGTGTGGACGATGAGAACCCAAATCGAAAAACCAATTATCTTTATAACTCAAAAATACATAGAGGAACATAAAAAGGCAACCCCCAAAGAAAGAACCCAAATCAAAATTCTAAAAAACCCTCAAAATAAGTGAACAATGACGAAGCATGTCAGATTCCTTCCATTTACAAAACATATTTCCAACGTTTTAAACTTAAAAATCAGATTGATAAAAAATGAAAAGGGAAATGTGAAATCGAGTGTACCTTGATGGTGAATCAGGAGGGAGTGGCCAAAGGAGAGCGTTCTGCATCGAACCTTTGTTTTCTAGCTCACTAATGAATTGAATTGGGAAGACCCATGTCCTGAATTGAATATAAAGATAACATGTAATAATGAAAAATAGACTATTCTTTGTTGCCCACAAATCAGGGGTCAATAGAAAAATAATTTCATTCAAAACCGGTAGATTTCAATCCAACCAAAACTGAACGGACTCCCATTACAATTCACGGCGTATTCCATTTTTTTGACAAAGTATGAGGCCAACGATGTTATCAATCCAAACCTTGAGACTCTTTTGATGCAGAGATGTGGAAACATATGGGTAGGGTAAGAGACACGGGTGTTTTTTATGTGGAGAGAGAAAGAGGTTTTTTGGTTTTCTCATTAAGCATTCGGAGAGAGAGAGAGAGACTGTGTACACGTATTGAGGCAGTTGGTGTCAGATGGAGAAAATAAAATTGGTTTTCTTTTCTCATATGTCACGTGGACAACTCCAATGTTCAACATGATATCTTGTTTCCATTTGTGCTCATCTCCTTTTATACTAGCCAAAGACGATATTTCGAAATTGAATCTCACAATTCAAATAAAAAGAAGGAAACCAACAACAACAAAAAAAGGAAATAAAATAGAGTTACAAACTTACGAATAGAACATGGGTGGCCTTTGTTGTTCTTTTTTATACTCGTGTGTTGCTTTATAGGGATTTTGGAGGTACTCAAGAGTCGAGACCTCTTATGTGAGTTCCCATTTTTTTCCAAGATTTGACAGTTGCCAAGACAAACGAAAAATCAGTTAGATATTTCTTCAAACACCTAATAAACAAAAAACATAAAACATAGATATAAAATTAGGAAGAGATGGGGACTTTTGTAACCTTGACGGAATGTATTGCGTAATCTGAGAAGTTTTCCACCTTTATCAACATAAAAATTCATAACCCATGTGCCAAAAACACCCAAATCAGGCATTGCTTCAACAACCATTTCACGGTCTTTTTAGGGCCTTGTCTTGTACCACTTACATATATAAGGGAAGACAATGCCAATGAAATAAATAAAAATCAAAATTAAGTTGAAGAGTTTTATCGAGATTATTGTTGGGTGATCTAGCAGATTCAAAGTTTGGTGGGTACCCTCAATAGCTTACTCTTCCAGATAACAAAACCACCAGGGCCATGCCTGACCCCAACCAAGGCGTATACCTCTGCTTCAATAACACCAACAAAAGTGTTTGTTCCTTTTAGCCCTGAGCCAACCCATTGGATGGTCACCGATCACTGTTGTATGAACGGTCGCTGATCACTGTTGCATCTCCGAGGTAAATTAAAATGGATTCTATAAAACATCACTGCTGGGGGTTTAATATCTCAGTCGATTATTATTGGCTGTGATGAAGAGGGATGGAAATTGAGTGAAATTGGGGAGAGGAATAACCTTTTTAAGGCTGAGATATTAAAGGGCAGAGAGAGAGAGTGGACGATCCTTTCATTTCTCAGAAAGAGAGAGGGGCAGGGACTCTTTAAAAACCTAAAACCATTAATGCTTTTGGAATTTGGAAATAAGAAATTAGAGGAAAGAGTCTCGAGGGAGAGAAAGTGAACGGACATGTATTGGGCAAATGAATAGGCGGACGGAGAAAAAGGGTTAAAAGTATTTGACACGTATATACACTTAAGTTGGAGACTCTATTAAATTCTTTGCCTACGTGGATAGGCTGGTTGAAGAGGAGTCTTAATGCCTTGTTTTTCATTTTATAGTAGTAAAATATTGGTATCTTTATCACACAAAACATGCGTTAATAACTACTTTAAATAATTTATGCTAATGATTTTATCCATTAATGCAAATGAAAATGAATTTAAACCTGTAAGAAAAAGTATTATGTGTAACATAGTGTCTATATTAATAAACTTATACTATAACTAAAGTAATAGACCCATTGTATATATATATATTAGGATTAATTAAAAAATAAAATACATATGTGTTGAATGTCAAAATCATTAAAAAGTAATCATATCAGAGTTAACTTAGTTTAATAGGTTATAGCTCCACAAAATTGAAAGTTAATATAATCTTTTTCATACATTAGGGAAAATATTAATATAATTTTATATAAAAGATGATATAGTATTTTAATGACCTAGTTTTAGATGTAAGATATAAATTTTCTTTGATTTTTCATTATACATCAATATTTTTTATGAAATCTAATGAGAATGGCATTGCAACTTTAAAATTTGTTTATTTCTTATCGTTAGGGTTTAGAATTACCAATTATTGTAGTTAAGTTCTTCTTCAGTGGTTTTTGAAACTCAATTTTATATATAGTAACGTAATTATAATGATATTAAAACAAATCTATAATGTGTTTCCACAATTATATTTTATTTCCATCAAATAAAGAACAAAACATACCTCATTTTTACTTTGTGAATCCAAGAAAAAATTATTGCTAGGGAACCATCTCGTGTTTGTTTGATTTTTTGTCTTTATTAATTTCTTTCTCTTTTATTTATTGCACTTGATTTTTAAATGGAAATAAAGCCGACTTCGCCCATAAAGTAGGTCATGCGACACTTACTACCCAAGACAAAACTTTTTGAGTTGAATTAATGATAAATATATCTTTTCAAAAATGGATCCATGACAAATTTTCAATGATAGATAAATAAATGCGAAATGTATCATTGATAAATGTATCAATAAAAAAAAATATCACACTGCACTAATGGATGATGATGACTTTTCATACTTTAATAAAGTATCAACAATTAATTTATGAATCATATATGTATCAATGAGAAATTTCACAATACACTGATGAACTACTTTGACTTATTCAAAAATGTTTCAATAATAAATTCATCAATTAGAAATATGAAAATAATAAATTTATCAATGAAAAATTTACATTACATCGTTGTAGTGTTGTATCTTATAAAACCTTTTGAGCTTTTCAAAATGTATCAATACAAAATTTATAAATGAGAAATTTCACTATACATCAATAAATAACCTTGACTTATTCTAACGTCTCAATATGTGTTAATGATGTATATATATAAATTAAAATATGTACCAATAATAAATTTATCAGTAATAAATTACTAGTTAGTGAACTACTTTGATTTATTTACAACAAGCCTTGAGCAAAACAATGTCAAATTTATTAATGACACATATTCCTATCAAAACTACCACAGATATTAGTGGTATCATCCTTAAAGGTACCACAAAGAAAATTTACTTAAGGCAATTAAACATTTTAAATTTTGTTTATTAGGTCATAAATGTCAAGTGTGTAAACATTTTAAGTTCTACATGCAATAATTACTATTTCATTAATGGTAGAGTTTTTAATTACCATGTCGTGAGTGATATATGACTCTATAACCTTTATCATAAATTTGACTAGTGTGAATCAAATTATGTTTCAAACCATCATTTAATAACACATTTCTAATGCATGAGTAGTTATCGTACCTATTTTACCTTCTATAAGATGATTCTTCCCTTTGAGTTGGCTTTAAAGTTAACTTTACCTCTTTTTGTTAGCATTAAGCTTGAGAATTTTTTTTTGTACCCAGTCATATGCCTCGAGCATTCACTATTAAAATACCACATTTCTTCCTACCACAAGATTCTCATAAACATCTGTGCAAATCATGAAAATAAATTTTCTTTTGTGTCCATAGGCATTAGCATATAAAGACTTACCTTTAGGAATAAAATTGTGTTTCCACCATTAAAAATATATTTGTAATAATCAAACCTGTGAGTAGGGTTGTCAATTAGGATGGGCAAGCCCGAAGCCCTCCTGTATTGCTCGATTAATACGGCTAGATCAGTAAGTGAGCTTGAGCCCGGCTGAGCTTGATCCAAACTTTTAAGCCCGAATTATATTCGGGCTGAGCTTAAGCCATATGTGGCAATGCCCGAATTAGGATCGTATCCAAATAAGAATATACATATGTGTATATATATTAAATTGATAAAAATAATGGTTATTAGAAATTTATAAAGACTTGTTCAACTTTTAAACCAAATAGTTATATTCAAGTATATGCTAATATATTGTAATATTCTTTGAATCCTTTTTAGAATAACTTTATATTAATTATTATAATGACACCATTATAGTGCGAGTATTGAGTTTGAGAAGAATAAATAAATCATCATTTTGAGTTCGAGTTGTAGAATGATCCTTTAATCTCGACTTGATTTTTGAATAAATATGTAAATTTTCTTTCCAAAAGCATTATTTATAAAATGCATGCTGTAAATCTTTCATGCACCAAAAGAAAAATTTATTCGAGTAGGCCCGAAGGACCGAAGCCCTCTATCAAGTGTGAGTAGAGTTTGAGCCTAGATCCTTCCAACTCGAAGCCCAAAAGCTCAAAATAATTATGAGCTGAGCTTGAGCATAACCAAGCCCGACTCACCCAACCCGATATGAAATGAGTTTGAGACTTATCATATTTGTGTCATTGTTATACCTCCATTTATTTTTCGTTGTTTTTGTTTGAATATCATATATGACTATGTTAAACCCTTTACTACTAATTTCAAAGGTTTTGTTTAAGGTTTTCAGTTCATCTACCAAATTAAGTTGTCATTATCACGGTGAGAAATGTTATGTAATTTTTGTTTTTTTACGATGATTGACTTATTTCTTCAATTCTTTAATCTTATTTTTTGTGCGAGATTTTTTTAGTTTTTTTGATAGATGATAGTAAGTAATTAAGTTGAGATTTTTTTCTTACACATTTTGCATGTTTTTAAGAGTTTGTTAAAATCCTTTTGAAGTTATTTTTTAATAAGTTGTGGTTTATTATCACTATCACTGGAAGATAAATAAAAAGGATGCACATATTCATCAAACCCAATGATACATAAGTTAGTCTCCTCGGATCCACTTAAGTAATCACTAAATTTGGATTTATTCTCAAATTTCCATATTTTTCTTCTTCATTTTCTTATTTGATGTTTATCTTTTGGATAAGAAAATTTGATGTGGCCGACTTTATTGCATGTATAGCATCTAATTTTTCCTTTTGATGACTTAATAATATTTTTGTTGTAATTGAAACATTTATGACCTCATTTGTAACCCTTTTGAAACTTGTTCTATATTTTTTTTCCAAAGAATGCCATAATCTCATCATTTAATGCATCTCCATTTTCTTATTTCGAGCCATGTGCAATGATTTTCTTTAAATTTACTTTATCTTATGTTTTCATTTCGGTGGGTTCTATTTCATTATTGGTTAGATAACATATGAGTTCATCCATCAAAACAATTCTCATCTTAAACTCATATTGAAGCACTTTGCACCCAAATTTTTCGACATTGACCTCAGAAGCTTTCTATCATTTTCATCAATAGTATATAATTTTCTAAGATTTTGGATCTTATTAGCAATATAAGATAATCCAACATATATTTTTTTATTACTTCATCATCTATCATTTTGAAAAGTTCATATGTATGTGTAAGAACACTGATTTTATATCGTCTCGCTTAAGTGGTGCCCTTGCATGTTACTTATAAAGTTTTTTAAAAAATTAACTGGTATGAAACATGATAATCTATTGTACTAATTTATTACTAATGCACAACTAGAATTGTTCCTAACTTTATAATTTATTGGAACTTGCTTAATATCTTCCTCGTTATTTTTCTTCCTTGATAACTTTGGTTTCCCTTAGGGTCTCATCAAATATATAAACCATTTATGGCGACTCTCCAAGTTTCATTATCGTGTAATTATATATTTCATTCTTATATTCCAAAAGGTCTAGTTGATTCCATAAAAAAAAGTTGGTCAGCTGATTGACCAACCCTCTCTAATGATGGTTGAAGGAAAATTTAACCTTGAGTGATTTTTAACTTAACATATACTTTATCAAAAAGGGTATCTATGATATATGGTTCAATGCTAAAGGTTAGGCCAAGAATTACCCAATGAGGGTGAATTGGGTTTCATAAATTAATGACAATTTGTATATTTAAAATACATATAACTTAATCAAAGGTTAACTTTTTAAAAATTGAAGTATGTGGAAATAAGTATAGAAGTGTGTGTGAACAAGTATATGTTGTGTGTAAACCATGTGCGCATATGAAGAAATAATCCAACATTAATATGGCTAAATATAACAGAGAGAAGACGTTTTAAAATCCAATTTAATCATAGTTAGGCCTTCCTTATATATCCATGTGGGGTTATACCCAAGGAAGTTTATTATATTCAATTCTTTGTGGGGGGAACCAATACCGTACGAGGGAATCCAAAGTTCCATGATACTGTAGTGCTCTAATAAATCAATACCCCTTTGTAACTCGCAAAACCAAGAGCCAACTCCTCTTCAACTAGTAAACAAGGGAATTATCACCCCATTATAAACTCAAATACGACACTACTAGCCTTAAAGAAACAATAAAACTTTGAGAAGTTATTAAAGTTCCATAACTTTATAATAACTTTACTTTGAATATAAATCTTTATATTTAAATATTATATGTAACACCCCGTATTTTTATAATAATTAAGTTGGTAAAATTTAAAATAAATAAATTTCGTGAATAAATTGCTTGAATGTGATGTGCGTGATTATGCGATTCTTTTATGCAAAATGTGTATATTTGTAGATAATTAAATTACATATTACTTAAATTATTATTATGTCCTGGTTAAACATAATAAAATGAGTAAATTGTAGTAGACATTGTTTGGGTGCATTTTGGAGTGAATTGAGAACTTGTTTAGGCGTTTTAAACATCTTAAGTTGGGTCTGAGGGATATGTATACCCTTAGAGGAGATTTTGTACCAATTCGGGTATTATTTTGGGCTTTTTTTGGGGCCCAAAATTGGGGTTTAAAGGGGATACAAGATTAAGGTTTAAATTAGGTTAATAAACCAACATGAACACACACACACCATCCATATTAGAGTTTCCCTAATAGCCCCACACCCTTTGGAGGAAGTTATCAAGGTTGGAGAGGAAGGGTAGAAAAAGATTCAAGATAGGAGGCTCACATCATCGGTTTAAGGCAATAATTTTCTTGATAAACTAATTATAATTTGTTTGACCACAGATAAATTGGGTAGTTAAAGAAGTAATCATATTTTCTCAACCATAATGGAATTATAGTGCTTGAAATGGAAGGGGATAAAATCTTAGAAACGAATTTGGATTTTTGGGAATGAAACACGTATTGGAAAATATAGTAGATCTAGGCTTCTGCTATAAATCCAATTGATTCTGCCATCAGGGCAAATCAATTCGGTCCAACAAATCGTTTCGGCTCTAGGAGGTGAATCGATTAAGCTCTTGGGCTGGGTCAAGGTTGGACCATGGAAATATTCAGGGGAGTTTTATGAACTCAAGCAAGTATATGGGAGGTTATCCAAGTGAGTGAATATTTAATTAAAAAAGATTTGTGTCGATATTCATTAATTGGAGAATTTAATAATTAACTAGGGTGTTAATTCTTATGACAAAGGTATTATTTAGAAATTGATGAAATCTAATTGGGGTAATTATGAGGATAATTACCTATACATATTGTGTGTTACACACACACACACACACACACACACACACACACACACACACACACACATATATATATATATATATATATATATATATATATATATATATATATATATATATCAATTGTGTGGGCATACCTGTGTTCATAGACGACCTATTGGTTGGGGTTGCGTACGTCTTCGGACCGTAGCACGCGTCGGCACGGGTGGGATAGGCATGGTGTAGGTCGTTATTTTAGGTCTTATGTTCAGCGACACAGCTTGCGATGAGGCACGTGGGATAGCCGAATTCATTGTCATCGTCTGGGGTATGGACCTTGAAATGGTATTCTATGTAGGAAACGCCCCGCTTATATGTGTTTTGTTTACGTTCGTTTGGTAAGAGACTCCTCCAAGCTTATCGATGGACCACGAACTAGACACCGAAGGTAGATGCCTTCATGTGCCGTATATATATATATATATATATGTATGTGTGTGTGTGTGTGTGTGTGTCGTGTGTGTGTGTGTGTATTCATTAAGAATAAATTCATGTAGTCTAATGATGTAGACAACTGTTAACGAACACAATTCTACGTAAAATACATAATGTGATGAAATGATATTTCTTGTGGGCAATGTTGTGGGTATTACTCCCGGGGGACTGAAATCTTATGTGTAGATGTTTAGATTCCGTTTAATAAATGTGTTAGAAGCCTTAATATTATTACATTAGTGTAGATACTGGACTTCACATTTGGATTTGGGTTGGAATGCATATAGTATTCAAATTAGATGAGGGGTGATATTCTTAGTGCTTGCGAGTGCCGATGGGCGGTGTGTAATGTGAATAGACTGCATAATTATATATTAGCTTTGTAATTTAATTCTTGCAACTTTAGGGTGCTGAACCAAATTATATAATGTTCCCCCCCCCCCCCCAGGTTTTCTAGACAGGGACAACAGGGGTGACAAGGGATCAGATTTGGCATTGCACTTGATCATTAGCGAATTCAGTTCATTTGATTCTAGCATAGGTTTCTGCTCTCTATTTCAGTCGTTTCAGAGATTTATTATTTCAGTAATTTGTTTTCCAGTTACATTTGAGGTGGATGCTTTATAATTTATGGGAGTTGGGATTTAATTATTGATGATTATTACTTCATATGGTCTCATTGTGCGTGTATGCTTTAAATTAAAATTTCATTTTATGGTTTGATGCTGAGAATGCTATAAATTATTAGATTAGCCCCATCTTTGGCGTATTGTGATTGGCTAACCTTTATATAGAAAATGTAGGTTGTTACAGTTGGTATCAGAGCATATAGGTTCTAGCATCCTTAGGATCTGTGTTGCGCTCATTACGCTCTGTATTGCGTTTCTTTAATATGTAGAGCTATATGATTAGGAATCGTTGTACTCTTTACGATATGTTACTAATATAAATATTTTTTTATTTTAGATGGCAAACACTAGACGCGATAGACCATGACATATTATCACCGAGGTCGTAGAGGATAGGACTCAGCAGGAGCCACAACCATACCCACAGACATCACCAGCCCCACCCATGGTTATTCCATCAAACATTTCCACAATAGTGACGCATACAGTACCTATGGTGATGGCTGCCATGCTACAACACTTTTAGCCACAACAACCACCACCACCACCACCACCCCCATAACATGTGGTGCTACTCATTCAAGCACACGACTCAGTCTGGGAGAAATCTAGGGAGGCCTTCACTAAAGGCCACCAGTCAGAGTTTGCTGGGAGTTAAGATATCTTGGTGGCTAATTAGTGGAAAAAAGGCACTCAGACATTTAAGGATGATTGAGTGCGCTGAAGTGCACAAGTAAATGATAGCTTCATTCCTACTAGTATAAGTAACCCTAAAGTGGTGGGATTCTATCACCACATTGAAGGAACGGGACCGATTGACTATTGATAAGTTCTGGGTAAAGTTTAAGGGATAGTAATTCCTACCCGCTATGAAATCAGAGATAAGGATGAAGTTTATGGACCTTAAGAAGAAGGGTCGTACTATAATAGAGTATAAGAAAGAGTTTATCGCAATATACTTATTTGTTGAAGAGGAGGTAAACACTGGAGAAAAGAGCATGGAGAAGTTTATGTCAGGGACAGATTGACACATCAGGAAATCTTTAATGGGGAACATGACTTTTACTACCTACACTCAGATGGTGAATGCCGCTTTGTTGCATTGTCAGGATCACAGATTGTTTCATGAGAAGAGATCTAGTTCAGAGACGCCATGCCAGCTGGAGAAGATAAGTGGGAATGGTAATCAAGGGGCACAATAATTTAAGGGGTCCTTAACAGGAGATCAGTATAAGAGGCACATGTGTTCCGATGATCAAAACAAGTCAGGCCAGTAACAGAGAGGCCATCAGGGCTAGTGGCTGTACGACCAACAAGGGAAGCAACAATAGAGGCATGAGTTTTAGGGAAATTTTTACATTTTTTAAGATAAGGGACACATAGCGAAGAAGTTCCCTCAGGGCAATCGGCGGGCATAGGAGCAGGGAGGACATCGTAAGTATCAGGCACCACAGGGGTAGCATAAGTAATTGCCATCCCCGTTAGGGATTATAGTGCCAGCACTAACATCTCCACCTGTCCTACCTCAGGATAAACATCCCCAGTTATAGTATGGGCATGTGTACCACATCGTACCTGAAGAGGGACTAACACCAACATTGGAAGTGGAGGGTATGTTACCTATTTTTAGGCATACAAGGCATATTTTATTTGACACCGGTGTATCGCATTCATTTATTTATGCTAGTTTTGGTCGTGTATCGGGGATGATAGACTTTGCATCTGATATAGTGCTTTACATTGATTTACCCTTGGGAAGAGGGGCACTATACATTACGTGTGCAAAGGTAAATGGATTGACATTGGGAGACTTAGGTTCGTGGCAGACCTACTTATGTGAGATATGTTAGAGTATGGTGTTATCCTAGGGATGGATTAGCCGGCTACTTATAAGGATTGTGTTGATTTTTAAGGGAGGTCCATCGTCTTTTCCATTACAAGGCAAGCGATGTACTTAGTTACGATGCCTCACCTGAGGGATGGTCGGGCATGCATTTATATTACACTGAGGAGGAGACTTCTGATGAGGTTATTATTTTGCTAGATTCCATCTTGATCGTTAGGGAGTTTTCAGATGTGTTTGGAGAGATTCCAGGGTTACCACCGAGTAGGGAGATTGCATTTGTGATTAATTTAATTCCGATTATGAGACCCATTACACATGAATCGTATCATATGGCTCCTTAGAGACGAGAGGGCTTAAGGATCAGAATTAGCAGTGACTGGTCCAGGTAGAGCTGAAAATTTTTTGACACGATAACCCGTTTATGGTAATAACCCGAAATGACCCGAACATGACACGATTAGCTTGTATAGATTTAAGAGTATCCAAAACATATACTAAAATCAAAATCAACGCGACCCAAAAATGACACGACTAACCCGAATTGCCACCCCTAGGTCCAGGGATATATTCAGAGGAGTACTTCACCTTGGGGTGCTCCCATTCTGTTCATAAAGAAGAAGGACGAATCACTAAAGCTTTACATTTATTATAGGGAGTTAAACAAGGTCACTATATAGAACAAGTATCTGTTTCCCCATATTTATGATTTGTTCGACCAATTGAGGGGTACATCGTATTTTTCCAAGATTAATTTGTGGTTGGGGTACCATCATCTGAGGATTCGAGAGCAGGATGTTTCGAAGATAGTTTTTTTATAAGATATGGGTCATATGAATTCTTAGTTATGCCTTTTGACCTTACCAACGCACTGACGATGCTTATGGACCTAGGGAATAAGGTATTTAGGGACTTTTCAAATCAGTTTGGTTTCTTGTTCATAGATGATATATTGTTTTATTTACGGGCTGCAGATGAACATGCACAATACTTACAGATAGTCTTACAGTTGTTAAGGGACCATCATCTCTATGATAAGTTTGAGAAATGCATATTTTAGTTGAGGGAGGTTCAATTCTTGGACCACATTGTATCTAAGAGGGGGATAGCAGTGGATCCGTTAAGGGTCTCAGCAGTGATGGAGTGGGTACAACCCACTACACCTACGGAGGTACATAATATTCTTGGTTTGGTAGTGTTTTATCGTCAATTCATTAAGGGGTTATCGAAGATAGACGAGCCTTTAACGAATGTGAAAAAGAAGGATGTACCATTTTTTTAGGATGGTGCATACCAACATACTTTTGATAACTTTGAAGGTCAGTTTAACTTCGGCTTCAGTACTTTCTTTGCTTCGTTGAGGGATTAATTATAAGGTCTTTATTGATGCATTCTTGCTAGGGGTTAGAGAGGTATTGATACATGAGGAGAGGCCGATAGCTTATGCTTCCTGAAAACTTAAGCCTCATGAAGGTAATTACCCCACCCATGACTTGGAGTTGACATGGATCGTGTTTTCATTATGTATTTAGAGGCTTTATATCTTGGGGAGATATTTCAGTTGTTACACAGACTATAAAAGATTACAATATTTTTTCACATAGAGGGAGTCAAACATGAGGTAGCGACGATGGCTTAAGTTTGCGAAAGACTATTAATTTGTTATCGAGTATCATTCCAATAAGGAAAATGTAGTGGCGGATTCCTTGATCCGTAAGTCGACAGTCAAGTTAGCAGCAATGTAGAAGGCGAAGTGGAGCTTTCTTTATACTTACGTTGAGTTGTTACTTGATTTTATGGAAGTTCTTACCACCACATCCTAAGTCATCATTCGATTTGTGAAGGCACATGCAAGAGATAATATTTTCCAGTAGAAGGTCAAGTAGTTATTATCAGAGGGGGTAGAGAACTGTTCGATTAGTTCAGATGGGGAATTGACATTTCACGACAGGTTGGTAGTCCCAGAGGATGAGGAGTTACGACGAGCAGTCATGACAAAGGCACATGTGTCACATTTTTTAGTACCTCTCGATAGGGATAAGATGTACCAAAACATGAGGTACCTGTATTGGTGGGTAGGCATGAAGAAGGACATATCCATTTTTATGTCCAAGTGTGCCACATGCCAATTGGTGAAGATGGACCATCATCAACCAACAAGTGTTCTACAACCTCTAGAGATTCCGATGTGTAAATGGGAGAGCATTTCCATAAACTTTATTATTGGGTTACCTAAATCACAGTGGGGACACGATTCTATCTGGGTGATCGTTGAACGATTGATAAAGGTGGCTCACTTCTTTCCAGATCGAATATATTATACTTTAGAGCGGTTGCACTACACCCAATTCTATGCATGGTCACGACTTAGGGGCCACGGTCTAGATCCGTGACCAGCTGGTCACGGCTGAAAGTCGTGACCACATCAAACTTTGCCCTGACTAAGTCCATGACCCAGTGTGGTCATGGACGAAGTCCGTGACCACCATGGGTCACGGACCATAGATGTGACACATGCGTGACCATTATGGTGCCAAAGTTCCATCCAAACTGGTCGAGGATGTGGTCATGGTCGAAGTCCATGACCACCAAACAAAATACACACTGCCGTGGTCACGACTTTAGGCATTGACTATTCCAATTTAGGAGTCACAACTTTGGGCCGTGACAAATTGCTTATTTTCAGGCTAACGTGTTAAATTTTAAAGGGTCACAGCTCAAGGCCGTGACAAGCGTCTTTATACTAAAAACCCAAACCATTTGTTATATTTTACCTCAAACATTTCCAAACCCTAACCTTTCCCTCTCTCCGGCGGTTTTTGCGATTTCCAAACTTAAACTTTAATTTCAATCTCAATCTCAATCTCAAAGGTAACACTTCCAAACCCTAATTTTTTGTATAGAAATCTATGTGTATGTGTGTATTTATATGTATATATGTGTGTATGTATGTGTGTATACTATATATGTGTGTGTGTATTGTGTATATATATTGTGTATATGTATGTGTTTGTGTATTGTGTACTGTGTGTGTGTGTAAGAGATAATTTAAAAAAAAAAGAAAAATAGGTATATATAATTATTTCGGTAAAAATTAAAATAAATACAAATGTAGGTATACTCACACATTGTAATTATTGTGTGCGTGTGTGTATTTATGCATGTGTGTAGTGTGTATGGTTTGATATGCTATTTGGTTTATTAGAATTTTATGTGTATGGTTTGATATGCCATTATTTTTTAGGGATAATTATTAACATAATATTTGTACGTACTGTGTGTGTATACTGAGTTTTGTCATTTTGAAATCTTAGCATATAAATAAAGTAACCATAATCATCTTTAGTCTATCCACATAAGCATGGAACAAATCATACGGTTCAATTTTGTGTCTTATATGGCGAGTTGTTATTTGGATTTCACATCGGTGAGATATAACATGCATGAGATTCATGCCCTCGTACATAATAACTAATAAATTATATAGCAAAGTACTCTTAGGTCCCTTGGAAACAAATTTTATACACTAAAGGAATTTTGACAAATTTTAAACACTTAGGCCCACTAGTTCTCTTCTTGTAGAAGTCCACGCTAGTGTCATAACAAGTGGACCTAATAGTAAATTGTCCTTAAATGTTTAAAAATTGTTAACAAGGGACCTAATTGTAAATTTCCCTAAATTAAAATTGCTCTGGGTGAATAGAAGGGTAGTGATTATTCAAACCTAAATCAAACTAACCTAACTATTTAATAATTAATTAGAGCCATTATTTATAGGAATAATATTCACGCCCTCGTTCATTTTTCTCAAGAAAAATGAGTCACGGTGATAATAAATGGCAACAAGAGTGTGAACGGTTGCAATTGGACTGCACTCGTACCTCTTTCATTAATGAGCCTCATTCAGAGGGTACTCCGGTTTATTGGTATGGGAATAGGAAGATCGAACAATTTAACCACCTTGTAAACCGTGGAGTTCATCTCCAGCAAGAGTACTTGTTCAATCATATTCTATTTTCCCCACCAGAATGTTGGGATGAAGTTGTACAATATATATTTTTCATACATAATCCTGATAGAGCACTAACCTTGCTTACACTGTTAGATAAGGCAGAAAAAAATTCACCCATTATGGATAGAATTATGTACAAAGAGCATCGATGAAGATTGTGACGTCTCACGACATATGCACGTCAATCTCAATCTTGCCAATAGGCTGAAGAGGATGAGATTTGGAGTTCATGTCACTGACATCTATGTAACCATTATAAATACACTTCCTCCAAATTAGCCACGTGTAAAAATCCATAGGTTTTTAAAAATAAATCCCGACTGGATGGAGATCAGACACATTGAACTTTTATTAAAGTCTTACCATAAAAAGGTAGACTATAATATATGGTCAAAAAATTTATTTTGTTAGCTATAATTTCATATTGAACTTTAAAATTATGCATCTATTATAGATACACATTGAACTTTTATTATTTTTGTAGATAATATCAGGCGATAATGAACACAACGCTCCAACCGATGAGATGACACCACCCCAAAGAGAATTCTGATCACCAATTGGTGAGCAATACATAACTCCACCAACGATTCACTCTACTACTATGAGTTGCAGTAGGCAAGGTACTCCCATTAATCCAACAGACATGCCCAAAGTTCCTGAAACTATCGGGCCAGTTAAGAAGAAGCCTATTGGGTTCTCTCTATTGGGAAATAACCCGACAGGGGATAAGAATCACGTTCAATAGTTTAAAGCGCAATTTTTTTCCTTGGCAAAAATGAATAGGGGAGTGAGAGGAGCTGACAATTAGAACCTTGTAGATAAAGCTGTTAAAGATGATATCTATGAGCAATTCAACAAACGATTTTTATTTTTTGCAAACTCAAAAAATAAGGTTCTTTCACGGCTTACTGAACAACTCCGAACATATCAAAGAAACCTTAGGCATAATCATTTTCCTAAGGGAGCGTCAAGCTCTGATATTTTGGTGCTCAAAGACTAAATCCCCTCAAACGTTGAGATGTCAGTCAGTCAATGGAATGATTTTCTAAAAAATGAGGCAAAGGACTAAAAAATGCTGCAAAGGAAGAAAAACAAGCAGAATGGGCTAAAAAAACTGATGTCCATCGGCTTGGATCTAAATCTTATGAAGATTTGAAGAATGACTGGTTGGGCAAGATATTAGGCAGCCCAAATGAAGGAAATATACCGAATCGGGTTAACTTGCACATGCGTGCAAGACGAGATAAAGATAAGAAATTCCTTCCTCACTTGGATAAGACTCTAAAATCAATAGAGTCTATGAGTAGTTAGTCAACATCAATCCTGTTTGAACAACCTTGACAATGATACCCACGCACAGACCTTGGGGAAGGACCATAGAGGGAGGATGAGAGGTTTTGGGATGCATATGTCAAAAATAAGATTCAAACACACCGCATTTTCGTGGATAACCTTTTTACTATTAATAAACGTTTCTCGTCCAATAATGAACGTCATTCTAGGAGCGAAGGGGATGTAATGGGGCTTCAAAATGAATTGGGAGGCGTGAATGAGAAATTTTCACGAATTATGTCCCTTTTAATCTGTCGTATGCCCTGCAGCCTCAAATGCATCCTGGTTTCCCTTTACCTCCTCAAATTTTTCCTCCTTCTCCATTTCCACCATAGATGTCTATTCCTCCTTCAATATTCCCCTTCTCAGTGCCTCCGAATGTCAAAGGTCTTGGATCACCGTTAATAACCCACGGTGACTATTGTGAGAAATAATATATGAAGGACCTGAGCGGTAAAAATGTTGTTGGGGTGTGCACGCTTATTTCCACTCAAGTAGGAACTTTATTACATAGTCAGCCTTTGCAGGAGGGTGAGTGTAAGATTATGGTTGATAAAATATATAGCGGTTTTGAAGATGCTCCAGTGCACGTCGACAGTGGAGAAGGGATTGGGTTGAAAAATTATTTAAACTCTTTCATCATTTAGCCACTTTATTGTTTGATGACGATGTGGTAATATTTTTCTTATGTTGTAAAGATATCACTAGATTAATTTATTTAATTTGAGTTTAAGTGGTTGTGTATATCGTTGATTGATGTGTTCTTGTATTTAAGTTATTGCATAGTTTGATTGATTGGTGCGTTGTTGACATTATATTTGTGCTTTACTTTGATTTACACTATATTATTGCATAGTTTGTTTGATTGGAGAATTGTTGAGACTATATTAGTGCTTTACTTTGACACTATATTAGTGTTTTACTATGCAAAACGACATTTATGCAACACGATATTTATTTTATCATGTTAACACAAGACTGCAATTTGAAGATTATTAAATGGAATTTCCACAATACAAAGAGTGGATGGGGGAGACTGACCGAATAACTAATAGTTATGTTAAAAGTGTTAAAGATTTATTTAGCTACGCTTTTAAGAACCTTAAAAGTGATAAGATTCCATGTCTGTGCACCCATTGTATGAACATAAAATATAAATCTTTAGAAGATGTGGAGTTACATTTGATAAAGTGGGGAATTTGTCAAGATTATAATAAATGGACATACCATGGTGAAAAATATGTATCTTATGTTCCCGAAGAATTACCGATAATCGACCACGTAATAGAACACCAACGAGTGGAAGTGGTAAATGATTCTCCAACACATCGTCCATTGACCGACCTAATTGGTGATGTTTACGGAGTCCACCATGACCAAAATCACCAACCTATGGAGACAAATAATACGTACAATGAACAATTTGATAATAAACTATCGGGAGACAGAGAATATATACGGTTGAAAGTCGATGCAGCTAGACCGTTGTATAAAGATTGCGATGATGCTCATTCGGAATTATTTGAAATGATTGGCTTGTATAATTGTAAGAGTCATTTTAGTTTGTCTGGGAATAGCGTAATTGGAATTCTTAAGTGTGTAAAATAAATTCTCCCAAAAGAGAACACGTTACCAGACTATTATCCTACTATGAAGAAGAGATTAAAGGGTTTGGGATTGAAATTCAAATCTATTCATGCATGCAAGTATGATTGCATATTGTATCGCAACGAGAACGAAAAGAAGAATGAATGCCCAGTATGCTGTAAGCCTAGATATATCATTTGTGAGAGGGTAAAGGACAATCCTGCAAAATATCAAAATTGCTCGCAAGTCCCACGAAAAGGTTTTGAAGTATTTTTCCACTTGGGCTACGGTTGAAACGGTTTTTTACTGTACCGTGGATAGCGGAGGCCATGACTTGGCACGCTCGATGCGAGGTGGGTGGGAATCTGATGCGTCATTCGACTGATTCACTCATCTGGAAAATTTCAAACGCACAATACCATGGATTTGCAAAGGAACTACACAACGTTCATCTTACATTCTCAATCGATGTGTTTAACCCTTCTGATTATTTAAGTACTAGTCAGAGTTATCGGCCAGTTCTCATAGCGCCTTTAAGTCTTCCTTTGACATTGTGTATGAGAAAGCAGTTCAAATTATTATCTTTGTTTATACCCAGACCGAAGGCTTTAAGTGATGATATTAATATATTCTCAACACCATTATAATCGAAGAACTTAAAGAGTTATGGGAGAAAGGCGTGACGACATTCGACTCTCACAAGGGTAAAGAGTTCACACTTAAAAGCAATGGTGATGTGGGCAATCCACGACCTTCTTACTAATGGGACCTTGTCCGGTTGTAATATTCATTGTTATTATGGATGTCCCATATGTGATGAGGAAACTGAAGCCAGTTGGCTATAACATAATAGTATGGTGAGTTACAGGGGTCATCATAGATTTCTGTCGACCAGTCACCCTTTCAGGAATGACAAGTCTAACTTTTATCCTATTGGTCACGAGCACCAGATTCCACCTGCTCGACTTTCTGGTCTACAGATCGAGGAGAAGGCGGTGGCTATGACTGCAGGGAATCGGTACGTATGCAAATACCCCAAGTTTGTAAACCTGAAGCATAAAGCAAGAGGGGATCCTAACGACCCTAGTAAAGCAAAACTACAGTCCAGGAGATTAATATTTTTTTATTTTCCGTATTGGAAAGATCATCGTGTAAGGTTAAGCACCCTATATCTTTGACTGACTGAGTCTATACTATATAGGTGCTCATCTAGTTTGGAAATAGTGACAAAATTGAGTCACATCCTAGTCTACCAAAGAGCCTTAGACTCTACATATGAATTCCTCTGAAAGTACCTAAAGGTAGAACACCAACACATCACCTAGTATTGCATTTATGTGTTGCATTCTTCATAATATCGGTGTATGTGAGTTAAATCCCATTAAAATGATTTTCTATAATTTTTGGGATATTTTAAATAATTTTTAAGAATTTTTAAAATAATTTTTAGACATTTAAAATTGGATTTTATAATGTTTTGGGGTTGTTTTATAATTTCCCTAAGTTCCTAAAACTTTGCTTGGATTGAATCCAAAAGCGCTAGATAATATTGTAGGGGAAACTTGAATTATTTCACTCTTTAAAAGCACGCGTTTTTTAGCTGATCGTAGCCTTACACGTGGTGATCTTATAACGGCTAGATTTGTGTTATCTCTACCTCACATATCAGAGACTTTAGTTGAACCGTTGGATCAATCTTATCAATGGTCTTCATGTCTTCTAATTCGATCTAAGTGTTATCTATTTGAACCAATTACTTTGATCCTTTACATTTAATCCTGATCGTTGATTTGATTCAATGTTCCAGAGCCTTCCATGCTATAGTATAAATAGAACCCATACATGACATTTACAATCTTTGGATCATTTCACCTATGAGAGAAAAAAAGAGAGAAAAGAGAGAGAGAGATAGAGATAGAGAGAGAGAGAGAGAGAGAAAGAAATAAAACCCTAAACCAACTCCGACCAAATTCTCACTTGAAAATCCTTCTGTGAGTTGAGTTAGTTCGAGTTTTGAGAAGATCCATCCTCTCTAGTTCTTAATCTCTTGTCCAACTAAGTCACGTAGTCCTGATCTCATTTCTTTCATAAAAAGTTGAGATTTGAGACTCAGTGATACATATCATGTAGATATTATGGAGTTTGATTTCTTTTTCTGGAAATCTCTATATTGTTGGTTGTTTTTAAACTTTTATGCTGCTTTCAAAACCTAAACCAACAAAATCATTCTGATTTCAGTTTATGAGAATATCCAGACTTAGATCTAGTTAAGATCTTGATTGGGGATTTACACTTTCATATATTTCACATTTTGTGAAATAATTGTATATTTTCGAATAAAGAAAGCGTCTAGAATCTTAGCGCTTTTATATAGCAAGATTCCCTCTTGATCTGTGGATAAATTTAAAGATAAAAAAGTCTGAGAGTTTCAATTAAACTGAGTTAGGAAATTTCTTTTGCATATTAGAACTCTATTTGTAATTTGATAATCACTATGTCTATAATAAGTGTATGTGAGTTGCATGCATGTGTTAGGCACATCACATTACAACACGTTCACACTTCAACCCTAAAACGTGTTGGTAAAGAGATTTTGGACTTTAAGAGTCAACGTAAAGCTAAAAGGAGTGGAGTTACAAAGCTGAGAGAACATCTACAACATCAGAGCCTTGGGAGAAGTCAGAATAATCCAGAGGAGCTGATATAATTTCTAAACTTAGATTAGGTC
Organism: Sambucus nigra; assembly: GCA_949130495.1. NCBI lineage: Eukaryota > Viridiplantae > Streptophyta > Magnoliopsida > Dipsacales > Adoxaceae > Sambucus > Sambucus nigra. Next base: position 264,488,030 of record OX422211.1, on the reverse strand, counting down.
TGATTGTATGTTTAGATTGTTAAATAGTTTATAATCTGTTATTGTATTTTAGTGGATTTTTATTTTGAGGTGTAGAGACCTCCGTGGATGTTTCCCTGATTGGATGGGGTTTTACCACGTTAAAATTCCTGTGCACTTGCATACTTAATCTTCCTCTCATAACCTTTCTATTGGCGTGCTGAATTAAAACTACTTTAATTTTGGTTTTCAAAACTTGGATACATATGATCTGAAATATCTCGTTCATAAATTTTTTTATACACATCTTGTGTTGGCAGTTTGTTTTAAGAAAATAGTTTCTTCAAAAAACTGTTCGGAGCCATTTAGACTATTTAATATTGAATTCAACAACTTAAGTGGTACTTGTTCAATTGGTATCAGAGCTTTGGTTTTACAAATCCTTTTAGATCTTGAGTTTTTGAAATTATTTTCTCAAAACAAACTATGGACGAGAAATTTGAGAGATTAGGTAACCTATCCATGCCCCCTCTCTTTTATGGAACTAACTTCCCTTACTGGAAAGTGAGGATGGTTACTTTCATCCAAGGGACATTGGGAGATGATGTTTGGGATGCTATTGAAAAGGGCTATACTTTTCCTATTAAACCAACCGCTGAAGGAAATACTGTGAGGATTAGGAAGTTGCTAAGTGAATTCGCTAAAGAAGAGCAATAGACTTCCCTTAAAAATATCAAAGGCAAAAATGCCATATTCATGTCTATCAATGAACATGAATTCAAGAGGATATCTTTTTGTACTACCTCTAAGGAAGCATGGGACACCCTAGTGACTACACACAAAGGAGAAACATGTGTTAAAGCTACTAAAACCCAAATGTTAATCCAATAGTACAACACTTTAGTCATAACTGAGACTGAGTCATTTACTGACTTCTATATTAGGTTGACAGACATAGTGACTAAGCTGCATGCTAATGAGATAATCTATAATAGGAAAGAAATTGTCTTTAAAATTCTAAGGTCACTTCCACAAAAATTTGACAATAAGCGTTATGGAATTGAGGAAATGGACGATCAAAACCTTACCCCTGAACTCCTCAGTAGCAAGCTAAGAACTATGGAAATGGAATTAGAGTTTAAGAAGCAATTAATACAGAACCATGAGAAACAGTTTGCCTCCAATCTTATCTTTACCTCTAAGTTGACTAAATCTGAATGTCATTTAGCTGAAATTGACTTAAATTCTGATGAGGACTGTAATTTAGAAAGCTTGGATAACCATATTGCCTTAATGTCTAAACATTTTAAGAAAATTGTGAAATTCAGAAATAAAATTGAAAATAGACAAGTTAAACATACCTATCCAAACAACACTAATAATAGGGCTCATGAGAAAAGACTTGACAACAAACCTAGCAGAGACCTTAAGAACACTGAATGCTATAGATGTGGCAAGTTAGGACACTTAGCCAATGACTATTGAGTTAATTTGAACAAGAACAAGAATACTAGGGCTAACTTTTGCAAGACATGGGATGACTCAAGTGAATCAGAAACTGATGAACTTGAGTCATCTAATACTTATGACCCACGTATGTCCTTCTTTGCTAAAATCATATACACTGATGACAAGAAATCTGATCATGTTATGTTAAATGGTGCTATCTCTACGAATTTGTCTGCTTTGTTACTTGAGAATGCTGATAATGCTTCAAACGTGGTGTGTGTGAGTCAAAGGGAATGATCTATTATTGATGCCATTGGTTATGTGAGTTCTAAAAATGAATCGCTAGGGGACACTGTACACTGCACACTTAGTGACTTTGATAATGAGCACATTCCTGACATTCACACACTGCACACAAAAACTCTCAAGAAAAGTACTATACTTGAAAAGATTGTCAAATACCTCACATAGAAGATAGAGACCCTAAGTCATATGGTCAAACAAAATGCTGAAGAGTACACTTCTCAATGTCTAACTCTTGAGAATAAAACTAAAACTTTTGAACAAAAACTGAAAGTGTTATCTGACTCAAATGAAATTCTAGAAAATAAATACAAAGGAACGTTGTTAGAATTGGAACAAACAGAAGAAAAGACATTGAAGGTCTTAAAAAAGTTTGCTAAATTTGAAAATAACTCTAAATGTTTTGAAGACTGTGTTGCTGAAAGTAAGACAAATTTTGATGACAAAACTGGAATAGGCTTTTGCCCCAACAATTCCAAGCAAACAAAACCTATCAAGTTGTGTCTGGTGGCAAAAGACCTGTTGAAACTTGTCTAGACTTTCAAATTTTAAAAAATAATTTTGACTCGAAACAACTAAAGTTAGACATTGGTGAATCAAGTAACTCTAAGCATAATGTTGAACATAAGGATAAATATGTCTGCCCTCCTATTAGACAAACTGATTCATCATTTCATCCAGTGCCACCTAGGAACAAGACTAGAGCTTAAAACTTAGACAAACCGTTGAATAACAATTTTCCTAAGGTTAAGAATTCTATGAACCATCTTTACTGCTCCTATTGTGATGTTTATGGACATTATCTTGATGGTTGCTACTCTAAATGTCTATATAAACCAGTCTATAACTCTCCTGTTTACCATAACTTCAACTATTCTAGGATAAACCGAAACAATTATGTCCTACCTAGACAGCCGGATAAGATTTCTAATTATCGAAATAGGAAGAGAAAAATAAATACTAAAAAACCATCAACAACAAGGAATCTTATATTCTTTTCTAAACCAAATGCTCGAACTATCTATAATCCTCATAAACCTGCGTAAAAATATTTTAAAGAAAAGATAGAAGCTCGCAAGTTTTATTAAATACGAGCTAATAAGCACAAATTGAAAACTAGAGCAATTTGGGTTAAAAAAGATGATCTATTACCTTAGATGAAATGCAACATTATGACTAGTGCTTTTAAAGATGAACGTACAACATCTGGATGGTATTTAGACTCTGGATGTTCCAAACACATAACCGGGGATGATACCAAACTTTCAAAGAAAACTAACTTCTCCGAAGGAAAAGTCTTGTTTGAAGATAATGTATCAGCCTAGATCATTATTAAATGAACACTTTATGAAGAAGGATTACCTATTCTTGAGGATGTTCTCTTGGTAAAAGGTCTTAAAGGTAATTTACTAAGTATATCGCAGTTTTGTGACTCCAACCATACAGTCACATTTTCAAAGAACAATTGAAAAATTTTAAATGAAAAAGGTGATTGCATTATTAAAGGACTCCGTACTCCAGATAACTATTATACAGTCAATCCAAGTACAGAGGTTTATAACATTGCCAGAATGGATGACAATGAGATATGGCATAACAGGTTGGGTCACATTAATTATGATAGTCTTAGTAAATTATGCTCCCAAGAGATAGTTAGAGGTCTTCCTAAGATCAAATAAATTTCAAACATCATATGTGGTCCCTGTTAAGAAGGAAAAAATATTAAGGCTCCCCATAGGGATGGAAATTTAACCCGACTCATAGGAGTCCCGCCCTACCCTGACCCTAATGGGGAGGATTTTAAAACCCGATTAATGAATTAGGAGCGGGTATGGGTTTTTGAAAAAAATCCATTTATTAAATGGGGCGGGTTAGGAGTTAAGTTAAATAAAACCACCCCGCCCCGACCCAACCCGTTTAAGTATCCCTACATAATTATCCTTTATATGTATGTTAATTACAATTAAACCACACACACAAACACACATAAACTAAAAAAAACTTTATTTATAAGTTAATTTATTAAAATATCTATGTGAAAACATGAATTGAGAATTGGAGTATTATCTCACATATTGAAATACGAACCGTTATAGTCCTCTAAGACTATAATGTAATAATTTCATTTTACTATTTTATATTAACCCAACCCGTTGGAGCCCCGTCCCGCCTCGTTTATTAAATGGGGCAGGTTAAGAGTTAATTTAAATAAAAACCAACCCGCCTCGCCCCTCCCGATTTGTTAAATGGGGCGGGTTAGGATTTTGCCAAACCTGCCTTGTTGCCATCCCTAACTCCCCACAAGAAAGTTAAAGAAGTTATATCCTCTAAACCTTTAGAACTCATCCATATGGACCTAATGGGTCCTTCTCGTACTATTAGTCTTTGTGGCTATAGTTATAGTTATGGTTGATGACTTCACTCGATTTACCTGGGTTGCCTTTTTAAAACACAAGTCGGAAACTTTCCATAAGTTTTTGAAAATCTTAGTTCGTATAGAAAATGAAAAGGATTCGGAAGTAGATAGAATTCGTAGTGATAGAGGAGGTGAATTGATAGATTACGGTGTCATCGAATACTGTGATTATAATGGTTACAAACACGAATTTAGTTCCCTTAAGACACCTCAACAAAATGGAATTGTTGAGCGTAAACATAACACTCTTCAAGAAATGGCCCGTGTGATGATTCATGCGAAGAACCTACCTAAATATTTCTGGGTAGAATCCATTCGTACAGCCTGTCACATAATCAATCGAGTTTATCAAAGGAAAAATACGAAATATAAATCCTATGAACTTTGGTATGGAAAGAAACCTAACCTAAAATTCCTTAGAACCTTTGTAGGACTTTTTATATATGTAAGGGCAAAGAACATCTGTCTAAATTCGAAACTAGAGGAGATAATGCTATTTTCTTAGGATATTCTCCAAATAGTAGAGCTTACCGTGTCTACAATCTGCGTACCAAAACCTCGATGGAATCCATTAATGTGGTTATAAGTGACACTAATGTAGAGAGTAAGATCAAAGTAATAACTATAGTGTATGAATCAGAAAATATTTTAACTTATGATTATCCAGAGATAAATAAGTCCTTACCAACTGAGACCCCTGAAGTGCCTAACTGGGTTTCTAAAGATCATCCTTTAGATAATGTAGTTGGTAATCCTACCGAGCCAGTTCGTACAAGATCCCAACTACGTATTCTTGCTCGTTATGCATGCTTTGTTTCTCTTATAGAACCAAAGAATGTTAATACAACACTGAATGACCCATTGTGGATAAGTGCTATGTAGGAGTAACTTCTTTAATTTATCATTCATGATGTATGGTATCTTGTACCCCGACTTGAAAATAAAAGGGTTATCGGCACACGTTGGATTTTCAAAAAATAAAACAGATGAATCTGGGATGATTATTCGGAATAAAGATAGATTAGTTGCCCAGGGCTACTCTTGAATTGAAGGAATATATTTTGAGGAAATTTTTGCTCCTGTCACTCGCCTTGAGTCTGTTCGCTTACTCTTTGCAATAGCTTGTTATTTGCAGTTCACACTTTATCAAATGGATGTTAAATCTGCTTTTCTTAATGGCATCTTGACTGAAGAGACCTACGTAGAACAACCCAAAGGGTTCATTGACCCACATCATCCAAATCACGTCTACCGTCTTAAGAAAGCTCTTTATGGGTTAAAACAAGCTCCTAGGGCTAGGTATGCGCATCTATCTACCTTTCTTCTAAACAACGGTTTTAAATGAAGAGGGAATGATCAAATGCCTTTTGTCAAACATTTTGACAGAAACATTACCATAGCCTAAGTATATGTAGACGATATCATTTTTGGATCTACCTCCCCTACAAATGTCAAAAGTTTTTCTGACATTATGCATACAGAATTCCATATGTCACATATGGGGGAGTTACAATTATTCTTAGGACTCCAAGTTAAGCAAAATTCAGATGGATTATTTTTATTGCAATCTAAATCCGCTTTAGAGATTGTCAAGAAGTTTGGACTATAAACAACAAAAGAATCTAGGACTCCTATGAGTACTTTTCTCAAATTTTCAAAAGATGAGAATGGTAAATCTATCGATTCTACCTTATACCGTAGCATGATAGGAAGATTACTTTACCTTACTGCCTCACGTGCTGATATTATGTAATCTATTTGCGCGTGTGTCCGATATAAAACAATCCTAAAGAGAGTCATTTATTATGCTTTAAAATAATTATCAAATACATTAAAGGCACTCTAAATTTAGGACTTTAGTACACTAAAGACACTTCTCGTACTATAGTAGGATACACCGATGCTAATTGGGCTAGGTGTTCCGATGATAGTAAGAGTACTTCAGGAGCATGTTACTACATCGGTAACAATTTGGTAGGATGGAGTAGTAAGAAACAAAACTGCACTTCCTTATCTACTGCCGAATCCGAATATATTGCCGCAGGAAGTTGTTGTGCTCAATTATTTTGGCTAAAAAAATGCTGAAAGATTACGGTATAACTGAAGATAAGTTACATCTCTATTATGACAATCAAAGCGCGATTAATATTTCTAAAGATACAGTTGAACGCTCTCATGCCAAACATATTAAAGTCGGATATCATTTCATACTCGAGTTAGATGAATCTAAGGAATTAGAAATTAATTACCTACCTACTGAATTGTAATTAGATGACTTATTTACTAAGCCATTGGATTATCTTCGATTTGAATCTTTACGCAAATCTATTGGTATGGTTATGGCAGAATAATGATTTATTGTTTCATACTTGTTTTCTTTGCCCTTTGTCCATTTGAGACAAAATGGGGGAGACATTTGAGTCTACTTGAACTTTCTTGCTGTATTCTCAATTAAAAAGCTTGATCTTGGTTATCTCACTTTCAGGAATCAGTACCTTCATTTATATCAGAATTTTGATAGGGTATTGATCTATAACTAGTTGAGTTATGTAATTTTCATTTCTAGGATATTGGGTAGATAAAATTTTTGTATATGAATAGGATTTTCTTATTTATTTTGTATCCCTACGAGTCCTCGATGATTCAAAGGAGATTTTATCTCATATTTCCAAAGGGGGAGATTGAAGCACCCTATATCTTTGACTCACTTGAGTCTATACTATATAGGTGCTCATCTAGTTTGAAAATAGTGAAAAAATTGAGTCATATCCTAGCCTACCAATGAACCTCAGACTCTACATATGAATTCCTCTGAAAGTACTTAAAGGTAGAACACCAACACATCAACCAGGATTGCATTTATGTGTTGCATTCTTCATAATATGGGTGTGTGTGAGTTAAATCCCATTAAAATGATTTTCTACAATTTTGGGATATTTTAAATAATTTTTAGGAATTTTTAAAATAATTTTTAGACATTTAAAATTGAATTTTATAATGTTTTGGGGATGTTTTATAATTTCCCTAAGTTCCTAAAACTTTGCTTGGGTAGAATCCAAAAGTGCTAGATAATATTGTGGGGGAAAATTAAATTATTTTAATCTTCAAAAGCACGCGTTTTTCATTTGATCGTAACCTTACACATGGTGATCGTATAACGGCTAGATCTGTGTTTTCTCTACCTCTCATATCAGAAACTTCAGTTGAACCGTTGGATCAATCTTATAAATGGTCATCATGTCTTCTAATTCGATCCAAGTGTTATCTATTTGAACCAATGAGAGTGTTTTTAAAAGCGGTGCATAGTCAGTCGTTAGATTTACTTCGATCCTTTACATTCAATCCTGATCATTGATTTGGTTTGATGTTCCAAAGCCTTCCATGCTCTAGTATAAATAGAACCCATACGTGCAACGTTTACAATCTTTGGATCATTTCACCTCTGAGAAAAAAAAATAGAAGAGAGAGAGAGAGAGATAAAACCCTAAACAAACTCCGACCAAATTCTCACCTGAAAACCCTTATGTGAGTTGAGTTAGTTCGAGTTTTGAGAAGATCCATCCTTTCTAGTTCTTAATCTCTTGTCCAAATAAGTCACGTAGTCCTAATCTCATTTTCTTTCATAAAAAGTTGAGATTTGAAACTCGGTGATACGTATCACGTAGATATTACTGAGTTTGATTTCTTCCTTGAGAAATCTCTATATTGTTCGTTGTTTTTAAACTTTGATGTTGCTTTCAAAACCTAAACCAACAAAATCATTTCTGATTTCAGTTTCTAAGAATATTTAGACTTAGATATAGTTAAGATTTTGATTGGGGATTTACACTTTCATATATTTCACATTTGGTGAAATAACTCTATATTTTTTAATAAAGAAAGTGTGTAGGATCTTGGCTCTTTTATGTATCAAGACTCTCTCTTGATCTGTGGATAAAGTTAAAGATAAAAAAGTTTAAGAGTTTTGATCAAATTGAGTTCGGAAATTTCTTTTGCATATTAGAACTCTGTTTGTAATTTGATAACCATTCTGTCTGTAATAAGTGTGTGTGCATTGCTTGCATGTGTTAGGCACATCACATCACAAAACTTTCACACTACAACACTAAAACGTGTTGGTAGAGAGATTTTGGACGTTAAGAGTCGACGTAAAGCTAAAAGGAGTGGAGTTACAAAGCTGGGAGAAATTCTATAACATTAGAGCCTTGGGATAAGTCATAATAATCCAGAGGAGCTGGTATAATGTCTGAACTTAGATTAGGTCTAATTGTGTGTTTATATTTTTAAATAGTTTGTAATCTGTTACTTTATTTTAGTGGATTTTTGTTTTGAGGTATAGAGACCTTCGTGGATGTTTCCCCAATTGGGTAGGGTTTTACCACGTTAAAATTCTTGTGCATTACGTACTTAATCTTCCTCTCATCACCTTTTTATTGGTGTGCTGATTTAAAACTGTTTTAGTTTTGGTTTTCAAAACTTGGATACATAATATCTGAAATATCTCGTTCATAAATATTTTTTATACACATCTTATGTTCGCAGTTTTTTTAAGAAAAGAGTTTCTTCAAAAAACAGTTCGGAACCATTTAGATTGTTTATTCTTGAATTAAACAACTTAAGTGATATTTTTCATAAGGCATGTAATTGATGTGATGCATACAGAGAAGAATGTTGGAGAACATCTAATAGGAACATGTCTGGGTGGATCTCATTCCAAAAATGGAGAGCGGGCCCGTCTAAATCTACACAATATGACGATAAAGAACAAACTCTGGTTAAAAAATGATCTTGCAATAGGAAGAATTTCTACCCCTCCGCCTGCTTTCACTTTGACTACTAGTGAGAATAAGATTCTCTTAGACACGTTGTTCAACTTGAACTCCAACGGGCTAATCTGGTAATTTACATAGTGTAGTAAGCTACCAAACAAATGACTTAAAACAGTGCAAGCCTCACAAGTAACATGTAATCATCCAATTAATCCCTCTGTTATTTCGACATTACTTCTCTGCACACAAAGATCTCTATCGGGAAATTATGCAAATTAGTTTGTGTTTTACTCTACTTTGTAACAAAATGGTAAACACAAGGCACATTAAAGCTGCAAAATCAACTTTAGGAGAGACAGTTTGTGTAATATAGAAATATTTTCCTCAATCGTTCTTCGATATTAACATCCACTTGCTTGTGTATTTATGGAATGAAGCTTTATTATGTGACCCCGTTAGGTATTGTTAGATGTATCCTTTGGTGAGCTTCATGGAAACCTCCAAAGATTGTGTAAAGAATATACGAAATATTAGAGGGTCAATTGCTGAAGAATACATAATTATGGAATCATTGTTATACGCTAGGGAATATAAGCTCGAACAAGAGGTGGGGAGGTTCATTCCTCGTGAAGGAGTGATCGAGGAACCTGACGACGAGTTTGAGGATGAATTACTGTTTGGGAACTGTTGAGAAATGGTCTATGTCATCTTATAGGCATCAACAGGAACCCTAAAGAGGTGAAACTCACATATATACAATACGATCAAATAACTCGTTATGTCTTCGAATCGCAAGATGAAGTCGAAGAGTGGAGAGAGTGAGTATCTACTGAATTCTTCTTCTTTGATTATATGTATTTTATATTTTATGATCTAAACTCTACAATTTACCCATAGGGTTACCAGAAAAAAATTTCCCAAAATCAAAGGAGAAATTTCACAATAACTGATTTTAGGTCATGGGCATCAAAAGAGATAAATTTCACATTTTATGTGAGCGGTTATTTACTCGTGTGTGATAAAATGATGATCTGAAAGGGTGAAAAGATAAAATAACCACAAAATGGCCCCGTAAGAGACATGAACACCTCACACGAGACCAATGTAACCTCCAGGAATCGACCGCGTAGTCACGAGATACCGATTTGAGAGCACGACCAAAATTTTCAAACTATTAAACTTATGCTTAAAAACATGCCATCAAATGGAGAATATATAAAATAATCACAAAACGACCCCGTAAGAGGCACGAACACCTTGTACGAGACAAATATAATCCACAGGGACCGAATTCATATCATGGTACCCCCGATTTGAGAGAACGACCAAAATTTTCAAACTATAAGACTTAGGCTTAAAAACATGCCGAAAAGGATGAAAAAGTAAAACAACCATAAAAAGAACCTGTAAGAGACACGAACATCTCTCACGGGACCGGTATAACCCGCAGGAACTGATAGCGAAGTCACGGGACCCTCGGTTTGAGAGCACAACCAAAATTTGAAAATTATTAGACTTAAGCTTAGAAACATGCCATCAAAGGGTGAAAATGTAAAACAACCACAAAACGGTCCCATAAGAGGCACGAACACCTCACACGGAGCCAATGTAATTCGTAGGAATCGACTGTGTAGTCACGGGACCCCCGGTTTGAGAGCACGAGAAAAATTTACAAACTGTTAGACTTAGGCTTAAAACATACCGTCAAAGGGTGAAAATATAAAACAACCACAAAACGGCCCCTTAAGAGGCACAACCACCTCGGACGGGACCAATGTAACCAGCGAGAACTGCCTGTGTAGTTAGGAATCCCTGGTTTGAGAGCACGACCAAAATTGGAAACTGTTAGACTTGGGAATAAGGGTGAAAACGTAAAAAAGCCCCGTAAGAGGTATGGACACCTCCCACGGGACCAATGTAACCCGTAGGAACTAACCTCGTAGTCACGAGACCCATGGTTTGAGAGCATGACCAAAATTTGGAAAATATCTAGATTTAGTCTTAAAAACATACCGTCAAAGGGAGAAAATGTAAAATAACCACAAAACGGCCCCGTAAGACGCACAAACACCTCGCACAAGACCAATATAACCCTCAGTAATTGATTGCGGAGTCACGGGATCCCAGGTTTGAGAGAAAGACCAAAATTTGCAAACTATTAGACTTAGGCTTAAAAATATGGCATCAAAGGGTGAAAACATAAAATAGCTACAAAACAGCCCCATAAGCGGCACGAAGGCCTCCCACGGGACCAATATAACTCGCAGGAACCGACCATATAGTCACGAGACCCCTGGTTTGAGAGCATGACCAAAATTTGTAAAATATCTAAAAATAGGCATAAAAACATGCCGTCAAAGGGTGAAAATGTAAAACAACCATAAAATGCCCTGTAAGAGGCACGATCACCTCTCACGGACATTTGTAACCCCCAGGAACCAACCGCGTAGTCATGAAACCCCCGGTTTGAGAGCACGACCAAAATTTGCAAGTTGTTAGAATTAGGCTTAAAAACATGTCGTCAAAGGGTGAAAGCATAAAACAACCACAAAACAGCCCTGTAAGAGGCACGAACACCTCGCACGGGACCAATGTAACTCGCAGAAACCGACCACATAATCACAGGACCCTGGTTTGAGAGCACGACCAAAATTTGTAAACTCTTAGGCTTAGGATTAAAAACATGCCATCAAAGAGTGAAAATCTAAAACGACCACAAAACAACACCATAAGAGTCACGAACACCTCGTACGGGACCAATGTAACCTACAAGAACCGACTGCGTAGTCACGGGACCACCCGATTGTAGAACATGACCAAAATTTAAAAAATATCTAGACTTAGGGTTAAAAACATGCCGTAAAAGGGTGAAAATATAAAATAGCCACAAAACGGCACTGTAAAAGGCACGAACACCTCGCACGGGACAAATGTAACCCGTAGGAACCGATCTCGTAGTCATGAGACCCTCAATTTGAAAGTGAGACCAAAATTTCCAAATATGTAGACTTAGACTTAAAAATATGCCTCAAAGGGTGAAAGCATAAAACAACCACAAAACGGCACTATAAGAGGTACGAACACGTCACACGAGAATAATGTAACCCGCAAGAACCGACCACGTAGACTCGGGACCCTCGATTTGAGAGCATGACCAAAATTTGCAAAATATCTAGACTTAGATTTAAAAACATGCCATCAAAGGTTGAAAGCGTAAAATATCTACAAAACTACCCTGTAAGAGTCACGAACACCTCGCACAGGACCAATGTAAGCCACAAGAACTAAATGCATAATCATGGGACCCCCGATTTAAAAGTATGATCGAAATTTGCAAACTATTAGACTTATACTTAAAAACATGCAGTCAAATCGTGAAAATGTAAAACAATCCTGTAAGAGGCATGAACATCTCTCACAGGACTAGTGTAACCCGCTGAAACTGAATACGTAGTCATGGGACCCTCGATTTGAGATCATGACCAAAATTTGCAAATTATTAGACTTAGACTTAAAAACATGCCATCAAAGGGTGAAAATGTAAAACAACCACAAATTGACCCTGTAAGAGGCACGGATACCTCGTACAAGACCAATGTAACCCGTAGGAATTGACTATGTAGTCACGGGACCCCCGATTTAAGAGCACGAGCAAAATTTACAAACTGTTAGACTTAGGCTTAAAAATATGATGTCAAAGGGTAAAAGTATAAAATAACCACAAAACAGCCCCGTAAGAGGCACAAACACCTCGCATGGTACCAATGTAACCCACAGGAATTAACCCCATAGTCACAGGATCCCTAGTTTGTGAGCACAATCAAAATTTGTAAATTGTTAGACGTAGGCTTAAAAACATGTCGTCAAAGGATGAAAATGTAAAATGACATCGTAAGAGGCACGAACACCTCCCACCGGACCAATGTAACCCGCAAACACTAACCTTATAGTCGTAGGGCCCCCGATTTGAGAGCATGAGCCAAAATTGAAAAATATCTAGATTTAGGCTTAAAAACATACCGTCAATGGGTGAAAACATAAAACAACCATAAAACGGTCCCGTAAGAGGCATGAATACCTCCCACATGACCAATGTAACCCTCATGAACTAATCGCGTAGTCACGGGACCCCCGATTTAAGAGCACGATCAAAATTTCAAATTGTTAGACTTAGACTTAAAAACATGCCGTCAAAGGGTGAAAATATAAAATAGTCATAAAACGACCCCAAAAGCAGCACGGACACCTCGCACAGGACCAATGTAACCCACTGGAACCGACTGCGTAGTCACTTTGCAAAATATCTAAACTTAGGCTTAAAAACATGCTGTCAAAGAGTGAAAATATAAAACAACCAAAAAAGGCCCCGTAAGAGGCACGATCACCTTTTACGGGACCAATGTAACCCCCTGGAACCGACTGCATAATCACGGGACTCTCGGTTTGAGAGCATAACCAAAATTTATAAGCTATTAAACCGAGACTTAAAAACATGTTGTCTAAGGGTAAAAGCATAAAACAACTACAAAACGGTCCCGTAAGAGGCACGAACACCTCGTATGGGACCAATGTAACCCGCAGGACCCGACCGCGTAATCACAGGACCCTAATTTGAGAGCATGACCAAAATTTGCAAACAATTAGACTTAGGCTTAAAAACATGCTGTTAAAGGGTGAAAATGTAAAACAACCACAGTACAACCCCGTAAAAGGTATGAACACCTCGCACAGGACCAATGTAACCCAGAGGAATCAACTGCGTAGTCACGGAACCCCCGGTTTGATAGCACAACCAAAATTTTAAAAAATCTAGACTTAGGCTTAAAAACATATCGTCAAAGCGTGAAAATATAAAACAATCACAAAACGGCCTCATACGAGGCACGGACACCTCGCACGGGACCACTATAATCCATAGGAACCGATCGTATAGTCACGGGACCCCCGATTTGTGTGCACGACCAAAATTTCCAAATATCTAGACTTACGCTTAAAAACATGCCATCAAAGGGTGAAAATGTAAAAGAACCACAAAACGGTCACATAAGAGTCATGAACACCTCGTACGGGAATGTAACCCACAGAAACTGATCGCGTAGTCACGGGAGCCCCGGTTTGAGAGCACGACCAAAATTTGCAAACTATTAGGCTTAGGCTTAAAAACAGGCCGTCATAGGATAAAAATATAAAACAACCATAAAACGACCCCGTAAGAGGCATGAACACCTCACATGGGACCAATGTACCCCACAAGAACCAATCGTGTAGTCACAAGATCCCCAGTTTGAGAGCACGACCAAAATTTTCAAACTGTTAGACTTAGGCTTATAGACATGCCGTCAAAGTTATAAAGCATAAAACAACCACAAAACAGTTCCGTAAGAGGCATGTGCACCTCGAATGGTACCAATGTAACCCACAGGAACCAATCGCGTTGTCACGGGGCTCTCAATTTGAGAGCCCTACCAAAATTTACAAACTGTTAGACTTAGTCTTATAAATATGTCGTCAAAGGGTGAAAACGTTGAATCGGGCCATGACCAGAGCCACAACTATTTTTATTTAAAAAATAAAATTGGTCACGGATTCGGGCCATGACCATGTTTTATGCCGATAAAATAGTGGGTCTAGGATTTAGGCCGTGGCCATATCCTAACCATCCTGGGCCGTGACCAATTGTGGTGGTCAGGAATTTGGGTCATGACCACCGAAAATGGTCTTCCCCAAATTGATCACAGATAAAATCTATGACCCACCACCAATGGTCACGGATTTGGGCCATGACCATATGCAGTATTTGGTGTAGTGTTGTGGTGTTGCATGGTGTACGACTTAATATTTTGTCAGATAGGTAGAAGACTATTGTGTCCTACTTTTGGTGGAGTTTTCAGCAGGCATTGGGGGCAGAGTTGAGGTTGAGTACCTCATATTACCCACAGACGGATGACCAGACAATGAGGGTAAATTTAATATTAGAGGACATGCTGCAGATGTGTATTTTGGACTTCAAAGGTAGTTAGGAGAAATAATTACCGTCGGTGGAGTTTGCTTATAACAATAGTTACCAATTTACTATTAGGATGGTAATTTTCGAGGCATTGTATGAGAGGCCTTGTCATTCACCCTCTTATTGGTTAGAAGTGGGAGAGAACAAACTTCTTGGACTGGAGTTCATTTAGGATACTTCGAAGAAGGTGGAGATGCCTTGGGTTAGGATTCAAATATGGTGATGCAGATAGGAGGCACTTGGATTTTGAGGTTGCTAATCATGTGCTAATTGAGGTATCTCCCATGAAGATAGTTATGCAATTTGGGAAGAAAGGGGGGTTGGCTCCCTGATATGTGGGACCATTCCCCATTATTCAGAAGATTGGAACATTAGCGTAATAATTAGCTTTGTCGAATCATTTGTAGATGATCCATGATGTTTTCCATATTTCAACATTATGGATATTTACTAGAGATGAGGTAGCTTACCAGCACATTAATCTTGATGAAATAGAGATTTATATTGATGCGAGTTACGAGGAGATAATGGTAGCTATTCTTGACCGTAGGGAGCCTACACTTCGTTCTAAGGTTGTTCCTTTAGTACGCGTAGAGTGGGGACACCACAACGAGGATAAGTTTATGTGGAAGAGAGAGGATGGCATGCGAAAGAAGTATCTGTAACTCTTCGAGCCAAATATGTTTCGAATTCTAAGGATGAAAATCCGTTATAAGGAAAGGAAAACATAACACCCCATGTTTTTATAATAATTCAATTTGTAAATTTCAAAATAAATAAAGTTTATGAAAAAATTTCTTGAATGTGATATGCATGATTATGTGATTCATTTATGCCAAATGTGTATATTCGTAGATAATTAGATTGCATGTTACTTGAATTAATATTATGTCTTTATTAAGCATAATAAAATGTGTAAATTTTAGTAAACATTGTTTGGGCGTATTATGGAGTGAATTGGGAACTTGTTTAGGCATTTTAAACATGTTAAGTTGGGCTCGAGGATAGGTATACACTTAAGGGAGATTTTGGACCAATCCGGGTACTGTTTCAGGGTTGTTTGGGGTAAAAAATAGGGGTTTAATAGGGGATACGAGATTAAGGTTTAAATTAGGTTCATAAACACACATCCCATCCATATTAGAGTTTCCCTAGGAGCCCCACACCCTCTGGAGGAAGTTACTAAGGTTGGAGAGGAAGGTAAGAACAAGATTCAAAAGAGGAGGCTCACACCATCAATTTAAGGCAAGAATTTTATTGCTAAACTAATTATAATTTCGTTCTTGATTCATATGAATACTTTTTCATACCAATTTCGGGATACAAGTTGATTTGGTGATTGAAAATAAATGGATTTGAATCTAGGATGTCTAGAACTAATATGAAAATAATTATGTTTTGAGAATTAAACACTTTAGTGACAACCTGAAATTGATACCGTGTTATTGGGAAATCTACTACTAGAATCCATGTGATAGGATTTATGTTTATAGATGATTTCAAATCAGATGTGGAGTTTAATAATCATATATTTTTTAAATAAAAGTTCTGATCTTGATTGGGTTAGACAAACTCTAATGTTTATATTTAATTTCTTGAAAATTAGGGGGGGAGGGGGGAGGGGGGAGGGAGGGACTAGAACGCCCCGACCTGAATTTGGGTCATCGTTGGGTTAACCTGCACCGAATCAAGGAGTTAAAGAGGAGGGGAAAAGTTAAGTTTTATTATTTCTATTGCACCATTTGTTAACGATTAAATTACCTGTTTTAATTTGAGAAAACATATTACCACTTTAAGTAATTAAGTTAATCAATAAGGTTTATTTATGAAAATACGTTTAATATAACAATACTAAATAAATAAGAAATAAATCATAGTTGTCCCTGTATTATTATATTACATGGATAAAGGCCCAAATAAAATGGTAAAATGTCCCAATTCCACTATTTCATAAGATAATTTAAATAAAATGATAGAGCCTTTAATAATGATGACGACCCTCAAGGGCCATATCGACGTCCTTTCCAACATCCCTACTCGATGTACCTGGGGTGTGGGTGGGGATTTTTACATAAACGACAAGGGTAAGCGAACGCTCAACATGGTGGGTAATACTAAGCTATACGTTTTCTATAAAAAATACGATATATATAACATGTATTTTATATAATTTCAAAAACGTTTAGAAATTTAGCTAGTATTATTGCAACTACCACGCAATGCACCTAAGCGATGTGCTCATACTCACACTTAGCCATTTCATACCACCCTTTACCGGGTCTCGAGACTAATTAATCATATTTTATTCCTTAGTCTTTTTTTTATCCTTCTCATTAGGTTGTCTCATCTATATTTTTTTAAGCACAACCATAGCCATTTCATTTCTATTATGTTTTCTTGAAATGTTCCAAATATCCACATACTTTAATGGGATTTAAACCAACGGCTATGCTACCATATGCTCTGGATAGTGATTTTAGGTCTTTCACCTCGGACTCGGGCCCTTTTTCATTATTCCCGGTGTCATCCAAGTCCATATTAATGTATTTTAACATTTTTGTCAGTATCCACATTATTTCGTCATTTTTACCGTTTTTATCACTTCTATAGGTCGTTTCACCATTTTGTATTGTCTACATGTCATTTTATTTACTTCATCCATTTTTCACAAAAAACGACCAATAAGGTCTAATGAGGAAGTCCGATCATTAGGACCCTCAATTTTATCAAAATTGTCGTTTTATCCTTTTATTCATCGTAACCTCGTGAAAACATACTTAATTCATTATGGCATTAGAAATCGTCATATTTGATTAAAAATTATTTTTTATGATTTTATGTTCAAAAATCTTATTTCATCATTTTATGGTCAAACCACATCAAATATATTTAATCATTTGAAGGTTAGTTTAGCAAAATGTCCATTATCTTGCCCTATTGTCACATGTGGTATCAAACATTATTTTTCTTCATTCTTAACAACATTTATAGCACATTTAAGGGTTGTTTTTCCAAACTTTCTTGCTTTCTCATGAAATCCATCTTAAACTTCATTTATCATGTCTAGATGTCATCTACCAATATACTACATGTTTCTACACATGTTTGGGAGGATTTCAAGCCTAGAAACCCTTAAATATGAATCTAAACAAGATATTAACTTGAGTTTACATTTTACATGCTTACGCTTTATCTTTCAAGGTCAAAATACTATTTGTTCTTAAAAACCCATTTAGGTCTTGTTTTCTTAAAAACTCCATTTTTTCAATAATTAAACATACTAGAAGATATTTTCGTTTATAACATTTAATCATATTCTAGCATGCATTCTATATATATTCATATCCTCAAACCTTGAAAACTTAAAGAGTAAAACCCTACCTTGAGCTTTGAAGAGGAGAATAAGGAAAAAGATGAAGAAAAAAGCTCTAAACTCCAAGAATATTCCAAAAGCTCCCCAAAGCTAGGTTGGATGCTCTTAGTTGCTCAACTCAACCCGGCTTCTACCTTAACAAGGCTTGTAGTGGAAGAATAAGGCTTGAAAATGGGTAAAAATGTTGTAATAAGGTGTAAGTGTGAAAGACTACGGCTTGAAGAGGGAGGGAAAGTCTTGAAACTAGAGAGAGAAAGAGATTGTGGCTGATAAAAAATGGGTAGGAATGAACCCCAACCCTTATCTCTCTTAAATAACCCATAACACCCACCAAAGCCTTTACCCATTAGATACCCACATGCCCAACCCATTTTTATGATCCTCCATAACTAGATCTTGACAGCTCAAAGATCTAAGAGCCCATATTTTGACAACACACAAGAAAAGGCCGAATTTTAATTTTTTTGAATAGATCGTTTGGACAAAAATTAATCTCGTTCAAACTAGGTTACACTTGTCATTCAAATGGCATTCAAACCAGCATCTAATAAGGTTGATTTTTGAGGCAGAGATTATGTCATTCGAAGGTCATTGGATGCCTGTTCAAACGAGATAAGGATCTCGTTCGAACGACTGAACTAAAATTCCATTTTAATTTTTGGCATTCAATTCTCAATTAATTTCACAAAGGCTATAATAACATTCAAATATAAACAATAATGCATATATTATTAGTTTAAGGCCCAGAGGGTCCTCTATAATCGCAACTTACACGGGAAAGGGATAAAGTCTCGGGCATGGATGTTACAGGGACCATACATAAATTGGCTAGATAAAGAAGTAATCATGTTTTCTTTACCATAATGGGATTATAATTCTTGAAATGGAAGGGGATAAAACCTTAAAAATGAATTTGGATTTTGGGGAATGAAACACGAATAGGAAAGCATAGTAGATCTGGGCTTGTATCGTAAATTGAATCGATTTGACCAGACAAATCAATTCGGCTCTCGGAGGTGAATCGATTCGGCTCCTTGGCTAGGTCAAGGCTTAGCCTTATGAATTGGCTACATAATTATATATTAGTTTTGTAAGTTAATTTTTGCAACTTTAGGGAGCTGACCTGAGAATGCGTGATATTAAGTAAACTTCGCAAAATTCAACTTTGGCACACTTATTTAATTTCAGCCCCTAAACATGCATCTAAAAGTGCGTGTGTGTGTCAACCCATAAGCAATTAAATCATGCGACACAAATATAAGGAAAAATCCCCCGCAAGGGCAAAACCTTTTATTTCACTATAAAGAGTAAATCGCAACTTACAAGATTTACAATGAAATACAGCAATGAATCCACACGCAGCGAACCCACATGAACCTCAGTCCAATCAACAAAGGAAGAACCGCAGCACTCCTGAATGACACGCAGTCATAAATCTTTGTAGAGACTCCCTCGGCAATGACACGCAGCCCTCGGTTGCAAAGATCTCTCCACAAAGGTTTGAACAAACACAAGGTTGTGTTCTTGGGTTACCAAAAAGATTCACAAAGGTTTGGCAATTGTGTGAATCAAAACATGAGTCTTGGGACTCAAAAATATGAAGACTAGAGTAATTTGGACTCTCAAAAACGTCTTCTAAAGTCTTGCAAAACAACTCCCCCGAAGTTGGTATTTATAGGAAAAAATATGAAGAATCCCGCTTTGTTAAAACTCTTAAAAACTTATCAGCGTACAGGTACACCGAACCCCATCTGGGGTACACCGAACCGGTTTGGTGTTCCCATTCTGGTATGAGGTTAAAAAAAAAACAGCATTCTTCAAGGAATTTTCTCCAACTTCAAAAGGTCATAACTTCTTCACCGTAGCTCGGATTGAGGTGCCGTTTCTTCCAGTATCTTCATTGCGGCGAGCTCTTCAACTTTCCAGTTGACCAGACCTCCTAACTATGGATGTGAAATTACGAAAATGCCCTTGAACTTCCCTATCAAGCCTTTTTTCACTGTTTTTGACTTCCCTTGCGTACCACTTGCATTAAGTCCCTAAAATCGTGGAACGTGAAGTCGTTGAGGCATATGTAGGACACATTAATGGAGAAGTTGAATGATTGATTCCCGGAATTCGGATAGAGGCCGTCATGTGCGATCTTGAGGTGACGTGCCAAATGTAGCGGCGTACGACATACATAAATGAAACATATTGGACATGAGAAAAATGTCCTTACAAATCTCCCCCTATGTCTATGCCGGTACATACATAAAAAATCCGAATTATCAAATATGAAATTGCCTATACAAATCTACCCTCCCATGAACCCAAAACTGGAAAAGGTACAAATGAATAGTCTTCATCGTTTGTTCTTCAAATGTTCAGGAATCTCAAATCTTTTCTCATCAGGGTGTGCAATTCAGAGATCATCATTGTAGTACCTACACACATGAGAAAAAGAAAAAAATACCAAGTGACGTATCGAGTTTGAAATGAGATAAACATAGATACCAATATATGATAAGCATAAGTCAAATCTCAAAACTCCCCCAAAATTCAAACTCCCCCATAAAATGATAATTCTTTCTCCCCCTTTTTATGATGTCCCCAAATAGACAAATAAGAAGAATGAATCAAACAAGCAAAATCGGGGTGTCACGGTATAAAATCACACCATGAATGAACATAAAACAACCAAGTCGGTGATAGCGTAAAAGAATGTGTGTGATCAAAATTCGATAGGAAAATCAAAGCATACAAACATGACATATGTGCACGATGAATATTGGATATTCCTAACGAATGAACTCAAATGATTCCTTTGGTGTAAGAGATAGGAAATATAAGACATTGACTATATCAAATCTACAAATCAAAGCTCAAAGTGATTTCTACACCAATAACGTCCAAAATGATTTTCATGCTTTTTCAGGACTTTCAAGGAAGTGCAAACCCGTTATCGATCTCCAACCAAACTCCCTCAGATTTATATTTTGAATAGAGGTATACTAAATTCTCAAACTTTGGAGAATTGGGTGAAACCTAAATGGCCCATATTTGGCATTAATTGCTTTTTATTGCCATATCATTTTTTTCGGGCTCTTTTAACCTCTTTGGACCTCGGATAATAAAATTCCTCAATTTTTTAGGTCCTTTTTAACGGTGGCTTTTGCGCAAAGGATAGATAATTACCTTTCGCAGCCCCTCCCCGTTATTTAAACAAAGCACACAAACTCACAAAACGGTTTTTATGTGCACAATTTCCTTATAAAAATTTATCGCGCTTGGTTCGTTTTAAGGACAGGATTGAAGTGAAAACACCCAACCAACATGTGATAAGACAAGCACAATAATCAAACAAATCCGTGCATGTGTGCAATAAAGGAAACATGAGTCAAACATGTAGGAAGTAACACTTAATTACATCTTAATGACTCCAAACATTATAAAGCACATGGATGAATTGACCTATTGTCTCAAAACACTATCAAATAGTCAAATGAAAATGGAATGATGTTGTGACTTGGTCATCCAAAGTGTTCATCCATAACCGGTGCAAACAAGAAACAAAAAATCTTTTTGTATTTTTCAAAATTTTTCAAAAAAAATATATACAAAAAGTACATGTCACAACGCTAGCAAAAATATATCAAAAAGCATAACTAGCGTATGACAAACATGCAAACACAATCATCTATATGATATGGCAAGAGAAGAATCATGTGCAAGCAAACGGGAATCAACTTGTCTAAAATCTAGTTCCTCAAACAGTGATTTCCTAACCCAAATGGATGAAACACGTCGACAACGGGTTTTGGGAACCAACAAAATACTAGACTTCGAATTCCTAGGACCTCTTCTAAGATCAAAACAAAATCTTCTAAGGTGACCATTCCTACCACAATATGAGCATGTGTAAACGGGTGGGATGACACCGAAAGTGTGATATTTTCTAGCGTCCTTGGAATTAGTTGACCCTCTAAAACAAATAATGGTTTTGGCTTTAGCATTAGAAGCATGAGAACACGATGAGCCATTACCATCACTATCAAACCTACTTGAGTCTGTCAAATCATTTTTTAACTTCAAAATTTTTGACTCAAGCAAAGAATTAGACTCTTCCAAATTAAGGGACGCCTTCTTCAAATTATCAATTAAACTTAACAGTTTATCACGCTCCCCCTCAATTAAAACAAACTTATTCCTAAGAGTCTTTTCGCGTGCCGTAAAATCATCGATTAATTTTTTATCCTCGACGGCACAAACGGGAACCCTAGAATTTTTTAAGTCCTCCAATTCCTTCTCTAAAATTAGGACTCTCTCATCACTCTTCTTTTTGGAAATTTTTAAAGAATCAAAATCAGTACACAAATTACCAAAGTGCTCACGACAAATATCACTTTGAGTTTGAAACTCTTGCAAATATTCAATCTTACTTTTAAAGAGAGAATTTTCTTTTTCCAAAACTTTAATTCTTTTGCAAAGTTTCAAATTCAAACTTTTTAATTTTTCAGCACGGTCGTGAAATTTTTCAAAAATAGGCTCCTCATTAAATGGGCGTTCCATTGAAAAATTGCGATTTTTCATAAAACTGTTTTTTTTTAAAATCAATATCACACAATTTTTGCGGAAAATAGGAATACGCGATAAATTTGCGCAACCTGCTCTGATACCAATTTGAGAATGCGTGATATTAAGTAAACTTCGCAAAATTCAACTTTGGCACACTTATTTAATTTCAGCCCCTAAACATGCATCTAAAAGTGCGTGTGTGTGTCAACCCATAAGCAATTAAATCATGCGACACAAATATAAGGAAAAATCCCCCGCAAGGGCAAAACCTTTTATTTCACTATAAAGAGTAAATCGCAACTTACAAGATTTACAATGAAATACAGCAATGAATCCACACGCAGCGAACCCACATGAACCTCAGTCCAATCAACAAAGGAAGAACCGCAGCACTCCTGAATGACACGCAGTCATAAATCTTTGTAGAGACTCCCTCGGCAATGACACGCAGCCCTCGGTTGCAAAGATCTCTCCACAAAGGTTTGAACAAACACAAGGTTGTGTTCTTGGGTTACCAAAAAGATTCACAAAGGTTTGGCAATTGTGTGAATCAAAACATGAGTCTTGGGACTCAAAAATATGAAGACTAGAGTAATTTGGACTCTCAAAAACGTCTTCTAAAGTCTTGCAAAACAACTCCCCCGAAGTTGGTATTTATAGGAAAAAATATGAAGAATCCCGCTTTGTTAAAACTCTTAAAAACTTATCAGCGTACAGGTACACCGAACCCCATCTGGGGTACACCGAACCGGTTTGGTGTTCCCATTCTGGTATGAGGTTAAAAAAAAACAGCATTCTTCAAGGAATTTTCTCCAACTTCAAAAGGTCATAACTTCTTCACCGTAGCTCGGATTGAGGTGCCGTTTCTTCCAGTATCTTCATTGCGGCGAGCTCTTCAACTTTCCAGTTGACCAGACCTCCTAACTATGGATGTGAAATTACGAAAATGCCCTTGAACTTCCCTATCAAGCCTTTTTTCACTGTTTTGACTTCCCTTGCGTACCACTTGCATTAAGTCCCTAAAATCGTGGAACGTGAAGTCGTTGAGGCATATGTAGGACACATTAATGGAGAAGTTGAATGATTGATTCCCGGAATTCGGATAGAGGCCGTCATGTGCGATCTTGAGGTGACGTGCCAAATGTAGCGGCGTACGACATACATAAATGAAACATATTGGACATGAGAAAAATGTCCTTACATGACCCCAATTATAAATATATTCCCTCCCAGATTTTCCTAGATAGGGACAATAGGCTTGATAGGGGATCAGACTTGTTATTAAACTTGATCATTAGCGGATTTAGTTAATTTGATTCTAGCATAGGTTGCTACTCTCTATTTCAGTCATTTTATTATTTCAGAGATTGTATGGGCCTAAGCCCGAGATTTGTTATTTCAGTAATTTATTTTCCAGTTATATTTGAGATTCATGTTTTATGACTTATGGGATTTAGGATTTAATTATTAACAATTATTACTTCATATGATTTTATTGTTCATGTATGCTTAAATTAAAATGTCATTTTATGGTTTGATGCTGGAAATGGTATAAATTATTGGACAAGCCCCATCTTCGGCATATTGTGCCTGGTCAAACTTTATGTGGAAATTGTGGGTTGTTACATTATAACACTTTTTAAATAATGAAGCTTGACTCAATAAGTGTAGATATAAAGGGTGTCGTGGAATTTTGAAGATTTATCAAACTTTATTGTAACTTTTGATGAATCTCTGGTGAAATAAATTAGATGATTTTACTTGGATCTTTAGTGTGTGTTTATATACATTGTATATGTTTGAAGTTTCTAAAATGAGGTATAGATATTGTAAAAATTAAATAAATATTTTCGATTAGTTTGGTAAAGTTTGTTTTTGAGTCAACTCAATATTTATATCTAAAGAATTGACAATTTGATTTTTCCTAATTGAGTCGACTCAAACTTTTTGTAGCCTACTCAAATGGTTAATATTCATTCCTTTTTAGTTGTAAAAGACATTTTGAAAGTTGTGGTTGATTTTTTAATTTCTTTATGACTGTATGTATGTGTGAAACACACTATAAGACAAGTTTGATAAATTTTAGAGATGTTATACCTTGTAACTATCCTTAAAACTCTCAAATCTCATGTAGTTTTATTTGTTGATCTCAGGGGCGGAGCTATAGTGTAACGAGTGGGTGCGGACGCACTCACTGAAATTCTGATTTTTTTTTTTTTTTTTTTTTTTTTTTTTTTTAAATATAACCCAAACAGAACTGGAGAGGCATTTTCAGGGGGCAATGGCTAGCGTGGGCAGTCCCCGCCAGAAACAGAAGTGGAGAAAAAAAAAGTTGGGGATAAATTTGTAAAACTAAAAAAATTTAGGGGTAGAAAGTAAAAAAAAAAACTTAAAACCTAATATTATACCTATTTCAGCCGTCCAAACCAAACCCAAATCACACCTCACGAGTCACCTCCGATCTCGAGCTCAACGAAGCAACTTGCTCCCATTTCAGACGCCGAAGCCCCTGTATGTAAACATGCTCCCATTTGTTCTTTCTTTAATATGTTTGATTATATCTGCCAGGGGCCCATTTGTTCTTTCTTCAATTCTTTAATAGGCTTTCAATAGGCTTTCAAAATAGACAAAAATCACGAACAGTTACTGAACAGACAAAAGTTATCCTTGTCTAGAAGTCTTTCAAAATAGACAAAAATTAATTTGTATTGGTAGTACTAGTAACAGTTACTGAAGGAGACTTCCAAATTAATTTGTATTGGTAGATAGGGGTGGCAAATCGGGTCAGTGGATCGTGTTTTGACCCGACACGACACGACACGACAAGGTTTTTTCGGACACGAACACGACACGACACGAATTCGTGTTTTTTTTAGCTGACACGAACACGACCCGAATAAAAAATAACACGGCACGACACGACACGACAAGCATAATTTCTTAAATTTTAGGCCTAAAAACACGATAACACGATAACACGACACGACACGACACGACACGACTTCGTGTCAAAAAAACACGACACGAAAACGAAATATCGTGTCAATTTCGGGTTAATTTCGTGTCGTTCCGTGTCGTTTCTAAAATGGCCACCCCTATTGGTGGACTCCCAAAACTCTCCCATGTTGAATTTTTAATTTTGAATTAATTTTTATTTTGTGTTTACTTTGTGAAAATCTTGCAATATTATGTGAATATTTTATTTGTTTAGATATTTAGATAACCCAAAAATCTTCCATTTAATGTTTGGTACAATATATTATCAAAAATAATTTTTATTCTTTAAAAAAAGTTCCATTTAATGTTTGATACACTGTTTTCCGTTAATAAAACTGATTTTAGACCTTTTTTTAGTGTTAGTGATGTTAATTATGGATCTTTTTTTTTGTGATGATTGTGATAGTACATTATTCTATGATTTATTGGATTCTTTTTATAATATTTTGTGCCTTATTTAAAAACAATAATAAATAAAATTTGTGCCTTATTTTTTTTGGTGAATAAAATTGTTGGAAAATTGTTAAAGCATATTATGTTTTTAATGTTATTGGTGTATAAAATTGGTGTATAACTTATTTATGTTAGATTAATTCTTTTTTTTTCTATTAATTTCAGAATATGTTGAAGTATTTTAAAAAAGCTAAAGAGTCATCCTCGACTCCGCCTCCTCCGCCTCCACCGCTTTGATAAAATTGATGATCGATTTGATAGAGTTGAGGGGATTGGTGGGCTAGCTAAAGTACTTGTTCAGACAAAGAAGCATACTTTATATCCGTTGGTATATTTACTCGTGCAACTTGCATTACTTTTATCCGTTGCTACTGCGACAGTTGAAAGAGTTTTTTCTGCTATGAAGATTGTTAAGACTTCACTTCGTAACAGATTGGGAGATGAGGTGATGAATGATTGTTTGGTGGCATATATCGAAAGAGATGTTTTGGATGATATTGACACTGAAGATATCATTCAATTTTTCCAGAAAATGAAGTCTAGGAGAGTTGCATTGTAATAATTATCATATGATATTTTGATAATGGTTTTAATGTATGGTTTTTTTGTTGAAAATGAATATTAATGCATGTTTTTTTTTTTAAATTTACTTTAGTACTAGATTTATGCCTAATATAGTTAAAATAACTAAAAAAAAAATCGCCTCGGGGGCTCCCGCCCCCGAACCCCCGAGATACGTCAGACATATTTCGCACCCACTAACTCACAATCCTGGCTCCGCCACTGGTTGATCTCTTGAGTATTTATGAAACCTTATAGAGATTCTTTGACTTATTGCTGTATATTTGACCATCATTGAAGATATGTTTTTTAGTGAGAGATTTCTTGAATGTTTGATAACTTCTTATTTGAATGTGCTTGAATTTGATGAAATATCTTATGCTTTGGTTGTTTGATCTTTGTTGTAGCCTTGCGTTTCTTTGGTTGATTTTGATGAAGCTTGAATGATTGAGTATTGGTCCTAATTGCAAGTTGATATTACTTCTTCTTGTAGTCTTGGTTCCATAGAGTTGTGTATTGATTCTTGCTTGGTTTCTTTTTCAATTAGGTGTCCTCGTCACATATTGAGTACTTTTATTCTAAACTCAATATCATTGTTGAGCAGATAGTTAATTAGTAATTATCAATTTACTTGTTATCATCAAAATAATGTATTTATTATTTTTAAATTATTTGAATTCATAAAAGAAAACTAAGTGAAATTATTATAAGAGGGAGCTGCAATCCATTTATTTAGTCTTGAAATCGAGTTCGATACACATGTGTTTTTAATATTCTAAGGTGTAATATGGAAACATTTTAGTTAAAGTTCACGTTTTAAAGAGAACAATGATCACATAGATTGAACTACTTTTCAACCATTATAAGAAATCCATATGTTATTTATTTATCTATGAGATTAAATGACCCCACATATAATTCTATTGGACTATATTTTTCAAAGTCACATTTTGTACACATTAATGACAAGTCCCTCGGCCACTTGTTTAGAAAAATTTAAAAGTTCATTATTATCACCAAAATGTTAAAATCGTAGAACTATATTACAAATATGTATAGATATATTTAAAAATAAATAAATTATAGATGTACTATGAACTTTTTTATATATATGAGTAAAATATGAATGAGAAGATAAAATGATGCATTAAGAAGAACTCTCACACACACACACACACACATATATATATATATATATATATATATATATATATATATATATATATATATATATATATATATATATATTTGTGTGTTTAAGGCATTGCCCTTGAAAATTGAAGGCGTATTAGAAGTCGGAATCCCCAACATACCTCATTTAACATACCAAAACAAGAAACCTTCAATTTTGAGGGGTAAATGAATGAATTATTTGATGGTTTGAAATGATTTACATCATGGAGATCATATCCAAAAAAATTCTTTAAAAAATAAAAAAATTTAGTTGGGGAAATCATATGTATCCAATTTTGAAGGAAGCTTTATTCGACGAAAGATATTTTTTTTTCATAAAAGGAAGCTTTATTCAAAAGATGGGTATTTAACACGTGATAGTCGTTGTTGCATGCCAAACCCTCGTACTATTACAAAAGTCATTGAAAAAAAACGAACTAAAAAACATGGAAGTTGGACATAAAATTTAAAAAAAAACAAGCACGAGACTGAGGCAGCAACAAGAACATCTGTACATGCATTAGCTTCACGTAAACACAAAAAGGGGAAAACATGTAGGAATCTTTGAAAATCGTCATGAATGGCTTAGATCAAATCCATGTGAGATGGAATTTGGTCCGCGTTCCTATAAATCATATTGAATACAATGTGACAATCTGTTTCTAATTCAAAACATTTAATCCCCATATGATATGCTAGGTCTAAATTAGCTTTAATGGCCCAGATTTCTACAAGCACAGGGGACGCATACCCGATATTTTTTGAGAAACCACCGATAAAGTCACCATTAGAGTTACGAATGATTCCTCCAATAGAAGCATGACCCATTACATGGGATTTTGCACTATCTGTATTGCATTTAAAGAAAGGAGCGTCCGGTCGCGTCCGGCTAATAGCAAGAGTCACGTAAGGAGATGATGGATTGTGTTGTGAGGTGTGCTAGGACTGGATGAACTGGAGGATCAGTTAGGAAGGAGTATGTAACACAAGTTGTTGTGTAATGGGCTTATGCCTGAAAATAGCCTCATTCCTAGCCTGCTAGAGTACTCAAAGAAGAAATAGCAAGCGGAGTGCCTGGTAAAAATCAAAAGTAGAGTAGCACAAATACGCAAGTTGTTTAAGAAGAGATATGGTAAAAAATTTAACCAAAGTATTGTGGGCACGCAATTGGAAGAAAGTTGGGCATGCAGTGTAAATATGATAGTTAATGTCTTCCAACTCTCATAAAGAACATAATAGCGAGGGAAGTTTATGGTAGTAAAAGAGTCGGTCCGGTGTGGGCAGTACCTAGTGGACCAAGAACCGCAGAAGAATTTTGATCTTAGGTGTACCTGACTTTTCCACAACCACTACTACAGTAAGGACAGAAGGTTTTGTTCATACCTCGGAGAATTGAGACAATGGTATGTTTCTTTAATCGTGAACAAACCAGTCCTGCTTGGCCACCAATACGGGATATACAAATTATAGTGAGATGAAATGTAAATGGACTGAATATGAGGCAGAAAGTCCAAAGGCAGCCATTTTTCTAAGAACGGGAGATTCCACTGGTGTTGAAGGAAAAAAGTCTTAAGAGGAGCATCCAACATTGATAATGGAAGATGAGGGAATACCAGTTACAGAGGGTCCTGCAGAACTTACATGTGATGGAAAAATGTAATATTTCCAGGACCAATGCACCATTTTACGCCGTGCTAGAAAAGGTGTAGTAATTTCCAGATTTTGGTCCAAACCCAGGAAACTCGAGTGTGCCTTTGGGCAGTTAATATAGTCATATGGGGGAAATATTTATGATTAATCATTTGAGACCAGAGGTTTATTGGCTGAGAAAAGAACGTACACAAAAGTTTAATCATATAAGCAGTACTCAATGTATGTAAGTTTTTAATCCCCAGCCCACCATATTGTTTAGGCTTATTGGAGACCAAGGAATAATAAGAGTTTTATGAGACTCTTTGGAGGCATTTAAAGAATTTTTTTTGATCTTTTGGGTTAAAGTCTTGATAAAATGGTTAGGAAGAGGGTACGCGGCCATAAAATATGAGGGCATGGCCGTACACACCGCATTAACAAGTATGGCTCGGCCAGTATAGGACAAGAAATTATTACACCAGGCCTGAAGCCGGCTTTTAAGGGTCTCATTTAGCTCGAGGAATATATATTGGGTGATTTAACCTGTGATAAGAGGGAGCCCGAGGTATTTGTCCTAGACCTGGCTGCTATGAAATCCTTACTATCGTAGAGTAGCCTGGCGAACAATGCACGGAGTGGAGGGGCTAAAGGTGATCGTAGATTTATTATTATTGATGGTTTTACCTGAAATTGTCGTAAACTTGGAGAGAGTGGAATGGAACAAAGATGTGGTACGAGTTGTAGGAAGATTATGCAGTCATCTGCGAAGGCTAGGCCGAGAATATTAGGCCCTTCTTTGGAAGTTTGAAGTGCTGCCGTTTGTTTCAAGAAGCAAGTACGCTTAACTTTCCGTAACAACACATCAAGAGCCAAAATGAACAAATAGGGAGAAAGGGGATCCCCTTGGTGGAGACACCTGGAAGGATATAGAGTGTCCCCCACTTGACCGTGAATGAGTGTGTTAAACGAGGTTTAGGAGACACATTCCATTATATAGTGGATCTATAAGTCAAGAAACCAATGTTGTTGCAGAACCCACTTAAAAAAGGCCATTCCAGTTGGTCGTAGGCTTTAGTTAAATCAATTTTAATCCCGCAACTGCCTTTTTTGGATTTGGATTTCCTCATTGAATGTAAGATTTCATGAGTGATAAGAACAACGAACACGATTTTGTAAGGGGACACTAGATATTGAAGAATGGCCTGCATACGGGCCACATGAATAGACAAAATAAGCTTATAGATATCATTGCATAAACTAGTCGGTCTGTAATGTTTAACTTGGGTGGGGTGCTAGGTATATGGTGTAAAAATAAGGAGAGTACAATTCAGGTCTCGGGGCAAAGTGACAGATTGAAAGAAACCATAGATTAATTATAGATGGATGGTTCCAAGACATTCCAATGGATGTGAAAGAATTCAGTCATAAGTCCATCCAGTCCCGAGCTTTTATTTTTCCCCTTAACTACAAATGTTTGCCAAATCTCCATATCTGTCACCGGTTCCAATAACCGGGAGTGATCAAGA
Source organism: Sambucus nigra (assembly GCA_949130495.1). NCBI lineage: Eukaryota > Viridiplantae > Streptophyta > Magnoliopsida > Dipsacales > Adoxaceae > Sambucus > Sambucus nigra. The sequence continues at coordinate 264,456,856 of OX422211.1, read as the reverse complement.
GGTTTCAGAGTAACAAAAGGATACTCGGACACGGGTGGGGGTGGATGGGTGGAAGTAATAATAGCTGCATAAAATTGTTAAAATTGGGTATGGATTGCTTGCTGGGATTACGCCAGCCTGTGTTAGGGTTAAATATAGAATGTATAGTATTTATACGCAAATGGTGAGTGACACATGCATTAAAATATTTAGTATTAAAATCATCTTCAAGCGTCCACTTAATTTTGTGTTTATTTTTCAAGTACTGACATTTTAAGAGGAGGAAATGGGTAATTTGAGTTGTAATTGGGATTCTCGATTGAGAGACAACTGATCCGGAGAAAGCCCAATATGGTACTGAGGAGATTGAAAGTTGCGCTGCAGGTTTGAAATAGAGGAAGCCATATTCCCTAACACGATACGCTTCCAGACATTAACTGGCTATAAAAAAAAATGTGTTTCCTAGAGATTCAAAATGCAAACGAACCATACATCGAACGATTCCACTGAATTGGAGCATGCTCAGAAATGAAGGGTATTGGGCCCACTCTTTACAGTAAATAAAACTCTGAATAGTCTTAACCCAACAGGTATATTATCCAGCAACTAAGGGCAGTGGTTCGAACCCACATTTAGTAAATAGAAGACAAGGTCGTCAATGTCTCGATCCAGTCGTTCGTGAATGTGATGTACAAACGAAGTATTGGTTTTCCAAGAAAAAGAAGGACCACAGAATCCAAGGTCATGGATATTACATGAGTTCATAAAATTTCAAAGGGGGTGCACCCGTGCCTCTTGAAAATGGTCGACCACCCCGTTTCTCATGTGTGCCTAAAATAGTAATTAAATCTCCTACGAGGAGCCAAGGGTGTTAAAAAGCATTAGAGAGTTAATGAAGAGAGTGACATACCTGAGTCTAATCCAATGGCGGAGGCGGCATGTACACGGTCGTAAATTCCGTAGGACCGGTTATGCTTAGACCTGGCAAAATGAAGCACGACACGATAACACGACACGATACGACACGAAATTATAAGTTAATGGGTTTAGTCTTATCGGGTTTGGGTCATTAACGGGTCAACACGGTAGATTCGTTATCATAACGGGTCGTGTTTGGGTTTGTACTCTTACACGATTAAACCCGTTTATACCCATTATCACCCGTTAGTGGTAACGGGTTTTATTGGGTCGTGTGACCCGAACCAATATTACACGGGTACTAACGGGTATTAACGGGTATTAATGGGTATTAACGGATATTAACGGGTCACCCAACCCGTTACCCGTTTAGACCCGTTAATATTAACGGGTGTTAACGGTTCGGGTCGTGTACCCGTTAATATTAACGGGTCGTGTTTGAGTATTATCATTTGACCCGTTAGTCTTAACGGGTCGTGTACGGGTTAAGGGTGTTTTCACCCGTTAACCCGTTAACACGACCCGTTAACCCGTTAACACGACCCGTTGACAGCTCTAGTTATGCTCCACTAGCATATGTGTTGTCCAGAAAAATACCCAAGTTGGAGGTGAATTAGGATTCTACAAACTTTTCGGACTAAATTAAAATTTTAAAAAATATTTAATTTAAAACACTTAATCCAAATTTCAGATTAATAAATCTTAAATGATTATAACATTGAATATCAAATAAATAGTGCCAATAAATTTAAACAAGTTAAATTTAAGATTATATAACCTAATAAATTTATAAATAATTTTCTTAGCTAATATTAATTAATATTCTAGAATTAATTATTTAATTCATAAATAATTATTTTATCATTACAAAAATGTTACCAAATTTCAAATTTAATATATTTGCAAGGTTAAGTGCAAAAAATATTAAATCAAGCAAGCACAAGTAAATAAGCAAATAAAGTGCGAAAATTATATGACACCAAAATTTAACATGGTTCGATCAAATTTCGGTACGTCCACGTTCCTAGAGCCCCCGTTTTCTTTACGCTTCACTAAACCTGATCCATTTGCAGGTAGGATCAAACCACCTCGTACATTCATTTGAAAACTAATCTCCAAGCATCTAATCCCGTGACCCACTTTCGGGTAGGAACCGATCACCGTTTATAATCCCCGTAGCTTAAATCGAGCTACTTATTACAACCGATAATTCTAACAAAGCTTCAAAATAAATTTGAATTTTGTAGTACAATGATGAATAGTGAAACTCCATAAAATATAAATTCAATCTGAGTTTCTTCTTGAATGAGACTTCCAAAATGATTCATATTTTAGCTCAAGTCTTCACAATTTGAGGGGGAAGATTTTCTTCAAAAGTCTTTCTTCTTGCATTAGTATTTGATGATGCGTGCCTTTGAATTTGCAAATTGCTTACTGAATTTGCAAAGGGTTCCTACGAACTACTGAAGTTCGTAGGAATTCTTACGAACAATTAAAGTCCGTAAGAAGTATAAATAATAATTTTTATCATATAATTGGGTTCCAACAAACAAAAGAAGTCAGTATAACTTCCTACGAACTAATGTTGTTCGTAGGAAATATAAAATATATTTCCTACGAACAACATTAGTTCGTAGGAAATGAACTTACAGATTCTTAGTTATCACCACTGCAGAAATTGACTCTGAAAAAAGGTAAAAAGCCCTTTTCATTTTGTATACTTACCTTTCATCCATTTACACCACTCCGGTTGCTCTAATTACTTAAAGATTCAAACGTGGCTAAAAACTTACAAATTACTGATTAAAAAAAGGCATGGAGGTAACTGGTCAAATCAGAAACACATGCAGGACAAATCAAATCTAAAGTGTAAAATATATTATATATAGTAGTTATGAATTGTCAACACATATAGGTGTGGAGCAATTACCAATTATCTTTTCTGTCAAAGGCAGTTGACCCGCCAGACAAATGCCATCACAAAGAGTGTAATAATTTTTGATTAAATGTTTATAAAAATGGCGCGGGGTTCAAAGAATAAAACAAAGAAGGTAAACAATCTATCGGCATAAGGTAAAAAAATCATAATATGTCATATACATATTAAAATAACTGTATTTAAAAATAAATTTAATTCAGTTATATACTGCCCAACTTACATGATATAAAGATGCAATATATATATATATATATATATATATATATATATATATATATATATATATATATATATATATATATATATAGAGAGAGAGAGAGAGAGAGAGAGAGAGAGAGAGAGAGAGAGAGAGAGAGAGAGAGAGGAAGGCTCATCTACATCATGCACTATACATCACACCGTACATCACACTTAATTCTAGGCCCTAGAGAACTTTTTTTTCAAATTTTATATTTTTTCCTTGAAATTAACCTTTCAATCAACCCATATGCAAAAAATTAGGTCAAAATACATTTTGTAGCTATTTTTAATAAATCCACAAAAAACTGCTGGCGCAGACCCTTAAAAATAAGGTATTTTTAGCAGTTTTTTGTGGATTTTTTAAATATAGCTACAAAAGTTATTTTGACCTAATTTTTTGCATATGGATTGATTGGAAGGTTAATTTCATGGGAAAAATATAAAATTTGAAAAAAAAATGTTTTTTAGGGCTTAGAATTAAGCGTGATGCATGGGTGATGTATAGAGCATGATGTAGGTGAGCCTCCCTCTCTCTCTCTCTCTATATATATATATATATATATATATATATATATATATATATATATAACAAATCTAATAACTTTTTAGAATATTAAAATAATATATAATAAACATATGTTTGGAATCATCAAACTTAATATATTGTATTAAACTAAAATATGCAATAATTAAATTAATTTAATCAATTAGGGATAAATTACATTTTCGTTTCACATTCTCCTCCTTTTTGATGATGGCATACAATGATTCACAATGACGCATATAATGAATAAATTAAGCACAATAAATATTTCTCAACCTTTGTGTTAGGGGGAGTCTCCACCAAAGAATGATTAACTTAGTAAAATAGATTGATTGACCTACGAAGAAGGAGAATGAAGGCCACTCGAGCTAGTTACCTCGAAGACCCCTCACAAATGTGGCTCGAAGGACCTACATCAAAGAATCTCCATAAAGGTGGCTCGAATGACCCACCTCGAAGATTCTCCAACGAACCTGGTCTGAAGGATCCAACTTATAGACCAAAGTCATCTGGATGACAATAGTTTGTAATAAGAAATAGAAGAATCTGTATCATTTACTCTATCTTATGAATATATGTTGAATGAGGTTGATTGGTACCCATGAGGGACCATGCCTGCAGGGCATGTGAGAGCCAACATGCTCTGTCGAGCAACCTCCTCTTAGGAACCTCGCATGGACATGGTTTGGAGGATTGAGAGTAAGGAAATGTTGGGAATACAGTTACCAACCCTCTTGGTACACTTGGTCAAAACTTCATTCATCATATACGGTCGCTCGAGCCACTACATCTGAGCCACCTCAACTCTTACCTCCTCGAGGTACCTCAATCTTGCACCCCGGTTCTAAGATAACTCTTAACCAACAAATAGAAACCAGGTTAATTGAGCTTCTTGTTAGCCGAGCAACCTTAGAACAGATACCAGCCCGCGTAACTGATGTGACCATGCACCTAATAGAGTCACTATTTAGTTACTCTCTGACGTCATAACGTCTGACATTTAGAGACTCAAAAATATAACACTTAAGTGGGTTTATCCTTAGGATGGCAGGTCTAGTTCACCAAACCTGACCATTTATCCATCCTCAAGTAAGCCCCAAGCTAACGTATCACGCTCCTCATTAATGCCTACAATACTTCCAGCCAATAGAACGACTTCCCTCCAAAACTAGGAGATCCCATGCATTTAATGCACCCAATCAGACCAATCACAAGCAAGCTTACTCGAGTTGCCTTGCCCCATATAAATACACCAGATGAAGAAATTAGAAAGTGAGCATTCTGAGCATAGAATTGCAACCCAAATTCCTCTATACACGAGAGCTATTGTGAGAGCATTAACTCCACATATCCATTTAATACCCTCATCATTAAGCAATAACTGATCTTGAAGTTCATGCCTTGCCTTTATTGTGCCTAGAGTGCTTGCTCTTTGAAAGAGTGCGCGTGCGTTCAAATAGAGATATTATTTAATTAAACTCAGTTTTTATCAATTAAATCCTAAACATGAATCTATATGTGATTAAGTAAGATGATAACTCATGCAAGAACATTCAAACACACATATGTGAGGAAAGATCCCCAAAGGGGCAAAACCATTTATTTTCATTATAATATTGTAACATACAATTTCACGAATTACAATGAAAATACAGTGACATAGAGTTACCCGCAAGCGTCGGATCTGTAGTCGGCGTCTGGAAGTTTCCCTTTCCAGGAGGGAAGCAATGAAGAAGAAGGACGATCTTCTCCACAAGGGTATGAGCAGACACACAAATGTGTTCTTGGGTTGCAAACAGATTCACAAGGGTTTGGCTCTGTGGTGTGAATCAAACAAGAGTCTTGGGACTCAAAAAGTTGAAGACTCGAAGTTTTAGGACTCTGAAAATCGTCTATGAAAGTCTTGCAAAACAAATCCCCGAAGTTAGTTTATAAAAGAAAAATTGGGCCGAAAATAACTGAACACGATTTTATCCCAGGCGGATCGGTCTGTTTTGGAGGCGGACTGGTCCGACCTCGAATCGGTTCATTTTTGAAAGGGCCTTCTTCGGTTTGAATTCGGTCCGGGGTATATTGGTGCAAAGGAGATCGGTTCGGCTTGAGGCAGATCGGTTCGGAGGCGAATCAGTTCTTTTTCTAAATGGGCGGATCGGTCCGGGGCGGACCGGTTCCTTTATAAAATAGGCGGACCGATCCGACTGACCAGAAAACTGATTCCATGAATATTTTGATATTCGGATTCGTTGATGACGATGTGATCTTGAGTTTCTTCAATGATGTAACGGCTTATGATGTACACATAGATAATGGACAAAATGTCCTTACACTCTTTCTCCCTCCAACCACGCTACCTGTTAGTCCCATCCATTTGTTATGACTGTTATGTATCTCTTATGACAATATATCATTTAATACAAGTTTAGATATTAAATCCCTTTATCTCTTATTCCCTTGTGGACACTGCCAACACTTAATACTGAATGGTGTCAATCCTGGTCTTGATAAGGGGTTGCGCCTCACTTGATACTAACTGTATTCTAAGAACCCACATATTACACTTGGCAACTCCGCTGGGGAGGTATTCTCTTTTGAAAAGATGCCAGAGGATAACACTGCCAAAATCATTGACTTTGATGACATACAACGTGAAGAGGAGGCAAATAACTCTGCGCCGCCTGATGGGACAATGGTGGTAAGGACGGAGCCTAGCGCGCTAAACATTGGCGTGATAGAAATGATGGTTGCACAGGTATGAATAGGCTCGATGCAAATGAGGGGACTGATGGGTCTATTCACGAAGTTCATTAAAACTACGACAACCCAGGCGATATTGGGAGTTCCCACAGGAGTGAGCTCTTTCACTACTCCACCTGCGGCTATACCAACTTCTACTGTTACAGGGGGTGTTCCTATTCTAGCATTTGATAACGCTCCGCCCACCACCTTACCAACCTTGGGCAGCGTGCCCCATACCACGGTCACACCCATGGCAATGGGGCCAACATTATAAAGTGGAGGAGCAAATGTAATGGTTCTAGCCGCACTGATCGACAAAGGAGCAAGTACACCACCCGTCCTGGCGATCCTAGTGGTAACAACACTGCAGTCAGCTAGCCATTCGTCGGCCAGCTTGGAGGAAATGAAGAAAGAGATGCAAAAGTTCATAGCGACATCCAAAGGAGATAGTTCTTTAGTGTACGATGACTTTCTTACTCCCTACCCAGAGGCATACAACAACGAATCCCACCCAGTAAGGTATATTCCACCGATTTTTTAGAAGTACACGGGGAAATATGCTAACCCGAAGGAGCATGTGAAGAGGTTTATTGAAAGTCTTGGGGCCCACTGCAATGACAAAAAGATAAGGCTGAGGGAGTTTTCAAAATACTTAATGGAGAAAGCCTACACGTGGTATTCCCACTTGGCCCCAGGTAGTGTAGGCTTATGAGAAGAATTGTACGTTTTATTTGTACAAAAGTTCTTTTTGGCTGAGGATGAGTTTACACTCACGCAGCTAGTGCATGAGAAACAAAAGTCGGGGGAAGATGTTGTGGCTTATATCAGGAGGTTTCGTGAGTGTTCTTTAGATGTGAGGGAGGAGTCGTGAGAAGACAAACTTTTTCAAGTCTGTGAAGAAGGCTTATTGCTCGAATATATATATCATCCGATTAATGAAATGCGAGAGGGGACATTTACGATATTTTAAAAGCAGCGAGGAACATTGCTTTGGTGGTAAAACCCGTAGCACCCCCACATGCTTTGGCAGGCTTGCTACTGAGGCCAACGGTTGCCTCGGGGAGGGGAATACCCTCGATGGTCAACTATGCAGACGATGGGGCTAAGGAGGAAAGTAGTGGCGGCTGAGGAGGCAGAAAGGGGAGAAATAATAAGAGAAGGTTCGAAGATAAAGAGGCCCCCCTTGAGCTACCTTGCACGGTGGAACAAGCTTTGAAATTGTATGATCTCATGGTCCGCGATAAATTTTGCACTGATCAACGTCAATATGGCACAACTCTCCCTGGAGGATAGGGAGAAACCTCATTACTGCGCACTTCATAATAGGGTAAACTACCCTACCAAAATTTGTTTCTCACTAAAGAGGTTGATTGACCTTCATGTGAAGAATGGAGACATTTAGTTACTACAAACTAAAGTGAATGATAACCCTCTATCACCCCATGGAGCCCATATGGCCAGCCCTTTTGATGAGGAGGCTGAACGATTGATGGTGGGGCAATGGTTCGAAGGGAGTGACTCTGAGGAATCTCCGAAGGATGACTGTGAATAATATTTAGAAGAATGCACCTTAGAGTTAGCCCAAATCCATTTAAGGGATGAGAGTGAAGATACGGATGAACCAATAGGGGAAACATATGACGCCATTGACAGTCTTAGTAAACAGTTGGGAGCCTACTCCCTGAAGGAGGAAAATGCAGTAACAGTGTACGATGAAGCTGCATATGGAGATATTGAATAAGTTTATGAGTTAGAAGATGACTAAACAGACCCGTGGATCAAATGTACGGCAGTTGCCACGTTAGCCAAAGTTTGGTTGGTTCTTTGATCAAATTGGCCTCCCTGAGGACTCCCGACTGGAAGTCACGCAAGCTATCCTGGAGATCGCAAAGAGAAACATATCACTACACCTAAAGTGGAAGGGCTTATGGCTAAACTCATGAGGAGGTACCTCTCAGAAGTTACATTTTTAGAGGCTGAAAGATTGATCAGATATCCCCACAACAGACCTTTATATGTTACCACGTCTGTGAATGATTGTGTTTTCTCACGAGTTTTATTAGATGGGGGAGCATCCATCAATATAATGCCCATTGGATCTTTTTATGCTACTGGACTATCGAAAATAAGGATAATACCCCATTTGTTGGCAATATCAGGGTATGATAATCAGTCATCCAAGTCGATGGACTATGTTAACGTGGGCATCAAGGTGGGGAACATCACTTCCCACATTAAATTTCACATCATGAACTGCGAACAATCGTACCAACTACTGGTGGGCAGAGTGTAGATGCACAACCGCGGGTTGGTACCCTCCACTTATCATCAGTGCGCTAAGGCAAACATAAAGGGTAAGGAGGTGGTGATTTGAGCCACTAAAAAACCCTTTGCAAAGGAGGAAGCTCATATGATAGATGTCACTTTCTATACAGATCTGGCAAAAGAAGCTACAATGATAACATGGTATACCGGGGGAATAAGAGGGTTCGAGCACATGCTCAAATTGTTGTGGCTTATGAAGAAGAGCACGACCTGGGAGCGACGACGCCCTCAAGTCTGTTAAGGCAGCTCTATGATCGAATGACCCCGCACATTGACCCTATTGAACATCAAGTCCAAACCCAGAATGTCCTTAGCTGACGAATGGTGAGAGAGGTGGACGAGAATCACAGAAAGAGGCCTTTTAAAGAGGAAGTTGCCTGACAATGCAAATGGGTGGTTTTCCCTAATGGTAGAATTATCTATAAACTATGAAGGTATGAGCGGGCAACCGAGAGTCTAGACGATAAAGATGACTCGGTCTATGAATACTTCATAGTAGATAATTAGGGGAAATGCTTGGTGATCGATAACTTTGGGTACAAGAGTTTGTGGAAAAGGTAGAAGAAGAACTAGAATGCATGAAAGATAGTCCCAGGCCACATATCCAAAAGTTGGAGAAGGTCGACTTGTCTAGAGAGGGTGAATATCCAAACCCTATTTTTATCTCTAAGGACTTAGGGGGAGCTCCTCTAGAGGAGCTGGTCAAATTACTGTTGGAATTCAAAGACGTCTTCGTATGGAAGTACACTAAGATGCCTGGGGTTTACAAGGAGGTGAGTTGCCATTGGTTGAATGTTTTACCCTCTGCCATCCCGATGAAGCAGGCCACTCGAATGTACAAGGCGGAGTTATACCTAAAGATTAAAGAAGAAGTTCAGAGGTTTCTTACAGTCAATTTTATAGTCCCGATCCATATTTGATCTGGCTCTCTAGCATTGTAACCGTGGGGAAAAAAGATAAGAGCCAAATCAGAATATGCGAAGACTTTAGAGATCTAAATTGGGTATGCCCGAAGGATGAATTCCAGTTACCTTTCATTGATAGCTTGATCGATTCAACAGCGGGCCATGAGACTACAGTTTCATGGATGGTTATGTGGGATATAACTAGATAAAAATGGATCCGAATGACGCTAAGAAGATCGCCTTTTGAACGCTTTTAAGCAACTTTATGTACACAGTCATGCCATTCGAATTACCGAACGTAAGTGCTACTTACCAGAGAACGATTATGGCTATATTCCATGACCTTTTTCACAAGACTGTGGAGTTTTATGTTGATGATTTGGTGATTAAATACAAGAAGGATGGGTACCACTTGAACGATTTGAGAAGAGTGTTCACTCGTTGCAGGAAGTACAAACTGAAGATGAACCCTCTCAAATATGCGTTTGGGGTAATCAGTAGGAAATTTATGGGGTTTGTGGTAAATCACCAGGGGTTACAAATGGACTTGGATAAGCGGAGAGCCATCCTTGATATGCTAAGACCAAAATCGGAGAAAGAATTGAAAATATTCCTTGGTAAAGTCTCCTACTTGAGGAGGTTCGTCCCGAGGCTGGCCGAGGTGACTCACCCATTGAGGGAGTTTCTGAGAAAGGGCATGAAGTTTGCATGGGAAACAAAGCATCAAGGCACCATGGACAAGATAAAATCACTCCTGACTTCTCCTCAGATGATGATCCCTCGAAGGAAGGTATCCCTTTATATTTATACCTTACATCAACTGAACGATCTATTGGGCCTTTGCTGGCCCAAGAGATGGAAGGTATAGAAAAACTTGTTTATTACTTGAGTAGAATCATACATGGTCCTGAGGCCAGATATACTAGTACTGAGAGGCATTATTTATCCCTAAAGCTTGGGGATTACCTGTTATCGCATACGGTTCATATTGTAACTAGGTGTGTTTCTATAAAGTTTTTGCTTGCTAGAACTATGTTGATAGGCAGGGCAGCTCGATGGTTCTTAATCCTCTCAGAGTATGATCTCAAGTGTGTGGTCCCTCGAGCTATCAAGATCCAGGCATATGCAGATTTATTGGTCATCTTCCCATGAGGGACGTTCGGGTCGCCTATTGAGGATCTTTTGGGTGATGATTTCCAGGCTAATTTTACAGTATCCATCCTCGATGAGTGGAGTATGGAGTTTGATGGATCTTCAGCTGAGAAAAAATGAAGAGCTGGAGTCATCTTGTGAAGAGGTGGCAAAGAAATATGTCTATCTTTTAAGCTGGAGTTTGAATGTTCGAATAATAAGGCTGAATACGAGGCACTGGTCTTGGGATTACTCGAAGCGCTGAGAAAAGACATCCAAGTCCTGACAATAAAGAGGGATTCAAACTTAGTGGTAAAACAGGTGACTGGGTAATTCGCTTTGAATCACATGAGCTTAGCGCCTTATCAAATGATCATTCAGTATCTACTTGGACAGTTTGAGGTTGTGAAGATCAAGTGGCACCCTCGAACGATGAACCGATATGCAAATGCCTATGCCACCATTGCCCAAAAGATTACCTTCGATGGAGAATCAACTATTATTCGAGTCACAAAGAGAACAACCCCTCCACGATATTGGAAGTTCTACCTTCAGATGATAGAGATGATTGGAGGTGTGAGATTAGAAAGAAGCTGGAGAGAGGTAAAGGGCCACTAGGCTTATCTGACTTGGTGCAGTACTTTGTCACCTGGGGAAACTTGTACTACAAGAATAAAGGAGGTTGGTTGTCCAGATGTGTAGATCTTGAGAAAGCCAAAAGAAGGTTGGTTGAGATACATGAAGACAACTGTCAAACCACTGAGATCCCTTTGTATGGAAGGATACAAGAGGTAGGGTACTTCTGTCCTTCGATGAGACAAGATGCTGCCGTAGTGCAAAGAGAGTGTGAGAAATGCAATCTTTTATATCAGGCAGCAGAATGCCATTTCATTGACCAACCCTAAGATTGGAGGAAACCTTATAAGGATTTACTGATAGACGGAGCGATGCCTGTAGACAAAGAGGACGCTACCAAGATAAAGAGGCGAGCACCAAGGTACTTCATGTTAGATGGGCAGTTGTACAGATGAGGCTACCATGACAGGCTCCTAAGGTGCATAAGGGGAGAGGAGGCTGAAGAAGCTTTAAAGCAAGCTCATGAATTGGGGCATATAGGAGGGGCCAAGATTTATGATAAACTAATGACCTTGGGTTATTATTGGCCTTCAATGGAGAAAGATTCGATGAAATTTGTTCGAAAGTGTAAAGCTTGTCAACTACATGGGAACATGATTCACGCTCCTTTAGTGAACCTATATTCTCTCTCTACACCATTTTCATTCCATACTTGGGCGTTTGATTTGGTAGGGGCCATAAACCCTTCATCACGAGGAAAGATCTGGATTTCGATAGTCACAGAGTGTTTTACGAAGTGGGCAGAGGCCATACCGCTCAAGGGGTAGTAGCACGATTCATGAAGGAGTATATTATTTATCGTTTTGGCATCCTTAAGGTGTTTTTATCAGATAAAGGCACCCCTTTCATAAATAGTGAGGTACGCTTACTAATGGATAAATAATCCATTATCCATCATAGGTCGACGGTAACATACCCAAAGTGCAACGGGCAGGCAGAGGCGATCAGCAAAACCTTAGTAAAAATTTTGGAAAAAAATGTTAGAAGACTTTTCGAGCACATGGGATGACAAGATCCCCGAAGTACTTTGGGCTTATCGAACGACGAAGAGGAAACCAATGGGATACATCCCATTTTCCTTTATATTTGGGGCAGAAGCTGTGTTACCAGTTGAATTCGAGGTACCTTTCGCCCGTTACAACTTACAAAGTGTCATGCTCCCTCACAGCCACCATATACAACTCGAAGCGCTAGAAGAGCATCGAGATCATGCTGTGAGACACTTCAAGATGTACAGGAAGCAGTCATATAGATCTTACGACTAGTTGGTGAGACCAAGGAAGTTAAAAGAGGGGGACTTGGTTCTGAAAGCATGCACGATGCATATTAGGGGTTTGTCATTACCAAAGTTTGAGGCTAACTGGGAAGGGCCTTACATCGTTCGAGCAACTCATGATTCGGGTTATTACGAGATATCCAAGGTAGAAGACAACGTTACCTTCAAATTGAATAACAAGTAGCTGAAGATATACCACGTTTAAATGTATATCTTACTAACACTTTGGTGTATCACACTTTACCTTGTCAATATACATCCAAGAAATAAAAGGATATTCACTTTAAAATAGATGGGCTTGTTTGTTTAATATAGCTCGAAGCAATGTTCATGTGGAAAATGTTAGGCCACTATATTTTTTACGATTGTTGTTTTCCTTATCATACATGGTGTGATTTGTATTGATGTAATAAACTTAGATAGTATTAAAAAAAATAAGGGAAATGCACGAAGACACCAAAGTCACTAATGTTTCTTTATTTAATAAAGGAGATAGCTATGATTACAGGCAACCAAAATAGAGAAGTTCAAAATCTCAAAATAAGAAACATCTATAAAGGAAACATCAAGAAAAGGGGCTTAGGGGCTATCCATGATGAAACGAAGGTTTGCTGATTCAAGTAGCCTATGATGATGTTGGGGAAGAATCTGCACAAGGCTGCTTTGGTCTGAAATGAGGTCAGCCAAATCTTTCTGGCTAAGCTCCATCGTCTATTGAATGGTCTCCAATTAATGCTCTTTCTTAATAAGCTCGGCCTCCTCTCGAGCCACGACCTCAAGGGACTCCTTCACCTCTTTCTCAGATATTACCAACTTGATCTCCAGGCTTGCAAGTTCTTCTGAAATGGCAAGCTGCGAGTGATGTGATCTTTGGAGCCGGTGATAGAGGGAAGGTAAGTCATCTTTCTTAAAATCACAAAGAAGATTCACCAACCAGGATAGGGAGAGCGCATCATTTACGAGCACATTAACCTTCCCCAATAAAGACTTGATTGTATTTGGGCTGAGAGATTCGAGGGGGTATTGAGGATTTCCTCCACGACTATGGTAAGCCCGAGCAAATGGCAGGCCATCATCCTAGGAATAGGTTCAAGACTGCGGGATGTAAAGTCGAAGAAAATTGGACCAACGGATGCTCGATCATTGAACGGGGACCCTCAGTCAAAATATGGGGGAAATTAGCCAAAGTCTTCCTCACAACCACCTCGAGTGCTGCCTCAGGAGGATGTGCACTAAAGATGATATCACTTGCAGAAGGACGATGAGTTTGTGAAGTGCTATCACTTTCTTGAACCTGTATAGTAGGGGCATTGCCCAGAGAAGCAAATTCAGCTAAAGTCCTCACTTATACTACTTCTTGAGCAATAACTCTAACTTTCGGCCCACGGGCTGCAGGTTGCTCGATCTCCACCTGAAATAAAAGAAATGCCCAAGTAAGAAAATAGAATCATGAAAACACATACAAACTATCTTGCAAGTATGAACTTTATGCCAATAAGACTTGGCTCGCCTGACCCTCGGTTATGGGAGATTATGCCAATAAGACTTAGCCCGCCTGACCCTCGATTATGCCAATAAGAATTGGCCCGCCTGACCCTCGATTATGGGAGGTTAAGCCATTAATACTTGGCCCTCCTGACCCTCGGTTATGGGAGATTATGCTAATAATAATTGGCCCTCCTGACCCTCGGTTATGGGAGATTATGCTAATAATACTAGGCTCGCCTGACCCTCGGTTATGGGAGATTTGTAAGACTAATATAACTTGGCAAAATAAAAAATTTTACACACAGGAAAGAGATAGAAGAATGAAAAAGTACCACCGGATGATGTTCGCTGACAAATTCACGCGTGGACATCTATATTATGTCTTCCTCCTCAACTGGACCAAGAGAGACCAAAGGATGTGGACTTTGGTGGGCAATTACATCCCCCACCTCAATAACCTATTTTTGTCCCCCTTCTCCTAGGCCCATAGCAGCAACGTTGATTGAGGGCCCAAAAAATGGTAACAAGAACCTGGTCATAAGAGAGAGTGGGGGCCAACAGAGCAACATGCCCAAGTAAAGATACCTACGAAGCAAAATGGAGAGAAAGTTAGAACATAAAGATAAAAGGAATAAAATGAATTTAGAACATTAAGAGAAAAAGCCTACCATGGATAGCGAACTAACAATAACGACGAACTTAAAAACAATTTCAACAATCCTTGCGGCTGGCACACCTGCTTCAAGACCAGCCTACTCAAGCAAAAAAGTAGGTTCAGGTGAATAGACGCTACTTAATTTCGTGGAAGTATAAAAAATAACTACCCCTAGGGGAAATTGGAGGTTACCTATGAAGTAGTAGGGGCAACTATCTCCTGTGGAACAACTTCCTACGAGGCGGGTAAGGTCGCGCCATGCTTCTCCAACAGACTGTTCTCCTCAACATCATCGCATGAACCACCTCACGCATCAACCTGAAAAAGGGGGAGAGTTGGAATACAATAGAGTCATCATCATAAGGTAAAGAAGAAAAAAAAGTTAGGGACATTAGAAGAATGATGGAAATTATACCTCTTCTTATTCCAAAACTTCCTTTACAACTTTATAATCTTGAGGAGCCGAGGCAGGCTTAAAAGGGGAAACCATTCTCCTCAACTTGTGTTGTCAGACCAATACAGTGTCCTCCTCCTCCTCCTCCTCCTCCTCCTCCTCTTCTTCTTCTTCTTCTTCTTCTTCTTCTTCTTCTTCTTCTTCTTCTTCTTCTTCTTCTTCTTCTTCTTCTTCTTCTTCTTCCTTTCCTCTATCCTCACCACTATCATCATTATCACCATCATTATCAGAACCAACTGCTACATGTTTCTCAGGCAAATCCTCCTCGCTTGATTTGCCTGATTCCCCCAGCACAAGTTTAGGGGGGCTAACTGCCTTCCTATTTTAACTACCTTCGATGGGATGGGGAACGTATAAGAAACCATAAGAAGCCATTTCAGCTGACATAAATGCCCTATCCTCTTCACTAAGGTTCTCCCAAGTATGTCTAAGACTATCAAACATTATGCTAACTGCTTGAGTGACTTTGTCATCAGGAGTATAGGCTACTGGAGTTTATTGAACGATCTTGGTCTTCTTCATTGGAGCTTTTAGAGTATCCCTAATCGCTGCCCCAGATAAGGCAATATGTGGAGAAATACTTTTTTTAACTGGTCTTGAGGGACTAGGGGCAACGATGGCTACCTCGGCCGGATATGAGGTCTGAGAGGCTTTATTCTTTTTCACAACTGCCTGGTCCACAGGAGCTAATGGAGGCAGCTTAGAGGGGATAGTGGCATTGGCAGTACTAAGTGGGAATACAGATGAGAAAGTGGTGCAATTTCTTAAACCCAACTCTGTAGGTGGGAACCTTTCAACCTCAGGGTACCGTGGTTCCTTCAAAATGTTACTCTAAAAATTAATCAGTTGGTTTTGCCAAAATACGTTTATATACATGGATGATCTCTCTCCTCGAGCCTTTCTTCTCGGAATCACAGAGTTGGTTGGATAACTGGCACAAAGACTCACAACAGCTGAAGTCAAATAGTTTGTACAAGTAAAAGAAAAGTTTGTTGGTTTTTTACGGGTGAAATGGCTCAACAGAGGGGCTCCTTGATCATAGTAAAATTGAAGGGCTACACGGTGGGGACTGTAAATGGAATAGAAAGAGGACCATCCATATACGATGGCAGGTAGGAAGGCATTAATAAAATAGGGATACTGGTCGAGGGAAAGTTCCTCCCAAGATCTTTCTTAGTGGGAATAATGGGGCGTTCCTCCTCAGCAAAAAAGTCGTTAGTAAAAAACTAATCCACCCTAACGTAGGGGAGGGGTAAGAGCCTTTCGTCTTGATCAATCAAAGAAACAAGGGATATCCTAACACTTTTATTTTTCCAGCAACAAATACGAGGGATTTTTACGAGCTGAGAACCAGGGTAGTTGCCAGCTGGAGCATAATCGGGGAAATAGGCGTAAAGGAAAGCTATTAAAAGGGTTTATTTACGTAATTGGAGACATCAAACCTGCCGATGCTCCATGCAGAATTGGCCGCCACATGATCTAGCCAGGTGTATAACGAGCTAAGATGGATAACGACAAGAGGGATCTTCACGCCGCTCGCCATCCGGACACCCATGTTTATTAAGTCATTTAGGGTGCAGTCATGGGGCTTTCCCGAAAGTTAGACTTTTGATAACATCGCCCAAATATACCCAGCCAACTCGATCTGGGTTTCAAAGACTTTTTCTGCCATGGACTGTTCAAACACCCGCTTCACACGGGGATTCTCCTTGGCCGCCTTGCGAGCCCTAATAACAACTTTGTCTTCAATGAAGTAAAAGTATCTAATCACCTCAGAGTAGGTTCACTTGTTCTAAGTAACCATGCAATCTTTTACTACTCCCTCCAATTCAACCCTTAAGGCTTTTTCCTTGTTAGAGACTACTTCCTTAAAAAAAGTATCAAACCCTACAGCTTCTAACCCTAGAAGTCACAAACATCTTATAGAGTAATAGTGAACTCGCCCCAGGAGGCCACAAAAGTGTGTGACCTATGGCTCCAATGGGAAATAAGCAATTAGAGAACGGTGTTATTTTTGGAGAGGGTAACATCACCTAGACGAAGGGAGCAAGACAAACCAATAAGAGATAGCTGGACATAATACTTAGAGTGGATATATTTAGTCCAATGACCTAATCCTTTGCAGGCGGCAGAGGAAGTTCAAATTTTACTTTTGAATAAGGGAAATTGCCACGTTCAATGCGAAAGCGGGTGATGATAGTAGTAGGGATATAGGAAAAGTCTTCAGTGTATTCACCCTCCACCATCAGTAGGTTAGGGTTCTCAGTTGGTATCAACTCACCAGGGAATCTCTCTGCCATTTTTCAGAAGCAGTCAGACTCGCCGAAATATGGAGCACGACGATAATGCTCCCAGTGGTATTGGTGCGCTTGAGTTTTAGGGGAAGCACTCCTGGAGGAGTGGGTTAATTTAATGATATGTGCCATGGAAGTTTAGAGAAATTAAGTGAAGAGTTAAATTAAAGGAGTGAAAGAGATGAATATGGCAAGACTCTCAAAAATAATTCAGTACAAGAGAAAGGAAACCCAAAGGCGAATGTTAGAAATAAGGATACCCATTTTTATAAGGGCAATACAGAACCCAAAAGGTGACGCTTAGAAAAGTGTGATAATGAATAGTTTAATGTGTCTGTTTTTCAAGCACGCGCAGCTGCAGAAGATCAAAGGTTACAATGATGACGTTTCGGGGTTGACGAGCGGATTAGCGACGTGGGTTACACGCGCGAAAATTGCGCCGCCATGTGTCACATATAGAAGTACAAAAGACAACCTCATTTAATAAGATGATAGCGCATTTAATGAGCCTTAATGTACATTTATACTGTATTAATAGATGACAACACATAGCATACCAAGAAATTCAACAATTAGATTCGTTGAATGTAGACATAAATGTCTACATACAATGAATCTCTTTATCTCCCATCACTATAAATACATGTATCCCCTTAGCCAAAAGGGGGGAGATCCGGGGGAATCTAGAAACCCCATACACAAGATACACATCCTTTCTCTCTCTACACCCTATGGTGCTATTGTAAACCCCTGGGAATAAAATAACAGTGGACGTAGGCTTTATTCATAGCCGAACCACTTTAAAAATCTTTATCTCTTATGTGCTTGATTGGATTGCTTTCATCTATTTATCTGTGATCATAAAAATGGGATTCGGTCCAGTTTTTTGCATCAACACTTAGATTAATATTTTCCCTTTTATGCATCTTTTCCTTTTTAGTTTTTAATCATCTTTTACACTTTTATTGAGAAGTATTAGATCCTGCAAATTCTAGTGACTCGTTTGTGTGGATCTTTCGATACCCGACTTACCGCGTACTCACCCGTTGAGTGTAGTCATAAGCTTAGGTTTTTGTATTAAGGAGGTGAAATGAAAATAACAATTAGCGTCTTGACACACGCTAATTTTCACCCTTGATCAGTGCCTCTTTATATTGTGTTCGACCGGGATAAGATTTTTGTGTCCAGATTTTAGGAGAGCTTCCAAGAGGCCATGGGTATGGAGTTACGGTTGAGTTCGGCCTATCACCCGCGAACTGATGGGTAGACTAAGCGAACGAATCATATGTTAGAGGATATGTTGCGGATGTGTACCCTAAATTTTGGCGGAGGTTTGGAGCAGTATCTTCCACTAGTGGAGTTTGCTTATAGTAACTCCTACCAGTTTACGATTGGTATGGCTCCATTCGAGGCGTTATACGATAGACCTTGTCATTCTCCAGCGTGTTAGTTAGAGGTGGGGGACTACAAACTACTTGGGCCGGAGGTGATCCAGGATACTTCGGTCAGGATAGAGATGAATCGAAGTCGTATTCAGGTTGTTCAGGATCGATAGAAGAGCTACACAAATGCCAAGAGGTCCTTTCGGGAGTTCAATGTGGGAGACCAGGTGTTGTTGAGAGTATCTCCTATCTAGGGAGTAATGCGTTTTGGTAAGAAAGGGAAGTTGGCACCGAGATATGTAGGGACATTCCCTATCATCGAACGGATTGGACCAATTACTTATAGACTAGGGTTATTGGAGCACTTGCATAGGATTCATGGCGTGTTCCATATTTCTGTAATACCCCATACTTTTATTGATATTTATTTGTGGGATTAATTAAATTAAATGGATATTAATTGAGAATTAATCCGGATAAAATACTAACGAGATGTGAGTTGGTATTTTATTATAATGTGTATATATGGCAATATATGAATATATAATTTTTGTCGTGAAATTGAAATACGGCAATTTGGGAAATTTTGTTGGGACGCGCGTGACAGTCGCGTCGGGAATATAATTATTTTAATTAAAAAGTGGATTTTATTTTTATCAATCGTATGGTCATTTTGAGTGCGCCAATGTGTCCGGAAGGGTCGAAATAGTCAGGAAACACTAGCCGGGGGTTTAGTTTGGGTCCCGGGGCATTATTGGGCCATACCGGCAACTAAAAAGGGTATTTTGGTAATTTTGAAATATTAGGATAATTAACCAACGAATTTTGGGACTTAATATTAGGTTATTTTGTAACCCACTAAGCCATTACCAGCACTTAACCAACTAAAGGGCTACGGGAGTTATAGGAAGAAGTGGGAGAGAAGTTTGAAGAGGTTCCCAAAGAGAAAACCACCATCTTCAACCTTGGGAGGAAATCCATAGAGAAAGGGGAGAATCAACCCATTCACCAAAACCAAATTCAGAGAACTATCTAAGGCAAGTGGTTTAATTACGTTAATTTCAAGCGAATGCTTCTTCCATGCTTAGAAATTGATAAAATTGCATTGTATTGGGAGACTTGTAAAAACCCATGTAATTTGGAGTTATAAATTCAGATTATGATATAGGTTTGCATGTAGAATTGTTGTTGGGTGATTGAACTAAAAGAATTACTACTTTTTATGTTACAAAAACGGATTTATTTATGCAAATTGAAGACTTTAAATTTCTAGGTTTCATGTTCATAAGGTTTGGGAAAAATTGGGGAGATTTGATGATTAGATGCGGTTTAGGATGATTTGATCCCATATATATGTTAATATACGACCTAAGTATGTTTAAGAATGATTAGAAACCTTGAACTACTGTTGGAATGATGTTTAGATAAGATTAGAGGTGCAGAAAATTGGGAAAAACGAGATAGAAAAATTCTGGGCTCGAAACTGTCACCTCGTTAGGAGGCCTGCCCAGGTCGTTCGAACGAGCTCGTTCGAATGAGCTTCTAACGAGTTGACAGTTTGACTTCTAACGAGTGGGATGTTCGTTCGATGCCTTTCGTTCGAACGAGATCTCGTTAGATGCCCATTTCGTTTGAACGACCTCGTTCGAACGAGACTTCTAACGAGTTGGCAGATTGACCTTTTTGGCCTGGTTTGATTTCTAGTGTCCCGTAACCTTGTTTAATTGTAGAGATAACATTACCTTGATGACTAATTGATATAGTTGGGATATTCGAGATATATTGGGGAGTAAAATATAGAAGAATGATTTGAACCAAATGGTAAATGTGGGTTAGGACGCGAATAACTAATTATGACGTGAGGATAATGGATGATGTGTATATATATAAACCGGGGACACGTTGGTATAAGAATGAGAAGTATGCCACTAATAAATTATGGTAATTACTAAGATGTGTGCATGCTTAGTATATGTATATGATTTTATGTGTATGACATACCTACCATAGTTGCTATCACGGGAGGTTTACGTTCGCTTAGGGCCATATAATCCTTGTGTGCCCGGATTTAGACTGGTACCTAGAGGACATAGTTCAAGGGAATGACTTAATTGTGAGTTAATAAGTCAGCTGACTATGGAGCGTAGGTATGTACGTGACCATGGATATGTTGAATTATGTTCGCCTCCATTTTCGTGTGTTGTGCTTATTCTAACAATTCCTGAGAGATTCAGAATTTGTAATCCTTATGTACGTGATGTACCAGGATGGACAGCAGAGTATGTGTGCACCGCAGCTTAGCCTCGGGGTTCTTGTATTGTATATTTATGATGAGAATGATATACGGTTAAATCAACAGAATTGTTATGTTTAATTATGAGAATAATTTATAGTAACTCCTTGAGAAGATAAATAAGGGGATAACCTCCAGTAAATGGAAATGCTAATAATTAAAAATCCGAGTTTAAGTAAAGCTATCTATTCAAGTGACAACATTGGGAATTCATATTGTGAATCGAGTAAAAAAAGGGGTAGAACTGATGACGGTTTAGTTAGATATGAATGTCACTTAGATGGTATGGTATGTTAGGAGTGCACAACTAGTAGAGAGGTAGTATTTCATGTGAGGGCACGTCCTAACATGTATTTTGCATTCATTGTTTTAATGTTATTAAAGCACTTGCTATTTTTAAAATACTCTCCACTTTCGGGCTCTGACCCGTTTGCTTTCAAATCTACTTTTTGTAAAAACCTTTTTAGGTGCCCAGCCACAAGGACACCATGCACAGGAATTCTATTCAGGTGACGAGCTGTAGCTGTTGTGGAAGTTACAGGGCCTTGATATTAGACACCTCATTTTCTAGTCTTGACTCCATATTCAGTTTCATCATTTGTAGGGCATGTCGCCCATTTCTATTAGAGACTTTTTATATTTCAGTTATTCAGACTTTGGTTTGTAATTAATTCAGGATGCAGTCTTGTTTTATTTATTTCCATATTGGGATTGTTGTGAGGAGTATTTCCTCCAGACTCATTATTATTTGTTGGTTACTCTATTGAGACTTTATCGTGAATGGTTGTGCTACATTTCTATAATTCATTTATTACATGTTACTCAGATTTAATTTAAAATTTGGCAACTCACTTTTAAATACTAGGTGGTTAGTAATCATTAAAATGTTTTCGACAGTGATGCTATTAACTGAACCAACTTGGCATTTTGTATTGATTTAATAAAGGAGTAGCTACCCGGTATTTAATTAGTCGGGGTGTCACAGGTGGTATGAGAGCATCAGGTTCTAGTGTCCTTTAGGATCTGTACAGCTTATTATGTTTCCGCTGAGCTTTCTTTGATGTAGGGCCCTATATTTTAGGACTGTTGTATTCCTTTATGTATGCTTCGCTCTTCAACTATTTTAAGTTTATAACTGCGAACTTATAGACTTTACTCTTATTTCAGATGCCTCCACGACGTGCACCACGGGTTCCTAGGGATGCACAGCCCGAGCCACAGCCAGCACCTGTACAGGGCACCATGAATGCCGCTGAGGTTGCAACCATTGTAGCCCAAGCGGTAAATGCCGCTCTCGCCGTTGTACATCAGACACCACCCCAGGCGCCAGTAGCCGCGCCAGTTCAGGCACATGCATTCCCGTCTGCTTGGGAACGTGTTCGATATGCTTTTCAGAAAGCACACCCTCCGGAGTTCGCAGGTAGCTCCGATGTTGTGGTATCTAGTCAGTGGAGGAAAGACATTCAGAGGCACTTGAGGATGTATGAGTGCACCGAAGTTCAGAAGCAGATACTAGCTACTTTCAAGCTAGTGGGATCTGCATTGCAGTGGTGGGAGTCTATTACCACCGTGGAGGAGAGAGATACTCTCACTATAAAGGAGTTTTGGGTGCGGTTCGACCGCAAATATTTTTCGTCAGCTGTTCACACGGAAATGAGGAGGAAGTTGATGAACCTTAGACAGGAGGGAAGGACTGTGGCCGAGTATGAGGCCGAATTCACTAATTTACTGAATATTATCCCGGATGAGATACCGACAGAAGAGAAAAAGATTCAGAAGTTTACAGATGGATTGACTTGGAGGATCCGTCAGCACTTGTTGGGGAATCTATCGTTGGCCACTTACTCTGATGTGGTTAACGCTGCACTGCTCCATTTCCAGGACCACCGCTTTCACTTGACAGAGGGGAAGCAATCAGGAGAGTCCATCCATCACGGCAGGACAGGGGGAAATGGTGCCAGTGGGGCACAATCTACTCAGGGGCAGAGGCAGGGTGACCAGGGTTCCCAGCAGGGGGATCATAAGAGGTTCAGATCGGGGAATTTCAGACACGGACATGGAGGTTTTAGACAGGGCCATCAGGGTCCAAACGGCCATCAGGGCCAGCAGGGGCAGAATGGTCAACATCAGTTTCAGCAGGGCCAGCAAGCCCAGGGCAGAAATGGTAACGGTCACCAGGGCCATGGTCAGCAGGGGCAGCGAGGGGGAAACTTCCAGGGGAAGTGTTTCATTTGTGGTAAGACTGGCCACAAACGCCAGGATTGTCCTGATAGGGGCAGGGCCCCACAGCAGCAGCAGCAGGGTGCTCGACACGAGCCACAGAGGCCTATGTTTCCTGCCGCCCTCCCGGCACCACCACAGATGGCAGCATTTCCACCCATTCCAGCGGTCCCAGTTCAGCAGGGGCAGCTTCAGTATGGGAGAGTGTATCAGCTTCAGCATGTCGCAACCCCACAGGATCCACCGACCATTGAGGGTATGTTCTCTATTCAGGGAACTATGGGGCGTATTTTATTTGACACGGGGGCTACACACTGTTTTATTGCTATGAGATTTGCATGCACCATTGGGTTGTTAGACACCGCCGAGAGTACGGTTACTTGTGTAGATTCACCGTTGACTAGGGGTTCCATGATTTCGCTTATGTGTAGAGGTGTGGGTATAGATATCGGGAGGTTTACTTTACCCACTGATATGTTAGTGTTAGAGATGACCGAGTATGATGCCATTATTGGTATGGATTGGCTAGTTGCGTACCGAGCCATGATTGACTGTTTTAGTAGGAGTATTATCTTTGCCATTCCCGGGCAGGAGATGTTTTTAGTGGCGATGCCTCGCCCTGAGGGAGGATCGTCCACTCATTTGTACTATATAGAGGAAGAGACCTCTAAAGAAGTGGTGATACCACTTGATTCGATACCCGTTGTTAGTGAGTTCGCCGATGTATTTCAGGATATACCTGGACTACCTCCGAGTAGGGAGATATATTTTATGATCGATTTGACGCCGGGCACTCGGCATATTGCCCGCGCACCTTACCGTATGGCTCCAGCTGAGATGAGAGAGTTACGGGATCAGATTGAGCAGTTGTTGGGTCAGGGGTTTATTCGGAGGAGTACTTCGCTGTGGGGTGCCCCTGTGTTGTTCGTTAAGAAGAGGGGTGGATCGTTGAGGTTGTGTGTGGATTATCGGGAGTTGAATAAGGTCACGATATGGAATAAGTATCCGTTGCCCCGAATCGATGACTTATTCGACCAGTTGAGAGGAGCTTCTTTCTTCTCAAAGATTGATTTACGATCGGGATACCATCAGTTGCGTATCAGGGAAGAGGACGTCTCGAAGACTGCTTTCTTAACGTGATATGGTTCCTACGAGTTTCAGGTTATGCCTTTTGGTTTGACCAATGCTCCGGCCGTGTTCATGGACTTGATGAATAGGGTGTTCAGAGAGTTACTAGATTAGTTCGTCATTGTCTTCATTGATGACATTCTGGTTTACTCCTAGACAGAGGAGGAGCACGCCGAGCATTTGAGGCAGGTTTTGCAGACGCTACGTCAGAACGAACTGTATGCAAAGTATGAGAAGTGTGGGTTTTAACTGAAGGAGGTTCATTTTTTGGGACATATTATTTTCGACCGGGGGATATCTGTTGATCCGGGAAAGGTATCCGCGGTGAGGGAGTGGGAACAACCCACAACACCGACTGAGATCCGTAGTTTCTTGGGCCTAGCAGGATACTACATGAGGTTTATTCGGGGTTTCTCAAAGATAGCGGGTCCTTTGACACATCTGACTCGTAAGGGTGTGTCGTTCATTTGGAGTGATGCCTGTCAGTTGGCATTCGATGAGTTAAAAGACAAGTTGACCTCAGCACCTGTGTTAGCATTACCAAGACCGGGAGTTGAGTATCTAGTTTACACTGATGCGTCCTTACAAGGACTTGGAGGTGTATTGCAACAGGAGAGTCAGGCCATAGCTTATGCTTCCCGTAAGCTTAAGCCTCATGAGAAGAACTACCCCACCCATGACTTGGAGTTAGCGGCAGTGGTATTTGCCCTTCGGATTTGGAGACATTACCTTTTGGGGGAGAAGTTTCGATTGTTCACAGACCACAAGTCCCTACAGTACCTATTCACGCAGAAGGAGTTGAATATGCGGCAGTGAAGGTGGCTTGAGTTTGTGAAGGACTATTAGTTTGATATCCAATATCACCCGGGGAAGGCTAACGTGGTAGCAGACGCGTTGAGTCGTAGGCCAGTAGATAAAGTGGCAGGGGTGTGGAAGGCAAAGTGGAAGGAGTTGGGACACCAGGATGCAGTGTCCCGATCATTCATGTCGGTGATGACTGTTACATCGCAGGTTGTCACGAGAGTGGTAAAGGCACAAGCAGATGACTCGTTCTGTCAGGAGAAGGTAGTTCGATTATTAGCAGAGGGAGCCGAGTCCTATACCGTTAGCTCAGATGGGGGATTACGCTTCAATGAGAGACTGGTAGTTCCGGAAGGGGAGGAATTGCGACACGAAGTGATGGCAGAGTCGCACGACTCACGGTTCGCGGTACATCCCGGTGGGGACAAAATGTACCAAGATATGAGACGTCAGTATTGGTGGAGCGGGATGAAGAGAGATATTATCGTGTTAGTTTCTAAATGCCCCACTTGTCAGCTGGTAAAAGTGGACCATCAGAGACCGACAGGACTTCTACAGCCATTAGAGGTCCCGATGTGGATGTGGGAGAGCATCTCCATGGACTTTATCACGGGGTTACCTACGTCACAGAGGGGTCACGACTCCATTTGGGTAATTGTGGATAGGTTGACCAAAGTTGCTCATTTTCTACCCGTAAGGACAGACTACACTACGGGACAGTATGCCCAGCTTTTTATTACAGAAATAGTGAGACTTCACGGTGTGCCCCTAAATATCGTGTCTGACAGAGACAAGATATTTGTTTCACGATTTTGGGAGAGTTTTCAGGAGGCCATGGGCACGGAATTGCGGTTGAGTACGGCTTATCATCCGCAGACCGATGGGCAAACCGAGCGTACAAATCAGATGTTGGAGGACATGTTGCGTATGTGCATCATTGATTTCGGGGGTGGATGGGAGCAGTATCTTCCACTGGTGGAGTTTGCTTACAACAACTCCTACCAGTTCACTATTGGCATGGCTCCATTTGAGGCGTTGTACGGTAGACCTTGTCGTTCCCCAGCATGTTGGTTGGAGGTGGGTGACAACAAACTACTTGGGCCGAAAGTAATTCAGGATACTTCGGCGAGGATAGAATTGATACGGAGTCGCATTCGGGTAGCTCAGGATCGGCAGAAGAGCTACGCTGATGCGAAGAGATTCTTCAGGGAGTTCCAAGTGGGGGACCAGGTTTTACTCAGAGTATCTCCTATGAAGGGGATTATGCGATTTGGGAAGAAGGGGAAGTTGGCACCGAGATACGTGGGACCATTTCCTATCATCGAGCGGATTGGGTCTGTTGCGTATAGACTTGGGTTACCGGAGCATTTACACAGGATTCATGATGTGTTTCATATTTCCTCGCTAAGGAAATATCTTAGAGATGATTTGGCTCATTCTCACATTGCTTTGGAGGACATCGATCTCCAGCCCGATAGCTCCTACGAGGAGGGATCGATTGCTATTTTGGACCAAAGTGAGCGAAAACTGTGGTCAAAGATAGTTCCGTTAGTGCGTGTTCAGTGGCGGCATCATAATGTCGAGGAGTCCACATGGGAGCGCGAGGATGAGATGCGTGAACGTTATCCAGAGTTATTTTTATCAGGTACTTTCTAGTTCCGAATTTCGGGACGAAATTCTGTTATTAGGGGGGAAGTATGTAATACCCCGTACTTTTATTAATATTTATTTGTGGGATTAATTAAATTAAATGGGAATTAATTGAGAATTAATCCGGATAAAATACTAACGAGATGTGAGTTGGTATTTGATTATAATGTGTATATATGACAATATATGAATATATTGAATTTGTCGTGAAATTGAAATACGGCAATTTGGGAAATTTTGTTGGGACGCGCGTGACAGTCGCGTCAGGAATATAATTATTTTAATTAAAAAGTGGATTTTATTTTTATCAACCGTGTGGTCATTTTGAGTGCACCAACGTGTCCGGAAGGGTCGAAATAGTCAGAAAACACTAGCCGGGGGTTTAGTTTGGGTCCCGGGGCATTATTGGGCCATACCGGCAACTTAAAAGGGTATTTTGGTAATTTTGAAATATTAGGATAATTAACCAACGAATTTTGGGACTTAATATTAGGTTATTTTGTAACCCACTAAGCCATTACCAGCACTTAACCAACTAAAGGGCTACGGGAGTTATAGGAAGAAGTGGGAGAGAAGTTAGAAGAGGTTCCCAAAGAGAAAACCACCATCTTCAACCTTGGGAGGAAATCCATAGAGAAAGGGGAGAATCAACCCATTCACCAACACCAAATTCAGAGAACTATCTAAGGCAAGTGGTTTAATTACGTTAATTTCAAGCGAATGCTTCTTCCATGCTTAGAAATTGATAAAATTGCATTGTATTGGGAGACTTGTAAAAACCCATGTAATTTGGAGTTATAAATTCAGATTATGATATAGGTTTGCATGTAGAATTGTTGTTGGGTGATTGAACTAAAAGAATTACTACTTTTTATGTTACAAAAACGGATTTATTTATGCAAATTGAAGACTTTAAATTTTTAGGTTTCATGTTCATAAGGTTTGGGTAAAATTGGGGAGATTTGATGATTAAATGCGGTTTAGGATGATTTGATCCCATATATATGTTAATATACGACCTAAGTATGTTTAAGAATGATTAGAAACCTTGAACTACTGTTGGAATGATGTTTAGATGAGATTAGAGGTGAAGAAAATTGGGAAAAACGAGATAGGAAATGACTGGGCTCGAAACTGTCACCTCGTTAGAAGGCCTGCCCAGGTCGTTCAAACGAGCTCGTTCGAACGAGCTTCTAACGAGTTGACAATTTGACTTCTAAAGAGTGGGATGTTCGTTCGATGCCTTTCGTTCGAACGAGATCTCGTTAGATGCCCATTTCATTCGAACGAACTCTCGTTCGAACGACCTCGTTCGAACAAGACTTCTAACGAGTTGACAGATTGGCCTTTTTGGCCTGGTTTGATTTCTAGTGTCCCGTAACCTTGTTTAATTGTAGAGATAACATTACCTTGATGACTAATTGATATAGTTGGGATATTCGGGATATATTGGGGAGTAAAATATAGAAGAATGATTTGAACAAAATGGTAAATGTGGGTTAGGACGCGAATAACTAATTACGACGTGAGGATAATGGATGATGTGTATATATATAAACCGGGGACACGTGTATTGGTATAAGAATGAGAAGTATACCACTAATAAATTATGGTAATTACTAAGATGTGTGCATGCTTAGTATATGTATATGATTTTATGTGTATGACATACCTACCATACTTGCTATCACGGGAGGTTTACGTTCGCTTAGGGCCATCTAATCCTTGTGTGCCCGGATTTAGACTGGTATCTAGAGGACATAGTTCAAGGGAATGACTTAATTGTGAGTTAATAAGTCAGCTGACTATGGAGCGTAGGTATGTACGTGACCATGGATATGTTGAATTATGTTCGCCTCCATTTTTGTGTGTTGTGCTTATTCTAACAATTCCTGAGAGATTCGGAATTTGTAATCCTTATGTACGTGACGTACCGGGATGGATAGCAGAGTATGTGTGCACCGCAGCTTAGCCTCGGGGTGCTTGTATTGTATATTTATGATGAGAATGATATACGGTTAAATGAACAGAATTGTTATGTTTAATTATGAGAATAATTTATAGTAACTCCTTGAGAAGATAAATAAGGGGATAACCTCCAGTAAATGGAAATGCTAATAATTAAAAATCCGAGTTTAAGTAAAGCTATCTATTCAAGTGACAACATTGGGAATTCATATTGTGAATCGAGTAAAAAAAGGGGTAGAACTGATGACGGTTTAGTTAGATATGAATGTCACTTAGATGGGTATGGCACGTTAGGAGTGCACAACTAGTAGAGAGGTAGTATTTCATGTGAGGGCACGTCCTAACATGTATTTTGCATTCATTGTTTTAATGTTATTAAAGCACTTGCTATTTTTAAAATACTCTCCACTTTCGGGCTCTGACCCGTTTGCTTTCAAATCTACTTTTTGTAAAAACCTTTTTAGGTGCCCAGCCACAAGGACACCATGCATAGGAATTCTATTCAGGTGACGAGCTGTAGCTGTTGTGGAAGTTACAGGGCCTTGATATTAGACGCCTCATTTTCTAGTCTTGACTCCATATTCAGTTTCATCATTTGTAGGGCATGTCGCCCATTTCTATTAGAGACTTTTTATATTTCAGTTATTCAGACTTTGGTTTGTAATTAATTCAGGATGCAGTCTTATTTTATTTATTTCCATATTGGGATTGTTGTGAGGAGTATTTCCTCCAGACTCATTATTATTTGTTGGTTACTCTATTGAGACTTTATCGTGAATGGTTGTGCTACATTTCTATAATTCATTTATTGCATGTTACTCAGATTTAATTTAAAATTTGGCAACTCACTTTTAAATACTAGGTGGTTAGTAATCATTAAAATGTTTTCGACAGTGATGCTATTAACTGAACCAACTTGGCATTTTGTATTGATTTAATAAAGGAGTAGCTACCCGGTATTTAATTAGTCGGGGTGTCACAATTTCTTTGCTAAGGAGATATCTTCGAGATGATTTGGCCCATACTCATATTTCTTTGGAGGAAATTGATTTGCAGCCCGATAGTTTCTATGAGGAGGGGCTGATTGCTATCCTCGACCGTAGGGAGAGAAAATTTGAGATCGAAGATAGTACCACTAGTACGTGTTTAGTGGCGGCATCATAATGCCTAGAAGTCTACCTGGGAGCGCGAGGATGATATGCATGACCAATATCTCGAGTTATTTTTACCAATTAATACCTTTATTTCCGAATTTCGAGACAAAATTCTATTATTAGGGGTGAAGTATGTAATACCCCGTATTTTTACTGATTTTAATTATAAGATTAATTCAATTAATTGAGAAATTAATTGATAATTAATCTAGATTTAAATACTAGAGAAACGAGAATTAGTATTTGATTATGATAATTATATTGAATATTACTGAGCGAATATAGTAATATATGATTATGGAATTATTAAAATTGTCACGCGTAGAAAATATGACAGTTCTGGAAATTAAGTTTGGGACGTGCGTGTCAGTCTTGTCGGGACCAATCTAATGCATTATAAAGTAGTTTATTTTTATGTATTACATATGGATATTTTGAGTGCACCAATGTGTCCGGGAGTATCGAGATAGTCAGAAAAGTCTACCCGGGGGTTTAGTTTGGTTTTCGGGGCAGTTGTAGGCCAAACCGACTACTCGGGAGGGTATTTTAGTAATTTTACTATATGGTGAATAGTGACCTAAGAAATTTAGGTTAAATATATCTGCCAACCCTTAAAATCATTAGATTATTGGCTGCTATAAACTTGAGAGGGATAAGTAGAGAGAAAGGAAGGGTTTCCAATGGTTGCCAGGGCCAAACAACCATCTTACACCACCACCACCACCACCGGATTTATGACCGGAGAGAGAACACCACCACCACATCATCTTACCCTAAGGATCTGAACTTCTATTTCCAGGAAAGTGATTTAACTTGTTATGATTCAGTAAATATATTTTCCATGGTAGTTTAGATTTGGAGATTTAACTTGAAATATTGATAATTTCATGAATTGGGAGTATTTAATCGTGAATATGGGTAGGATTTGCATGTTGATAAATTATGAGAATATTAGAGAATTGAATCAGATGCTAAATGTTATGAATCACGGATTAAAATATGAGTAATTGGCTATCTTTAATTGAGAAGTTATCTTAGGGTTTAACCATGAAAACTAGATGAACAATTGAATTTGTGGGTAATTTTCGTAATAATTTGATGATTCTAGAACGTTAGAAATCATGTGTTTAGGTTGTTATAACATCTAGTACGTTTAGTTTGGAGAATGGGATCATGTAATGAAGTTTGGAGAAAAAATGATGGCCAAAAACGTTAACAGTTCTGGAATGTTACCGGTCGATCGCTCGATCTACATTCGTAGTCGATCAATCGACTCCTCTGCATTTGTGATAAAAATTCATTTTAAGGTTTAATCAAATTTCGGCTCTTAATAATTATTGGTGTGGAATAATTAAACATTTTGGGACTTAGAGAAGGTCAGTAGGGGGTATATTAAAGGCCTGGAAACTATTAGTTTGGTTTGGGATTTAATGATAAACTTACGAGTGTCCAACGAGAGTGTTACGGTTGGAAATTTTAGAAACTTGAGTTTAATTCGATTAATCAATAACTTGAGGTTAGAGACAGTAGTAGGGGGACTTTAAATTACTCAATTTACCTTAGAGACAAGTGGGAGACTTAGTAACCTTTTGGGATAGATTTATGTACTCGGATATATACGACGAGAGTTGTCGCGCTAAATATATAACGTAAATTAATCGGGATAAAAGTATATTACGCATGAGACTTGTAATATGGGATAGGAGTAAACCTATATTGAAATGATGAATACTTAGGTTGTGTGATTACCTAATATATGGATTATTATGTGTAATGAATACCCACCATACTTATTATCACGGGAGGTTGTAGGAAGAGGACAATCTTATCTTGTGTGCTTAAAGGGGGATTTAGATTTGGTACCTTAAGCGCCTAGGATTGTAAAGACTTATTTGTGAGTTAATAAGTCAGCTGACCATGGGAGCGTAGGTATGTACGTGGCCCATGGGTATGTGAACTATGTTTTCCTCCAATATGTGTGATTTGTATTGGTACGGTTCACGAGTGATTCAAAACTAATGATCCTTATGTACATGATGTACCGAGATTCGGTAGCAGAGTATGCAAGCACCACAACTTATCCTAGGGGTGCTATATGTGTATATATGTACTAAGTGTGATATAAATATATAGTTGTGATTATTCAATGTTGCTTAGTAGATGAGAATGGCTAAGATATTTAAATAACTTAAAGAGGTGGGAAGTTAAATAATATACGAGATAATGAATTCGAATAACGAGTATTTGAAATGTAAGTATGTCTTAATTGAGTAATACGGATGGATCCATGTTGAAATACCTATAGTTAGATTTAATATAGACTAGTTAGCTAGTAGCATAATTAGGATGGGCTAAAGGCATACATTAGGCATGCACAATAGTTGAGTGGTGAGAATATCAAGTGAGAGCACGCGACTAACATGTATATAATATTTACTATTTAATGCAATCAAACATTTGCTAATTATAAAATGTTTTCACCTCGTGCTCTGACCCGTTTAGTTCCAAATCTATTTTGTTTTTGTAAAACCCTTTTAGGTACCCAGCCATAGGGACGCCAAGCATAAGAGTTCCATTCTCTTGAAATGCTGTAGCTGCTGTGGAAATTATAGGATCTCGGTATTAGACGCCTCCACATCTATCTTTGCTTCCTTTGGTGTTATTCCTATCAGTTAGGGCATGTTTCCCATTCTTATTCAGAGGTAGCAGTTTTAGACTTTCATTTATTTCAGTTGTTGGATTTATTTTATTCAGACTCTTGTATTGGGAGTATTTGGCATTGAGATTATATTTGGAGTGTTACTCCAGACTCTGTTATTTCTTTAGATTGATTGTTCTTTTGAGATTGTTTAAGATAATGTTGTATGGTTGATTATGCATTACGTAGTGGTAAGTTAATTTAATTAATAAAATTTGTCATCTCACTTTTTAAATATTAGGTGACTAGTAATTAATTAAATGTTTTTCGAGAGTGATGCTAAAACTGAACCAACTTGATATTCTATATTAATTTAATAAAGGAGTAGCTACCCGGTATTTAATCAGTCGGGATGTCACACTTATCTCTTTGCTCCTATTATGGATGAGCGAATTAGACAATTATAAGATGAAGTGCCATGGTTTATGCTATTTCTAGATGATATTGTTTTAGTGAATGAGACTAAATGAGGATTAGTGCTAGGTTGGAATTGGGGAGAGAAACTGTAGAAACAAGAGGATTTAAAATTGCAGGACTAAAATAGAATATGTGGATTGCAATTTTAGTAGTAATAGGAGGACAAATGGAGATATGGTGAAAATTGGAGGGTCAAAAGATACCTATAAATTATCATTTTCGTTATTTAAGATCGATTATATAAAAATATAAAGATATTAGTGATGATGTTACTCGAAGGATTAGAGCAGGCTGGGTCAAATGGAGAAGTGCTACCGACGTATTGTGTGATAGGCGTATACCTTTAAAGTTAGAAGAAATTTTTTATAGGACGTCCATTAGACCCGCTATGTTATATGGGACAGAGTGTTGGGCAACCAAGAAACAAAATGTGCAGAAAATGATTGTGGTGGAGATGCGAATGCTGAGATGAATTTGTGGTAAAACTCGAAAGGATAAAACTAGAAATGAACAAATTCTTGAAACGATAAAAGTAGCTCTTATAGAACGTAAATTGAGACAAAATCGACTTAGATAGTTTTGACACGTCAAGCGTAGATCAATGGATGCTTTCGTAAGGAAGAGTGATTTAGTTAAAATTGATAGTAACACAAAGGGTGGAGGTAGGCCAAAATTGACTTGGTGGGATATTATAAAAAAGGACATGAATGAATAAAAAAATAGTATTCATTTAGCCGATCCCAAATAATTGAGAAAAAGCTTTGTTGTGTTGAGTTGAGTATTTAATTTAAAACTCTTAATCCAAATTTAAGATTAATAAATCTTAAATGATTATAACAATGCCTATCAAATAAATTTAAACAAGCTAAATTTCAGATTATATCACCCAAAAAATTTATAAACAATTTTCATAATTAATATTAATTAACATTCTGGAATTAATTATTTAATTCAAAAATAATTATGTTATCGTTGAAATAATTTTACCAAATTTCGGAATTAATATATCTGAAAGATTAAGTGCAGATAATATTAAATCAATAAAGCACAAGTAAATAAGCAAATAAAGTGCAAAAATTAAATGACTTCGAAATTTAACGTAATTCAGTTAAATACCAACCTACATCCACACGTTTAGAGCATTCGTATCCTTTGTGCTTCACTAAACCCGATCCATTTATGAGTAGGATAAAACCCACCTCGTACATCCATTTGCAAGCTAATCACCAAGCCTCAAACCCCGTGACCCACTTACGGGAGGAACCAATCACCGTTTATAATCTCGTAGCTTAAACCGAGCAACTGATTACAACCGCAGCTTCTAACAAAGCTTCAAAATAAATCTAAATTTTGTAATACAATGATGAATAGTGAAACTCCATAAAATACAAATTTAATCTGAGTTTATTTTTGAATGATACTTCCAAGATGATTCTCATTTTGGCTAAAGTCTTCATAATTTGAGGCTGAAGATTTTCTTCGAAAATGTTTCTTGTTGCACTAGTATTTGATTATGTGTGCCTTTGAATATTTGAACAAAATATCTCTTCGTAAGCTCTTCAAATGAGTATTTGCAGAATATAATAAATTAATTGCTCTTAGGTTGGTTTAGTTGAATAATAAATTCAAGTTCTCTTCAATAATTTCTCAAGTCTTATAGTCTTCAATGCAGCTCTTCAATGCTTAAATGGTAATCTAAAAAACTAGTTGTTAGACATAATGCTTGTGAGCATTATATGCTCTTAATTTTCTGAGATGAAGATAGTTCGAATATTTGATATTTTGATTTGTCATTTTTCTTCTCAATAAAAATATGACTATTGAAGCACGGAAATGACATTTTAAAAATGTAGGATTGAAAGAGGCTCTTGAAGCATCTCAAAATAAGCTGCTACAAAATATTAGTCCAATAATAAAGAGAGAACCAATCTGATATATGAAAAGTGTTAGACATTTTGATGTATCAAAGAAAAAAAATCTGAGATTTAAGATCTCACATTATATTAGTCCAATAATAAAGAGAGAACCAATCTGATATATGAAAAGTGTTAGACATTTTGATGTATAAAAGAAAGATCCGAGATTTAAGAAAAGATATCATGCACAAATAAAATAATCTCTCAAGGTATGAAGTAATGGTCAGTAATTCAATAAAAAAAATTATTTTCCTGCCAGTCAAACTGACTTGCATGTAAGGCTAGAAGTACTGTCACCAAAAAGGAACTTACAGCAAGATAGGCTAAATAATTTTTAAAAATAATATACATATAAATGTTTATATTATTTAAAGTCTCTTCAAAGATAATAATAATATAAACATCTCAAATTCGCATGGCTCGAGGTGAAGAAGGTATGGCTTTGAACAAATATGAGATAAATCTACTCGTACGACACTTCAAAAACTGAAGAGTTTTTGTATATAAAAAAACTTTAATTATCCAACGGATATACAAGCGTGGCCAAAGAATTTAAAGAAATAGCTTTCTAAATATATATAAACTGTTGGATAATATAAAACCATTTGTATAGCATATGGTCACGGGCTTAGAGTTTCAGTGTAGCGTAGTGCCCGTGTGGCAGCCCAGGACACCCGATCACAGGGCTCAGCCTAACACGAACTGCCTCAAAGCATATATATCGGACTGGTTTCGACCTGCCTTGGTCTCATCATGGGAACGGCTCCAGCTCCTGACCAGTTTGTGTAGGGATAGCCAAATCCACCCTTCACGGTCAAGTCCAAGACTAGCGACAAGCACCCCGAACCTAACCGAGTTAACCTGCCTGAACTCCAAAGAGACTACCCACATATGCCCCTACATGACCTTTCTCTGGAACCATTCCCTCCCATTCTAACCCAATGCCAGCCAACATGCAATTCTCTCATCCTCCAGGCTCCCTCATGATGACCCAAAAATCTACTCCGTGATACTCTTCCACACCCGAATTCTGTGACGCCCTCGTCACAGCCACAGTAATAACACGCTCCCCCCAATCTCCAATACATACCAACGTCCCCTCATGACCATCCTCTTCGGGCTTTGACAGTTGGCGCGCGATGTGGCCTGCCTTCTCCTCTCGGCGATTCTGACCACGTTGTAGCCTGCCTTCTCCTCGACGATTCTGACTGCACTTGAGCATCATCGTAACCTGCTTTCTCCTCTCGACGAACTGGTTACACCCAAGCACGCTACTCTACATAAGGAAAGACGTGCGAATTCAAAGATGGGTTTCTGAAGGCTCCCTACCGATTTTCATTTCGAGCACTCGAGTTGAGTATAATGATCTTAAATCATCATAGCTGCTAACCAATTACCTTTGTCATTTCGAACGGCTCCCCAGAGTCCCGTCTTACCCATAGTTTTTCAATGGTGTGGCTGAGTGTCTACATGATGCCCCCATAAGCACTTCCGACAAAAGGGTCCTAATTTGACATCAACAAGTATCCAATACCCCACAATCTACGAATGATGCACCCCGCGCTTTTATACTGAATGTCCTGCTCTGATACCATTTGTCACGGGCTTAGAGTTTTGACTTAGCGTAGTGCCCATGTGGAAGCCCGGGACACCCAATCGCAGGGCTCATCCTAACACGAAATTCCTCAAAGCATACATATCGGACTGGTTTCGACATGCCTTGGTCTCATCAGGGGAACTACTCCATCTCCTGACCATTTTGTGTAGGGATGGCCAAATCCCCTCTTCACAGTCAAGTCCAAGACTAGCGACAAGCACCCCGAACCTACCTGAGTCAACCTGCCTGAACTCCAAAGAAACTACCCACATATGCCCCTACACGCCCTTTCTCTAGAACCATTCCCGCCCATTCTAACCCGATGCCAGCCAACATGCAATTCTCTCATCCTCCAGGCTCCCTCGTGATGACCCAAAAATCTACTCCCTAATAATAAGCTCTTGTAGGTATGAGGCACGCTAGGTAATTTGAGTGGTAAACCCCTCTTTAAATTGTCGTGGGGCGAGTAAACCCCTCTTTAAACCTACTTTAAAAGAGCTAATGAATATTTATTCTGCTAATGTTGTGATCATTCTCGAAATGCACATTCATATTACTAGTGTGGTGGACCTTTTCAATAGTCCGGGTCTTACTGAATATATTGTTTCGGAGCCACTTGGCCAGTCGGGGGGGATTTGAGTGACATGGAACCCTCACACCACCCAAATCCAACCTCTGGCCATATCCCGTCAGGCAATTCATGCCATGGTGAAGAAGCATCACCATGAGGAGTGGTTGCTCTCGGCAATTTATGCAAGTCTGCTCCCGCGACTTAGAAGACAACTTTGGGAGAACTTGATTGATATTGTGGAGTGCATTGATATCCCGTGGCTTGTAGCAGGTGATTTTAATGACCATATGGACGACTCGAAAAAGAAATCCTATTCTAAGCATATGGCCACCATGAAATGTTCTAGATTCATTGACAACATTAACAAGTGCAACTTGTCTGACTTGGGGTGCAATGGGCCCAGGCTTACTTGGACCAATAGTCGGGAGGGTTTCACTAATACTTTGATCCGACTGGATAGGTGCCTAGCCAATAATGATTGGAGAATTATGTACCCGAACGCTACTATAGAAAATATGCATAGGACTGCTTCTGATCACTTCCCGATGGTTATTCGACTTAAAGGTACTAGCACTAATTTGAAATCTCTTAAACCATTCAGGTTCCTTTCTTGCTGGTTTGATAGGAAAGACTTTAAAGATTTAGTTAAAAATAATTGGAATAATCTTTCCAATTTGGAAGACAATATTCACAATTGTACTAATGTTATAAAAGATTGGAACAAAAATGTGTTTGGTAATATTTTTCATAATAAAAAACGGATTCTGAGGCTTCTTAAGGGAATCCAAAAAGCCCAGGAAAATATTTTTTCTCACAACCTCGACATCCTTGAAAAAAATCTTCGATCTGAGTTTAATGATATTTTAATTCACGAGAAGAAATTTTGGAGGCAAAAATCTAGAATCCAGTGGATTAGTGAGGGATATAGGAATACTAAATTTTTTCATACCTTCACTATTATTAGAAGAAAGAAAAATATAATTGATCGTCTCATGATTAATGGGGTCTGGACTGAGGACACTATCATTCTTACTGACCATATAAATGCTTATTTTAAAAACCTGTTCCAAGCTGAGTTCTCGTATGATATTAGTAGCCAAATAAGTGATTATCCACACCTTAAATTTGAGGGTAGGGATAATTTTAGCCTTACTTGCCCTCTTGTGCTTGATGAAGTTAGACGTGCCACTTTCAGCATGAAAGAGAATAAATCCTCGAGCCCTAATGGGATCCAACCCATGTTCTACCAAAAGTTTTGGAGTAATATAAGAGACAACATTTTCAACTTTATTAACAAGTGTTGAAACCAGAATAAATACCCCCCCCCCCCCACAATATGAATAATAGTTATGTGACTTTGATCTCTAAACTTGACAACCCCGAGAATATTAGTCAATTACGCCCTATCACTCTCTGTAATGTCTCTTATAAAATCCTTGCTAAAGTGATTGTTAATAGACTGAGACCCATCCTTTGTAGGATCATTGACCCTTGTCTGGATAGTTTTCTCCCAGGAAAACAGACGTGAGATAACATCATTATTAGCCAGGAAATTATACATACCCTTATGAAGAGAAAAGGTAAGGCCGATGGCGTTATTTTGAAAATTGACCTCGAAAAAGCCTATGACAAAGTTAGTTGGGACTTTCTTGAGGAAGTTCTAATTTGGTTTAATGTGGAGAGTAGTTTTAAAAATTTGATCATGAGTTGTGTGAAAGATACCTCTACCGCTATCTTGTGGAATGGCTCCTCGCTCCCCAGCTTCACCCGCACCAGGGGTCTCAGACAGGGGGACCCGCTTTCTCCGTATTTATTTGTCATGTGCATGGAATACCTCTCTGCTAGCATCTCTGACTAAGTGGGAAAAGGTCAATGGAAAGGCATCAATACCTCCCCTAATAGCCCACGTATATCACACATTTTCTTTGTGGACGATCTCATCTTGTTCTCTAACATGACTACTAGCTCGTGTGAGGCTGTTTTGGACACAATTGAAGAGTTTTGCCACATTTCGGGCCAAAGAGTTAGTTTTTCTAAATCAAAGATCTTTGTCTCACCTAATATCCCTAGATCCAAAGCGGTTGAACCTAGTCATAAATTTGGGATGAGCCTCACTGATAATCTGGGTACTTACCTGGGTGCTAACCTTGTTCACGGTAGATTCAATAATGCCTACATTAAGAATGTCATGGAAAAAGTCCAAAAGAAGCTTTCTGGGTGGAAATCCAAACTGTTATCTTTTGCAGGTAGAATCACTCTTTTTCAAGCTGTTACGGCTACGGTCCCAACTTATAATATGCAAACTGCTCTATTCCCCATGAAGACTTGCGACACTCTCGATCGGCTTAATAGAAACTTCATGTGGGGAGGTAATGAGAGCAATAAAAGGATTCATCTGGTTAGTTGGGATAAAGTGTGCAGGCCCAATGACGGGGGGTTGGGTATTAGAACAACACATAATAACAATAAAGCAATGATTGCCAAGCTTGGCTGGAATATAATGAATAATCGTGGTTCTTTATGGGCCAATGTCATCACAAATAAGTATAAAGTTGGTCCAAACCCTAGATTATGGTGTAAGAAATCTAACACCTCCCACATCTGGCGTAGCATCTTTTAATGTAAAGAAGTCCTCATTAAGAACACCAAATGGAACGTGGGTAAGGGTAATAATATTAACATCATGAAAGACCAGTGGTGTGGCGACGCACCTCTTGCATCTAGAGGTGGACATACATCCTGGGATGATAAAAATGTTAACGCTCTCTTAACCGATAATGGTTTGTGGGACCGTAATAGGATTCAGCAGGGATTCGATGATACTATTGTGGATGAAATAATTAAGATGTCACTCCCCAAGAGGGGGTAAGAGAGGATAAACCATCTTGGCAACCCAGCAGCAAAGGTAAGTCTCTATTCAATCTTGCTACAGCATTATCTCTCTGGGAGACGAACCCACCCCACGCTGGAATGACTGGAAGAATATTTTGAAGCTTGGGATCCCTCCTAAGTTGAAACATTTTCTCTGGACCCTTCTTCATGGTAAATTGCTCACTAATGTACATAGGGAAAAACGGGGCCTCACCACGGAAAACACGTGCCCTCGATGCTCTTGCAGGGAAGATCTCAACCACCTTTTCAGAGATTGATCCTTTTCCACCCTTGTTTGGCAAATCCTTAGCACCCCACTCACTCACCCTCAAGGTATGGTTTCTGACTTTACTTCTTTGGTGACTACAAATGTTTGGAATAATGCGGACAAGTACTAGTATGTTACTTTCATCTCTTATCTTTGGTATATCTGGAAAGCCCGTAACAAGTTAGTGTTTGATAATGTTTGCATTTCCCCTTCTACGGTTAATAAGCTTATCTATGATCTTAGTTGTGATATCTTTAAAGTACATAATAAGACTACTAACCAAGAAGGTGGAACCTCTAATTCGTGCACTAATGATAGTGATTGCTTTTCAGGTTCCCACACCATCCAGACTTATGGGAGCTTTGACATTATTAGTGGGTTAGGAGCCTTCGGAGGTATCGTGCGTGATGGGGAAGGAAGATGCATTGTTGGCTTCACTGGTCGTATTCAAGGGACGGCTAGCCCACTTAGAGCGGAAATGGAAGGTATCTTTCATGGCCTGAATATTGCCTTCAGGGAGAATTGGGAGGGTGTCTACCTCAAGACCGATTGTCTTGATGCCGTCCAACTCTTGATGTCGGAAGACATAGGAAATCACCCCCTCGCAAACATCATTGAAGACTGTTGTGATCTCGCCAACTACCTTAAAGCCAAGGTCCTTCACATCCCGAGAGAAAGGAACACTTAAGCGGACTGCATGGCCAAAATTGCTAAAGACTCACATGAGCTCAATTTAGAGTATGACCACACCCCGGAGCGACTCCTTGAGATGCTTGAACGTGCCGTTACTGTTATTCCCATGTCCTAGAGTTTCTTCCTTGTTTTGTCTGTTTTATTTTTCTCTTGTAACCAAATTTTTTTTTTAAAAAGGAGCATATAGCTTTCATGCGTGGATCAAGGTAAAAAGTAGTAAATGGGATAGGATATGTCAAGTCAGTCTTAAATACTACTGAGTTTCTGATTACTTAAAGATTTCAACATGGCTGAAAACTTACACATGAATGATTAAAAAAAGGCATCGAGGTAACTGGACAAATCAGAAACACATAAAGGGAAAATCAAATCTAAAATGTAAAATACATTATATATAGCAATTATGAATTATCCTCAACACATATAGGTGTGGAGCCATTTCCAATTATCTTTGCTGCCAAAGGCAGTTGACCCACCATACTAATGCCATCACAAAGCGTGTCAAATAATTTTGATTAAACGTTTATAAAAATGGTGCGGGTTTCGAAGAATAAAGCAAAGCAAGTAAAAAAATCTATCCAAAGGCATTGGGTACAAACATCATAGTATGTCATATACATATTAAAATAACAGAATTTGAAGATAAATTTGATTTAGTTATATATCGCCCAACTTACATGATATAAAGATGCAATTTGCATCTCTCTCTCTCTCTCTCTCTCTCTCTCTCTCTCTCTCTCTCTCTTTATATATGTATATAATGTAGCATCTATGGGATTCCCGAGGCTTGCGTGGCCAAGAAAATATTTAAAATAGTTGTGCAATGCCTAAAGCAGAGGTTATTCGGACAAGATATAGCATATGGACATGGGAAATTACATGTTAAAAAAGAATTAGCAAACACTGATTTACATCTCATAAAAAGGAACACTAGTGATGTTTTAGCTTATGGGATTTAATAAATATAAATAACAGTCAAACAGTGAATGCATTCAACTAAACTCGCGAGGCCCCCAAAACTTTTACCAAAACAAAGGATAAGACTAAAGTACCTCAAATCAATATAGTGATTGGTTAAAAATAACTCTTCCCATTTAAATTGAACCCAACAGTTTATATATAAGGACTTTCCAATCAATTAAAAATGTACATCAATAACATAGCAATTTAGATGAATTATATATATATATATATATATATATATATATATAAGAAATCTAATAACTTAATAAAATATTAATATAATATATAATAATGATATGTTTGGAACCATCAAAATTAACATATTGCATTAAACTAATATATGCATTAATTAAATTAATTTAATTAATTAGAGATAAATTATATTTTCGTTTAATAATATGAATAAATAGAGGAGACACTGCCAATTCATGCGCCACGATAAGCCCATCCATCCAAAGTACCCAAATACCACCAGATTGACCCAATGTTGGGGAAATAATATTACTCTGAAAAGGAAAACGACCTACCTCACTAACAGACTATCTAGTATCCATGCGATTATCTAAAATGACCAGAAGATGAGGACGATGCAGATGGACAAAATTCATGAGTTCTGAGTAGAAGTCGGGTCGACCCTCTCCTCCTGCATTCCAAAGGAGGATCCTCATGAGATTGAGTGGTGGGTGTGACCTCCTTAAAACCCTTTCCGGTAGGATGTGGACGTATTCGTCATGTGGGCACTACACCAAATCTGCCCATTTGTCAAGGTCATTGACCTTGACAAATCCAACTTGTCAAGGTCAATGACCGTGACATTTCGAGGCGAGACAACTTTTTTTGTCACGGTCGTGTCAAGGTCAATGACCGTGACACGTTTGTCACGGTTTATAACCGTGACAAAGCCGTGACCCCTCTTACCCAGAATTGTCACGGTCAATGACCGTGACAATTCTGGGCAGAATTTAAAAAAAATCTGCTGGGCAGTATGGCCACTGCCACTGCCCAGCAGTATATTTGTACCTGTTATAACAACGTTGTACCTGTTCCAAACATCATATATCCAACACAAACTAAAGATAATGCAAATATTCAAAGTAAAAATAATATACATGACGATATAATCCAAATATAATTAAAATGGACAAACTTAAAAATAATGTTACTACATGTCTTGGATAAAACTGAGGAGGTGAGTAGGCCACACGACATACGAATTGACTCACCCACTAATATACGTCGTGCCGCATTGTTCGCGCAACCGCAATAGGGAGTTCTCCTTCCCGGGTATGACATGCGTGACGAGCACTCTGGACTCCATCTCTTGAAGCACACGTCCATGGACTATTCCACCCTCGACGATATTCGGATCCCTCAACCCCCGCCCTATCCGTTGGCCATCAAATACGTCCAATATGAACACGCTCGGCCAACCAATTGTCGACAATGGTCTGTTGGAGGGCGTCAAATAGGGAAGTGGATCGTCGAAGTACGAACGTGTCGGTGATGAAGCAGCGAGGTCCACATCCTCGTCATCTTGCGCCTCGTCCTCCCGCACCTCCTCCTCCACCGCCTTCTCCTTCTCCTCC
Source organism: Sambucus nigra (assembly GCA_949130495.1). NCBI lineage: Eukaryota > Viridiplantae > Streptophyta > Magnoliopsida > Dipsacales > Adoxaceae > Sambucus > Sambucus nigra. Next base: position 264,413,160 of record OX422211.1, on the reverse strand, counting down.
CATTTCCCTTTCCCTTTACGGTCTCCACCCAACGTACGCTTCATGAATGCGTACATATCTTGGACCGTCGCCTCCAAACGGGACAGCTTCCCGTCGTGTGAATCCACCGTTCGAGCCAACCCGGTGTCGCTCGTCTCCAATCCGATGATCCTAGATTTGGCCACCTGCGAGCTCACTCCCCTTGTCCTCCCCTTGCGATCAGAGCCAAGCACTTGGCTGAGTGCGTCTGTGGACAAAGATGCCTTGTCGGCATCAGACTGCGACTCATGCACTTCCTTAAGCTTTGCCTGAAACGACAAAAAACACATGATTAGTAAAATAAGTAAACTAAAAAATTATAACGTAATTAACAATAATTAAACTATCGGATTACTTACAATCGTGGCCGCGACGCTCGGGGACACCTCCTTGTCCTTCCCCTTCTTCGTCCGAAGAGCCACATAAGTATCGAGCCTATGTGGCTTACCCCCTGGCCCACTCCCTACCCCCTGAAATAAAATAAAGTAAAGTAAAATTAGTATCGGCCCCGCAAAGTAAAATAATATCCAATAATATATTTCTGTAGTTATAGATAAATTAAATCTTACCTGCATCATATGCTCCACCTCAGCGTAAGAGGTCCGGCCGGAGTAGTGCACGTTCGTCTTTTTAGCCCGATATTCCCTCCCCGATTGGTGAGATGCAAATTGTCGATCCTCGATCTCATTGTCAGTGAACTTTTGCCATTGTGCCAATGAGATCGGCTCCTTGGGTGGGACGGATCCACGCCATTGTAAAATGGACTCTCGTATTTTTCCAAAGTACCGTGTCCGCATATTTTTCTTCCACGTCTTGTGTTGCTCCCTCAACTACTCCAAGACGGAATCGCGTAGCTTTGGATCCAAGTTGAATTGTTCCTGTCCAACAAATACAATGTTAGTTGCGAATAAATATAAATATAAATATAAATATAAATATGAAATTGAAATTGAAATTGAAATTGAAATTGAAATTGAAATTGAAATTGAAATTGAAATTGAAATTGAAATTGAAATTGAAATTGAAATTGAAATTGAAATATTCATATAAATATTACCTGTAGTGCCGCCCAAACAGCTAACTTGAGCTCATATGGCACCTCCTTCCAACTCATAAACCCCGGGCCGATGACCGTCTTTAGCAGCTCGAGGGATCTCGCTAATAGCTCCGACTTGTTCTCGACGGTAATCCCAAATTTTCCATATTTGGGGAGCCTAGGGGCGGAGGAGCCCTCGTCGCCTCCGCTACCACCGAACCCAGACGACATCATCATAAACAGCATCATCATCTTCGCCTTAACATCTGAAGGAGACATTTTTGCTGTAAAAAAAATATTATTAGTACAGATAAAAAAAAATGTTAATAGTACAATTATCTAGGGTTAAAAACTTATCTAGGGTTTTACCTAATTGAATTAATTTCATGAATAAAATTATTATCAATTTAAATGAAAATATCAATTATTATCCAATATTTTTGAATGAAATATTTATTTCGAATGAAAATTTCAATTATTATCCAATATTTATATTTTTCTTTTTCTATCTAATAATTTTCAACGTAAGAGCACAGTACATAACGTATGTGTAAGTTTCGTCAATACCATTTTGTTTTAATTTTGTAATATTATGTTTTTTCCAAATATTTTAAAAGTTATTAAATGGGTGCCCCACCCCCACCCCCTGCCCCCTCCCCCCGCCACACACACATGCACACCTACGCACCTACGCGCGCACACACACACACACACACACACACACACCACACCCCCACCCACCACACCCCCACCCCCTCCCCCCACCACGACCGTGACAACTACATATATTGTTTATCAATAAAATTATGACATGAGATAATTATAATTGGAGCATAAATTTCATTATCATAAAGGGATAAATCCAACCAAGTACAGAGATTCTACAAATTAAAGTGAGAATTAAATTTAAGACTTTCTAACAACATGCATGTATATGGATTCTAACTAATGATATTCCTAAAAACATACAATTGGCAACATTTTGTGAATTTACTAAACTTTATATAATATTATCAAATTCTGTTAAAAACTTATCTAGGGTTTTACCTAATTGAATTAATTTCATGAATAAAATTATTATCAATTTAAATGAAAATATCAATTATTATCCAATATTTTTGAATGAAATATTTATTTTGAATGAAAATTTCAATTATTATCCAATTATTATCCAACTATTATCAATTATTTATTTTGAATGTATATAATATCCAAAAATATAAATGTAAATAATATTCAAAACCCCACCCACCCCCACCCCCTCCCGATGTTTATTATCCAATTATTATCCAACTATTATCAATTATTTATAAAATTGATGTCTACTTTTAGTGTTGTGTATATATGTTAGTTGATGCCATTATATTTTTAGCCTAATTAGATTCTAAGGTTATCTCAATTTATATTTTTCTTTTTCTATCTAATAATTTTCAACGTAAGAGCACAGTACATAACGTATGTGTAAGTTCCGTCAATACCATTTCGTTTCAATTTTGTAATATTATGTTTTTTCCAAATATTTTAAAAGTTATTAAATGGGTGCCCCACCCCCACCCCCTGCCCCCCTCCCCCCGCCACACACACACGCACACCTACGCACACACACACACACACACACACACACACCACCCCACCCCACCCCCTGCCCCCTCCACCACCCCCTCCCCCACCACAAACCACCACACACACACACACACACCCCACCCCACCCCCTGCCCCCCTCCACCACCCCCTCCCCCTCCCCCTCCCCCACCACACACACCACCACACACACACACACACCCCACCCCTGCCCCCTCCACCACCCCACCCCCATCCCCACCCCGCCCCACCCCTACCCCTACCCCCACCCTGCCCCACCCCCCACACATGCACACACACGTACATATATACACACATACACACATATATATACACACAAACATATATATAAATGGAAGAGAGAGAGAGAGAGAGAGAGAGAGAAAATTAAACCTGAAAGTAGAGAGAGAGAGAGAGAGAGCAGCGTCGAGAGAGAGAGAGAGGGAGGGAACGGCGCGGGAGGGAAAAAAGAAGGGGGAAAGGGTTTTTGCTGTTAACATTGTCACGGTCGTGTCAAGGTCATTGACCGTGATAATTATTTAAAGAATTGTCACGGTCAATGACCGTGACAAGTCCGTGATAAGTAAATTTGTCACGGTCTTGTCACGGTCAATGACCGTGACAATTAGTTGTCACGGTCGTGTCAAGGCCAATGACCGTGATACAAAACGCGTGTTTTTTGTCACGGTCAATGACCTTGACAAGGCTGGCCGGCTGAAAGGTGATAATTTGGCCATTTTGGTGTAGTGGGGGGATTGTTGGAAAATTGGACTTAAAAGAAAGATGTCCAGAATTTAATGGACAAAATTTTGAACAACTTTGAGCTCAAATTAAAGTGGGACCCACACTACGATTATTGTGGGACAGTATACGAACGCGTTCTCCTCCGCAAGGAGATTAACGTGATATATTCATTTGTTCAATTTTATTAAGTTATGAATGATAAATATGTCCCCAAAGTGACTTACAAAGCAATGAAAGTTAATGTAGTGGGTATGTTTAACTCTTGTCCCACATTGGAAGAGTAGTGGAAAAATGATGAGTTAATAAAACCCTAATGATGGACTAAGGCTTGGATTCCTTGGGGGTATCCCAACTCTTTGAAGGGGAGATGACCTAAGTTATGCACTGGTTGACTTTCGATCAAAGGTCCACACGCACGCGCACGAGCGCGTCCGTCTGTCCGGCCGGATCGGATCGGTTCGGTTCGGTTCGGGCTCGGACTTATAAAAATCTCCTACATTTTTGGGCCGAATTAATTTAACTTCCTTTAATTGTTAATTAATTACGAAATTAATTAATAATTAATTAACTGTTTGTCAGTTAATTCCAAGGGTCAACAGTTAACGAAATTAACTGTTTTGACAGTTAAATTCCCAACAGTCAAAACATTTGCTATAAATTAAACCTTTCCTCTACAGTTTTAACTACTGAAAAATTGCCCTCCCATAATTTTGAAATTATGCCACATCTTTTCCCAGAAAATAATTCCTCTTTTACTGCTACTGCATACATTTTTTGCATATTATTGTTCGAAAAAATTAATCATTGTTGTGCTACTTGATTAATTTGGAAATCCGTTCTATCTTGGGAGATAATTATTCATTACCTTTACCACATTGTGGAGGGAATAAATTTGTCTTAAGGAGACTGTTCTAAACAGGACTCGGATTTTTTCTTCTATTCTAAATATTATTTCTGCAAATTCAAGTAAGTGTTTCATTTCTGTATTTTCGTTTCATTTCTGTAATTATATTATTATTTAAAATTCTGTACAATTATTTTTAATAAATAGTAGACATAACAATCTTAAGATAAATTTATTTTGTTCTACTGTTTTGTAGTGTACAGAATTTTTATTATTACAAAAATTTATTTGTCGAAAATAAATCTATTTTGACAGAAAAATGAATTAAATTATTGCTTTATTGCAGAAATTAGTAAAACAGTTTTGGTACAGAAATTAATTTCTATACTGTTTTTATATTCTGTTTTAGAAAATAAAATTTTATTTGTGTATTCTTGTTAAAATCTATTTATGTAAAAAAAATTAATCTTAAAATTATAATTCTATTTTGTACGGAATTCCTTTTATTATTAAAAGTTAGTGCGACACATATTTTATTGTGTATAAACTTCTGTTTATATTATAGTTTAATTCTGAATTTTATTTGAAATTCTTTTGGAATTCATTTATTGTGAATTATATTTGGAGGAAATTGGTGCACAAAATTTTGTATTCTGTTTTGATTAAATTCATTATATATGAATTTTATCATTGATATAAATTCTGTTTTTGTAACAGAAATGGAATCACAAAGTACGAACACTACTCCTTCTAAAGTGACTGTCACCAACACAAATGTGACTGCACCCGTATCTATGCCACACGGGGAGAAACCGAAAAAGTTCATTGGGACTGACTTCAAATGTTGGCAAGAACAAATGTACTTCTATCTCACTACCTTCCAACTGGGTAGGTTTGTATATGAAGATTGCCCCTCTATTCAAGAGGGAGATGACTATAAAAAGGTTGCTACTGTTGATGCTTGGAAGCATTCGGCCTACCTATGCCGGAATTATATTCTGGCTTACTTGGATAAGACATTGTACCATGTCTACTGCACGATCAAAACATCCAAGGAATTATGGAATTCTTTGGAAAAGAAGTATAAAACTGAAGATGCTGGGATGAAGAAATTTATCGTCGGGCATTTTCTGGACTTCAAAATGGTTGATTCTAAATATGTGGTCTCGCAAGTGCAAAAACTCCTAGTGATCCTCCACGACATTCATGCTGAAGGAATGTCACTTAGTGAAACTTTCCAAGTTACTGCAATTGTTGAAAAGTTTCCACCATCTTGGACTTTATTCAAAAATTATCTCAAGCACAAGCGAAAGGAGATGAATGTTGAGGAGTTAGTGGTCAGGCTGAGAATCGAAGAAGATAACCGTGAGTCTCAAAAGAAAAGTGGTAAGAATCCAATGGAAACGAAGGTTCATGTTGTTGAAGGTCCTAAGAAGAGCAAACGAAAGTATGATGGGGAAGGCACTTCCAAATAGAACAAAAAGAAGTTCAAAGGCAAATGCTACAATTGTGGTAAACCTGGACACCGCTCAAGCGAGTGTCGTAAGCCTAAGAAGCAAAATCGAAATAACCCTCAAGCAAATGTAACTGAGGGTGAGAATATCGCCAATGATTTGGCGGATATGAATCTTTCTGCCGTGGTCTCTGAATGTAACTTGGTTGGAAATACCAAGGAATGGTGGGTGGACACTGGAGCCACACGACACATTTGTGCAAACAAATGGATGTTCACCACCTATAAGCCTTTGGAAAATGTGGAGAACCTCTTTATGAGAAATTATTCCACTTCTAAGGTGGTGGGACAAGGAAATATTATTTTAAAAATGACTTCTGGAAAGGAACTTACTCTCAACAATGTTTTTCACGCGCCTGATATCCGAAAGAATCTGATTTCTGGATCTCTCCTGACTAAAAATGGTTTCAAGCTTGTGTTTGTGTCTGATCGCTTTGTCTTGTCTAAAAATGACATGTATGTAGGAAAGGGCTACCTAAATGAGGGGCTCTTTAAAATCAATGTTCTTACTGTAACCCCAAAAATATCTATTTCAATGAATGAAATTGCTAGTTCTTCTTACTTGATTGAGTCATCTAATATTTGGCATGCTAGATTAGGACATGTTAATTTTGATACATTGGGTAGACTAATTAACTTGGAATTTTTGCCAAAATTTAATATTGATAAAAATCATAAATGTGAAATTTGTGTGGAATCTAAATTAGCTAGATTACCTTTCCATTGTGTTGAAAGGAAAACTGAACCTTTAGATTTAATTTACACCGATATTTGTGATTTAAAATTTGTTCAAACTAGAGGTGAAAAAAAGTATTTTATTACTTTTATTGACGATTGCACAAAATATTGCTATGTATATTTGTTACATAGTAAAGATGAGGCTATTAATGCATTTAAACAATATAAAAATGAAGTTGAGAATCAATTAAGCAAAACAATAAAGGCTATTAGGAGTGATAGAGGAGGTGAATATGAATATCCATTTGAGGATTTTTTTTTTGAAAATGGGATTATTCATCAAACAACCGCTCCTTATTCTCCTCAATCGAATGGTATTGATGAACGCAAAAACCGTACTTTCAAAGAGATGATGAACTCAATGTTATTAAGTTCAGGAGCTCCACAAAATTTATGGGGGGAAGCCTTACTTTCTGCTAATTACATTCTCAATAAAGTACCTCACAAGAAGACTCACAAGACACCTTATGAATTATGGAAAGTTCGAAGACCTTCCTATAAATATTTACGAGTGTGGGGGTGCTTAGCCAAAGTGATGGTTCCTAAACCTAAAAAGGTAAGAATAGGGCCAAAAATCGTGGATTGTGTATTCATCGGTTATGCTACTAATAGCAGTGCATATCGATTTCTAGTTTGTAAATACGAGATTTCAGATATTCATGTAAATACAATTATTGAATCGAGGGACGCTTCATTTTTTGAAAATGAATTCCCATATAACATGACCCGAGAATCTGGTCCTTCTAAAAGGACAAATCAAGCTACTACAAGTGGTACTCATCAACCTATTGAATCAATAGAGGATGAACCAAGACCTAGTAAAAGAGAAAAATCTCGACTTCTTTCGGTCCGTATTTTCTAACATATTTGCTAGAAAATGAACCTCAATCGTATAAATAAGCCATATCCTTACCCGATGCTTCCAATTGGAAAGAAGCAATTAATAGTGAAATTGAATCCATATTACAAAATCATACATGGGAACTAGTGGATCTTCCACCAGATTCAAAACCGTTAGGTTATAAATGGATCTTCAAGAAGAAGTTGAAGTCCGATGGATCAATTGATAAATATAAAGCCAGACTTGTAGCTAAAGGCTATAGGCAAAAGAAAGGGTTGGATTACTTCGACACATATTCACCGGTAATAAGAATAACGTCCATTCGGATGTTAATAGCAATAGCTGTTATTAATGGGCTTGAAATACATCAAATAGATGTAAAAACTGCATTCTTAAACGGTGAACTAGAGGAGGAAATTTATATGGAGCAACCTAAAGGGTTCAAGGCTCCCGGACAAGAAGAAAAAGTATGTAAGCTTGTTAAATCACTATATAGATTAAAACAAGCACCTAAACAATGGCATGAAAAATTTGATAATGAAATGTTATCAAATGGTTTCAAAATTAATTAATGCGATAAATGTGTGTACTTTAAATACATTCAAAATTGATATGTCATTGTATGCCTCTATGTTGATGATATGCTTATCATGGGTAGTAACTTGAAAATTATCAAAACTACAAAACAAATGTTGAGTAGTAGATTTGACATGAAAGATTTGGGAATCGCCGATGTTATATTAGGAATTAAAATTTCTAGAACATCGGATGGACTTATATTATCTCAATCTCATTACGTAGAGAAAGTACTTGAAAAATTCAAGAAGTATGATACTAGTCCTACCAAGACACCTGTAGATGTAAATTTACATCTAGCAATAAATAATGGTGAAAGCATATCTCAACTAGAATATTCTCGTATTATCAGTAGTTTAATGTATATCATGAACTGTACGTGACCGGACATAGCATACTCAATAAGTAAGCTAAGTCGATTTACGAGTAATCCAGGAAGAGATCACTGGAAAGCAATATTGCGAGTTTTGGGTTATTTAAAATATACTCAAAACTATGGACTGCACTACTCAAAATATCCAGCTATTCTTGAAGGACATTGCGATGCAAATTAGATATCCGATACAAAAGACTCTAAGTCTACGAGTGGGTATGTGTTTACCCTTGGAGGTGCAGCCGTATCTTAGAAATCCTCAAAACAAACGTGCATTGCTAGATCGACAATGGAATCTGAATTCATTGCACTAGACAAAGCTGGAGAAGAAGCTTAATGGCTTCAAAATTTGTTAGAGGATGTTCCAAATTGGTCTAAACCTGTGCCCGCAATATGTATACATTGCGATAGCCAATCAGCGATTGGAAGGGCACAAAATCACATGTATAACGGAAAGTCACGACATATTCGTCGTCGACACAATACCGTTAGACAACTTATCTCAAATGGAATTATCTCAATTGACTATGTAAAGTCAAAAGATAATATATCGGATCCACTAACGAAATGTTTAAACCGAGAGCAAGTTGAAAGATCATCGAGAGGAATGGGTCTAAAGCCTATAAATAAATAAGAATCAATATAGTGGCAACCCAACCTAGCTAACTGGAGATCCCAAGATCTAGGTTCAATGGGCAAACTGAACTACATTATATTCAGTAAGCACTGGAGGAGATTTAATCCTATCCATTCCAAAGATGAGACAGTGCGTATCTGCTGCGAAATTAGGATAAGTTATGATTTTAATGACACCCATATCTTAGTATGTCTAAGTGGGGTATTGCAGAATACTCTTTATGGAAGTCACCTACGTGAGTAAGAAGGGGGCCACTTCTATGAGAATAATGAAAGGCATATTCTCTAAAAATACTCACGGAACCAAGTGGTGTTCATGGCCAAAATGAACACAAACGTGAGAACCAACTGTGTTGAAGAATTATTGTGTGAATACTATTGTCTAGGTTTACAAAAACGGTTGACGGTTCAAGGACGTTAAGTCTACTGATTAACCAAGTAAATCCAATGGTATATCACTAAGGAAAGTTCAAGGCCACTAGGCTACTTCTCCTGATACAATAAGTCTTCAGTTTTACTCAACCAGTGTCTGCATCAGCATTGCATCTGTTCTGTTTTATTTATAGCGATATATCATTCATGTGGGGGATTGTTGGAAAATTGGACTTAGAAGAAAGCTGTCCAGAATTTTCTGGACAGAATTTTGAGCAACTTTGAGCTCAAATTAAGGTGTAACCCACACTACGATTATTGTGGGATGGTATACGAACTCGTTCTCCTCCGCAAGGAGATTAACGTAGTATATTCACTTGTTCAATTTTATTAAGTTATGAATGATAAATATGTCCCCAAAGTGACTCACAAAGCAATGAAAGTTAATGTATTGGGTATGTTTAACTCTTGCCCCACATTGGAAGAGTAGTGGGAAAATGATGAGTTAATAAAATCCAAATGATGGACTAAGGCTTGGATGCCTTGGGGGTATCCCAACTCTTTGAAGGGGAGATGACCTAAGATATGCACGGGTTGACTTTCAGTTAAAGGTCCACGCGCGCGCGCGCATCCAGTCGACCGGCCGGCTCAACTCGACTCGGTTCGGCTCGAGCTTGGGCTTGGGCTTATAAAAATCTCCTACATTTTTTGACCGAATTAATTTAACTTTCTGAGCTTTAATTGTTAATTAATTACGAAATTAATTAATAATTAATTAACTATTTGTCAGTTAATTCCAATGGTCAACAGTTAACGAAATTAACTGTTTTGACAGTTAAATTCGGTTTTGACTGTTCCCAACAGTCAAAACGTTTGCTATAAATTAAACCTTTCCCCTACAGTTTTAACAACTGAAAAATTGCCCTCCCATAATTCCGAAATTATGCCACATCTTTTCCCAGAAAATAATTCATCTTTTACTGTTGCTGCATACATATCCTGCATATTATTTCTTTGGTCTGGTTGAGTATAAAAACATAATTATGTTCAAAGAAATTAATCATTGTTGTGCTACTTGATTAATTTGAAAATTCGTTCTATCTTGGTAGACAATTATTCATTACCTTTAACACATTATGAAGGGAATAAATTTGTCTTAAAGAGACTGTTCTAAACAGGGTTCGGATTTTTTCTTCTATTCTAAATACTATTTCTGTAAATTCAAGTAAGTGTTTGGTTTCGGTATTTTCGTTTCATTTCTATAATTATATTATTATTTAAAATTCTATAATATTATTTTTAATAAATAGTAGACATAACCATTAGAACTCATCAGACGCTGACCTTCGTTTGGTATTTGGTGTGCGTGATAAGAATAGATCGACTCCATGTCCCGTAAAACCTGTCCAACGTATAGAATGGCTAGATTAGCATGACGTAGGGATTGCATTGAATAGCCGTATCTTCGTCTGCGTTTGCCCAAGGTCTACGGGGTGATGTCTTCCTATCCTTTCCTTGCTTAGGTGTGGCGGCCTGAGCAGAGGTTGATAATTTCTGTGCCGTGAACTTGAACCCAGGAGGAAATAGTGGTTCTGTTGGTGGTCTAGCGTTATCAGTGGGTGTGGGACGGATGTTGATATAGGTCTGAAGTGGGCGAATCCGGTGGGCTGGTGTTGTGGGTCAGACAGTCTGGACTCGGACTCGGATGTAGGGGTGGAAATTTTTGACACGACCCGAAAACCCGACTCGAACTCGACATGATTTTTGCAGGTCAGGTCATGGCTTAATAGGTCCGGGTCGAAATCGGGTCAGACCCGCTTAACCCGTTTATTAAACAGGTCGTGTTTCGGGTCAACCCGCCTAACCCGCAATTGACACGTTTATTTTTCGAGTTGATTTCGGGTCACTTTCGGGTCAAAAAACCTATTAACCCGTTTAGACACGAATAATTATAAACCGTTGATTTTTTAATCTAACGGTCAGAAAAATGAAAAAGACCTAATTGAAAACCTAATTGAAAACCTAATTGAAAACCTAATTGAAAAACCTAATTGAAAACCTAACTTAAGAAAGAAAAAAAAAAGACCGCCCACATCTCTTCTCTTCTCTCTCGTCACCTCTTCTTCTCTCTCGTCACCTCTTCTTCTCTCTCGCCATCTCTTCGATTTAACAGACCGCCGCCCACGGTCCACCTGCCACCGCACACAGGTAATTCTCCCACCGGCCACCGCACACGTCGCACACAATACTCATGCACACACACAGAACACACACACGCACACACACAGAACACACACATATCTCACGCACACACACAGAACACACACAGAACACACACACAGAACACACACAGAACACTGAACACACGCACACACACATAACACTAAACACACACACGCACACACTGAACACACACACGCACACACTGAACACACCTCATTGATTTCAGATACTGATTTTTTTCGGGTACTGATTATTTTTCAGGTACTGATTTTTTTTTCAGCAGGTAATTAGATTTATGTTATTGATTTCTGGTATTGATTTTTTTTTCAGCACAGTGATTTCAGATTATATTTTGTACACATCTAAGTTCAATTTTTCTACACATTCACTTCAGATTCCATTTTAGTTTTTTGACAGAACATACACACTCATTTTATGACAGGACATACAAATTCATTTTATTTTATTCTTTGCAGATGGAATCTGATGGAGTTGATGTTAATTTAGTTGATAATTCTATTGATGTTGATGAAATAATGGATGAGGAGGAGGACGATGATGTTGTGGATCTGAATAAAGAATCTGCTAAAAGCCAAATTAAGGGTGGAAAGCGCAAAAGACGATGCACTTCTAACGTGTGGCCATCCTTTGAAATTCTCAAACAAAATGGCGTTGATGGCAAGCAAAGATGTAAGTGTAAGAAATGTGGGTCCGTCTTCATTTGTGATAGCAGGTACGGAACCGGTAATTTATCGCGACACAAGAATAGATGTCAAAAAATTACTACACGTGATATTGGGCAATTAATTGTTCAACAGCAAATTGGTTCTGATTCAATATCTTTGGGTGCCCCAAAATTTAGTCCCGAATTATTTAGGGAGATGTTAATTTCCTCAATCATAATGCATGATTTACCTTTTTCATTTGTTGAATACAAGGGTATAAGAGCAATTTTCTCTTATCTATGTGAGGATACACCACTCATATCCCGTAACACCGCAAAAGAAGATGTTTTGAAAATTTTTCATAGAGAGAAGGTCAATATTAAGAGAATGCTGGATGTAGCTCCCGGTAGAGTGTGTTTAACTTCTGATTTGTGGTCATCAGTTGTAACAGATGGGTACATATGTGTCACGATACATTTTATTGACAAGGATTGGGTGTTACAAAAAAGGGTTTTAAATTTTTCATACATGGCTCCGCCCCATAATGGTATCTCTTTGTGTGATAAAATTTTCTCCTTTTTAAGGGATTGGGGGATAGAAAAAAAATTGTTTTCCGTGACCCTTGATAACGCTTCATCAAATGATACATTTGTTAGTATGTGTCGTACACAATTGAATGCTAGGAAATCACTTCTATGCAATGGTGACTTCTTTCATATTAGATGTTGTGCACACATCCTCAATTTGATAGTTCAAGATGGTTTAAAAGAAATTGATGTGGGTGTGCAAATAATTCGTGAAAGTTGTAAGTACATTAAGGGCTCACAAGCGAGGAAAGTAAGCTTTGTTGAATGCGCGAAATTGTTGTCACTTGATGTTAAAAGAGGTTTAAGACAAGATGTTACCACGAGATGGAATTCCACATTTATAATGCTTGAGAGTGCACTTTTTTTTCGTGATGTGTTTTCCCATTTGGAATTAAGTGATTCTAATTATAAGCATTGTCCTTCGGAGAGTGAGTGGGCGAAGATTGAGAAAATATGCAAGTTCCTAAGTGTTTTTTATAGTTTAACTTGTATTTTCTCTGGCACGAAATATCCTACTACAAACTTGTACTTCCCTTTAGTGTTTATGGCGCATTTGACATTAAAGAAACACATGGAAAGTAGTGATCCATACTTACAAAACATGGCCGTGATGATGTATGCAAAGTTTGAGAAGTATTGGGCAGATTTTAGCATGATATTAGCTATAGCGGTGATATTAGATCCTCGGTACAAAATTCATTTTGTGGATTTTTGCTACAAGAAAGTGTATGGGATGGCCTCACTTGAATTTGCGGAAGTACGAGAAAATTTGTTGATCCTCTTTGGTGAATATGATGTTAAGCTTCCTTTTACCTCGGCACAAAACAAAACGGGTGATAACTTTAATCATGATTCATTTACCATGGATGATACACGTGATGTTTTGAAGGTAAATATTAAGTACATTTGTTAAGTTCTATTGACTTCAAATTTAGTTTTTTTTTAATTCATATTTATATTTTTTTTCATCATATTTTGTAGGAGTTTGATGATTTTGAAAGTGCGGAATTTAGTTCTTGTTCTCAAAAGTCACAACTTGAACTTTATTTGGACGAACCAAGGATTGAAAGGAGTACCAATTTGGACATTTTGGCATTTTGGAAAGCAAATCAATTTAGGTATCCCCAACTCGCATCAATGGCAAGAGATGTATTGAGCATTCCTATATCAACTGTGGCTTCAGAGTCAGCCTTTAGCATGGGTGGGAGGATAATTGATCAATATAGAAGTTCATTGAAACCGGAGGTGGCCGAGGCGTTGCTTTGCACAAAAGATTGGCTTTTTGGTGCTATTGGTAATTATTAATGGTTAATATAAATTATAATACAATTGTTCTAGTTGTTTTATCATTACAAATTTTGATATACTTAATAATTATGAATGTAGAAGCGGCACAAGCTCAAATTGACGATCTCACCGAGGATATCTTGAATTTGGATATTAACAAAGAAGAAAGTCAATCATCTGATGCTCAATGCTCGACCTCTATTTCCGGTGAGCAAATTGTTATGTTAAATTCATGTGATAAGTTATTGTGTACTTATGAGTTATATATTTTGATATTGTATATTTTGTATAGCACTTGGGGTGAAAAAATGAGATCGGTTTCAAAAAAGCATCAATCACTTGCAGATGAGGTAAATATTGCATATTAATATATAGTTTAATTAAGTATCCTATTTGTTTTTTTAATCTTATTGTGCGTTGTACTCATTACTTTTTTTGTTCATAGGTATGGAATGAAATGGAAAGAGACTAGCTTTTGGATAGAGTGGAGCATGACATCTTTTTGCAATTTGGTTGAAGATTTACAAATTGTAATTTGAACTTGAAATTTTGAATGATTGTAATACATAATGGATTAGACTTTGTTGGATGATGTTATTTGGATAATGACTAAATGTTGTTGGTATTATTATGTTATGTTTATTAGATTTGACAATTATTTTTTTGATTAATGTTGTGATGTTTATTTGTTAAATTGTGTTTGGACATAAATAGTGAAAATTATTTAATCTCATAAACAGGTCATTGTGGATCATGTAAACAGGTTCCCCTTGCAGATGACCTATTTATTAAGCAGGTTAAACGGGTCGTGTCGTGTTAGCGGGTTGGACACGACCTATTTATTAAATAGGTTAGACGGGTCGTGTCGTGTTAGCGGGTTGGACATGACCTGTTTATTAAACAGGTTAGACAGGTCGTGTCGTGTTAGAGGGTTGGACACGACCTGTTAATTAAACGGGTTAGACGGGTCGTGTCGTGTAACCTATATATAAATAGGTTCGTGTTCGAGTCAGGTACAATGACACGATTACTTAAACGGGTCGTGTTCATGTCAACGGTATATCTAGAAATATCAGGTCTCGACACGACCCGAACACGACACGGCAACTCGAATTGCCAGGCCTACTCGGATGCTCCATGAGAAGTCGCCCAATGACTGTCGTTAGGTTGCTTGTCTAAGACAGTGGGTTGAGTAGACGAAGAGGGAGGTACATGTTAATTTATAATGGAAGTTTGTAGGAGTGATGTACTGCTATCCTCTCTATCTAGATGTCTAGTAAGCTACCACATGGAGAGAGAACCGGACGTGGGTGGGAATCCTTGTGACAGTCTAAATCGGTTTGAGAAGGAAACATTAAGGATTTTTTGTTTTGTCGTTTATGTTCGTCCTCGTTCCCAGTAGACGACTCATGTCTGCCCTGCCCACGTAGGTTCCAATCGTCATTTTGAAGGAAACTGATATTTAGAGTTAATTTTCCCACACAATCTTTAGGTTTCTAGACCTGACGTTTACCGAAGAGCAGGTCAGGCGACATATTGCCCATTTTTGTGGAAGGCAAGTCCTACATTATTATGGGTGCACTGATTGATGATGCTAGGATTCAGTACCACCAGATAAGGTGTTTCCAAGCTCCATAGAAGTATAACAATGGCAGCACAGTTATATAAAGAATATAAAAGAAGATGGTGAGGAGAAGAGGGTAGTACACCGGAATATAAGTGGTTCAGTCAATCTGGCCTACGTCCACTGTGAGTGTGTGTGAGTAATATCACTGAAAGAAGGCACTAATGGCCATGGATATATCCTCTCAAGCTCTCTCTCTCCACTGTATATTTAGATAGAGTTTCAGCTAGGGTTTTGGTAACTGGATCCTTTTGCAAGGTAGGGGATGATCCCTATATATAGTGCCTAGGGGGTGTAATGTACCCCCCATGCATGTAATGAGCATGTGTGTAGTAACCTCACCAATGGGGGAGTGCCATCTGTCACTGCCACATGTAAGTAATGATGATGAAACATGTGGAGAATAATCTTGTTACAACTGATTTGTGCCTAGGTGTCCTTATCCAAATGTTCAACAAATGCTCGGCCTCCATGTTGGTGGATGAACTCGGCCAAGGAGAGGCCGAGCTGTAAAGGCTTGATATCTGTTCAATCCGAGCTGTGTCATAGGAAGTCTCGGCCTGATCTCAGCCGAGACATTATGATGGGTCGGCCCCAGCTGAGGTAGGAGTTGAGTCTATGTCGACGATTATTAAGGCTTCTTGTGACCTCGGCTCAAGCCGAGGTTGAACTAGTTCCATGTTGAAGGTTACCAAGGCTCCCTGTCACCTCGGCCTAGACTAGGCCGAGGTTGCCATATCCAGGTATATGAGA
Organism: Sambucus nigra; assembly: GCA_949130495.1. Classification (NCBI taxonomy): domain Eukaryota; kingdom Viridiplantae; phylum Streptophyta; class Magnoliopsida; order Dipsacales; family Adoxaceae; genus Sambucus; species Sambucus nigra. Next base: position 264,396,749 of record OX422211.1, on the reverse strand, counting down.
ATGCTGTTGATGCCTATGATGCGCGCAATGCCCATTGGAAGTGTAGATGGTAGTGTCGGCCTGGGCCGACCTTGGTCTGGCCGAGGTATGATATCGTGGGCCCATGGCCTATCTTGGGTCGATTAATATCTCGGTCATTATCTCGGCCGAGGTAGGTGTCTCTGGGCCGAGGTAACACTTGGGGCATATCAATCACCCCCCAGCCCTTAGTCATATGCGAGAGCAAGTGGCTAGGGGATTGCTTCACCACCGAGGCCTGTCCGTCCCAGGCTAATACCTGCATGACACCTGTCCCAGGCTAAGGCGTGAAAAACTTGACTAGCGTGTGCTGTCAGTTGTCCCTTGGGTTTCCCAAGGCAATGATGGGCCTTGGGAAGTGTGCCCAAGTACTTAAGGGCTTAAACCCTTCCTTTCTCTTTCTTCTTCTTCATTTCGTTCCCGCGCACTGTTCTTGCAAATTCTCTCTCTCCAAAGCTTCTCTACTCAATCGTTCCTTCTGCAGAGGATTTCGTCGATTTTCTTGCGAGTTTCCTTCATTTCACTCATCGATTCCTTCTCCAGGTATTTCTCCCTTTCTATTTCCTTTGTTTCTGGTATTTGTTTGCATTTTTCGGTGAAGTTCTATGTTTTTCGGCGAGCTTCAATAACTCCGGTGAACTGCGTTTTCTTGACATTTCTAAGTTTGATCTTTAAACCCCTTCATTTTATAAGTCAATCGTGTTTGTAGCTTTTAGGAGTTTTTCGCAAGTTGAAGGTCGTCCTCTGATGCTCAGACCCCTATACCAGCTTCTTGAGGATTTCCCTTCTCTTAGAGAGAAGACCCTAGAAAAGATTAGGCAAATAGAGAGGGCTCAAGAGGAAGCTCGTAGGTCATAGGAGTTTCCTGTTAGACCTATCTTTCCCCCTCCTCTCAAGGTGGTATATCCTGATCCTCCTGAGAACTTCTATCAGACAGACGTCTCTGCCAACCCATTACCGATGTCTGAGTCTGAGTCTTCCACCTCAAACCCCATGTCTGTGGACTCTTTCCAAGAAGCCATGGATTTTGCACCTCGGCCTGGTCAGGCCCCTGACCAGGCCGAGTTATCCAGCCGAGCTTCATCCCAAAGTGGCTCAAGCACCTCAGATTCTTCTTCAGAGGTTGAACTTATTGAGCCAAGTGTGGCTGTGCCACCCATTCTTGATGCCATCCCTCTGTCGACCGTTACAGGCGCTGAGTTCGCTCAGAGGTTCCCTGGTCACCCATCTACGTCTGCTCCAGCCGACGTTGAGCTTGACGATGATGAGGATGCTGAAAGTGATGTTGACATCTCTGAAGCAGTCGAGTTCGAGAGCACAATCACTAAAGTGGATCTTTTGCACTTCAGATATTTATACTCCATCAGTCCCTCAATCAAATTAAGGAGACCTCTGAGGGAAGAGAGGGCCTACCATGGCCGAGATGGAGAAATCTGCTTATATGAGCAGATGTTTAAGTTAGGATTTTGCCTACCCATTCATCCCATCATTAGATCCATCCTCTCTTTTATCAACTTGGCCCCCTCGCAGCTCTCTCTCAATGCCTGGAGAGTCATTATAGGGGCCATCATCTTGTGGAGGTCAGTCCACCACTCTGACCTCCCAGTTCAGGTCTTCGCTGGTTGCTATGGGCCAAAAACCATCTGAGCTACTATCATTTTGTGGCTCAGAGGCCTGAGAAGAAGATGCTCCAGGTGACTCAGACGTCCAATCACAATTGGAAACCCCGCTACTTCTTCGCTTCCGGGCCATGGGAATTTGGCTCATCTGTTCCCTCTTCCACACTTGGGCCGAGGATACCCCTCAAATGGGGTAAGGTCACAATATCTGCAAGGGTCGATCCTGGTCTGAGTCTTCAGAACATCAAAAAGGTGAAGGCCCTGCAAGACCAAGGGGCACATGGTCTATTTGTCAAGTTTGAGCACTTGCTGACCCCTCAGTATCTCTCGGGGATGAGCCTAGGTGGAAGTCCTCTTGTTGACTTTGGTAAGGATTTTTATTTTTCAAGTTTAACCCTTGATCATTCATGTCTGACTTCTGACCCATATCTTTTAACTTTTGCAGAGAGACCACCAGATATCCCAGACGAGGTGTGGGAAATGGCAGCTCCAAGTCTGGCAAGGATGGCAAAGAAGGCTGGTCTGAATGCTCCTCCTCCAGCTCCCACTACATCGAAATCCCAGGCTTCAAAGAAGAGGGCCCCAGAGGTCCATGCCTCCGAGGATCAGAGGCCGGCCTCGAGACAAAAGAAGGCCTCAGACACTGCGATCCCAATCTCGGCTGACACCCTGACGGCTCGTCTGGATCAGCTGAAGTTGAATGACAGCGTGGTCGGCAACAGCAGACAGGCCATAGACGCGCTTGCCTCCGTTATGACCGAGGCAGATAAGCATTTCTATCGAGCCATGGACATCCCTCTACTGGTTGAATTCGGCCTTCACAGAGCCGTCCAGGTATGAATTGTATCTTTGTCAATTTTCTAAGTGCAACGTCTGATTTTACTCCCACCTAACCTCTTCATTATTTGTGCAGGGTGTGACTGCCATGTACCAACTTTCTAACTGGGCTATGAGGAAATTGCCCTTCATTCAGAAGGGGCAGGAGGCCGAGAAGGTTGAAAGCGCCCTGAACGCCGAGGCTGGCCGTCTGAAGTCAGAGCTGCAGAACTCTGAAAATAAAGTTAAGGGGTTGGAGCAAGATCATTCCAAAGACATCTCTCTGCTCGTTCAAGATAACGCTAAAGCCCTGAAGGCCAAAGATGACATGTTGCAGCAGAAGGTCAACGTGGCTGTGAAGGCTGCCCTTGCAGATGCCTCTGAGAAAATAATATCTGACTACAAAGGCTCAGAGGAGTTCATGGGTTTTGGCTTTGAAAACCTCGAGAGAGGTATCAAGGCCACTACCAAATGGGCTGAGGTCAGAGAGAAGGAGGTTGGCGCTCTCAAGGCCTCTGACTTTGTGGGTCTCAGCTTTGCCGACCCTCAATTTGCGCTAGCTCTTCAAGAGGTGGAGGACGAGGCTGCTGCCCCAGCCGATACTGCAACTCTGGGAGGGACCGAGCTCGGAGGGACAGACCGTGTTGATGACATCGCCGAGGTCACTAATACTGAGCAAACCAACCAGGCCGAGACTACTATTGTTCCCCCCTCAGACCTTTAATCCTTTTTAACTTGTAACTTTTCACTTGTAATGTGTAGTTTGTAACATCAGTATTTTGTAGTGAATATTTGTAATACCTCTGAACGCTATGTAATCTCTTCTTTTTACTGAATGCCAATCTCCTCTTATTTTGATCCTTGAATGCCTCTGAATGCTATTTGGCTCTGAAGTCATTACCTAATATGTTGTTCTCATAACCAACTTCACCAAATTAATGTAAAAGGTCCGAGGTCATCTAGGAAGGTGTCTGAGCTCAGACCTCGTCACCACCGAGTGATGTTATGAGGGTCTGAGATCATCACTTATGATGTTAGCCTCGTAATAATTCACCAAATTAATGATGTTAAGGGTCTGAGGTCATCTAGGAAGGTGTCTGAGCTCAGACCTCGTCACCACCGAGTGATGTTATGAAGGTCTGAGGTCATGACCTCTGATGTTATCCTCATAATAAACCACCAAATTAATGATGTTAAGGGTCTGAGGTCATCTGTCTGAGCTCAGACCTTATCACCACCGAGTGATGTTATGAGGGTCTGAGGTCATCACCTAAGAGGTTAGCCTCATAATAAGTGTCACCAATCTAATGATGTTAAGGGTCTGAGGTCATCTATCCAAGGTGTCTGAGCTCAAACCTCGTCACCACCGAGTGATGTTATGAGGGTCTGAGGTCATCACCTAAGAGGTTAGCCTCATAATAAGTGTCACCAAATTAATGATGTTAAGGGTCTGAGATCATCTAACCAAGGTGTCTGAGCTCAGACCTCGTCACCACCGAGTGATGTTATGAGGGTCTGAGGTCATCACCTAAGAGGTTAGCCTCATAATAAGTGTCACCAAATTAATGATGTTAAGGGTCTGAGGTCATCTAACCAAGGTGTCTGATCTCAGACCTCGTCACCACCGAGTGATGTTATGAGGGTCTGAGGTCATCACCTAAGAGGTTAGCCTCATAATAAGTGTCACCAAATTAATGATGTTAAGGGTCTGAGGTCATCTAACCAAGGTGTCTGAGCTCAGACCTCGTCACCACCGAGTGATGTTATGAGGGTATGAGGTCATCACCTAAGAGGTTAGCCTCATAATAAGTGTCACCAAATTAATGATGTTAAGGGTCTGAGGTCATCTAACCAAGTTGTCTGAGCTCAGACCTCGTCACCACCGAGTGATGTTATGAGGGTCTGAGGTCATCACCTAAGAGGTTAGCCTCATAATAAGTGTCACCAAATTAATGATGTTAAGGGTCTGAGGTCATCTAACCAAGGTGTCTGAGCTCAGACCTCGTCACCACCGAGTGATGTTATGAGGGTCTGAGGTCATCACCTAAGAGGTTAGCCTCATAATAAATGTCACCAAATTAATGATGTTAAGGGTTTGAGGTCATCTAACCAAGGTGTCTGAGCTCAGACCTCGTCACCACCGAGTGATGTTATGAGGGTCTAAGGTCATCACCTAAGAGGTTAGCCTCATAAAATATCTCTGATCTGAAAATAAAGCAAGAACTGTCGTGGAAGCTGATCTTTATTAATAACCTCTTCTCAATAAGATGATACATTTACATAAAATTCTAGGCAACATCATATGTAATATTTCTTGAGGTGGTCAGCATTCCATGGGTTAGTGAAAGGTTCTCCTTCTAAGTTTTCTAGCCTGTAAGTGCCAGGCACAACCTCTTCCGTTACTTTGTAGGGGCCATGCCAGTTTAGGTGTAGCTTGTTTGCCTTCTGTATGGTCTTCTTTAGCACTAGGTCTCCCACTGCAATGGGTCTTGACTTCACCCTCTGGTTGTAGAATCTCGTTGCCCTCTGCTGGTAAGCTGCTTTTCTGACCTCTGCGTCTTCTCTTCTCTCTTCAATAAGATTCAGGTCTAGCCTCCTCTTTTCCCCATTGCTATCAGGGTCGTAGGTCTGAATCCGATGAGTTGGTAGTTCTACTTCCGTTGGTATGACAGCCTCAGAGCCATGTGCCAGCATAAATGGGGTTTCCCCTGTTGGTGTCCTCGTCGTGGTTCTATAGGCCCATAACACTGCGTAGACCTCTTCTGTCCATCTCCCCTTCGCATCTTCCAACCTCTTCTTGATTCCATCCAAGATGGTTCTGTTCGTGACCTCGGTCTGGCCATTTGCCTGAGGTTGACCAGGAGATGAGAAGAACTGTTTAATCCCCACACTTCGGCAATACTTCTCCAAGGAGGAGTTCTTGAACTGGGTCCCATTATCTGAGATGAGAGTGTTTGGGAGGCCATATCTGCATATGATGTTCTTCCAAATGAACTGGAAGGTCTTCTGCTCTGTAATTGTTACCATCGGTTCTGCCTCTACCAACTTTGAAAAGTAGTCAATGGAAACTATCAAGAACCTATAGTTGTTGACAGCTCTTGGCAGAGGTCCTACCAAGTCAATTCCCCATACCGCAAATGGCCATGGAGAAGAGATTGACGTCATAGGATAATGGGGTTGATGAGGGATAGTGGCGAACCTTTGACATTTGTCGCACCTCTTCACATAGTCTGCAGCGTCCTTAGACAAGGTAGGCCACTAGTATCCTTGAGTGGTGATTCTCTTGGCTAAGGGTCTTCCCCCTATGTGGCTAGAGCAGGAACCCTCATGAACCTCCTGTAAGACCTAGGGTACCTCCATGGAATGCACACATCTGAGGAGAGGTAATAGAAACCCCTTTTTGTACAAGACGTCTCCTACTATTGAGAACTTGGCAGCTCTGTATCTCAACTTTCTCCTTTCCATTTTGGACTCTGGTAGCTCTCCGTCTCTTAGGTATCTGACGAGCGGGTTGATCCATGAGTCTCCCAGGTTCAGATTGTGGCAAGGGATACATACCTCATCCTCCTCGATGCTTGCCTTTCCTAAGACCTCGATGGGAATGGTCCTTCCCAAATCTGTCTTCATTGCCGAGGCCAGCCTTGCCAATGCATCAGCATGGTTGTTGCTCAGTCGAGGCACTCTCCTCAGCTTTGCCTCTTCAAAATACTCTAGCAACCCTCTTACCTTCTTTAAGTACCTGGCCATCCTTTCATCTTTGGCCTCTTATACCCCCAACACTTGATTGAAAACCAACCTTGAGTCGCTATGGAGTAGGAGTCGCTTTACTTGAAGAGTTTTAGCCAATAAGAGACCTGATATCATGGCCTCATACTCGGACTCATTGTTGGAAGCCTGGAAGTTGAATCTCAAGGCGTATTCAATGTTGGCGCCATCTGGAGCTGAAAGTACTAGCCCCGCGCCGCTTCCACTATCACAGGAAGAGCCATCAACGAAGAGGCTCCACACATATGCATCTGATGAGAAGACCCCTTCTCTCATAACCCCCTTTTCGAAGAGGTATCGATCCTCTTCGTTCTCTCCTACTCTGCACCGGGTTTTGCCTGGGACACCCTCTTCTCGGCCTCGGAAGATGTTGGGTGCAGTCTCTTCTGAATCTCGAAAGACACTACGGTTCGTCTCTTCGCCATCATCTAAGCCTTTCTCTGTCTCGGCCTCTTCCCAGGTGAACTCTGCGACAAAGTCCGCGAGGGCCTGCCCCTTGATGGCTGTCCTGGGCTGGTAGGCAAGATCATACTCTCCTAGCTCAATGGCCCAGGTCATCAATCTTCCGGACTTCTCAGGTTTGTGCAGAACCTGCCTTAGTGGGGAGTCTGTAAGGACTACCATGGAGTGAGCTTGGAAGTAAGGCTTCATTTTCCTTGAGGCATGGATAAGGGCATAAGCTAACTTCTCCATTCGGGGATAATTTTGTTCAGACCCTTGCAGGGCCTTACTATTGAAGTACACAGGTCTCTGAACCCCATCCTCTTCCCGTATGATGGCCGCGCTAATGGTTGACTCAGAGACTGCCAGATACACAAATAACCTTTTCCCCGCGATGGGCCGTGACAGTAACAAGGGAGACCCCAAATAGGACTTGAGTTGGTCAAAGGTTTTTTCACACTCTTTGTCCCACTGGAAGGATTTCCTTAGAACTTTAAAGAACGGAAGACACTTATCCGTTGCCCTGGAAACAAACCTGTTAAGGGCTGCCACTCTTCCCGTGAGTCTCTGGACATCCTTGATACTCCTAGGAGTCTTCATGTCGAGCAAGGCCTTGATCTTCTCAGGGTTTGATTCAATCCCCCTATGATTAAAGATGAACCCCAGGAACTTCCCAGCTCTTACCCCGAAGACACACTTCGTCGGGTTGAGCTTCATTCTGTACGAGTCCATGACATCAAAGGTCTTCTCAAGGTCTGCTACGTGAGTACACGCTTTCAGGCTATTTGTTAGCATATCGTCCACATACACCTCCAAGGTCTTACCTATCTGCTCCTCGAACATCTTATTGACAAGACGTTGATACGTTGCCCCCGCATTCTCCAGACCAAAGGGCATCACCTTGTAACAGTACGTCCCCATGTCAGTAATGAAGGTTGTCTTCTCAGAGTCTTCGGCATCCATGAAGATTTGGTTATAACCTGAATAAGCATCCATGAAACTCATGAGCTCGTGCCCTGCCGTTGCGTCCACCATCTGGTCTATCCTAGGTAAGGGATAGCTGTCCTTCGGGCAAGACTTGTTTAGGTCTGTGAAATCTACACACATTCGCCACTTTCCATTGGCCTTAGGAACAATGACTGCATTTGAGAGCCACTCCGGATAGGTAACCTCTCTTATGAACTCGGCCTCTTCTAACTTTCTCACCTCTTCCCGGATGACCTCATACTTCTCCCTGGAGTAGACTCTTCACCTCTGCTTGATAGGCCTGGCATCACTGTCCACGTTGAGCTTGTGGGTCATGATCTCAGGGTCGATACCAGGCATGTCTGCGTGACTCCATGTGAAGACACTCTGCCTCCTCCTGAGGAAGTTTATCAGCTCTTCCTTGATCCTTGGCTCTAGGGCTTTGCCGACCTGTACGGTTTTTTCCGGCTCGTCCTCATTGAGGATGATGGATTCTACCTCTTCCGCGGCCTCGCCCTTCTTCAATTTTGTTTCATCTCTCGGGTCAAGAGTGTCAATGTTGTAAGTGGTGGTTTCTCTCTTATGGGCCTCTCTCTCTTCGGCCGAGTTGAAGTAACACTCCCGCGCCGTGGTCTGGTCCCCTTGCACTTCCCCTACTCCATAAGGAGTCGGGAATTTTAGCATCTGATGGACCGTTGACGGCACGGCTTCAAACTCTTTGAGGGCCACTCTTCCGATGATGAGGTTGTAGGCCGAGAAGACATTCTCGTCCATAACAAAAAAGTTTATCTTCTTAGTCAGCCTCATAGGCCATTCGTCCCCCATCCGTACATCCATTTCATACATGCCCAATGGGTGCACCTTCTCACCACTGAAGCCTATCAATGGGTGATGGTAGGGCACCAGCCTTGCCCTGCTAAGACCCAAGCCCTTGAAACAGGGCCAGAACATCACATCTGCTGAGCTTCCCCCATCTATGAGGATCCTCCCTACATCACACCCATGCACCCTTGTTGTAATGACCAAAGGGTCATCATGGGGGGCTAAGATGCCCTTGAAGTCGAGCCTGGAGAACCCCACCACGAGGGTGTCCATGTCCACCTTCTTCTTCTTCTTCACTGCGTCAGAAGACGTTAGATTCACAACCTCAGGCTTGGCCACTGACTTGGCCTCCGCTACATGAGCCTTCCTATCGGCTACCTCAGAGCCACCTCCTACGAATCCCCCACATATGGTGCTAACACCGAAGGAGATCATTCTGACCCTCTTCACCGGGGTGTTGTCATCCTTTGGCGGGAGATCCGGGTCATCTCCATCATCTCCCTCTGAGTCATCGTCCCTTTTGGCCGGGACATCACCACGGCATCTGTCATTTCTTCTCTTCTTAGGGTCTTCTCTTCCACCCTTTGGAGCTTTGCCATCCACATACTTCCTTAGCTTTCCGGACTTCAGCATCTTCTCGATCTCATCTTTCAAAGCGAAGAATCTATCTGTGACGTGGCCATGATCCTGATGGAACTCACACCAGAGGTTTTTGTTCCTCTTATGTGGCGGGGCCTTCAGCTTCTCTGTCCACCTCAGAGTCCGATCAGTCTTAATCTCATTAAGGATGTGTTCACAGCTCACAGTCAGAGGAGTGTAATGAGCAAACTTGTAATCCCCCGACCTCTTCTTCCCCTCTTTCTTGCCTTGGGACCTCCCAGGGCCACTGCGGTTCTCCTCCTCATATTTGGCGGCCATTGCCTCTTCCGCATTCATCACTTTCCCTGCGGTGGCCAGAAGCTCCGCCATGGACCTAGGGGGTCTTCCGCCAGCTTCCACAATAGCTTCCCCTTCTGGAGGCCTCCTATCAGGGCGGTCATGGCTATGCTCTCTTCGTAGTCTTCCACCTCCAACTTCTCTTTGTTGAATCTTGCTATATAGTCTCTTAGGCTTTCACCCTTGGCCTGTTTGACATACAGCAGGTGGGTAGTCTTCTTCTGGGGTCTTACCCCAAAGCAAAAGTTGTGGATGAACTGCTCAGCCAGGCCCTTGAAGTTCTCAATCGAGTTCTTCGGAAGGGAGGTAAACCAACTATGAGCTGCCCCTGTCAATTTCCCTGAGAAGGCCCTGCACTTCATCTCATCGGGTATCGAGTAGATGTCCGCTGCCGACTGATACATCTCGATATGGTGCACAGGGTTAGTGCTGCCATCATACTTAGGAGTCACTGTAGGAGGCTTGAACTTGGTCGGGGTTGGGAACCCCACTATCCTAGACACAAATGGGGAGCCCTCTGAGTAACCCCTCTGCAATGGGTCCCTGCTTTTAATGAGGTCCCCGATCTTCTCCTCAAGGCGTTGGATAGAATCATTCCAGGGTCTTCTGTCATCAACTTGGCCGAGGTTGTCCCCTGCCACCTCCCTGCGATGGACAGAGGGTTCCCCAGCCACAACACGTTGACTGTTGACCTCTTCCTGTTCCCTGGCTCTTCCTCCACAGGTCGTCCTTGGTCTGGCCGACCTTGCCTACCACCTCTTTGGGAGCCTGCTGCGCTCCTCGACCTTGATAGCCTGTGTCTTAGGTCATTTACCGGGCCCAGCCTCTCGAAGGCCGACCCTCTGCTCAACCTATCAAAGGCCGACCCTCTTTGTTGGGCCTCTTCTCTTCTTCGGCCCACACATCCATCTCGGCCGACACCTCCTTGACTCTGCCTAAGAGGTCGTATAGTGTCATTTGACACCTCATACGGATCCCAGCAGTCTTCTGAGGCTTCTTCAGCTTCTAGGTCATCATACCTGTCCTCTGGGCAAGGGGTTCCTTGCCTCCCCAGGCGCAAGCGCCTAGGGTCAGCAACGTCCCTCCTCCGCTGGGGTGCAGGCTGGTCCTTCATTGGCGCCTGGGGTGGTCCCCTAGCGTCAGGATGAGGCTGAACTGCCGCCGGCGTGATCATGTCCGGTGAGACTCCAGGTGTCCTCATCATCATGGTTTGACTGAGCTGGGCAAATTGCTCCTTCATGGCTTGTTGTGTTGCAGCTAAGGATTTCAAGGCTGCTGCTACCTCCGCCATTTCGGACTGGGGAGGAGCCTGACTGGAGCTAGCTCCTCCACCTCCGGGCGGCGGAAGAGGTGGTGGTAAGTCTGGTGCCATATGTTAAACACTATAGCTTGAGTAGCAAGTGAGCTTAATACCTTACAGGACCTCTTTCAATGGTGAAACAACTCCACACTAGGGGGAGACCTGGTTCACCACCAGAGTCTCCGGTGAGGTTAAGCAGAAGAAGAGGAAGAGATAGCTTCTCGTTCCCACAGACGGCGCCAAAATGATGATGCTAGGATTCAGCACCACCAGATAAGGTGTTTCCAAGCTCCATAGAAGTATAACAATGGCAGCACAGTTATATAAAGAATATAAAAGAAGATGGTGAGGAGAAGAGGGTAGTACACCGGAATATAAGTGGTTCAGCCAATCTGGCCTACGTCCACTGTGAGTGTGTGTGAGTAATATCACTGAAAGAAGGCACTAATGGCCATGGATATATCCTCTCAAGCTCTCTCTCTCCACTGTATATTTAGACAGAGTTTCAGCTAGGGTTTTGGTAACTGGATCCTTTTGCAAGGTAGGGGATGATCCCTATATATAGTGCCTAGGGGGTGTAATGTACCCCCCATGCATGTAATGAGCATGTGTGTAGTAACCTCACCAATGGGGGAGTGCCATCTGTCACTGCCACATGTAAGTAATGATGATGAAACATGTGGAGAATAATCTTGTTACAACTGATTTGTGCCTAGGTGTCCTTATCCAAATGTTCAACAAATGCTCGGCCTCCATGTTGGTGGATGACCTCGGCCAAGGAGAGGCCGAGCTGTAAAGGCTTGATATCCGTTCAATCCGAGCTGTGTCATAGGAAGTCTCGGGCTGATCTCAGCCGAGACATTATGATGGGTCGGCCCCAGCCGAGGTAGGAGTTGAGTCTATGTCGACGATTATTAAGGCTTCTTGTGACCTCGGCTCAAGCCGAGGTTAAACTGGTTCCATGTTGAAGGTTACCAAGGCTCCATGTCACCTCGGCCTAGACTAGGCCGAGGTTTCCATACCCAGGTATATGAGAATGCTGCTGATGCCTATGATTCACGCAGTGCCCATTGGAAGTGTAGATGGTAGTGTCGGCCTGGGTCGACCCTGGTCTGGCCGAGGTATGATATCGTGGGCCCATGGCCTATCTTGGGTCGATTAATATCTCGACCATTATCTCGGCCGAGGTAGGTGTCTCTGGGCTGAGGTAACACTTGGGGCATATCACTGATGATATTTTTGGAAGCCATTTTTGGTACCTTTGCTCTATGCTGTGGAGGCCGACAGGACACAATAATCCTTTTTTGTTCACTCCTAGCACTACCAGACCCAGAGTCTCGCTCGTGTGCATTATTTTTTGTACTCGTCATCAAGTATGGCCTACAATGCCACACAAAAAATATATATCAGTTTTCAACTCATAAACTTTATTTCGCAATATTCAACCTATTTTAACTTTCTGGGATAACGATTGGTCCAAATGAAATTCCACACATACACGAGCATACATGGTGCGTCCCACAGATTCCATGTGTAAATCTATTTTCAAAGGCTTACCCAGGGATGCCACAATACATTAAAGAATACCCATATCATAATATTCAACTGGTAATTTATGAATCTGGAACCATAAACTCATATGCTTGATCGTAGCCATAGATGGACGAAATTTTTTCCTACACCTCTGGACAGAAATATAATAGTCCTCTAAAAACCATGGACCTCCAGAAATGATGTACAGGTAATCCTCCGTCGAAGACAGTCTAACGAGATAAAAATTATTGTCGAGATCCGTTATAAATATGCTTTATTTTAATTTCCGGAGCCAAGATATTCTTAAAACCAATCTCTAAAATGAGAGAAACTTTCCAAGTAATTTGATGATCAATGAATTTTTCCATTTTTGACGTAACATATGTAATTCTTGGCTCATAATGTGTACCACCTATGTATTTTGCGGTAGGTATCTCCCATCCGAAGCTTCATCTTCTAAGTCATACTCCTCCTAGCTTATTTTTAGTTCCCATGAAGGAAAAAACTTACGAGATGGGTCCCCATGCAAGCCCTTATGGAGATCAGTAGTTGCACCCATTTGCCGTTGCACTAAATGCTCTAGGTATATACTCAAAATCTTGTCTCTATACGAGACCATACACCTTACCCTAGGTTCGGCTGTAGTAGGGGGTGGATCAACTCGTGTCTTACCCATCACCGGTTCAGATGGAGACAGATTAGGGCTAGGGTTAGGTGGTTGTGAGGGTCGGTCATATTTCTTTCCTTAGAACTTTCATTCCCCGAGCCGAAAGATATGCTCAAATCGCAAGAATAATTCTTGGACACATGTCGAGCGAGATGGTACCCTGTGTCGATCGTTAGGTATCCCTTTTGTTTCCCATCAAGTTTACCTCCTTCGTCAATTAAGATCGGTGATACATGTGTCAATCCGCAACTCCTTGGGGGCAATCCAATTTTTTTACCTTTTTAGGATTTCCTATAAAAGGAAAAGATTGTCATCACAGGGACCTCTATTTGCACGTAAAGTTCACTCTAAATTAAATATCCCCTTAATTATTTTACATTACCATACACAATATTCAACTTCAACCACTAACATTTTATTATCAACCATTCATCGTACATTTAAGTACAACTAAAACATCTTTGAGGACATTTTCAAAGAAGATAATTTAAAGATCCATTAAATGTTTTTAACTATCCCTAACTTCTAATTATATAGAATTATATTTCATCTATAATCATTTAAATTCTTTGTCTCATAAGTATCTCTACATCTCGTATTCATACATTCCCACAGTGTTATTTTGGCCATCAAACCTTGATACCACTGACCAATCACCCTCTTATAGTTTTATTTGAAAATATACACTTTTTAAATTAAAAATAATAAAAACAAAGTTTATATTATTTTGGTAAATTAGTGGTGATGTTTTAAAATACCTAGTAAATGATGGTTTCGCACCCATTTTTGCACAAAAAGAATCCCGAGTTCATTTTTCTCAATTTTTTAACACTTATTTTTTCAAAATAAAAAACACAACTAGTTTAAAAAGTGACGTGAACGCCAATTTCTAAGCTCGTGTGAACTACATGGGTTTTGATCTCTCCAGTAACGGTACACATGCATTCCAGATCAACTGATGGATTCAAGTCCAATTTTGTGCATATTACTATTGTTAGCCCAAAAATATACCCAAGAGGGTGGTGAATTGGGTATTTATGAAATTAATGGCAATTAGAAAACTTTTTTATATTTATTTTGAGACTAATTGCAATATGATAAATTAATTTAAGTATAAGCTATTAATCAAATGATAAACATAAATATTTAAGAGAGAAAGTTTAGAGAAACTTTGCAAATTGAGGTTTTAATGAGATTAAACTTTGCCTACGTCCACGATTGATGTGGTAGCCGAGAAACTTCACTATCTTTAGTTCACTAAGGGAGAACCAACCCTTACAAGGAATTATAACACCTTATAAACTACAATAAATAATGGAACAATACACGTCATTGTCTAAGCGGTTGATGCAAGAGCACAAGGTCTTATCACATCTTGACTCTCCACAACAATAAGTTATGTAACTAAAATGTTGCTCAACAATCAGTATAAGAGAAAATATTTATAATTGTTCATAACTTAGGCTTTATTTTTATTTTAGCATTACAAACCGACTCGTCAAACCAAACTCCGACATCTCCAAGATTGAATACATCCTTACAAATAATGAAGCTATAGAACTTTAGATGTTCATAGAGTTTCTAAGTCATATCCGTGATGTGTTTTTTTACAAAACGGAGGCTACTTTGCAAAAGAATTGAAAAAATGAATATAAATCGATGCTACTTTTCAAAAGGATTTAAAAACTGGGGCTACTTTTCAAATGAGAGTCCATGTCGTTTGAATGAGAATGAGGTTTCGTTAGATCTCTCTTCTAACAAACTTCAAACAAGGTTGGTTCTACTTGGAAGAACATTCTTGTTAGAAGCTCGTTTGATGATGAATTCGAGCGACCTTGGCATTTCGTTAGAACAAATCTGCATTTTATTCAAACGAAAGCCTTTTTTCGTTTGAACGAGCTTAGTTTTCGTTTGAACAAATTTTTCCTCCACAATTTTTGTGCTAGGCCTGTAAATACCTATTTTGAACTATTTTCCAAGGGGACTTTGAAAAAAATGCAAACAACATATAATTGCCAAAGTTTTTCATATTTTATTTCATAAAACAATTTTTAATTCACAATCTATACATCCCCCATATGATTTGTGAAACTTTGTGAAACCCTATAGTTTTAATACTTTACATACACTTTGTGGAGAGAAATCTTTATGGCTGAGTTGTGAACTGAGGGTTCACTACTAAAGAAGGAAGAAGACTGATTGATGGATATTGGTGGTAAATCCCTACATGTGGACGACTTTGGACTGAGTCATATTTTAATTGAGGTTTTAAATACTCTGTACGTCCCACTTAGTCTAGATAAGTCCCTGTAAGTTGTGTGTCTGTCAAAACTTTCGATAGTGATGAATAGAGGTTTTGCCCTTTTTTGGAATTTTTCCTCAATTGCTGTGTCGACTGCATGCGAAGTTTAATTATTGTGATTGGAACACTTATTGTACACAACCCTAATTTAATCGAAAAAATTGAATTTGTGTGTTGGGAATTAATTATATAAATCAATCCATTAGATTAGGCACACTCTAAAATTGGTATCAGAGAAGGTTACACTAAATTACCGTGTGATCTTTTTACAAATTATTTTTAAAAAAAATTGGATTCAATGGAAAATCTATATAACAGGTTGCCTATTTTTTATGGGTCAAACTATGCCTACTGAAAATCAAGAATGAGGTATGCTTTAAAAGCAATTGATGAACGTGTCTGGTTGGTTTGTGAAAAAGGGTGGACTCCACCCACAATGGCTGTCGACAATGTCGAAAGTTTTTAACCCGTCACTTCCTGGACGGAGGGTGAATTGAAATGGAGTACTTATAACTCTCGCGACTTAAGTGTTATTTTTGGAGAAATCACCCCTGATGAGTTCTGCCGCATTATGACGTGCACCACATCTAAAGATGCTTGGGATACTGTCCACCTCACTCATGAGGGAATCAATGCTATAAAAGCTTCTAAGCTGCAAAATCTCACTACATAATTTAAAATAATCACTATGCTTGATTCTGAATTTTTTGATGAGTTTTATGCATGGTTGTCAGATATAGTTAATTCTTGTTTCAATTTTGGTGAGAAAATTCCTAAGACGAGAGTTGTTGAGAAAATTTTAAGATCCCCGCCAGCCCATTTTATCCATGAAGTCACTATTTTGAATTCGTTGGGAATATTAGATACACTTAGGTTAGAAGAACTCATAGGAGACCTTCAAACGTATGAGATAGATATGTTTCCCCAAATAGTAAAACCTAAGGAAATTGGGATTGCTTTAAAAACTTAAACTAAGAAAAAGAAGAAATAAAAAGTCTTTGAGCCCGAGTGGGACTTTGATTTTGAACCGGGTGTTTAGCCAATTTTGCAAAAAATTCAAAAAATTTCTCAAATTTTCAAAAGAAAATTCTTCCAAAAGAAAAGATCTTTGTGAAAAATAAAAATAAGAATGAAGGCGAGAAGGTTTGTGAGAAATATGAGATAAGATGACTTGCATGTTAAGGAAAAGGGCATAAGGCACATGAGAGTACCACTAAAGATTTATCTCTGAGGGTGTTGGAGATGGAGAATGAGGTGAAAGTCATGAGAGAATGTGAGGCGTCAATGAGTCAACTCGAAAAGGTGAAAATTTCTTTGTGTGAACAACTGATTTTTATAGGTAGGGAGAAGATCGATTTGACAAACACTGTAGCTAGTCTTACGAGAGATATTCAATCTTCATTAGAGACCAGTGAGAAACTTGAAGCCCGTTTATCCAAACTCAAGATTGATCTCGAACACGCTTGGGAGGTCAAGGTCACTTTAAAGGACACATCTATGAAGAGTGGAAAGATGATCCCCAGTCCTGTGTTAGGTAATCTTGAGAGGCAAGGAATAGTTTATGACGGTGCATCCACTTCGAAAGCCACACCCGAGTCGGTCCCCAAGTTTATGATGGATCCATATGGCCTTCAACCTAACTCGCCAGGGCGACCTAACCCACCTAGGAGAGCTCATCTAGACATTTTGAGGAAGGTAGACCCAAGACCATTTATAATTGTACCATTACAAAAAAGAGGCCACCTTATACAGTTCTTTTGTAAACTAGGGAGAGTTTCTCGTATGCATGTTCCTCGATATGCTTCCACACGAGTTCCTACACATGTCCTTGCACGCACTCCCACACATGTTACTCTGCATGCTCCCGCACATCACCATAAAGATTTTGTGAGTTTTTTAGAGCAATTAGAGTATTTAGTCAAGACTCACAAAATTTGATGGAGGAATTTTCAAGGATGCCATCTCCTTTTGAGAACTCCTTCGGGCCTAATGATTGAGGTTGAGAATTATTTCTAAAATAGGGTGATTTTCATGCTCATATCTTACATCTCTATTGCTATATTGTACTATCATTGTATTTATCGATTTTTCATTTTAATATTTTTAGAAAAATCCAAAAACATTTTTGTTTTCTGGAAAATTTTTGAAAAATACAAAAAGATTTTTGCACTTTTTAAAAAAGATGAAAAGGCAAAAACATTTTGTTTTTGAAAAATCCAAAAAGAGATTTGTATTTTTTCTTCACCATATATGGATGGACATTTAAGATGGCTGGATCACTCATTCATTCCATATTTCCATGTGACCTTTTGTACTATTTTGAGACATTATGTTATTTCATCAGTGTGCTTAATAATTTGTGTAGTCAATATGTTGCTATTTGATGACTAATTTCTACTTGTTTGACTCCTAGTCACCTTTAATGCACATGTGCACAAACTTACTTGAACATTGAACTTACTTGTCACTTTTTGAATACGATGTTCTCATCTCAATTTTGCTTTATAACGAACCAAATATAAAAAGGGATAAGTTGTGCATGTGAGAACCATTGCGCAGATTAAAGTTATTTTTTTTAAAATATTGTTATATGTTAAGAAATGGAAAGGGGCTACGAAAGATCAAAGATCTTTGTGATAAAAGACATCATTTGCATAAAAGACCCTAAAAAGATTAGAGGCACATAAAAATAAAAGTGTCAGGCCAATTTTATATTCATTGATGCTTCACTACATATAAGCATTAATTTATTCAAAAATCATTCAGAGTTTATCATCGTGTTTGTGAGAATTTTAGGGAGTTAAAGTCAAAGATCAATGGGTTTGCACAACTAAAATGTCTCGAAAAAATATTACATAGTTTGGCGTCATTGGTGTGAGAATAATTTATGTTCATGACATGTTGATTAAGTTAACAAATTTTACACATAATGTACACTTTAATCTCTTTTGTTAGAAGTGTCTCAAAACTTTGTCCACATATGTTATGACTGTCTATGCTGATTTACCTATGAAAAATGTTCACACCCCAACATTTCGCATTCATGATTCGGATATTTTAGTGTTATTCTATGGAGTCTTGTATTTATACATTTTATCGTTTATACTTGAAAAGTGATTTTTTTTTTTAAATAGATGGTTGCCTTTGAGATTATCATCACCTATGCTTACTTGATTATACTTATGTTGATATCTTACTTATTCTTGTGATTCCAATATTCCATGCTTAGTTTCGACTCCTTTGTCACTTATGAACAAAAAGGGGGAGTTATTGATTTTCTATTTAAATCTCTATGCGTCACGATATGTCTTTGTTTCATGTGTGTAGGTTTCTTTTGCGTTTGATGATGAACTCATGGACTACACCGGATGAAGACAATGTTACCCAAGGGAAGAACAAGTTTAGTTTGAAGAGAATGTTTCTTTTATGTTGTTCCGTTTCTAGGATTTAGGAGGGCATGAGGAATAATTGTTATATAGGGATTTTTATTTTAATTTGGGTTTCATTTTTTTTTTTGTACCGGAATATTCAAAGGGAGAGATTTATAAGAGCAAATATTTATAATTTCTCACAGCTTAGGATTTATTTTTATTTTGGCGTATCCCGTTACAAATTGACTCGTCAAACCGAACTCCGTTATCTCCAAGATTGAATACATCCCTAGAACCCATTAAGATTTAGAACTTTGGGTCTTCATAGATTTTCTAAGTCATATTCGGGATGTGATTTTTTATAAAATCGAGGCTACTTTTAGAAAGGATTTAAAAATAAAATTTATTTTTTTTTGGCTTCGTTTAAAGGAGAGTCCATCACGAGATTGGATTTCTCTCTCAGGAAACCTACTATGAAATAATGAGAGAAATCATCTACCATCATGAGAATATACCTCTTACCAGCCAAACTCGCAGTGCGAGTAGGACCCATAATATCCATGTGAATCAACTCAAGCACGCGTATACTGGTAATGGAGTTTAACTTCTGATGGGGACTACGGACTTGTTTTCCCAGCTAACAAGGTTCACAAATCATGAAAGTTGGCTTCCCAAGTGATGGAATGCCATATACTAAGTCCTTTTCAACTAAACGCTCCAAATCTCTAAAATTAACGTGACTTAGACGTTGATGCCACATATCTATAAAAGAGATCGTGGTGCTGTTGCAGACAAATGAGGACTTGGGCACAATCCCATAACAGTTATCTTCAGTACTCACCCCTTGTAATAGAAATTTATCGGCTTGAATGTTACACTCATTCCGGTCAAACTTTATCGCAAAGTAAGTGTCGCACAACTGGCTAATGCTGAGAAGGTTTACTTTCAAACCTTTGATGTGCAAAAAGTTATCTAGCTTATAAAACTCAGGTATCTCTATTGTAACTCGTCTTACTATGCTAGATCAGCTCCCATCTCCAAATGTGACTTTTCCTTCCTTGTGATCCTCAAGGTAGGTGAAAAATGAGACGCCACCTGTCATGATCCTGGAGCACCCACTATCAAACCACTGTGAGGTATTATGAGCTTAAAGATCAACATGAATAACAAGGGCTTTTGTGTCTTGCTTACGCACCCAAGAAGTGGTAACCTTTTGTTTACCCTTGTCGTTGTTGTAACTAGACGGGATGTTGGAAGTATCCACTAACGGGAAAGACATCCGCTGGAACTCTTCCATGAAACTGTGAGAATTGGCGATTAAAAACTCAACCTGCTCTCTAAGACTAGTAAGATCACTAGTGTGGTGTGACAGAGCATGTGTACGTCGAGTCCAGCCCAAACTATAGCAATACTCCCTAAGGTGACCTTTTTTCTTGCAATAAGTACAAAAGTACACGATTTTAGGCCGGCCTTGGTTCGATTTTCTTGGTCAAACTCTTCTTTGGGGTTTGGATGATGGACATATGGATTCATTATAATTTTAAAAACGGTTCTGGTGCGATATGAGACATGGAAGCACCGTCAAAATCTAAAGTGGGGCCGAGGAGCATCTTTCCCGTCTTTTCAGATCCATCCTCAATATTTACCTTGAACTCTCTCAAGATTATGAGTGAGTTGGAATACAAGGGCTTTAAGTTTCTTCTAAGCCTCCACAGATGCAAGGATCTCACTCACAAGACTAGCCACTTTTTTTGTCAAGTTCCCATTCTCTTTCTCAAAACTACTCTTTCTCCCCCCAAAAGCTCTCTCTCTCTCTCAAAGTCATGCTAACGGAGTACTCTCTCCCTCTCTCATCTATATTCAGTCTTTCTGTAATGCGATGATCCTAAGAGCTAACCCCTTGCTTTCCTTTTTAGTTTTAAAGGACTCGGCATATAAATCGGTGTACCCACATTATAGGCCACACTCACTCTCACTTGTAGCATCCTCACCCTCGCTCACATCGTTTTCACTGTCGAGGTCTCCTTGTGAAATAGCTTCCTCATCGTTGTGAGGTGCACTAGACATACTCACATGTCTAACCATGAATGCGGTGAAGTTACATTAATGCGGTGATTCATCTCCTAAATCCACCGACTCATCCTCACTGTCATCACTAAGGGTGGCATTTAAAGCAGCTTTGCCTTTGCCTTAATGCTTTAATTTAGTTTCACACTCAAAGTCTCTATGACCTCTCCCATCGCACTCGTAACACCTCTCTTCCTCTCTCTTAGGGGTGTCCCTTTTATCTTTATCAAATTTCTTTCCATATTTATTTTTCTCAAAACTCTTTTTATCTTTGAAATTGTCATTATTTTTTAGTTTGAGAAACTTCTTGAAATTTTTAGCAAACAGGGCCAAATCATCTAAATCAAAATCATATTCAGAATTTGACGGTTCTTCCTCTCTCCTTTTAAACGACTCTTCTCTCTTTCTAGATGACTCACATTTTCTAGCCTAGACTTTAAGTGCTATCCCTTTTTCTTAGGTTTAATCGTTTTAGTAAACATATCAACTTCATAAGTCTAGAGGTCTCCTACAAGTTCTTCTAACCTAAGGGAGTCTAACAGTCCTAGTGAATTCAACACAGTGACTTTGGAGATGAAACGCTTAGGGAGTGACCTTAAAAAAAATTAACTACTCTTGTGTCGGGTATTTTTTTCACCAAGATTAAAATTACTATTAATAATATCTGACAGATGTGCATAAAACTCATCAAAAGTTTCAGATTCAAGCATGGTTATTATTTCAAAATAAGTAGTTATAATTTTCAATTTAGATTCCTTAACAGCATTAGTGCCCTCGCGTATGAGTTACAGGAAGTCTCATTCCTCTTTTGATGTGGTACACGTCATGATACATCGAAACTCGTCGGGTGAGATTGCTCCGAAAATTGCACTAAGGCCACGTGAATTATATGAGCTCCATTTAAATTTATTCTTAGTCCAGTTAGATACAGGTTTATGATTTGTCACATTATCTACGGTGACAGTGGGAGGAGTCAACTCTCTTTCACAAATTCGCCAAACGCGATCACCTATAGCCTTAGAGTAGATTTCATGCAGGCTTTCCAATAAGCATAGTTTATCTCGTCAAAAACTAGCATCCGATTATATAAGTTTTTCATTGAACTTAAGCTTTTTCAAAAATCATTTTTTTTTAAATGATATCCAGAAAAATATTGCAAAAAAATTACACGGTATAATTGTGTAATTAGCTCTGATACCGATTTGAGAGTGCGCTTCCAGTCAATGTCTCAACTTATTTAATTAAATTCCAGTTTTATCTTCAGTTTTAATCAAACCCTAAAGATGCATTTAAAGTGATTGAAAGCAATAAAATCTATCTAGCATGTAGTCCAAACAATCACAAACACGTATTCAAGAAAAATTCCCGAAAGGGGAAAAAATCATTTATTTCACTATATAATGTAAACCTTGACTTACATATAGATAGAGAAATACAGTGTTTGTTGACACACGAATAACCGTAGGCGTCAGTTCATTGTCTTCAGCAAGAGTTCCCTCAAGAACTCCAAGAACCGATAAGAGATCCCTTGAGAGCTCCAATAGTCATCAATGGAGACAACCTTTCTTCTCCACAAGATTTACTCCAATAATGGGTAGAATGAGTAAATGGGTTTAATAATGATTCACATATATGCTTTAGGATGTTTGGGTGAATCAAAATAGGTTTTAACCTAAAAGGATGAAGCCTAAAATCACAGCAATTCTGCAGAAAACAGAGTTGTAAAAGGCTTGCCAAAAACCTAATTTAGAGCAGGTATTTATAGCAGAAAAAAAAATTAAAGGCCTAGGAATGTCATTTGAATGACATCTAGTGTGTCGTTTGAACGACCTTATATGTCATTAAATCCCTCAAGTAACGACCATAGAAACGATGTATTGAAAACAAAATAGTATGTGCTCGTTTGATTCACTAAGGAAATAAGGTATCTCGTGACCTAAGAAATAACACGAGATGTCGTTTGATCTGGTCGTTTGAACAACATATGAATGTCGTTGGAACGGCACTATCATGTCATTTGAACGACTTACACAAAAAAAAATATTTTTAAATAGCCAGCCTTGGTTATAAAATATGAACAGTTATAAAAACCAAGTAAAAAATCTCTCAAATATGTACGTGAATATTATTAACTCTAATTAAACATCATACCTTTAACAAAGTGAAGTTAGTGGAGACCGATTGAAGATACACGATGAACGTTGAAGATGATGGGTGTCTGTTGATGATGCGTGATGCTAAAGATTCGAATAATGGACGTCAAGGTTTAACGTGTGAAGACGTGCTAAATGTATCAGTATACAAAATATTAACGATGATCTATGACAACTAAAAAATTCTTATATTCTAGACGGACATGTATAAAATCATGTCCTTATACAATCTTTTATTGATATTTTTCACGCATGTTTGAATGAAATTAAGTTCATTCAGCTTTGCCAATGAGATGTTTGAATTGAAGTTATAGTGATGGATTGATATACTCAATAATTGAGTGGGCTTTCGATAGTTGAGTATGCATGAATCTTGTTCTTATATCCTTCGTCGCGAATCTATAAAAATGAACTCACAGCTTGAGTATGTATGCCGATCAAAAATTGAATTTGTTCTGCTTTGGTTTATGATATTGTGGTTATAACGAGCTTCACTTTTGATATAGTGCATGATTACTTCTTCTCATACTATGATCTATGGTACATGCTTTCTTCTTATAATTCTATGATTGATACTTGGTAAACTTACTTGCTAAATGATAATTCTTTAGCGGGAGAAGTCTTTTGATTGGTCTTTATAGCTTACTTATTCCTTGCATGATCACATGTATTGCTTATTGAGATGTCTTTTTATTGTTCTTGATAAATTAGTTATTGCTTACACGATCAAACACGTTGCTTAATTACATGTATTTTCTTTGAGTGAGATATGTGCTGCTTGATTACATTTATTTTTTTGGGTGAAGATTCTTTTGAGGTTTTAGTTGCTTGATTAATATAATCCTATAAATAGGAATCATCGTGTCTTAAGCGGATTTTTTCATCTACAGGACATTAAAGAGAAAATAGTGAAGTAATATCATATATCAATTAGATTGTAGTCATACAAAATCTTTACACATGAAAATAGTTTTATTTTCATAATCTCCCCCTTTTGATGATGATAATAAAATTGATAGAGTTCAAGAAAATATTTCCAGTATTTCCCTTTATTAGAGACTTGGCTTAGAAAAATACTTTTACTCCCCTTTTATTCTAGATTTTTTATAAGGAAAATTTTCAAATGTGTCAATTTCTATTGTTTATTGGCTTTATTCCTCTTGGGAAAAAATGTTTGAGATGAAGGTTATGATTTGAGTTAATTTTGTCCTTCAAGACTGTGATGCATACTAAAGATCATAGCGACCAAGTAAAAACATGATCACATCATTCTGAGTTTCGTGCTGAGTTTCATTTTCAACATCCATGGGATCTCTACGTGGTATGAATGCTTATTATGTTTGATCATTGGATACACTTTTTGGGTTTTTTTCCAAATGTTTATTGAGGCACTTTTCATAAAAATATTTTGAATAAAAATTATTTTTAGTTTTTCTGGTCGTTCAAATGAACAGCCATATCTCATTCAAATAAGATTGTGTATGACATTAAAATGAATGGTCTATATCATCCAAACGAGGTAAAGGGTTTCGTTTAAATCAGATTTAAGCAAGCTTCAAACGAGGTGTTTCTATGTAATAGAAAGTTTTCGTTCAAACCTCGTTCGGTGGTCATTTAAATGAGTTTGTCTTTCTCGTTCGAATAAGTTTTATTTCATTAAAATGATAACGCATAATTCGTTCAAATGACCTTCTTGTTTTCATTTGAACGACTTTTTCTAAGTTGTATCATACATGTAACGATCATAGTGGGTATCCTCACTCTTAGGACCATTATTCAAATAACTATAATTCGAATAACTACAAAAATCATTTTCTAGTTCACTCAAAAAATAATAACCATTGTAAATATCGAAAATCTAATTTTCAATATCAAAATATATGGAATAATAGTCCCCATTCTATAAATATAAAGGCTCACCAACTGTTTATCTAGAGAGGTTTTGTGAAAACAAATTGCGAAAATAAATATTGAGTATACCAAACCCTACTTTACGTCCAAAGTTTGAGATCCATGTTTTAACATCTTATGTTTATTTATGATCTATTGTGTACTGCACAAATATTTCCTTCTCTACATATTAAAGAGGGTTTCAAGTGGTGGATACCGAGTTTGCATTATGCGAAGGATGGACAAGGTACGAGGATAGTAAGATCAGTGGGATACTGAGATGTGGGAAAGAGTATGCATTATGTTAACCATTGGAAGGCATCTAGTGGTGACTATAAAAAAGGTAGAAATGGGGTAAAGAAGTGCATCAAGGTTTGAAGATGTTGAGTTTGTGAGAAAGTCTAATTTATCATTTTAATAAGACCTATATCATAGTGGACTTGTGTGGTTGGGTCATTCGAGGTTTTTCCCATTATGAGTTTTCCTCATACATCATTGTGTTGTGGTTTACTATATTTTATTATAGATAAATCGCCCAAATGCATGCTCAGGTGAAGATAAAATTGGTGAACTACTTACACAACACTTTAGTTTAATGGGTGCAAAGTGGAAATTGGTTTAATTAATTTGAAACGTAAAAAAATTGGTGCGTATATAGCATAACCTTTGCATTAGTCTTTCTCAAATTGGCACTAGAGAGGGTTACGATATCTTATCGTGTTAGATCCCTGTTTAGTGCACGTTTAGGGTTGTTTAGATGGAGTTCAATTGTGATGGTAGTTCTCTTACCCAACCTCCATTGTTTGATGGGTTAAAGTATTCATATTAGAAGGCATGCATGTGATTTTTATTGAAATTGATTGATGATAATGTTTAGAACTCGGTTGAGTAAGGGTGGTCTCCTCCCATGGAGGGTGGTTTACCGAAATCATAGTCTATTTAGACAACGGATGAAAAGAATGCTTTAACTTTTAATTGCAAAGGAGTGAATGATATTTTCTGCTTAAATGAGTTATGACATACGAGAGCGCGAAGGATTCTTGAGATATTTTACGATCCACACACGAAAGTATCAATACAATTCCAAGTTATAAATCTGATGATTAAGATTGAAATAATTAAGATGTTAAAGCATGCGTCTTTTGACGAGTCTTATGATAAGTTGTTCGATATTGACAATTCATCATTTAAATTAGGTGAGTCTATCCCCAAGTCGAGAGTGGTGAGAAAATCTTAAGGTCATTGCCTAAAATATGTAACGCCAAGTTCAAGGTCCTAAATTCTCTTGGAGGTGTTGACACTATGAGAGTCTAAGAACTCGTAGGTGATCTTAAAACCTATGAGATGAACATGTAAAGTAAGAAAATAAAGAGAAGGGGATTGCATTAAAATCCTTAAAGGAGGATGTGTCAAATTTCTATAGTGAGAAACCCCAAAGGAGGATGTGTCAGATTCCCATAGTGAGGGTGAGTTAGATCTCTAAGAGATTTCTATCTCACTAGGAAGTTAAAAAATTTCTTAAGCTTCAAGAAAAGAGTTTTTATAAGAAATCGAATAACTTTGTAGATGATCATGAGACAAATAATATGGATAATCCTAAGAAGGTGGATGAACTGGTCAAGTGTTTCGAATGCCAAAGGTTTTAGCATTATTTGTGTGAGTGTCCCACTAAACCTAAGAAAGGAGGGAAATAAGCTTAAGGCATAAAATGCTACACTTAGTGATAGTAAGTCGGATGAGGAATGTGATTCCACCGTTGAGCATAACTACACTACATTAATGGCTACTCATTTGGTCTCAAATGAAAAATCTTCCACTAAATATGATCATATGAATGACAATTACAAGGTCTGGTCTTGTGATTCCCAATATAGTTAAGAAGAGGAAGAAGAAGACGAGGAGAGTGAGCTTCAAGTTTCCTTTTGGGAGCTTTATATCAATTCCTTGAAGTTGAAAAAGGTAAACATGGAGTTGGAAGATAAATTGAAAGAGCATATTATAGGTAGTAATGACATTATATTGATTGAGTATTCTAGGGCACATTAGAAGATTCTCAGGGAGAAGCTCAAATACGTAGACAAAGAGAAAGATAACCTTCATGGATTGTTTTAAATTTGAATGAGTCCTTCAAATTTTATGAGTCTTATAATTTGATAGAGTTTAGAATTATAGAGTTAGAGGAGAAATTGATAGACTCAAGTGATGCCAAATTTTATTTGGAATATAGATTGAAGAATTTGGATAAGATTTTAGGCACCGTTCATATAAAAATGACCATGGTTGGAATTGTCTTCGATGATCATAATTCTTTCGCTACTAAATCCAAGACCAACATTTTGAGATTCAACCGTAGCCAAGGACATTAGAATAGATCAACTCAAAGGTAACGTTCCTTATCGTGTTTACAAATGTTCGTATTATAGTAGAAAAGGTCACCTTAAGAGATTTTAGTATGATCTTAGAAAAGGTCCTAGGAAGTTTAATTCTAGTGTCACCAAGGTTCCCCAAGCCCAAGTTCGTCATGTTACACTTATGTTGGTTAGAAAATCCGATTCGGAGGGGCTAAATGTTCAACTTGTTGATTATCACATGCTTGTATAGGATTCATCCCTTACTATATATTAAGAGTGATTGTGTTGGCATGATTTTCATATACTATATTTTTTGCTTCATGTTATATGTTACTTCTAGTTGTATGATGTCTGTGTCTTTTGCA
Organism: Sambucus nigra; assembly: GCA_949130495.1. Taxonomy (NCBI): domain Eukaryota; kingdom Viridiplantae; phylum Streptophyta; class Magnoliopsida; order Dipsacales; family Adoxaceae; genus Sambucus; species Sambucus nigra. The sequence goes on along the minus strand of OX422211.1, from coordinate 264,369,367 downwards.
TTTTGATTCTCCATTTGTTGAAACTTATTGACAAAATACAAAAATATTTTGTTTGTCTTTTGAGTCGGTTTTGAAATTTTTTTAAAAATCAAGAAGATTTTTGCTTCGTGCAATAGTTTTAAACATTTTATGTGGCATATCGATGTATTTGAATCCCATTCATTCCATGTTTTCCATGTGTCTAGACATTTGATTATGTTTACAATACTTTGGATTGTTCTTAATCATGCTTGTATAGAATTGTTCGAATTTGATTTCACTTTGCATATGCTTCCTCACACACTTGCATGAGCACTTTTGGATTGTATCTACTTATATTGCATGAGCTAAGTGAGGTTCTCTCATATTAATCTTGTCATATACATATCTATTTTGAGGGATTTGTATATGTATGAACCATTGCCTGTGAGATTGATTTGGTTTGAAAAAATATGAGAGTGTAGTGGAAAAGGGATATGAAGGGAGTTAATATCCTTTGCATGAAAGTCCACCATTGATAAGAGCTTGAAAGAAAAGAGAGGCAAGATAAAAGAAAAAAATGCCAAGGCGAAGTTTTGCAGTGATCATAAAGGTGTGATATTTTTAAAAGGAGAGAAAAATAAAATATATTTATTTGTTAGGGTGTTATAAGTTAAAGATCAATGGGTTTGCACAATGATTGTTAGTTAATCTTAAAATTTTGATGTTATTGATTTGAGAATAATCAATAGTTTCTAGGCTAGTGTGCATTATGTATGTTTGTCCATTAGGAGTTCACATTGTTTATCACTTGAAGTTAAATCTTAGTTTGATAAGTTAATGTGATCAAATATAATTCCTTGGACTATCTTAAGTGGTTGGCACATATTTATTTTATTTTTGTATTTCACATCCATTCTCTCCGTAGTACAGTTCGTTTAGACACATTCATGTAACACGAGTGTGAAAATCCCTGTTTTGTGTCTTTTGTGGTGTTTATGCCTATATACATCCATTTGTGTTGCATGATATATGGTTATATGTACATATATGGTATTTATTTTGAGTATTTGCATTGTATTTAATCCATATTTTTCATATGCTTCATAGTTGTATTAATTAACACCATATATGATCATATTGGTGTCATTTGTTTCATAGTTTGGATTATTTGTGCTTGTGTTTCGAAGTTTTTTTGTCATTATTGTTTAAATTCACATAATTTCATGATATTTCTTATTTTCCTTTATGTTCATGTGTGGTACATCTAGGGGGATAAGTTGTTAGATATTATGCACTTTAACTTTGTCTATTTCCGAACAAAAAGGGGGAGAAATTTTTCCTTAGGGCGAGAAGTCTAACCTAGGGGGATGCATACTCTAAGGGGGGATGTTTAACAAAAGGGCGGTTTTGTTTTCATATGCGATTTATATATTATTATATTCTCTTTGCACTTGAAAGGTGTGTTACGTGTGCAGTTTTAGTAAGGATGCGATAAAGTTTCACAAGAGAAAAGCTATTATAGTTTGTGTCTGTACTTTTTCCTTTTGGGTCGGGATTGAGTCTTAGTGTGCTTGACAACCCAATAGTTTTTTATTTTGGGGTTTTGTCCCGGAATAACCGAAGAGGGGGATTTGTAAGGAAAAATTACACATCAAGCAAATTTGTAATGTTTATTAACTTTGTTCAATTTGGAAAAATCTATCTAAGTTATAGGTTATGATTTGAACTCAATTTGTCCTTAAAGCGTATGATGCATATTAAATATCGTAACACCCAAGTAAAGCGACAATCACATCATTCTAATTTCCATGCAGAGTTTCATCTTCAGCGTCCATGGGATCTCTATGAGATATGGATGCATATTGTGTTTCATTATTGGATAGGCTTTTGGGTGTTTCTTTTTAAATATTTTATTAAGGCATTTTTCTAAAAAGATTTTAAAGAAAAATTATTTTTGATTTTTCTGGTCGTTTAAAGGAACTGACATGTCTCTTTCAAATGAGATTGTATATGTCGTTCGAACGAGTGGTTTATCTCATTCAAATGGGATATAAAGTTTCGTTCAAATGAGATATTTCTATTTAGTAGAATTTTTTGTTCAAAGCTCATTCAATGGTCGTTCAAGCGAGTTTGCCTATCTCGTTCGAAAAAGTTTTATTTCGTTCAATGGAGAATTCATTACTCATTCGAACGACCTTTATATGTTTGTTTGAATGAGTTTTCTCGAGTTGTGTGTCACCATTTTTCTATAATTATAAGGGCTCAGAAACAGTTTTCTGAAGAGTTTTTGTGAAAACGAGTTTTAAAGACAAATATTGAAACTCCTAGACCCTAGTTTACACCCAAAGTTTAACATCCATCTTTCAACATCTTACGTTTGTTTGAGATCTCTCGTGTACTGCACTAAGATTGTTTGCTCTACATATTGAAGAGTATTTCGAGCGGTGGATACCGAGTTTGTATTGTGAGATGGTTGGACCAGTCAAGAGGCAAGTAAGAACAATAGGATACCAAGACATGGTAACGCATAGCGTTGTATTATCCATTGGATGGCATACACTGTAACTACGAAGAAAGCATCAAGGGGCAAAGAAGCTTGTCAAATATTAAAGGTGCCGAATGTATGAGTAATTCTAATTTGTCCTTATAACGATACCTATATTGTAGTGGACTTATGTGGCTGGGACATCCAAGGTATCTTGTTGTAGATTTTTCTCGTACATCATTGTGTTGTGATTTTCTTTAGTTTATTCTTGATATATTACCTATATTCATGCTTAGGTGAGGATAAAATTGGTGAACTATTTACACAAGAATTTGGTTTATTTAGTGTAAAGTTAAAATTAATTTAACTAATTTGAAAAATTAGAAATTAGTGTCTTTGTCATAACCCTTGCACTAGGCTTTGTCATTTTCATTTTTCTTTCTTTCCTCATATAAATTATCTCCCCATTTGTCATTATAATAAAGGAACTCCTAAGGAGTCAATGCAAAGTCGGGTTTTGAATTTTGATTCCCAAGAATATAACTTTTTTTAGGAAACTGGGGTGTTTTGGAATACCAATAAATTCTTGTAATGATATTTTTCCTTTTCCTTTTCCTTTTCTGATGACTTTTGAGTCATTTACTACAAAAGAAACTTAGTGTGGATATATTGAAAAACACAGTATTTCATTCAGAAGGTATAACATCATATTTTTAGGATGAATTGTTAAGTTAACAAGTGTGGATCATGCATACAAAATGAATGGAAGGTTCAAGTTGCATCAAGAATTAATTCATAATTAGCATAAAATGAGAGTCCATAATCTACTTGTAATGATGTGAATTAGGTGTGTACTTATTTCTAAAGGTACTCAAATAATTATTTCTCATCTTTGATGGTATATCCTTTATTATTTTAGGATGTTTCCATGGGAATACTCCATATGGGATTTCCACTTTAGTTTACATGGACATAATCTTTCCACTTTCTTTTTAAAACAATGAAATATAGTATTGGTGTTGACTATATTGTGAATTTTCATAAATGAGGTTTAATAACAACATAGTAAGGTCTAAAAACCAAGATAAGCTTAGACGATTATGGATCATATTCTTCACGGGGCATGGACATGTTAATGCAATAATCAATTCTTATGAGCAGAATCATAAGAGGATCATGTCAAGTGTACATCATTAGTACAATTATATTACTTTTATGAACTAACACTGTAAGTGTAAGCATTTCTATTTGAGTATCTTATAGAAATAATGGAATTATTAACTCACGGAACAATTAGATAACATTTCTAACTCGTGTGTTATATGTCATACATATCATATTATAAAGCACGTGTCCAAACATTCATTCATATTATGAGGCACGTGTTATGTGTCATAGATATCAATGGCATTAATCATATATCTAGGTTTTTTAAATCATAACCACATGTGAAAATATTAACAGTCTAATCAATGGATAATTCAAAGATTAGTTGAGTAAGTGATATATGAGGAGTGTAAGATATGGTCAACTAATCCTTCAATATAGTTAAATTACGGTGACTCCAATGTCAATGGATTTTCAAGTTTCCAATTGTTTTCTAAAGTGTAATTTTGCTAATATTATCTTATTTTCAAAGTTGTTTTTCTCCTCCAATCTTTTATAAATTGTGTGACAAAGTTTTGTTTTGTATGAAGTCTTCATGATTTTACGAGTTTTTAAAGTTCATAAGTTTTTCATGTTTTGTTCTAGACAAAAATTACTTTTCATAAGTTTTTTCTCCCCTTTTGTATCATACAAAGTACAATGTCAATATCTTCATTTGGATGTATCTGCTATAACTCTTTGTGATAGGGAAGATTTATATCATCTTTTATAGACTGATATTTTAAACTTTTGATTTTCACATGATTGAAAAATAATTTAGTGAAGCTACACTTCAAGTGTTTTGAATCTCAAGAATTTTTCCAATGTGATGAACATGTAAATCACGTAGTGCTTGTTATGCATATGTCATGTGTGATCAATTAGGTATACCAGTAACTTCATTTAGACTCTGATGTGTGTGGGGGGATAATATGACGATTTGTCATAAACTCATTGTTTGTGATAAAACCAAACGTGTGCCATCTAATAATGTTTCATGAGTATCGGGACTTTAGAATTTTTTACATCAATTATCTCTAATGAGAATCATTATATTTTATGGTTAAGTGTACATGTAAAATCAACATTGTATAAATTTGTTGTAGCCCTAATGTCGGGGTATTCTATTTGTAAAAGAGCGTAAGAGTGAGAGTTCAAATGTAATTATAAGGGTTTATTTATATGAGAATTTTGAATAGGTTCAATATACAATATATATAATCTAATGAATTACATCAATATGTACGAACCATTGACAAAGATAAAAAAAATAATTTCATCCAATATTTTCTTTCCACTCACGAAAAAATATTTTTCCTCCTATAACATTTTTTCTCTCACATCAAGGCATTTCCTCATTTTCTTCTTTCTTTTTCAAAGTCAAGCATGTTTATCATATTTCAACACCTATTATATGACCAATTAATCTCTTCAAATCTTTTCCAATATTTTAAAAAAAAAACACGCATAACAATTTTCACTTTTTTAATAATCTTTCAAAAATGCGTGTTGCCGAACTATTTGTGTAATTAAACTTTTCAGTTATTGGCATGATTCATGGTGTACATTCCTCAATTAGATTTTGATCATGCATATTCACCATTATTCACATTTTTAATCATATGGTTATAAGTTGAGATGTGATGTAGATTTCTATGATAAATTTGATCAATCCCATTTTTATGCTACATATGTTATTGTGATGGTTAGATTGAGCTTGAGGTGTAGTGATTTATAAGGATGTATGCATCACGTGTTTTAGTTTCAATTATAAAGGAAAGCAAATATATATATAACAATTAAGGTTAGTTGTGACCCAATTTAATATTCCTTTAGATTCTTAGGACATCATCGATCCTTTAGTGTCCCATCATTGTTTGTCTTCTTTCTCTTTCATCATGTTCATATCTTCTCCATGCATTAAATTTGTCTCCAATAGAATATCATTTTTTCTTAATATGTGTATCTTTAACATAAGATCTTTTCATCATTCTTTTAGTACTAACAAAATATAAAGAACAAACATTCCTTTTCAATACCCTTTGAGCTTTAGTTTCTTGTTTATTAGTGAAGGAATGTGATGATCTCTTATGTTTATACTCATGAAAGTGTCTTTCTAAATTTGTATACATCAAACGTGTGAGTGTTTTTACCACAATGTGTGCAATGAGGATTAGATGAACGAGATTCACAACCAATATATGTATGATCTTTCATTTTGTAAATAATATAAAAATGATTATTTTCTAACTTTAGTCAGGCATGGCTTTTCAAAAGTATGATTTTTTTTTTGCAAAAATGAAATAAACATCATTCTTGATGTTTTGGGGCTTTTTGATTTCCCATTTTGGTTCACTAATTTTCTTTTTTAAAAATCCTTATTGTTCTCCTTGTTTTTGTTTTCCAAAAAGCAACTTCGTACATTTATTACTTTGGTAGATCTTTCTAAAAGAATCTCTTAAAAATCAAATATTACCCACACGGATAAAAATCCTCGTGTGATGACTGTGTATCCTTCAAATATGGCCCCGTAGATAATTAATTAACCACGCAGTTTAAAAAATTTATACTATGTCCCATAATTTTGAATCATATTTCCAGTTGTCCTAGATATGTATCTGCATGGTTAAAAGATACTTTGATCGAGAGGATCATTTAAAATTGTGGTTACTATAAAAGGGGATCCCACCCCATTGGGAAAAGGACCCCAAAATCCAACTTCAAATCAGTTTTCTAACTTTCTTCAATCTCGAGCATCTGAGTATCTCCAGTTATGTCCGATGTTCTGAGTGAAGTTTCTAGTTTTCGAAAATCCCTTTCCCTTCACAAAAAGAGTCATATCTCCACACGTACCCTGCTAATACGAGCCTTTCCAAATGAATCTATGTCTGACGGTACCACCTCAAAGGAGACATTCCCCATGGAAAACTCGACTCAAGCTAGAAGAGTAAATATTCTGAAGAAAACTCGAGTATATTTTTAAATAAATATTGGGATATAAAGATGTACATATCTATGTAATAACATAATTCGGCCCTGTAATATCCTGTATTTTTGAAAGATTCTATTTTAATTATGGGATTAATTAATTTAAATGAGAAATTCTTTATAATTAATTCGGATTTAAGTAAATAATTACTAGCATGATGAGAGTTAGTATTTATTGGTGAGAATCATGTTAAAGATTACTTAGTGAGTAAAGTAATATATGATTATGAATATATTATAATTACCATAAGTGAAATATACGACAGTTATAGTACACTTAGTTGGGACACGCGTGTGAGTCGTGCCCGAATTTAAATGAGGAATTAAAATGTAATTTTATTTTTAGTTATTCTGATGGCCGTTTTCAGTATGCCAATGTGTCCGGAAGGGTCGAGATAGTCAGAAAATTCTACTCAAGGGTTTAGTTTGGAGTCCAAGGCAACTTTAGGCCAACCCGCCATCCGGAAGGGTATTTTTATCTTTGGAAAAATTGGGATTAATTAATGAACGAAAATTGGAGAAATATATATGCATGTATGTGGGAGAGTTAGGGTAAATAATTGGTAAACCCAAGAGAGAGTCCAAGAGAAAGAAGGATAAGAGGTTCCTAGGAGTTCCAAGGCCAAATCCAGTCACCTTTCACCCAAAAAATCATCAACGTGTAGATCGGGAAGAGGAGGACGCATCTATACCAATTTCAAGCGACGAATCAGACCTTCTTGAAAAGGCAAGTGTTTATCTTGCTTTATATAGAGCATATAATGTCCATGTTAGACTAGTTGATGATTTATTCATGATATTATTAAATTTGGGACTGAAATTGGGTATTGATCCATGATTGTGGTGTAGGTATTGCATGTAGTTGAATAACCATTTATTGGGAATTAGAAATATGAATTTTATATGTTGAAATCAAGAATTTAAATCTGGGTTTAATCGTGACTAATGATGATTATATGAATTTAGGACTTTTTGAGGATTTAGGAAATTAATCTAAATATATGATGAAATTGTAAGGACTTGATGTTACAAATGTGCTAGAAAGTATTCAATTATTAGTGGTTATGATTTAGAATCGTTGATTTTGAGTTAGGTGAAGTTTTATGTGATTTGGGTGTTGAGAAAGTTGGAAAAACGCAGTTTTTAGAGGAGATGGTCAAACTACTGTATTCTCATTCAAATGACCTCGTTCGAATGAGATTTCCAATGACCTATCCAACGAGAATTCATAGTAGGTTCGAACGAGCTTCTAACGAAAATTCAGACCCTAGTTCGTTCGAAGTTTCGTTCGAACGAGATTCTTCCCCGGCTTCTAATGAGATTTCATAAGTTTAAATTTTTGCCCGGACAAGTTAAAACCTTATAAAGTTTATTCGAGTGAGAGAGATTGACCTACACTATCCTTGAGTGACTTCATTACATAGTCTAGTGACGAGATGATTGTGTAACTACTAAGGGAATATGTTGGAATAAGAGGGCCTTATGGAATATATACGATAGAGAGATTAATCGTATGGATAGAGTAATGCGAGTATTATAGATAATAATACTACGTATAAATTCGGTAACTTGGATTGTGTGAATACCTAATGATTATTATAGGTTATGTATGTACCTATTGATTGAATTATTGTATGTATAACATACTTACGCTACTTGCTATTGTGTGGAGGTTGCGCTTTATGGACGATCATATCTTGAGGAGCCTTCGGGGGGATTTTGATTCGTATCGCTAGAATATAGAACCTAGGTACAGGCTATCAGAGAGAACGATAGTGTTGACGGTTATATGGGTGCGTAGGTATGTGCCTAACCCATGGGCTTGTAACTATGTTCGCCTCCAATATGTGTACTTATTTTGATGGTTCGCGAGAGATTAAACCTATAGTCCTTCATGCAATGAGTGATGCACTGGGACATGATAGCAGAGTATGCATTGTAACAAGGAGGCCTTAACCCAAGGGTGCTGAAATAGTATATATAGAGAGAGATAAATATATGTATACCTATTACTTATTCTACTGTGCGTGCTTAGTATTTATAGAATTAACGATATTTAAAAATATTCCTAGTGAGAAAAAGGAATACCTATGAGAATAACGGTTATGTATATGAATAACTATCCTTAAACATACGATAATAGGGGATACGGGTGATATGGGTAAATGCATGAGATTATGAATGTGATAATAGTCATCTTTGGGCTAGTTAGGCGGGGTAGCATGACTAGGATGGGTTAAATATACGCGTTAGATGTGCACATTAGACGATAGGTGAGTATCTCAAGTGAGAGTAAGAAAATCTAACATGTACACAATATGTGCTATTGTTTTCATTTAAGCACTTATTGATTTTTAAATTATTTTCAACTCGGACTCTGACCCATTTATTGAAAATCTTTTTTCTTTTGTCAAATTATTTTAGGTGCCCAACCACAAGGACACCAAGTATAGGAGTTCTATTCATTTGATGAGTTGTAGCTGATGTGGAAGTTATAGGACTTGGTAGTAGACGCCTCCATGATTTTTCGCTTCTCCATCTTGAGTTATTTACTTCAGTTAGGGCATGTCGCCCCTTTTATTTATTCAAACAGTCAAAGATGGTGGATTTATTTATTTACTCCTTTTATTTGTTGTTTTATTTTGTTGGATTATTGTATTCAATATTTAGGCTGGAAGTGTTTACTCCAGTCACATTTATTATTTCAGTCATTTTCTTTCTTATGAGATTAGTTGGATGGTGTATTTTAATAATTGGTTAATTTTATTTTTTGTTAATTAAAGATAAATTTTGACATCAACCTTTTTAAATATTAGGTAATTAGTGTTAATAATAAGTTTTCGACAGTGATGCATATTCTGAACCAACTGGATATTTTGATTTAATTTAATAAAGGACTGATCACCCGATATTTAATTAAGCGAGGTATCACAGGTCCCCACTAGGGGACCAAGTATACATTTTAGAATGTTTAAATTTTAAAGCTTGGTCTTTCTCCAACAGTTTTGTTTTTTGAATAAAATAATATAATCATATGTTAAATAATATTAATCAAAACTGATACATCTAGGTACGATACGAAAACACACTTTTCAAACCCATTTTTAGTTAAGTGTCAATGAACTGAATAACTCTAAACTCTTTGCTTAGACTAAATTCAGAAGTCAAAATACTCTTAACCACTTCTCAAAGCAAACATTTTCATCTCAATGGCGGCACCCACAAATTTGTATTTTCCCAGATACAGCTATCTTTGATTACGTATTTTTAATATACGAATGTAATGTTCCAACTCATAAGTGAAAATGTTATAAAAAGAATTAGGCTTCGAAAATGCTATGAAGTTGTATAGTTTATACTCGATATCCTGTAGCCCGTACACATATAAACACCCCTCATTGGAACTACATAGACTTTTATCCCAAGACTTCACGGGTACTTAGGTTGAATACCGAGCTAGAATCATGAGCCCAAGACTTATAATACGTCTCTCGACGTATTATCTTTAGGGATGCCCCCATCTCTAGTTCAGACCCCCTTCTTTCACGAAGTGATCATCTCAATCACTTTGGATCAGCCTGAGGCTCCACGACACCTCCAGGATTTTAGTCGTTAAATAAGGGATATTTAGATTTCTATCAGTGACTTCTGGTCCACTCCAATCCCAAAGTGTCATCTTAAAGTCAACCTCTCGTCTTTAAACCCCTTAGACTTGCATCCTGCGGATAGTGAAGGATGCCCAAAACATTTCATCCTTTACATTTCCATTCAAACCAAATCCTCACACTTGCATACACATTACGTTGGAACACTTTCTATGAGTCCCACCACAAACTCGAACTTCGTAAACTTTGATCTTATAGATACACGGGTACATAGGCATAACACTGAGTCCTTCGCATGAGCATAAGCCTAGACAATATATCTCTTGATATATTGCCTCTACAGAGATTCTCCCATCTCTTACCTTTAATCATCTCATCCATCTCTTACCTATAATCCTTTCACCTCAAATGAGATATCAAATTATCTCAAGCTGAAACTTTTTGCGCATATCTTTACATTATAAACACTTCAACACAATATTGACCTTTTGTTACACACTCACATACATTAATAGCCTCTCATTATACAAGTCGAGGATTCTCTGTGCATATACATATCGACGGTCACCTATTACTCCCGAATACACATTCTCACACAAGCACTCTTGTGTACCCATGTTGATTAAGTGACATTTCCATACCTCTAACCAATACCATTTTTTATTCCTAATCATATATTTACTTTTTAAGGGATTATAAAATAAAGTTCTCTCGGCATGATCTAAAATAAACTAAAAGTAATTTTAAATGTAAGATGTGATAATAACTACATAGATAAAGAAGCATAAAGAACAAATGGGGTACATAATACCTTCTCCACTCATGATTGGGTTCTTGAACCCATAGAGAGAATCTATGGATCATTTGCAGACCTCAACCTGCACTAGGGTAAGCCCAAAAGGGCTAACTTGACCCATTTTGTTTGTTTTTGTATAAAATAAGTTGACGAATTTGAACAACTGAAAACCCCTCGCTTAAAGAATAGGCTTAGGCCTAAATACCCAAACAAAAATGGATACGGTGTTGAACAACTTCAAGGGGAACAACCACATAAACCCCACATCAGGGGGGGAATGGAGACTAAGAGATGAATTCTCGCGTCTCTGTAGGTATCACACGGATCGTCACAACACACCTCCCTTGTGAATACACAGATCGTCTGCACCCATACCAGAACCGTCTCCCCTACTAATACTAACACTCCTCACTTCCATGTACCTCCACGATCTAAATTAATAGCTCCTCTGCTAGCATATGAGGTTGTCCCTCCTATGAATTAGGAAATAACACATGTCCAAACTGAGTTACGTCTCCTTTAGGAAGCCATTAGTAAGATAAAAACTTTTGATGAATTGACCAATATTAAGAAGATGTCACTTTACTCGAAAGCCCGACTTTCGGATGAGTTAAAAATGCCTATATTTAATCCATACAAAGGAATGGGTTCCACCTCTACACATAAGTTCAACTATCACCTCCAAATGCAAGTCAAAATATATACCTATGTGTTCTAGAGAGAATGTTATCCTCCACTTTGTTTGGAGATCTTGCCTAGTATATGGGTATGAAGCGTGAGAGAACAACCAAAACCAGGGATAATATTTTTCGGGCTTTTCTCAAGCAGTATGTATACAATAAGGAACTTAAAGATCTATATCAAACAAAAGGAAGGAGAAGCAGTCGGGACGTTTATCACTTATTAGAGGGAAAAAGTCGGTCAAATGGTTAACCGCTCCCAAAAAAATTATCGAATCAAGAAACTCCAAAAGGAAGTGCAGAACGAACTTAGCCTTATTTGGATCCTCGACTTCAAAGCTCACTGCCATAGAGGGTGTAAAATCAAAGAGAGTTTGTCCCCCAAAGCATTCAAATCCTTTGAAGAATCTAGCATATCAGAAAATAAGTTATCTTCCAAGAACTTCTCATCTGGAGCTTCTACATCCCACATCAGTACTATAGTAGTAGGTTCACTTCCCAGGTCATACCAAACACCCAAGGACTCTTAGGACATGGTCGCTAGTGTTTCACCATACCACTTGGGGACTCTCCTAAAATCCCATCAAGTCGTTCCCCTACTAAAGAAGTTTGAACCAGATTAAGGAACCATATGACCTAAAGGCACCACTTAGTTGGGTCTTCGCAGATTTAAGGATGGGTGACCATTTAAATCCACTCAATCCTCTACCATCACCAACCAATCCTGATAAGAACTATCAAGAGGATTCATGCTACGAGTTCTAGCAATGGGTTTGCCACATTAATGATAACTGTTGGGAAGTTAGGTATGCCATCCAAGACATCATAGACGTTGGTATCCTCATCCCGCAAAAACTTAATGTTACGAGAAACACACTCCCCTTTCATCATGACTCGCGTTCGAACCCCATATCAAACACTTCCCTCCGAAAAAATGACCCATCCACTCTGATAGTCCTCATCCATCAGAAATCGAGGATGAGGATACACTCCCCATCCATATAGAAACCCCTTTAAGTTCACCCTCGCCATCCTTACAAATTATTCTGAAATTAAACCTACAATAGACCCCATGACCTTTTTCACCACGTCCATACACTTCCTATGAACCAATCAATGTATCCTAGACTTACTCCTCGTTATGAAATTCGTGATCTCTAAAGAACCTAGACTACTGAAACCATTAGTGGAAGACACCAATCACTCATTAGAATGGGATAAAATGTATGACGAGGCTCTCCTAGAAATAAATCACATCACCTTTATAGTAACCATCTAACCCATTAGTGGAAATGGATCCCCTTTTGAGGTTCACCCGTACGCCCTCACTGATTATAATACAAGCAATGATGACTACTCTCCTGCTACCTCAGACACCTTCCCAACCAACACTTTAGAAACTAGGGGAGATGCCACATCTCCCAATCACTAGTTAGAGGAACCCGTAATCCAAACACTGGGGTACCCTTACTATTTGGTCCAAATGTGCGAACGAGACACACAATTAAGAACAAACGGCTACCTCCTAGAGCTTTTGACCTCGTCATGATTTATTGTACGAAGAGTAAGAGAGCGTCAAAGACCACACCGCTCGTAAGTATAATGATTAGGAAGCTAAATTAAGGGCTAACCCCGACCCAATAACATACTCCCCTTACCCTAGTCTCCTAAAGCAAAGGTGGAACCGACTATGAGAATGTCAGCGAGTCATGTCCGTTCAAATGGTATTCCACCCCGCTTATAACAAACGATACATGACTCTCGCTTAGGCTCCTCCTCGAGAAGTCGAACCACGAGCCTCATGTTACCATTATCCACGTGGTTTGAACAAATACTAATAGCGATGTCTACAGCTCTCGACTGATCGGTCTAATCATAATGTTCCCCACTAGAATAAACATCGCCTTCGGCAGTACAAAACCAACTCCACAATCTCTGGTCACCAAACTAGGGAATATTTACTACACTTACCTCCCACAACATGGAATCACAGATTGCTTCGACCAACTTCTCATCACCGAAGGGAACACGCCTCCCGAGCTCGGAGATGAGTTTGTCCTCAACCCCCAAATTTGGAAAATAATAGCACAATGGAATCAGTCCTCAAGAAAAGGATTAGGCCTCCATGATTAAGGACATATATCCTTCAAAACTCCCAATGCTTGAGACTAAAAGTTTGGGGAAGGATACAAAACCTTCATAAAAAACTCGATCACCTCGAATAACGTGTAATGGGCTAATCGAATAAAAAGATGAGGTTACACTGCAGATAATTTACAGCCGGTATCTTATATGAAGGACCACCTCTACAATTATTCAACAATAAAGGGAAAACTCCGACACCCCAATGTCAACATATACTAAGGCATCAGATCCATCGGGTGGGACAACTTACCAGTGGGGATATAAGACACAATCTTCAGAGCCATAAAGTTGGATAGTAGTCCACCTAAAATCCCCCCACCCCCGAGAAATATCCCAACGAAGACCATGTGGATCCCTACATTGAACTAGACTTGATCATCCTGCAACTGACATTTGACCTCTTTATACTTGGAATGTCACTATGGGCCCATCATCATACTGTTGTAGGATGAAGCTATGGGAATTCTTACTTGGATGCAACCCATGATGTTGGCATCATCGAACTCCAAGAAGAAATGATCCACCGGGACTATTTCCCACTAAAAGGTCCCCCCACCCTGAGGTATTAATATAACTTAGGGACATAAATGATCCATTCTTCTAGCCACAACAATGCATATGGGAAGTTGATAGCTTGCAGTATGTAGTATCGGCCTTGTATGTTGCTAGGTTTGTCAAAGGAGACTTCAACTGAGAACCAAAATATGTTGAGTATCAGTAGAATCTAGGTAGACCCTTTTAAGGTCAAAGACATAAAAGAAATGCCACCCCTGAACAAAGAAAGAAGTCAGAGGGTTCCTAGGTCATATTCAATTCCTAATTCGGTTCCTTAACCAACTTACCACCACCTGCAAACCCATATTCCAATTACTCAAGAAAGACTCGCCCAAAGAATGAAACACTCAATGACAAAAAATATTTGAGAAAAATACAGGATTACCTCACTCACCCAGCAATGTTGTTACCTCCCAAATTTGGATAACCTTTACTATTGTACAAGACCATCATCGACACGTCTGTTAGAGCCGTGTTGGCCCAATATGTAAAAAAGTTCCTAAAAGGAATGTGTCATCTATTATGTCAACCAAAAGTTAGTATCCTATGAGCTCAAATACACTATTTTGGAAAAGGCTTGTGTTTCTCTAGTATGCATCACTCATATGCTCTACCATTACATGATGTCTTTTAGCATACAACTCATCTCCAGTATGGACCCCTTGAAATACATGTTTGAGAAATATGCTCTCTCCAATTAGATGGCCAAATGGTTGCTGCTATTGGCTGAATTTGAAATCACCTACACCACATAAAAATCAACTAAGGGACGATCCTTCTTGAACCTCCTCGCAAGATATCCTCTAGTGAGTGAGGAAAAAGAGAATGAGGCAGAATTCTTGGATGAAGACCTATTCTTATTTGACGACAGACAAATATGGGAACTCAACTTCAACGGGGCCACTAACAAGAGATGCTTCTACATCAGAATGCTCTTGATATCAAATGGTTCACGTCAACCCCCCTCGGCTATCAAACTCACATACGAATGCACCAAGAACATAGCTGAATACGAAGCTTACATCATGGGTCTGAAAATTTCCTTGGAAATAAGAATCACCGAAATAAAATGCTATGGAAACCCAAGCATATTCATCAGTCAGATACTATTGAAATGAAGGAATCGGGGTAATACACTCCAACGTTACCATGCCTACTTAGAAGAGATGGTTTCAAGATTTGAGGGCCTTGAATTTAACTTCCTCCCCGAGGCTAGAAATAACTTTGCAGATGCATTCTCCACACTCGCCTAAATGGTAGACATGCCAGACAAAACTACATAGATCACATTCACTATAATAAGTCAAATTACTCCTTCGTACTACATTGAGATGAATGCCATCAAGTACTCTGATATATTAAACTTTCTAAAAAATAACTATTATCCACCAGACTCCACGCTAACCCATCGGTTCACCCTAAAATGATTAAAAACTCAATTTATTATCTGTGGAACCCAACTCTACAAGAGAGGAATTGATATAGCACACCTAAGATGCATCACAAGGAACGAGACCCTCGAAATCATGGACAAAATCAATACGAAAAATGTGTTCCACACATGAGCAGACACTCCCGCTCCAGAAAATACTCTGACGATCATACTATTGGATGACCATACAGAAGGAATTTATAAGCACAAATTTCCAATCGAGTCATTTGTAATATTGGCTACATTCCGTTGGACAAAACTCTTTCGGGTCTTTCCTCATCAAGCTTCATACAACCTTAGAGAATCGATCATTCACAGTTCACACGACATCAATATGAACTTCAAGTCCATTCTCTTAAAAAGGTGTAATACCCCGTGATTTTTAATGATTTTTAAAATGGTTATATTTTAAATTAATGGATTAATTGGATTTTAATTATTAATTAATTCATTTGGGTTTTATCCGAATTGTGGATATTAAAATGGATGATTCTGAATATTACTTGAATATATTTAGGTAATATATGAATGTGAAGCTATTGATATGGCTGTGTGAATTAAATTCAGTAATTTGGATTTTTAGTCGGACGCGGTATGGGACGTGTCGAGACTAATTTGTTAATTTAAAAAGGAAATTTATTTTCTATCGACCTTATAGTCATTTTTACTGCGTCGTTGCGTCGGAAGGTTCAAAATAGTCAGAAAAGTCTATTTGAATGTTAATTTTAAGTCTCGGGTCATTTGGAAATGAAAAGACAACCCAAAAGGGAAGTTTGGTCATTTTTACAAGGGGATGAATAGTGATTTTGGATTTTGTCTTATTATAAGTATTTGGAGATTAAGTGTACGTGGGTTATTCATCTCCTTTACACAAAATAGAGAAGTCATCTTCCTAGAGAGAGTGAAAGGTTGCTTGGGAAGAGAAGAGTTTACTTGGGAAGGAGAAGAACAAAGACCAAAGGTCACCACCACCAACCACCACCGGAGGTTGACCGGAAAAGGGAGAACCACATGTGCTATTCTACACCAAAGGATCAGACCTTCATTAGAGGAAAGTGATTGATATTTGCAATTTAAGTTTGTATATTGTCCATGTTAGAGTAGTTGCAAAACGAGATGATTTTTCATGTTTGGAAGATGAAAAGATGAAGTTTTAAATGGATTTCTGGAAACTGAAAATATATAGGAATCAAACTCATGTTGTAGGTAGATAGTAATCCATGAAATAATCATGAATCTGTTGAAGAAAATCTGGAAACCATTGATATGTTCTTGAAGATATTAGGTTGATAATTTCCTGGAAAAATGAGGAGATAAATATGCTTTTAATTCAATCTCTTGATGATTCTAGGATGTTTTGATCATTAGAAATCATTTATATATGTTGATATATCATGTAGTAAGGATTATAAGTCGTTTGAGTTGTTAATATGAAGGTTTGAATGAACAAAAATGGTGAAACCCGTAGTAGAAGAAATGCAGAAAAACTGGGTTGTTACCTGAATGATCGATCGATCGACCCCCTGCCTTCAATCGATCGACCTCCCCAGGATTGTTAAAGTTGTTTCTTTTAAATGTTGATTCTTATCCCAAACCTTTTGTAGATCTTTGGTGATTATTAATTGGATTTTATGGGACTTAGAAAAGATCAGTAGACCCTTTATAAGATTTGAATTAATGTGATTGGGATTTAATTGATTTGAATGATGATAATTAAATTGAAAGATATTTCGGTTGCTAGATTCACGTGTTGGATTCTAATTGGTATGCATGAGGATTAAGGATAGGTCCAGTAGGGCAGATTTAATATAAGTGAGGGTAGCCTTAGGGTTATAATTTGAACATCAAGGACTGAGTTTAAGCTCATTATTGATTTCGCAAGGGCTGAGTGTAGTACAAGAGCGTAGTGGTATGGCTCCTGGATAGAGATGGGAGTTTAGAACATATTTGGTTGAAAGAGGTTATGAGGTTATCCTGATCGCTTATTTAAAGTTGACGGACCTCCTCGATCGACAAAGTTAAGTAGTAGTGTATTGGAGGGGTTCCTTGTTTGGATTTCACTTTGCGAGACGGCCCGCGCATGAATCTTAACGACGTCGGGAGTGGAGAGATGTTATAGGATGCGAGGATAATTATAAAATTTGAGAACAAAAGTCATAATATTTTAATACGTAGGATTTAAAGAGATATAATGCTACGTATGGGAATTATCTTAGGGTAATGTGAGTACCTTGTTGATATTTTATTATAGGTAGATGATAATGCCTATTTGATTGATTGTTGATTTATGTGTATGACATACCTAGCTTACTTGCTATCGACGGGAGGTTTGGGCGTGAGGGCAATCATATCCTGATGAGCCCATGGGATCTTTGATTTGTCGCTCGAGAACATAGGTCTATGAAAGACTTATCGGGGAGTTGATAAGTCCGCTGACTGTGGGAACGTAGGTATGTGCGTGACCCATGGATATAAGAACTATGTTCGCCTCCAACTTGTATGTTGTTGTTTATTGTTTGAGGAATCTTTACCGAACCTTTAGTCCCCTATTCGGCGACCAACGATGATGGGACGTGATAGCAGAGTAATACATTGGACCGCAGCTGTGACTCGGGGTGCCGTATTATATATATATATATATATATATATATATATATATATATATATATATATATATATATATATATATATATTGTATGAATGTGTATATAGTGGTTAAATTATCTACTGTGTGATAATTGTAGATAACGGTGAATTCAGAAAAGAATTGAAATAAGTTAATGAATATTTATTGAAGAGCTTAATTCATATTAATGAGAAACGATTCATGTTAATGAGAAACGTATATGAATGATTATACGACATATGGTATGGGACATACGGGGTTATGATATGGGATGGAATCATATTATGGAATTTAGTGAAGAGGAACCATTAACTAGGAGTTTAATAGGAAACGTTAAGTGTGCACTCTAGTTGAGAGGTGAGAATAGCAAGTGAGAGTTGGATACTAACATGTGTTAAATACTTGATGTTTTCATAATCATTTTTACAATCGGGCTCTGACCCATTTTCTTGCATATTTTCTTTTCTATTGTACTTTCTATATCAGGTGTCCAGTAGCAGGGACGCCAACCTTAGTTGATTTTGATGATCTATGGAGCTATGGAGTATTGCTTAGACGCTTATCTTCATTTGATTCACAGTATTCTCTTAGTTGGGGCATGTCGCCCAAAGGATTCAGTTATCTCTTTTCTATCGGGGTCAAATACTCTTGTATTCGTGTCGTTTTAATACATTTGCTTTTAATGGATTACTGTATTGAATTATTACTTGGGAATGTTTATTCCAATTGCATTTAAATTCTTTGTGTTATCTATTTGGTATCAGTGTGGTAGAATAAAATGTGTTGTGTTATTCTTAAAATTAGAAATGGATTTTTGTTGAATTAAAATTTGGAAAGTTTTTAACACCAGCTTAATTGGGTATTGGGTGAGTTGTAAATGTTTTCGACAGTGATGCTAAGAATGAGCCAACTATATATTATGTTTTAATTTGGTATGGGACTGGCCACCGGGTATTTTATTAGGCGTGGTGTTACAGGTGGTATCAGAGCATCAGGTTCTAGTGTCCTTTAGGGTCTGTACGGCTTACTGTGTTTTTAGCTTAGCGTTCTTTGATGTAGAGCCCTATGTTTAGGATTGTTGATTTCTTTCGTAAGATTCCGTATATATTGGTGAATCTGATTTGCGTTCGGACGGGTTCGTACAAGAAGTATGACAGATGAGGGCCATTGGACGGATAGCGGAGATCGTACCTAGGAGGTTATGAAGTATGTTCGAGTATGATGACCGTAGTCGAGGTCACCCCTATTATGGAAAATTGAGGAGAGTCATCAGTAGAAGTTCTTGAAATGCGGGAATTGTTGTGTTACCTAACGAAGACAATATATTCAAAGGCTTGGGCATATAGTGGAGTGTGGTTAACTAGAACTGAAAATTTGGGGTAAATTTTTTCTTGACTTATCGGAGCAAAGTTATAATATTGGGAGTCAACAACCACCACCCGTGAACGAGAGTATGTTTTATATCTAAGTAATTATGAGGCGTGTATTGATTTTTGTAGCGATTAATATTGTATGGGAAATAGGGTTACTAAACTTAGACAATAGCACTGTTATTTACGTAGACTCACCAGGGGTGTAGGATACCTATATTATCATGTCATTACGTGGGTTTGATTTTTATCGTGGAATTACTTACTTTGGGCATGTCCGAACATGATGTGACTATCGACGCGGATTGACTTGTGGTATTTGAGAGCGTGTGTACTACTATAGCTAGCATCTTGTCTTTTATAAGAGAGTAGATGAGTAGACTTTATTCGAAATCGATAAAACCTGTAAAGAGGTTATAAACTATTGACTAAAGACCTGAGGAGTTTCGATGACCGACTACTTTAGGTAGTAGTGTATCGGGGGGGTTCTGTAATACCCCGTATTTTTATGCTATATTAATTTGGGGATTTATTAAATTTAATGTGAATGATTTATTTAATAAAAATCCGGAAATTAATTATGTTATAATTATTAATGTGACGAGAGTTAGTAATTATGGGAAATTGGTTGAATATTACTAATGAGCAAAGTAATATATTATATTGGTTATATTGAATGTCATGAGTGAATTAAATGACGATTTCGGAAATTTAAGTCGGAACGTGCTCGTGTCACGTCGGGACTAATTTGGTTAAATAAAAAGTGAATATTTTATAAGTTGTCTGTATGGTCATTTTGAGTGCGCCAACGCATCCGGTAGGGTCGAGATAGTCAGAAAAGTGTATCCGGGGGTGTAGTTTGGGTCTCGGGGCATTTTTCGGCCTAATTAGTACCCCGGGAGGGCATTTTAGTCATTTTACATAATTAGGTAATTAAACCCACGAATTTTAGCAACCTATATCAGCCATTAGGTTAGCCTTTTAGGGTTAGAATATCCAGAAATCAAGTGACGGCCATTGGAGAAGAGAGGAGAGAGCTCCAAGGCAATTCAAGGCCAAAAAGCCACCGGATTGCACCGCCACCACCACCACCGCGTAGATCGCGAGACAAGGAACGCAACCATACCAAAATCAGCCGTGAATCTGCATACCAAAAATCCCAGGCAAGTATTTGACTTGCGTATTTTCGTTAATGCAATCTTCATATTAGTCTAGGATTGTTTAGAGATGGAAACTATGGAAGAAAACTAAATTTGTGTTAGGATAATGCATGTAGTTTTGATTATATGGAAATTCTGGAACCCTTGCCATGTAGAGGAATATAACCCACGAAATTTTGATGATATATTAGAAGGAATTTCTGGTAAAAACAAATTAGAACCTTGATTAAGGAAAACTCTAGGGTTCTTGATGATTAGATGGGATTTTGAGTTAATTATCCATGTTTAATGATAGTTATACACATGCTTTACGTTATAAACATCTGGTATAATGTTATAATGATGATAGTAGGATTTTTGGGACGATTGGAATGGAAAAACATAGTTTTGGATGAAGAAGTTTAGTGAAACCCGTAACTGCATTCTGCAGAATTTTGCCCAGACTTGCTTGATCGATCGATCGAGCCTAGAGCTTCGATCGATCGAAGGTTCGATCGATCGAGCCCCAAGCTTCGATCGATCGACCCCTCCTGGCAGACTCCTAATTCCCTCTTTAGATGAGTTAAATTCAAATTGTCGTGATATAATTCTTGGGCATTCTTGATAAAATGATTTGGGAGACATTGAGGACCAGTAGGGCATAGGAATGAATGTTGGGACCTTTAACCTTCAACGAAATGGTATTTATGGGACATTTACTTTAGGGTTGGTAAACTTATAAATTTAAAGGGTGAGGTGCGTAAGAGAGTTACGTTGGAACCTAATAAAGACACTTACTGAATTTCAGATTTGTGAGGATATAGCCGCGAGTGTTAGGTAATAAGTGAGAAAACCCTTCGAGTTAAGGTTAGGAATGAAACCTTATACGAAATTCTATAAATGTGAAATTAGGATAAATGGTATAATTATGGGTGACGAGAAGAACCTATATTAATATGATAAAGTGGTATATTATATGATTGTGTGTACGTATATTATATACTTGTGAAAATCATGCCCACGCTACTTGCTATCCCTGAGGTTACCGCGCTGGGACAAGTCTTATCTCGATGGGACCTTTATGGGGGATATTGACTTGTACCCTAGAAGATAGATATCCTTGGTACAGGCTATCGATGTGATAGTTCAGACGGTCCTAAGAGACGCAGGCATGTGCCATCCTCTTAGAGACTTGGAATCTATGCTTCGCCTCAATATTGTTTGTGTATTTATGTTAATACAATTCGAGAGTGATTCCGATTGTATTCCCCTTAATATGAGTGATATGGGGTTCTGGATAGAAGAGTATGCACACACCATAGTTTTATGAGGGGTGCTGTTATTTTATATATATTATACGAGTGGTTAATATATATATGAGATTATGAAATTTGAAACTGCCTATTGTGATTTGATAAGTAGGACATGGTTGTTGACTCAAATTATAAGTGCTTGTTTTGAGAAAGTATAATATGTCACTGGAAAACCTTATTGTTTTTATAAAGTTAAAAATAGAGAACTTTGGTTACAAATTGGAACATCTTTTAAAGTGTAAATAGTGAATTGTAAATCTTACGAGTAATCTAAGATAAGTTAAATCCTTTAGAAAGACTAGTGCGAAATGTTAAAACAAACCGTTGGGAAGGTTAGTGCGATAGGTGTGCACATTAGAAGAGAGGTGAGACTTTCTCAAGAGAGTGACGCACTAATATGTTGTTGCATTGGCCTGTATCAATTTAAATACTTGCTAAACGTATTTTAAATCAAACACACTTTCGGGCTCTGACCCGTTTCTTTTTCTCTCTCTCTCTTGTATATATATGTATATATTTCAGGTGCCCAGCCACAGGGGCGTCTTGCTTAGGATCCCTTGAGAGGAACGTGCTGCAGCTTAGGTGGGAGTTGCAGGTCACTTGCGTAGACGGCTTAACTTATTGACTCCACTTCTAGTATTCTCATTTATTGGGCATGTGTCTCCCTTTCCATTATTTCATTGTTGTTGGGACATTTATATTACCGTTATTTCCAGTATTGTTCTATGGGATTTATTCTGTATGAATTTGTGACTTTAGTTTTCATATGTTGACATTCGATTGACGAATGTATTATATTATCTGGTTTATTGTGGTGTGACTCTTAATTGTAGAAATGTTGTTCTTAAAAAAATAAATCTTTTTCTTTAATTAAAATTCGGAAAGTATGTATAAAAATGGTTTTGACACTTAGCTTAATTATTTAGGGTGTTAAATTGGAAAAATTATTTTTATCGACAGTGATGCTGAGAATGAACCAACTGTTTACCTTGATTTAATTTAATAAAGGAGTGATCGCCCGGTATTTAATTAGGCGGGGTGTCACAGGTGGTATCAGAGCATCAGGTTCTAGTGTCCATAGGATCTGTACGGCTTATTTCGCTTTCAGCTTAACGTTATTGCTATAGAGCCCTATTTTTAGGATTGTTGTATTCCTGCTTTTACGTTAAAGTCTTCAGCTATTTGAGATTTGATGATAACTGTAGACTAATAAACTTGTTCACGTTTCAGATGCCTCCGAGACGTGCTCCGAAAGATAGGCGTGCCCAAGCCGAGCAGCCAGCAGCTCCGGCACCAGGCACAATGAATGCAAACGAAGTAGCCGCCATTGTTGCTCAGGCGGTGAATGCCGCAATAGCGGTGATTCAGCAGGCTCCACCCCAGGTTCAGGCAGTGGCGCCAGTACCAGCACAGCTTCCATCGGCATGGGAGCGGGTTCGGGATGCTTTTCAAAAAGCGCATCCCCCTGAGTTTTCTGGTAGCTCCGATATTGTTACAGTTAGCCAATGGAAGAAGGACATCCAGCGGCATCTCCGTATGTAGAAGTGCGCTGATGTGAAAAAGCAGTTATTGGCTTCCTTTAAGCTGGTGGGAGCCGCATTACAGTGGTGGGAGTCCACTACTACTTTGGAGGAGAGGGACACGATCCCTATTCAGTTGTTCTGGGAGCGGTTCGACCGCAAGAATTTTCCACCCGTAGTGTAGACCGAGATGAGGCGGAAATTACTAAATCTGAAGCAGGAGAACCTTACTGTAGCCGAGTATGAGGAGGAGTTCACGAGACTTCTCACTATTGTGCCGGATGAGGCACCCACTGAGAGCAAGAAGATTATGCTGTTTGTCGACGGGTTAGCTTGGAGGATCCGTCAGCACCTTATTGGAAATCTATCCCTAAGTACTTTTACTGATGTACTCAATGCCGCATTGCTACATTGCCAGGATCACAGCTTCCATCTGCAGGGAAGCAAGAGAGCAGGAGAGTCCAGCCAGCAGGGCAGGACCGGGGGTAATAGTGCCAGTGGGGCACCCACTCATGGACAGACTCGTCAGCACGAGCAGAGTTCCCATCAGGGGGACCCTGCTAAGCGATTCCGTTCAGGTGATTCTAGGCAGGGATTCGGGGGTTTCAGGTAGGGCCATCAGGGCCAGCCTAATCAGCAGGGACAGCAGGGCCAACACCGACCATAGGGACAGTAGCAGGGCCAGCAAGGCCAACAGCGTGCACATCAGGGCCAACAGGGCCAGTGGCGTGGAGGTAACGGCCAGCAGGGCCGTGGACAGTAGGGTCAGAGGGGCGAAAACTTCAAAGGCCGATGCTTTGGGTGCGGCAAACATGGCCATAGGCGCCAGGATTGCCCAGAGGGCGATAAGGCCCCACAGCAGCAGGGAGCCCGTAATGAGCCGCAGAGACCACTCTTTCCACCGGCCCTCCCAGCTCCAGCCCAGGTGCCAGCCCTACAAGCTATTCTAGAAGCTCCAGTGCAGCAGGGGCAATTACAGTATGGACGTGTCTATAACGTCCACCAGGCAGCAGCTCCACAGGCACCACCCGCGATTGAGGGTATGTTTGCTATCCATGGTACTATGGGTCGGGTTTTGTTTGATACGGGGGCAACGTATTGTTTTATAGCTACACATTTTGCAAAGTCCTTAGGGTTGCTAGCCACAGCAGAGAGCACCGTGACGTGTGTAGACTCACCACTGGGGAGTGGGTCACTTATTTTCTTTATATGCCGGGGAGTGGGGGTAGAGATTGGTAGCTTGGTATTACCTGCAGACATGTTAGTCTTAGACATGCACGAGCATGATGTGATTATTGGTATGGACTGGCTCGCAGCTTATAGAGCCATGATTGATTGCTTCGGTGGGAGCATTGTTTTTTCCATTCCGGGGCAAGAGATGTTTGTAGTGGCGATGCCTCGCCCAGAGGGAGGTTCGACAGCTCATTTGTATTACATAGAGGAGGATACCTCTAAGGAGATTGTGATTCCCTTAGATTCGATCCCTGTTGTCAGGGAGTATTTCGATGTGTTTCAGGAGATACCAGGCCTACCGCCCAGTCGAGAGATAGACTTTGTTATAGATTTACTTCCAGATGCGAGAGCTACGGGATCAGATAGAGCAGCTGTTAGGTCAGGGCTTCATTCGCAGAAGTACCTCACCTTGGGGCGCTCCAGTCTTGTTTGTGAAGAAGAGAGATGGTTCACTGAGATTGTGTGTGGACTACCGGGAGTTGAACAAGGTCACAATACGGAATAAGTATTCGTTGCCTCGAATTGATGACCTGTTCGACCAGTTGAGGGGAGCAACTTTCTTTTCGAAGATAGATCTGAGGTCGGGGTACCATCAGTTACGTATTAGAGAGCAGGATGTTTCGAAGACTGCCTTCTTGTCAAGATATGGGTCCTATGAGTTCAGGGTAATGCCGTTCGGACTCACAAATGGCCCAGCCGTGTTCATGGACTTGATGAACCGAGTATTCAGAGAGTTCTTGGATCAGTTTGTCATCGTCTTCATAGATGACATCTTGATATATTCACACTCCGAGGAGGAGCATGCCGAGCACTTGAGGAAGATTCTTCAGACTCTACGAGAGCATCAGTTGTATGCTAAGTACGAGAAGTGTGGATTCTGGTTGCGAGAGGTACAGTTCTTGGGCCATGTTGTTTCTGAGCAGGGGATTGCAGTTGACCCGAGCAAAGTGTCAGCGGTGAGGGAGTGGGGACAGCCCACGACACCGACGGAAGTGCGTAGTTTCTTGGGGTTAGCCAGTTACTACAAGATATTCATTCGGGGATTCTCCAAAATAGCGGGTCCATTGACGAACCTGACTCGCAAAGGGGTACCATATGTTTGGGATGACGCTTGTCAATTGGCTTTCGATGAGCTGAAAGACAAGATTACTTCAGCGCCAGTCCTTGCGCTACCGAAGTCGGGTGTGGAGTACCTGGTTTACACCGATGCGTCTTTACGGGGACTTGGAAGCGTACTCCAGCAGGAGGAGAAGGCTATAGCTTTTGCTTCCCGCAAGCTTAAGCCGCATGAGAAGAATTACCCCACCCACGACCTGGAGTTGGCAGCCGTCGTCTTTGCATTGAGAATATGGCGGCACTATTTATTGGGGGAGAAATTCCGGTTGTTCACAGAACACAAGTCATTGCAGTACCTGTTCACTCAGCGAGAGCTGAATATGCATCAGCGTAGATGGCTAGAGTTTGTGAAGGACTACCAGTTCGAAATACAGTATCATCCGGGGAAGGCCAACGTAGTTGCTGATGCGTTGAGCCGTAGACCGGTAGACGATGTAGCGGACGTCTGGAAAGCAAAATGGAAGGAGTTGGGTCACCAGGACGCAGTGGCACGTTCTTTCATATCCGTGACATTAGTCACCCCCAAGATTGTTACGAGGGTGATACGGGCACAGACCACAGACCCGTTTTGCCAGGAACAGATTGTGCGACTTCTAGCCGAGGGTGCTGAGTCCTATTCTGTTAGTTCTGATGGAGGTTTACGGTTTAATGGGAGATTGGTAGTTCCAGAAGGAGCAGAATTACGTCATACAGTGATGACTCATTCTCATATGTCCCGATTTGCAGTACATCCGGGAGGCGATAAGATGTACCAGGATATGAGGCGACAATACTGGTGGAGTGGGATGAAGAAGGACATCGTCGAGTTCGTGTCCAAGTGTTCTACCTGCCAGCTGGTGAAGGTGGACCATCAGAAACCGTCAGGATTGCTTCAGCCATTGGAAGTACCCGCGTGGAAGTGGGAGAGTATTTCCATGGATTTCATTACAGGGTTGCCTACATCACAGCGGGGCCACGATTATATCTGGGTGATTGTAGACCGTTTGACCAAGGTGGCTCATTTTCTGCCAGTGCGGACAGATTATACCACGAGTCAGTATGCTCAGTTGTTCATCGCTGAGATTGTCAGATTACACGGGGTGCCCCTGAATATTGTGTCAGATAGGGACAAGATTTTTGTGTCACGTTTTTGGGAAAGCTTTCAGGAGGCTATGGGTACTGAGTTGAGGCTGAGTTCAGCTTACCACCCACAGACAGATGGACAGACAGAGCTTACTAATCAGATGTTAGAGGATATGCTACGCATGTGTGTTCTTGATTTTGGAGGAGGTTGGGAGCCACATCTTCCACTGGTAAAGTTTGCTTATAATAACTCTTATCAGTTTACGATTGGCATGGCTCCATTTGAGGCTTTGTATGGCAGGCCTTGTCGTTCTCCAACTTGTTGGCTCGAGGTGGGGGACAACAAGTTTCTAGGACCATAAGTAATTCAGGATACCTCCACGAGGATTGAGATGATCAGGAGCCGCATTCGAGTAGCTCAGGATAGGCAAAAGAGCTACGCCGATGAGAAACGGTTCTTCTGGGAGTTCAGTGTGGGGGACCAAGTGTTATTGCATGTATCTCCTATGAAGGGAGTGATGAGGTTCGGGAAGAAAGGGAAGTTGGCTCCGAGGTACGTGGGACCATTTCCCATCATCGAGAGAATTGGGCCGATTGTAAACAGGTTGGGATTGCCAGAACATTTACATCGCATCCACGATGTATTCCACATCTCGTCGTTGAGACGATATCTTCGGGATGATATGGCCTATACTCACATTACGATAGATGAGATTGACATACAGTCTGATAGCTCTTACGAGGAGAGACCAGTGGCCATTCTAGACTATAGTGAGAGGATATTTAGGTCGAAAATAGTTCCACTTGTGCGAGTCCAGTGGGAGCATCATAATGTAGAGGAATCCACTTGGGAACGTGAGGCAGATATGCGCTAGAGATATCCAGAGTTGTTTTTACCAGGTATGCCTCATTTTCCGAATTTCGGGACGAAATCCCGTTATTAGGGGGGAAGTATGTAATACCCCGTATTTTTATGCTATATTAATTTGGGGATTTATTAAATTTAATGTGAATGATTTATTTAATAAAAATCCGGAAATTAATTATGTTATAATTATTAACGTGACGAGAGTTAGTAATTATGGGAAATTGGTTGAATATTACTAATGAGCAAAGTAATATATTATATTGGTTATATTGAATTTCATGAGTGAATTAAATGACGATTTCAGAAATTTAAGTCGGAACGTGCTCGTGTCCCGTCGGGACTAATTTGGTTAAATAAAAAGTGAATATTTTATAAGTTGTCCGTATGGTCGTTTTGAGTGCGCCAACGCGTCGGGTAGGGTCGAGATAGTCAGAAAAGTGTACCCGGGGGTGTAGTTTGGGTCTCGGGGAATTTTTAGGCCTAATTAGTACCCCGGGAGGGCATTTTAGTCATTTTACATAATTGGGTAATTAAACCCACGAATTTCAGCAACATATATCAGCCATTAGGTTAGCCTTTTAGGGTTAGAATATCCAGAAATCAAGTGACGACCATTGGAGAAGAGAGGAGAGAGCTCCAAGGCAATTCAAGGCCAAAAAGCCACCGGATTGCACCGCCGCCACCACCACCGCGTAGATCGCGAGACAAGGAACGCAGCCATACCAAAATCAGCCGTGAATCTGCATACCAAAAATCCCAGGCAAGTATTTGACTTGCGTATTTTCGTTAATGCAATCTTCATATTAGTCTAGGATTGTTTAGAGATGGAAACTATGGAAGAAAACTAAATTTGTGTTAGGATAATGCATGTAGTTTTGATTATATGGAAATTCTGGAACCCTTGCCATGTAGAGGAATATAACCCACGAAATTTTGATGATATATTAGAAGGAATTTCTGGTAAAAACAAATTAGAACCTTGATTAAGGAAAACTCTAGGGTTCTTGATGATTAGATGGGATTTTGAGTTAATTATCCATGTTTAATGATAGTTATACACATGCTTTACGTTATAAACATCTGGTATAATGTAATAATGATGATAGTAGGATTTTTGGGACGATTGGAATGGAAAAACATAGTTTTGGATGAAGAAGTTTAGTGAAACCCGTAACTGCATTCTGCAGAATTTTGCCCAGACTTGCTTGATCGATCGATCGAGCCTAGAGCTTCGATCGATCGAAGGTTCGATCGATCGAGCCCCAAGCTTCGATCGATCGACCCCTCCTGGCAGACTCCTAATTCCCTCTTTAGATGAGTTAAATTCAAATTGTCGTGATATAATTCTTGGGCATTCTTGATAAAATGATTTGGGAGACATTGAGGACCAGTAGGGCATAGGAATGAATGTTGGGACCTTTAACCTTCAACGAAATGGTATTTATGGGACATTTACTTTAGGGTTGGTAAACTTATAAATTTAAAGGGTGAGGTGCGTAAGAGAGTTACGTTGGAACCTAATAAAGACACTTACTGAATTTCAGATTTGTGAGGATATAGCCGCGAGTGTTAGGTAACAAGTGAGAAAACCCTTCGAGTTAAGGTTAGGAATGAAACCTTATACGAAATTCTATAAATGTGAAATTAGGATAAATGGTATAATTATGGGTGACGAGAAGAACCTATATTAATATGATAAAGTGGTATATTATATGATTGTGTGTACATATAT
The DNA here is from genome assembly GCA_949130495.1 of Sambucus nigra. Classification (NCBI taxonomy): domain Eukaryota; kingdom Viridiplantae; phylum Streptophyta; class Magnoliopsida; order Dipsacales; family Adoxaceae; genus Sambucus; species Sambucus nigra. The sequence goes on along the minus strand of OX422211.1, from coordinate 264,339,595 downwards.
TATATACTTGTGAAAATCATGCCCACGCTACTTGCTATCCCTGAGGTTACCGCGCTGGGACAAGTCTTATCTCGATGGGACCTTTATGGGGGATATTGACTTGTACCCTAGAAGATAGATATCCTTGGTACAGGCTATCGATGTGATAGTTCAGACGGTCCTAAGAGACGCAGGCATGTGCCATCCTCTTAGAGACTTGGAATCTATGCTTCGCCTCAATATTGTTTGTGTATTTATGTTAATACAATTCGAGAGTGATTCCGATTGTATTCCCCTTAATATGAGTGATATGGGGTTCTGGATAGTAGAGTATGCACGCACCATAGTTTTATGAGGGGTGCTGTTATTTTATATATATTATACGAGTGGTTAATATATATATGAGATTATGAAATTTGAAACTGCCTACTGTGATTTGATAAGTAGGACATGGTTGTTGACTCAAATTATAAGTGCTTGTTTTGAGAAAGTATAATATGTCACTGGAAAACCTTATTGTTTTTATAAAGTTAAAAATAGAGAACTTTGGTTACAAATTGGAACATCTTTTAAAGTGGAAATAGTGAATTGTAAATCTTACGAGTAATCTAAGATAAGTTAAATCCTTTAGAAAGACTAGTGCGAAATGTTAAAACAAACCGTTGGGAAGGTTAGTGCGATAGGTGTGCACATTAGAAGAGAGGTGAGACTTTCTCAAGAGAGTGACGCACTAATATGTTGTTGCATTGGCCTGTATCAATTTAAATACTTGCTAAACGTATTTTAAATCAAACACACTTTCGGGCTCTGACCCGTTTCTTTTTCTCTCTCTCTCTTGTATATATATGTATATATTTCAGGTGCCCAGCCACAGGGGCGTCTTGCTTAGGATCCCTTGAGAGGAACGTGCTGCAGCTTAGGTGGGAGTTGCAGGTCACTTGCGTAGACGGCTTCTCTTATTGACTCCACTTATAGTATTCTCATTTATTGGGCATGTGTCGCCCTTTCCATTATTTCATTGTTGTTGGGACATTTATATTACCGCTATTTCCAGTATTGTTCTGTGGGATTTATTCTGTATGGATTTGTGACTTTAGTTTTCATATGTTGACATTCGATTGACGAATGTATTATATTATCTGGTTTATTGTGGTGTGACTCTTAATTGTAAAAATGTTGTTCTTAAAAAAATAAATCTTTTTCTTTAATTAAAATTCGGAAAGTATGTATAAAAATGGTTTTGACACTTAGCTTAATTATTTAGGATGTTAAATTGGAAAAATTATTTTTATCGACAGTGATGCTGAGAATGAACCAACTGTTTACCTTGATTTAATTTAATAAAGGAGTGATCGCCCGGTATTTAATTAGGCGGGGTGTCACAGGTTCCTTGTTTGGATTTCGCTTGCGAGATACCCCACGCATGAAACTAATAACCGTTGGGAGTCGAAATAAGATAGGTCTTTAGGATATGAGTTTATAATCTTTGCGATAAATATCATAATGGAAGTTGTATGATAGGGTGTATGGGCGCCCTGGATGGTTGAATGGTAGTAGTTTTCATAATTGTGAAACGGTAAGTAGTTGTGACTTGAGGATTTATTTGTTTAATAAGTGAGGATCATTTTTCCAAAATTTTTCACGAGGATGGTATAGGGAAGATTACGTAAAGTTTAAATTCGATTCAGTTGAAACTATATGGTGAGGCTTGGCGTATAACATCGATGGAGATTTTCGTTAATGTACTGTATGGGAATTACGTCTTAGATTTCTTGCGATGTGAGATTAATACTCGGAGTTGACCTTACCAGTATGATTTATATTCCTAAATTTCGGGACGAAATTCTGTTATATGGGGGGAAGTATATAATACCCCGTGATTTTTAATGATTTTTAAAATGGTTATATTTTAAATTAATGGATTAATTGGATTTTAATTATTAATTAATTCATTTGGGTTTTATCCGAATTATGGATATTAAAATGGATGATTCTGAATATTACTTGAATATATTTAGGTAATATATGAATGTGAAGCTATTGATATGGTTGTGTGAATTAAATTCAATAATTTGGATTTTTAGTCGGACGCAGTATGGGACGTGTCGGGACTAATTTGTTAAATTAAAAAGGAAATTTATTTTCTTTCGACCTTATAGTCATTTTGACTGCGTCGTTGCATCCGGAAGGTTCGAAATAGTCAGATAATTCTATTTGGATGTTAATTTTAAGTCTCGAGTCATTTGGAAATAAAAAGACAACCCAAAAGGGAAGTTTGGTCATTTTTACAAGGGGTGAATAGTGATTTTGGATTTTGTCTTATTATAAGTATTTGGAGATTAAGTGTAAGTGGGTTATTCATCTCCTTTACACAAAATAGAGAAGTCATCTTCCTAGAGAGAGTGAAAGGTTGCTTGGGAAGAGAAGAGTTTACTTGGGAAGGAGAAGAACAAAGACCAAAGGTCACCACCACCAACCACCACCGGAGGTTGACCGAAAAAGGGAGAACCACATGTGTTATTCTACACCAAAGAATCAGACCTTCATTAGAGGAAAGTGTTTGATATTTGCAATTTAAGTTTGTATATTGTCCATGTTAGAGTAGTTGCAAAAAGAGATGATTTTTCATGTTTGGAAGATGAAAAGATGAAGTTTTAAATGGATTTCTGGAAACTGAAAATATATAGAAATCAAACTCATGTTGTAGGTAGATAGTAATCCACGAAATAATCATGAATCTGTTGAAGAAAATCTGGAAACCATTGATATGTTCTTGAAGATATTAGGTTGATAATTTTCTGGAAAAAAGAGGAGATAAATATGCTTTTAATTCAATCTCTTGATGATTCTAGGATGTTTTGATCATTAGAAATCATTTATATATGTTGATATATCATGTAGTAAGGATTATAAGTCGTTTGGGTTGTTAATATGAAGGTTTGAATGAACAAAAATGGTGAAACCCGTAGTAGAAGAAATGCAGAAAAACTGGGTTGTTACCTGAATAATCGACCGATCGACCCCCTGCCTTCAATCGATCGACCTCCCCAGGATTGTTAAAGTTGTTTCTTTTTAATGTTGATTCTTATCCCAAACCTTTTATAGATCTTTGGTGATTATTAATTGGATTTTATGGGACTTAGAAAAGATCAGTAGACCCTTGATAAGATTTGAATTAATGTGATTGGGATTTAATTGATTTGAATGATGATAATTAAATTGAAAGATATATCGGTTGCTAGATTCACGTGTTGGATTCTAATTGGTATGCATGAGGATTAAGGATAGGTCCAGTAGGGCAGATTTAATATAAGTGAGGGTAGCCTTAGGGTTACAATTTGAACATCAAGGACTGAGTTTAAGCTCATTATTGATTTCGCAAGGGCTGAGTGTAGTACAAGAGCGTAGTGGTATGGCTCCTGGATAGAGATGGGAGTTTAGAACATATTTGGTTGAAATAGGTTATGAGGTTATCCCGATCGCGTATTTGAAGTTGACGGACCTCCTCGGTCGACAAAGTTAAGTAGTAGTGTATTAGAGGGGTTCCTTATATGGATTTCGCTTTGCGAGACGCCCCGCGCATGAATCTTAACGACGTCGGGAGTGGAGAGATGTTATAGGATGCGAGGATAATTATAAAATTTGAGAACTAAAGTCATAATATTTTAATACGTGGATTTAAAGAGATATAATGCTACGTATGGGAATTATCTTAGGGTAATGTGAGTACCTTGTTGATATTTTATTATAGGTAGATGATAATGCCTATTTGATTGATTGTTGATTTATGTGTATGACATACCTAGCTTACTTGATATCGATGGGAGGTTTGCGCGTGAGGGCAGTCATATCCTGATGAACCCATGGGATCTTTGATTTGTCGCTCGAGAACATAGGTCTATGAAAGACTTGTCGGGGAGTTGATAAGTCCGCTGGCTGTGGGAACGTAGGTATGTGCGTGACCCATGGATACAAGAACTATGTTCGCCTCCAACTTGTTTGTTGTTGTTTATGGTTCGAGGAATCTTTACAGAACCTTTAGTCCCCTATTCGGCGATCAGCGATGATGGCACGTGATAGCAGAGTAATGCATTGCACCCCAGCTGTGACTCGGGGTGTCGTATTATATATGTATATATATGTAATGAATTGTATGAATGTGTATATAGTGGTTAAATTATCTACTGTGTGATAATTGTAGATAACGGTGAATTGATAAAAGAATTGAAATAAGTTAATGAATATTTATTGAAGAGCTTAATTCATATTAATGAGAAACGATTCATGTTAATGAAAAACGTATATGAATGATTATACGACATGTGGTATGGGACATACGGGGTTATGATATGGGATGGAATCATATTATGGAATTTAGTGAAGAGGAACCATTAACTAGGAGGTTAATAGGAAACGTTAAGTGTGCACTCTAGTTGAGAGGTGAGAATAGCAAGTGAGAGTTGGATACTAAAATGTATATAATAAATGCTTTATTGCACTTGTTAAATACTTGCTATTTTCAAAATCATTTTTACAATCGGGATCTGACCCGTTTCCTTGCATATTTTCTTTTCTATTGTACCTTCTATAGTAGGTGTCCAGCAGCAGGGACGCCAACCTTAGTTGATTTTGATGATCTATGGAGCTATGGAGTATTGCTTAGACGCTTATCTTTATTTGATTCACAGTATTCTCTTGGTTAGGGCATGTCGCCCAAAGGATTCAGTTATCTCTTTTCTATCGGGGTCAAATACTCTTGTATTCATGTCGTTTTAATACATTTGCTTTTAATCGATTACTGTATTGAATTATTACTTGGGAATGTTTATTCCAATTGCATTTAAATTCTTTGTGTTATCTATCTGGTATCAGTGTGGTAGAATAAAATGTGTTTTGCTCATCTTAAAATTAGAAATGGATTTTTGTTGAATTAAAATTTGGAAAGTTTTTAACACCAGCTTAATTGGGTATTGGGTGAGCTGTAAATGTTTTCGACAGTGATGCTAAGAATGAGCCAACTGTATATTCTGTTTTAATTTGGTATGGGACTGGCCACCCGGTATTTAATTAGGCAGCAGGGTGTTACAAAAAGTATATGACCAAAATCATTTTTATGTGTTGGAGTAATTTTCATACAGAGTAATTTTCATAGAAAATTAAATTTCATAAGAAACCAATTTTAAAATTAATTTTAACTCTTTGAAAAGAAAATAGAAAATCTCGTTCGAAGTTCCTCCAGGTCGTTCGAACGACTTGGATCTAATGATATTTGCCTAGACTACACTTGTAACTCGTTAGAAGTTCGTTAGAAATGTCGTTCGAACGACCTCGTTTGAATGAGATTTCTAACGACTTATCTAACTTGACACTGGACTATCGTTAGATAACTCGTTTGAACAAAAGGTCATTGAAACGACCTCGTTCGAACGAGATCTGTCAGTTTTAAAATATTTTTAACTGTTTTCCTGCATTTATTTTATATAACTGCCATGGTCCACTACTGTTCCAGTTTTAATTTATGGACGAAAATCAGTTATTTTAGAGAAGGAAGTTTTACATACTCTTGAGAGAAAAATATCACGTCTTCCCTTTTTGGGTTTTAAAATACTTCTCCAACACAATTTTAATCTTTGAACCAAAACCCCGTGCCATCAACCTGAAATACAACAAGCACACTTGCGGTGGATTTCTGCATTCAAGCTTATTGAAGACGACAGTTTGGGCTTCGGTGGATACCACATCACGAGTAGTGTCGAGCAATGCGTTGGAGCTTCGCGTACTACAAATTCGGAAGTAAAGGATGGCATCAGCATGTCTTGAGTGAGTCAAAATCTGTAAGTCTTTTGAGTTCTTTGTAAAACCTATTTGTAGTGGATTTGTGTAGGCCCAGTCGTCCGAGGTTTTTCCCATTTGGGTTTTCCTCGTACATTGGCGCGTTGTGATTGTGATTTTTGCACTTTACTTTATTTAATCACATAGATGTATGCGTAGGATAAAAAGGATAAAATTGGATAATTTTATTTCTCTTAATCAAGTTATCAATCCCATCGCTTTAACGGTTAATTGTTCATTCTAACTTTTAAATTTTCAAAAGCAATTAAAATTGGAATATATCTTTATTTGGCAAATTTTTAATTGCGTTGTGTGTGTATTCTACGAAATAACCTAAGTACATATAACCTTACAACTTCAAATTGGTATCAGAGCTAGTCTCTAAAAGTTATTTAAATGAATCTTGGAGGTTATATGGAAAGTTTTTTGTCGAATAGACTATCTATGTTTGATGGAACTAATTACACCTATTGGAAAGCACGTACGAAATCTGCCCTTAAATCAATTGATGAACGTGTTTGGGTTGCTGTTGAAAGAGGATGGTCCCCTCCTACTATGATTGTTGATGATGAAACTATTTTAACACCTGTAGAACATTGGAGTGAGGAAGAATTGAAATGGTGTAACTTTAACTCTAAAGGTTTAAATGCCTTGTTTGGTGCGGTGACTCTCGATGAATTTCATCGTATAATAACGTGTGAGACGTCAAAGGAAGCTTAGAATATTCTCCAAGTTACTCATGAGAGAACTAGTGTAGTTAAAGCCTCAAAACTTCAAAACTTAACAACTCAATTTGAAACCATCACCATGAAAGAAACTGTAACGTTTGATGAGTTGTATGCTCGTATATCTGATATTGTTAATTCTTGCTTTAACTTAGGTGATAAAATACCTGAAGATTGTGTTGTTAAGAAAATTCTTAGATGCCTTCCTAAGCGTTATATTCCTAAAGTCACTGTTCTTAATTCATTAGGAAATCTAAATACTTTGAAACTTGAAGAGATTGTTGGTGATCTTCAAACATATGAATTAGATATGTTTCCTAAAGATAACAAAAGTAAAGATAAAGGTGTTGCCTTGACAGTAAAGAAACTAGTAGTGTCTGAATCTGATGAGTTTGATATTGATCCTGATGATATATCTCTATTTGCTACAAAAATTAAAAAAAATCTCAAGTTTAAAAAGAAAAACTCAAAATTTGAAAAACCAAAATTTGAGAACAACAAAAACAAAGGTAATAGAAAATTCAATAATCAGGATCCTAAGAAGTTCAACAGAGACAACTTTAAAAAGGATGATTCGGAGAGATGCTTTGAGTTTGAGTGACGTGGTCATAGAGCATTTGAGTGCCCTACTAAACTTAAGAGACAAGGCAAAGAAAAGGCAGTTTATAATGCCACTCTAAGCGACAGTGATAATGAGTCTGAAGACTCTGATGACTCTACCCCATCTAAAACTAATTTCAATGTTTTTATAGCAAGACATGCTAGTAATTCAAGTGAGTCACACCCTAATGTTGATAATTCTAAGAAAAATCTTAAGGTTGCTTCCACTCACTCTACTGGTAGTGATGAAAAAGGAAGTGAAAGTGAAATAGATGAGAGTGAACTGCAATCCGCCTATTTTGAACTATACACTGAGTTTATTTGTATTCAAAAAGTAAACAAAAGATTAACCTTTAAAGCCTCAACTTTAGAAAAGGAGTTGAAAGTCCTGAAGGAAAAGGAGGCTTTAGTTAGTCAACTCGAGGCAATTAAGATATCCCTCTCTGAGAAACTTATATTGGTAGGCAAAGAAAAATGTGATTTAAATAACTCCTTAGAAGGTGCAAACAAAGATCTTCATGAGTCTTTAGAGATTAGAAAATCTCTTGAAGCTAAAATTGTCCAATTTGAAAAAGATCTCGAGTCCTCTCGTGAAGTCAAAGTCACACTCAAAGATAATTCAGGAAGAATGGGAAAATTATTTTTAGGTCCTATTTTGGGATATAAGGAGAAAGGTTATCAAGAGAGAAAGGGTATAGGATATGAAGAATGAGAGTCATCCAAAGTCAAACCCGAACCCGTAGCTAAGTTTGTTACAAAATCTAAATCACCTAAACCTTATCTAACTAAAATAAGTCCTCCTAAGCAACCTTCAAAAGCAAATCCAAAACAACCCTATGTGTGCACTTATTGTCACAAACGGGGCCATCTCAAAGATTTTGTTACAAGCCTGGGAAGAACTCTTATTTCACAACTTTTAAACAACACTATAGCACCTTAACTAGTCTTAAGAGCCAACTTGCGTATATAGTTAATACTTCTAAAGGTCTAATGGAAGAGTTTCTTAGGTTTTCTAAAGTCTAAGGAAATAATTCCAATCATAACACTAGAGCCAACAAAGGAAAGAATACAACTCAAGCTTGGGTTAAGAAAAATTATACCAATAAAGCTGTTGTTGCTCATGTTGCTCTTAAGGCTCAAAATACCTCCCAATGGTAATTTGATAGTGGTTGTTCGAGACATATGACCGGTTATAAATCTTTTTTTACCACTCTTGGAAACTATAAAGATGGTAAGGTCACCTTTGGGGATGGAAGCAAATCCCGAACCATGGGTAGAGGATCTATTGAAATCTACGGGTTTCCTAAACTTGAAAATGTTCTTTATGTTGATGGTCTCAAGGCTAATTTGATAAGTATTAGCCAATTATGTGATGAAAATCTTGTTGTTAACTTTAGTCAATCGGAGTGCACCGTATATGATCAATCGGGTGAATCTATTTTACAAGGTGTGAGAACTAGTGATAATTGCTACGGAATAGTTCATAAATCCTCTTTGGTTTGCAATAGTGCAAAAGCCTCGTCTGCCGATCTTTGGCATCAAAGGTTAGGTCATGTTAACTTTAGAGATCTTGATCGATTAGTGAGAAAAAAGCTAGTTCGAGGTCTACCATCTCTAGGAAAACCAACCTCCACTATTTGCGAGCCTTGTCAATTAGGAAATCAAATTAAGGATCCACATAAAAAGTGAAACTCAATAACTACCTCTCGTGTCTTAGAATTGATACACATGGACCTTATGGGTCCCACTCGTACCGAGAGCATAGGAGGAAAGAGATATATCTTAGTAATGGTGGATGATTTTTCTAGATACTCCATAGTAGGCTTTTTAAGAGAGAAATCTGAGACAGTTGATTTTCTCACAGTTAAGTGTAGAATTCTTCAAAATCAACATGGTGTTACCATAAATCGATTTAGGAGTGATAATGGAACCGAATTCAAGGAATCCGATGTAAATGCCTTTTGTGATGAAATAGGAATCAAACATGAATTATTGGTCATTCGAACTCCATAACAAAATGGTATAGTTGAAAGAAAAAATCGAACGATCCAAAAAATGGCAAGATCTATGCTCCTAAGAAGAAATGTGGCTCGTAGGTTTTGGGCTGAAGCGGCTAACACCTTATGTCACACCATAAATAGGATTTATTTGCATCCTAATACTAATAAAATGCCATATGAATTGTGGACGGGCAAGAAGCCTAATTTGGCCTATTTTAGAGTTTTTGGTAGTCCCTGTTATATACTTAGAGATAGATAACTTCTAGGTAAATTTGACTCAAGGAGTGATGAAGGTATTTTCCTAGGATATTCTCAAAAAGTAGAGCTTTTAGAGTTTTCAACTTAAGTAGCTCTAAAGTCATGGAATCAATAAATGTTGTAATAAAAGACGATGCTCTGACCACATCTATTGAAAATGAGGAAGATTTGTCTTATGAGTGTGATGTTGCTTCTGATGTTGAAAATATTGAGTCTCACAATGACTTGGTTGTTCCCACTACTCAGAAAAGGGATCCTTCTCCTTGGGTTCCTAAAAGTCATGACCCTTCAAAAATTATAGGAGATCCCGAGGTAGGTGTCAAGACTAGGGCTCAATTAGAAAATGAAGTTACCTATTTGTGTTATACTTCTAAAATTGAACCTAAAAACTTTAAAGAAGCATTAAAAGATGAGCATTAGATTAATGCCATGCAAGAAGAATTGTTTCAATTTACGAAAAATGATGTTTGGGAATTAGTCCCTATGCCTTCTAATACAAATGTCATTGGCACCAAATGGATTTTCAAAAATAAAATGGATGAAAATGGTGTCATTGTTCGTAACAAATCTAGGTTGGTTGCCCAATAATACACCCAAATATAAGGTGTTGACTTTGAAGAGACTTTTGCTCCAGTTGCTAGGTTAGAATCGGTTCGCCTTTTACTAGCCATAGCATGTCACCTTAAATTTAAATTATATCAAATGGATGTAAAAAGTGCTTTTGAAATGGTATTCTTCAAGAAGAAGTCTATGTTGAACAACCTAAAGGTTTTGAGGACCCTAAGCATCCTAATCATGTCTTCTTCCTAAAGAAAGCGCTATATGGCTTGAAACAAGCACCCCGTGCTTGGTATGAAATACTCACTTCTTATCTCCTTTCTTGTGGCTTTTTGAGAGGGGGAGTAGATATGGCACTATTTGTTCGTCGTGATGAGAAAGATATTCTAGTTGCACAAGTGTATATCAAAGACATAGTGTTTGGTTCTACGTGTGATAAACATACTCAATTATTTTCAAAATAAATGCAAGATGAATTTAAGATGAGTATGGTCGATGAACTTACTTTCTTCCTAGGTCTTCAAGTTCGTCAACTCAAAAGTGGGATATTTTTATCCCAAACCAAGTATGCTAAAGTCCTTGTTAAGAAATTTAAACTCGAATCCGCTAAGCATGCACGTACTCCTTTGAGTTCTTCGATTAAACTTAGTAAGGACACCGAAGAAAAGGATATAGAGCACACACTCTTTAGGAGTATGATAGGTAGTTTACTTTACCTAACCGCTAGTCGTACGGATATTTCCTTTAGTGCAGGAGTTTGTGCCCGCTATCAAGCCACCCCAAAAGAGTCCCATTTACTTGCCATTAAACGTATTATCAAATATGTTAGTGGGACCCTGTCTTTTAGGATTTGGTATTCCTTCGACACAAATGATTGTCTATCGGCATATTCGGATGCCGATTGGGCAGGAGATGTTGATGGATGCAAAAGTACATCTGCCGGTTATTTCTACTTTGGAAGTGCACTTGTCTCATGGATGAGCAAGAAACAAAATTATATTTCTTTGTCCATGGCGGAGGCCGAATACATAGCCGCCGGGAGTTGTTGCACTCAACTCATTTTGATGAAACAAATGTTGGAAGATTACGGTATTTCTCAAGGCATTATGACTATCTATTGTGATAATACTAGTGCAATTCACATTTCTCGTAATCCCGTTCAATATTCTTGAACCAAGCATATTCGGATCCGTGAACATTTTATTCGTGACTTGGTTGAAGAGAACATCGTTTCTCTAAGCTTCGTTTGTATCGATCAACAATTGGCCAATATCTTTACCAAACCCCTAGATGCCCTTAGGTTTTAAAACCTTAGTAAATCAATTGGGGTTTGCTCCATTGATTGAGATCGAATCCATCTATCTAGTTTAGATTGTTTCTCTTGTATATTTTTATACCTATGAACTAGATTATTTTTGTAAATATTTTATTCAAAATCTCAAAAATATTTTTTCTTTCTTATTTTCAAGGAAAACGGGAATGGTTAGAAAAGCTTTCACAAATTTTTGTCCATATGGCTTTGTGATCGATGTGTTCGGATCACTATTCTATTTCATGTTCACGTGGCTTTCGATGAGTAGTCAAGCCGGACTTCGTTTATCTTGTGCACAAAAATGCTCTTTTATGATATGTATTTCTGTGATTGCCTCATCTATTTGCCTTCTAGCACACACTATTCACAAAATATTGTGGATATCTTTTTCACATTGTACTCGTAAGGTGAGATTTGGTGTTGTCTTCTCAATCTTAGTCACGTCTCTTATAAGCAATCAAAATTGTGCATGATCATCCATTGCCCGGATTTAAACAAAAAGTAATTATATTCATCCGGTTGTTTCTTGTTTCTAGCAATGGACTCTGGCTGCGAAAAACAAAAAGTTTTTGCGTGAATAGCCTCCATTTGCATAATAGTATAAGTGACTTAAATTGAAGCATTGAAAATGATATATAATGCTAAGGCCAAAACTATTTAGCTTGATTGATTCTTCAAAAGAAAAGCCTCAATCTAAAGTTGCTAAGGGGAGAGATAAGTTGAAGATCAATGGGCATGCACATTTATTCGATCATTGCTTTCTAATTGTGACAACATTGGCGAGAGCATCATCTATCTTGTATGCGTGTTGCTTTAGTGCTTGAGTGTCCAATGGTATTTCTTTATTGACATAAGGCTGATGTGAGTGCTTATTACGTTTATATATTGTTTGGCATTCCGCACTTGTGTGTTGTCTTGGGTAAAAACTCTCACTCGCATTGTTCACACCCCTACATTTTTGCTCCCACGGTTTGGATATGTCTTCACAAGCTAGGCTAACTAAAAACTTCATTTTGGAAACTTTCTGGCCTTCCCAATTCATCCTTAAATGTTATTTTGAAGCCTATTTTATTTTTCTTCTTTTTTAACCTGGTTGCATTTCGTCAGTAAAACTCGTTCAAACGAGTTTTTGAATGACTTTTCCTCAATTCCAGTTTGTAAAATCGTTCGAATTGTCGTTCAAACAAAAATGTCGTTCGAACGAACTTCTAACGAAATTTCTAACGAGGTTCGTTAAATGTTTCTGGGACATCATTCGAAAGAATTCGTTCAAACGACTTTTCTTGTTCGAATAACCTGGGTTTAATTTGGGCGGTTTCTCTTCACAAAATTTCTGTCGCTTCATTTTTTCTCTCTTCTCTTTCCCACGATTTCCCATTTCCCCATTTTTTCCATCTCTCTCTTCTCCCATTTTCCCCTTGTCCTCTTCCACTACCCTTTACCCATTACCCATTTTCCCACTCTCCTACACTCCATTTTTCCTTCGATTTTCTTCCCATCACCCCCATTAACCTTATTTCATCCTCCCACACCACTCATCCCTCTTCCATCTCATCTTTCCCAAGCTAGGGTTCCGAGTTTGGAGTTTTACCTCTTCTCCTCTTTAGGTATTTTCTTTTTCTCTTCTTTATATGTATATGTTTATGTATATAGTGATATTTATATATATATGCTATTGGGTATGATTTCTTCACCTACATTTTAATCCTTTCTTTGTTACCCAATTTCATATACATATATGTGTATATATCTACATTTTGGGGGGGCTATATTATTTATCCTTATTATTTTTGTGTTGCCCCTATTTAAGTTGAATTCCATTAACATTATCACTTTTCTTAAATTAAAATTCTTTTTAATTTCGTGGAATTTCACTTAAATGTTTTTTATTTTTTTTATTACTTTGTTTTTAGCTTTATCTCTAAAGGAGGATGGGATTGTTGTTGCTTGGTTTGTTGGTGTGTTTGGTGGTTTCGATGGTTCTTTGTTTGGTTAGGTTCTAGTTTAGCCCCTTTTTAGCATGGCCCCTCGTAGTCGACGCACTCGTCGCATTAGCGACTCACCCGAGGAACGTTATTCCTCCTCTTCTTCATCCTCATTCGATGACGACAACAGTGTCACTGTGTCCATCCCTGATCTTAAACTGTGTTGGGGGACGCTCTCCAGCCATACACTATACCATACACAAGGTTTTTCAACTAGATCTATTGTCCGCGAAAGAGTTGTCCATCACACATCTCTAGCCTGGCACCACCGTTCACTCTTGGATCTCTGACTTAGGGTGGGACCCCTTGTTCTTCCTCACTGACACTATCTTTCCCGGCCTTATTAGGGAATTTTATTTTTCTACGTCTGTTCAGGAGGATCATATTTTCTCTCGTGTGAGAGGTCAGGAGATCTATGTCAGTCCCGACTCCATAGCTCGTCTCCTCTCTTTGCCCCGTGTCAATAATCCATCCTACCCTTCGGCTCCCTCTTCTCGTCCTGACCCTACTTTGGTTATGAGCACCGTTTGTAGGATTACCCAACCCGGCACTGTTACAATCTTCCATAAAAATTTACATCCTGATTTTATGGTCCTCAATTGGATTGTGTGTGCTTGTCTAATTCCACGTGAAAACTCAACCCAAATCACAAAAATACACGTGGACCTCATGTTTTCCATTAGAATACGGGTTGCCATCGACCTCCCTGCCTTTCTTTACCTTGTCATTAAGTTTGTTAGAATCCTTCCCTCCGGTCCCGCTAGACAAGCCCTTCCCTTTGCCATTATTATTACCCGCTTTTGTCTTGCCGTCGGCTGCCCTCGTCTTCCCACCGATGTCCCGGTGACCCGCTACCAAACCATTGATATGTCAGCATGATAGGGAGGCTCGGGCTCGCCGTGAGGAGTCTCAAGCACGCAGGGATGAAGCTCAAGCGCGTCGGGATTATATGCTTCTTGAGCACCTTGAGGCGATCCGTCGCATGGAGATGCGCCGTGGAGCTGGCTCATCGGGCACAGGGTCCCTTCCAGATGACTCACCAAATGATGCCCCTGCTCCTTGATTTCATTTATGTTTTAGTCTATTGCTTTTGTACTTGTGAGGTCGAGCGGAACATCTATTTACATTTTCTCACTTGTAGCTACTTATTTGCTTTGGTTCCATTTTCTTTATTAATGTATGGATATTTGGTTTTTCCCATTTATGTTTAATGCAATCTCTCGTGTTTCTTCAAATGTTGCACATATGTTTCTTGGATTATGTTCCCTATATTTCTATTGCTTTCATTTTATCCATGCAGGCTATCTCTATCCCTTTGTCTTTTCCGAAAAAAAAGGGGGAGAAACATTAATAGGGGGAGTTCATATTTTAGGGGGAGTTAATTAAAATTTAACATATGGGATACTCATGATAATTTCCTTGCTGTATGTTCTTCTTTATGTTCTTTATACTCCCATGATTAGCTAACGCTTGATTTATATTCTCTATTTCCCCATGCTTTTTATGAATTTGTTGTTTCATGTGCGTAGGATACATCACCTACTTTTCTACAGCACACCGTCAGTCGCGTTACTTAGTCTGTCTTTTTATTTGGGTTTTTGGGACGGGATTTAGAATCAGCTTGACGGATGGCTTAGCAAATTCAGTCTTTTTTTTTTATTTTTTATTATTTCGTTTTGTCCCGGAATAGCCAAAAGGGGAGATTTGTAAAGACAAATTTCCAATCGAGTCATTTGTAATATTGGCTACATTTCGTTGGACAAAACGCTTTTGGGTCATTCCTCATCAAGCTTCATACAACCTTAAAGAATCGAGCATTCAAAGTTCACACGACATCAATATGCACTTCAAGTCCATTCTCCTAAAAAGGTATATGACCAAAATCATTTTTATGTGTTGGAGTAATTTTCATAAAGAGTAATTTTCATAGAAAATTAATTTTTATAAAAAAACAATTTTAAAATTAATTTTAACTCTTTTAAAAGAAAACAAGAAATCTCGTTCGAAGTTCCTCCAGGTCGTTCAAACGACCTGGATCTAACGACATTGCCTAGACTGCACTGGTAACTCGTTAGATGCTCGTTAGAAATGTCATTCGAACGACCTCGTTTGAACGAGATTTCTAATGACTTATCTAACTTGACACTGGACTATCGTTAGATAACTCGTTCGAATGAAAGGTCGTTTGAACGACCTCGTTCGAACAATATCTGTCAGTTTTGAAATTTTTTTAACTGTTTTCCTGTATTGATTTTATATAACTTCCATGGTCCACTACTTTTCCAATTTTAATATATGGACGGAAATCAGTTATTTTAGAGAAGGAAGTTTTACATACTCTTGAGAGCAAAATTTCACATCTTCCCTTTTTGGGTTTTAAAATACTTCTCCAACACAATTTTAACCTTTGAACCAAAACCCCATGCCATCAACCTGAAATACAACAAGCACACTTGCGGTGGATTTCTGCATTCAAGCTTATTGAAGACGGTAGTTTGGGCTTTGGTGGATACCGCGACACGAGTAGTGTCGAGCAACGCGTTGGAGCTTCGCGTACTACAAATTCGGAGGTAGAGGACAGAATCAACATGTCTTGAGTGAGTCAAAGTCTGTAAGTCTTTTGAGTCCTTTGTAAAACCTATTTGTAATGGTTTTGTCTAGGCCCAGTCATCCGAGGTTTTTCCCATTTGGGTTTTCCTCGTACATCGGTGCGTTGTGGTTGTGATTTTCTCACTTTACTTTATTAAATCACATAGATGTATGCGTAGGATAAAAAGGATAAAATTGGATAATTTTATTTCTCTTAATCAAGTTATCAATCCCATCGCTTTAACGGTTAATTGTTCATGCTAACTTTTAAATTTGCAAAAGTAATTAAAATTGGAATATATCTCTACTTGGAAAAATTTTAATTCCAGTGTGTGTGTGTATTCTACGAAATAACCTAAGTACATATAACCTTAGAACTTCATAATTGCAGATATTATGTCAGGATATCCCTCAAGTGCCAACTATACGCCCCATGACAACATCTACCTCCTCGAGTTGTCTATTGTATAACCTTGATCTGACCTTTTTCTCCACCTTGGGAATAGATGTCATAGGAAATGTGACTCATTAGGCCTCCACCAGGCTTGAATTCATCTTACGTCATCGACTATTTCACCAAATAGGTCGAAGTCGAATCTTATTCGGTTTCTAACACCAAAAAAGTAGCCAAGTCCATACGTCGAAACAGCGTCTTCCACTTTAGCGTACTTTGCGAGCTAGTATTTGAGAATGGTTCTCACTTTGATAAGGCGATCTCCAATATGCTACTCGAATGTGACAATACTTGGCAAAAGTCTTTGCCATACAGACCTCAGACGAATGAAGCAGTTGAAGGTGCTGATACAAAAATTAAGAATATCATCAGCAAATTGACAAAAACTTACAATGACTGGTCGGACAAACTTCCTTATGCTCTTAGGGGGTATCTCACTACGGAAATAAACTCATTAAGGGACACCCCCTACTCATTGGTTTAAGACATGAATGCAATCTTACCTATCGAACTCAAGATATACTCGATTAGGGTTATGCTAGAGATCCAGGTTACAAAAGGTGACTAGTTACTAGCCCAAAATAACGGACTAGCCCTCCTAGATGAGAAGAGACTAAAAGAGGCATACCGCAGCTAGGGCTACCAAGAACGAATTGCCCAAGAATTTAATAAAATGGTCAAGAGACAAAACATACAAGAAAGAGAGCTAGTTCTGAAGGAAAATATTAAACCTACCCAGACTCTTGGAGAAAAATTTGCATCTAATTGGGGAGGACCTTACCTTGTCATCAACCTTTCAACCTCGACCAATTAAAGAAATTCTTCCCCTAACATGTCTGTGGAAAAGGAAATAAACTAATTTAAAATAAGAGTAATCGTTCGTAACGAGAAGAGAAAACAACATGGATCCAAACGCTTTCATATCCCTACATTAAAATGCCCACTTATGCCACCAACCTCTCATTTGAAGTCTACTACAACTTCGGATCCCAAACTTTTTCATCAAATTAGTAATAGTGATTTGAATCCCCCCCCCCCCCCAAATGGATCTAATTGCACTTCACTCTCCAAATGAAATTTCTATTGATTCAATTAATCTTTCTTAGTCGAAACAGAGGCCCACCAGATATTCTTTATCAATGAATTGATTTTTCCACATACTTTTTTTAGAATGAGTATGAATAACATGGAGTAGGTTGGGATTGCTTGTATAACGGCTTTGATAAGGACTTCTCTACCACCCAGGGATAAAAGCTTTTGTTTCAAACCTTGAAGTTTTTTAGCAACCTTCTCAATGATGAAATTGAGAGCTTCCCATTTTGGCCTTCCCGAAATGGATGAAAATCCCAGATATTTTGAATTGGGTCCAATTTCTTTGATTGCTAAGCAGTTGCATATCCAACTTTTGGTATTGGTATCAAGCTTGGGGTTGAAAAATATGCTCGATTTGTCGAAGTTTATCAGTTGGCCCAAAGCTTCATTGTATACATTAAGAAGTCGAAGGATTTCCTTACTTTCTCCTCTGTTGGCTTTAGAAAAAATGATTTAAGTCATCCGCAAAGAAAAGATGGGAGAGAGTGGGGCTATTTTTTTTATTTAGAGGACTGAGATTAGCTTCGTTTCAGTGTCTCTTAAAAGGAGGAGATAGATGGTTTCTTGAGTTAAAAGGGATAGGTAAGGGGATAGAGGGTCCCCTTGGCGTAAATTGCATTTCGAATTAATACTACCAATCTCTTCACCATTACACAAGATGCTGAAAGACACGGTACTAATGCATTAATATATAAGATGGCACCATTTAGAGTAAAAACCCATTCTTTCCATAAATTTCATCAAAAAATCCCATTTAACCCTATCATAGGCTTTGTTTAAGTCAAGTTTTAAGGCCATGTCCGCCTTTCATATTTTTTTATTTTTGATGCAGTGAAAAGCTTCATGGGTTATTATAATGATGTCTTAAATTTGATGCCCAAGCACAAATGTCGCTTGATTCGGGGATATCAAATTTCCAAGGCATATCTTGAGTCTATTAGCAAGGGTCTTGGAGATTATTTTGTAAACAAAGTTGCATAAACTTATGGGCCTAGGACTTTGGGTATGAGTATTAAATTTGTATAATTAAGCTCTTTTAAAAGAAAACTACCTTCGAAGAAGCCTTTAGCAGCATTGCAAATAACTCCTCAATTGTTTTCCAATATTTTTGGTAAAGTATTCCGAGGAGCCCATCTGGCCCAAGAGCTTTGAGGGATCCAAGGTCTGATGTCGCTTTGAAGATTTTCTCATTGGTAAGAGGTTGGCAAATTTTCTTGTTCATGTCACTGGAAACCACTTTTATAACAACCATCAGCACTTCTTCCATATTCCTGTGGTCATTTGTTTTGTAAATATCTACAAGGTGGGATACAATCAACTATTTTAACTCCTCGTCCGACACAGTCCATTAGTTAGCATTCACTTTCAATTTGGAAATTCTATTTCGGTTCCTTCTTTGGATGGCTGTTGAGTGAAAGAATTTCATAATTCTATCTCCCTGTTTTAACTAGTTTATCAGGGATCTTTGCTGCCAGAATTTCTCCTCCATAATTAGGATATCATAAATTTTGTTAATGATTTCCTCCTCCGTGTCTCTACTTCTCTCATTATCTGGCGCCTCTTGAACTAAAGCTAATTTAGTATTCAGTTTCTTCAGCTTATCACCTGTGTTACCAAAGTTAGACTTCTTCCACGACACTAAATTCTTTGCAGTCCATTTCACCTTTTTGGCAACTTTAAACATAGATGAACCCTTCACGTCCACTGGCCAGCTAGACTGAATGGTTTCCTCGCATGATGGAAAGTTAACCCACATAAAATCGAAGTGAACCCTTTTCTTTCGATTTAGAATTGGGGCGAGAAATTTAATAATTATGGGGCAGTCGTTAGAGCTTTTTATAATTTCGTGTATGACCTGGGCATCAGGACATAAGCTTCTCCATTCCACATTAGCAAGCACCCTGTCAATTCTTTCTTTGATTGTCACTCCCCCTGTCCCCCCATTGACCCAAGTAAACTGAGGGCCCACAAAGTCCATCTCTTGCACCGAACACCTAAAAATCAGATTATTGAGCTCGTTGATTTTTCTTCTAGTGTTCTCATTCCCACGTTCCTTTTCCCAGTTAGAGATAAATAGGTTCAAGTCCCCCATAATCATCCATGGCTCACTAGTATTGTCAGCTTTAGGAATCAATTTCTCCAATATATTCTTTCTTCTTCTTTCATCGGTATCAGCATGAATAAATGCAGCTGCCCATTGCTTGTCATAGTTTAGACTTGAAAATTCCACATCAATGAGATATTTGCAGCTTGAGATTATTTGTAGGGCCAGTGAGTTATCCGACCAAAGTGTTAAGCCCCCTGTTATACTTATAAGTTCAACATATTGGTAGTTTGGAAAGTTGGACGTTTGCCTTAGGAATTCTAGCTTTCTTTTTCCTTTTCTGTCTCCATCAGAAAAGTAATAGAGGGACGATAGGAGGTAATAATCTCCTTCAACGTGCGAACTATCCAGGGTCACCCTACTCCCTGACAGTTCTATGAGATGGCTAACATGGGGCTTGTGTTTGCTTATGGCCAACCACAACCACCCTTATTTATATGGATTGTAAGCTTTCTTTTCCAATTCCTGTCATACTTGGATCAATAGTAAGAGGAACTTTAGCAAGGTCTTTATCATTGAGATGAATGCTTTTATTTGTCTTATACTTCTTCTTTTGATTGGTATCACATGAGTTCCTATTTTGCTCATGTGAAACCAGTTTATCCAGAGATCCAACCCAATAATTCTCAGTGGGTTTGCATTTTTTTATTATTGTGTGTTCCTCATCTTCATGCATTTCATCTTCATGCCTCTTGAGAGATAATTTTTCTATTTTTTAAAGAATATCCTCACTGTTAGGGTCTCCCACTTTATCAACTTCATCAAGTCATATGGGGACAATAGGGTTAGGAGCTTGGGTTGCAATAAGACTAGTTGGGGTAGGTGGTGGGTCTTTGGGATTAGGTGATGAGGTTAATGAACAGTTGATTAGTTGATTAGGTATTAATGTTGTGAGGGTATTTGTGTGACTAGGTTTTCTTTGGTTGAAATGTATGGGATTAAATCGGGTTCATGGGTGGTTAGGTTTTCATATGTTTCATTGGGCTCAATGACGTAATAAAGGTTGGGGTTATGGATTGGTTGGGGTAGGGTGAGGGCTGATTGGTATAAGGGTTTGGTTTTAAGGTTATATTGATAGTGTTATCTGTCAAAGAAAGTTTGGTATCCATCATTTTGTTTGTGGGTGTGGGTTTGGTAGTAATTCTTAGATTGTTAAACCCCGTGAGCCCGTTCTGAGGATTTCCTCCATGTTGTTTGCGAAACATTTGGCACTTGCTTTTCCATGACTGGGTGAGGCCTCCACTGCCCCAATTGTATGGGCAAAAATTGTCCGCGTTGATTGTGCTGTTGTCATTCATCACCTTTATTCCCCTAGTTTTCTATTTTGCTTTTTCTCCTCATTTACCATTGCCTTCTCTTTTGAAAAATCACTGAAGCAATTATTGGTTCTGGCTTTTGTGGCCCGCAGCCATGGCTCTAATTTTATCTTAAGTTTTGGGATTTCTGGCTTGTAGTGGCAATCTTCTTCATCGTGAAAAACTCTACCACATTCATAACTAACGGTAGCCAAACGATCATATTTAAACTCTAACCAGTGAGGAGACATGTCACTTTTCTGGATTTTGATGCTAATTTTTCAAGGTTTTCTCAATACCCCCTTTTAACTCTGATAACATTAAACCTTTATAACTCTTCAATACTTTTGGCTTCAAAATCTATGAACTCCCCTATAACAATCATTATTTTCTTGAGTTTTTCCAATGAGCACTTGCTTTAAGGAAGATTTACATCTGAATCCAAAAGGAACACACATTAAACTACATATCTTCCACAGTTAACTTTGGATTCCACCTTTTCAAGACCATTAATGAACCCATTATGGACCATGGGCTTTCATGTTCTATCTTGTCTCTATCACCTTTTTCCTTAAAAGAAAATAGAAAAGTATTATCCCCCTAGCACGCCATTTAAAACCACTGCGGGTTTTCCAAGAGTTTTAAAGAACATTGTTGACTCTTTATTTGCTGAGAGACTTATAGGATAAAATTCTACCAATGAGAGAGAAACGATTTGCTGCATTTTCATCTATTTGGACGTCTTATAAATCGAGGATTTCCATTAGAACAAGAGATCTGAGGTTGGATTAGGGTTGATTATGGATGTTATATGAAATGTTAAGTTTGTAGACTAACATTGTGGGTATTTAACAGGAGGGTAGACTATTAAGGACGGTGGATGAGATGAAGAGGTGTAAAGGTATAAAGGAAAGGTATCACAAGGACGCCGTAAAGGGGAGTTTGAGGGTTGGTGAGCAGCATGGTGATAAAGGGCGTGGGGATAGGGTTAAGGAAGGGAGCATGAAGGCTTAATGTGCGAACACCTTGGGTGTAATTGTAATTAACGGCCCACAATTAGAGGTTGATTTCACAAAGGCTAGCCACTATCCTACTTCAACGGACAGTTATTGTATCTCTCTAAAAAAAAAATTAGAAAAACAAAGTGGTGTATCCTGCACACACGGTGTGTGTGTGTGTGTGTGTCCGTGTGCATGTGAGTGTGTGTGCGCGCAAGTGCACGCTCAACCACTAGTAATTTTAAAAACAAACAAACCAAGAGGAACATCCACACGTTGCATAACTATATAATAGATACATTGTACACTAGATAACTCGGATTCATTGATCCATGACACCAACCAACTGACCAACAAGAAAAGGAAAGAAGAATTTGAATATCAGTGGCAAAATCAACTCCTACAAGAATAATTTAAAGGGTTTTTAGACTCCACGGCCCGAGATAATATTGTATATAGCAATACCCCCCCAATATTAAAAAAATACACTTTCCCCTGCATGCATAAGGTATGTGAGGGTTGATGCACATGCACATGCACCCCAACCCCGCCAACACCCCAACCCACGATGGAGTTGGGTGGGGGATTCGTATGTCTAATTATTGAACATCTAAGGGGGTTATCTCTAAATACAGCATTATCTCTAATTTTAAACCTTAAAAAGATAATCCTATCACAGCTCCAATAATGCCAAAAGCCTCAACTACAAGTTGAAATTATGCAGAGAAGGTTTTGGTGTTTGACACTTACATATTTAGGCATAACTGACTTTGGTCCCACCATTTTCATTTATACACCCTTGGCCTCTAAATGTATCATAAATACTCTCTTACGTTTTTTTGAATCTTTTACAATACTTTTTGAAAGGGGGGGGGGGGGGGGGGGGGGAGGGGGGGTATAAACAAAATTTATGGGGACAATATATTATCCCAAATGAAATGAGGTCAAATCCCCAAATAACCATACAGAGAAGGATGATCAAATAACATCTAGTCTTTTAATAGTCTGGCCTCAAACCCTCCTTCGGGGCGCTTTACAAGTCTATACGGCATGTGGGTCCCAAGGAGTTTGTCCCATAAAGGAAAGAAAGGCTGAGAGTAGTTGTACTTTGTGCCTTGGAGTTGATGGTGAACGTCATGGTAAGCAGTGTTGTTTTGGAAAAATAGTTGGAAGATATTACCAGGCAACCATAGTCCACAGTGATCATCAACAGTTTTTATCACCGCAAAGCAGAAGAATATCACAGCAGTTCTTGCAGTCATTCCCGATACGAGGAAAGAGAGGGCGCCGCCCAGTGTGTCCAACAGTAGGCCCTCTAGCGGGTGATTGTAAAGGGCACCGATGGCATAAGGGACAACCAGTCTATGGTGTTGGGAGTGGATATTACGGTACAAGAATTTGTTTTGGTGCATGTATCGGTGCACGAAGTACTGCCACGTGTCCATGACCAGCATTGCAACAATAATCTGGAAAATTTGTACGGGAAGGGATGGCTGAATTGTAATTCCAGATGAACTTGCTTTTGAGGTCAACTGCAGCGAGAAGGGATAAAATTACTCAAGTATCTATATATAGAAAAAATGCTAATCCCTCAATCTCAAATTAAGAGTTGCTTGATTAAAAAAAATTGGAAAAACAGTTCATTTGTTTTTAAATGTTAGAAGAGTGAAAGAAGAGAGAAGTAACTTGCTGAGATATTCTCTTATTTTGCTAGTTTTCCTTGGAATTCAATGTTTAACCAGCCCAAAGAGTTGGATTCCATGGAAAAGTGGAAATGAAAGCATCTCAACCTCTCCTCTCTTTTTTTTCATATTGTTCAAAAGTTTTGCAAGGAAAAAATAAGAAGAAAATAATAAAGTACAATTGATGCAATATTTTTTGGCTACGAAGAACATTATGCAGGAAACGACATAAGCCTTAATCTTTCTGTTTTCAAAAATCTCAAAGCAAAGTAGTAATAGTAGTGAATTGAAAAACAACAATACTAATACTATTAAAGAAATAATTGCTACAAGAACCACAACAGCAAGGGCATCAAATAAGAACAAGGTAAAAGATTGGTGGCCGGAATTTCTGGGGGAAAAAATCATTGTTATTATCTTGGACCTATCATGTATAGTATACGTAAAGATTAAGATAACATCCATTATAGAATTAGAGAGAAAAATAATTGGGGAAGAACTTTAAAAGTACTTGGTGATCAACATGGTTCAAAGTCTCGGTATCAGTTCCCGTATCAGACACTCGATTTTTAACTCGGTCGCGGTATCGGGCGATACGCAAAGATACGCTATTTAAAGAGCGCAAAAATTTCCGAAAAAAATATAAAAAAATAAGATTAACAATGTGGGCCAATCAGATACGTTCAAAACAATCCTTAAATTTGAATAGCATTGACAATTGATTATATTGAAGCGCGACGGAGTTGTCAGATTCAATATTTCATATTAATCCAATATTAATATAGAAGAAAAAAATAATTTTTTGAATTTTTAGGAATTTGTTACAACCATTCTACAACACATTATTTTTAAGAATTTTTAGAAATTCTAAATATTTTTTTAAGATTTCTAAACATTAATTGTACAAAACATTATTTTCAGAAATTCTAAATACTTTTGTAAGAATTCTAAACACTTATTGTACAAAAACATTATTTTTAGGAATTGTTTAGAAATTCTGAACATTTTTTAAAGAGTTTTAAGCATTATTTTGTACATACCATTATTTTTAGGAATTATTTAGAAAACCTAAACATTTTTTTTTAAGAATTCAAAACATAATTTGTGCAAAACATTATTTTTAGGAATTTTTAGAAATTCGAAATATTTTTTTGTAAGAATTCTTAACATTTTTTATACAAAACATTATTTTTGAGTATTCTTAGAAATAAAGTAAAAAAGTAAAATAAAGTAAAAAACTGACGGATGACATCCCACTATCTTTTTTTACACAAAGTAGAAAAGTCAAAAAGTGACAGCCCCTCTTCATTATCTCTCTTCTTTTCTTAAACAGATGCATCCCACTAACTTTTAAACACAAAACAAAAGAGGGTTTCTTACACAAGGTTTCTTTCTACACCGATTGGGTTTCTTTCAAATACAAGAAGCAGCAGCTAACTGAGTAAGAAGCAGCTAACTGACATTTAGCAGACCAGTTTTTTTTTTTTTACCTCGTCCCTTCTTCTCTTTTGTTCAGTTAACCATTTTCCATCTTCCCTTCTTTTTTCTTTTCAACAAAAACAGTCTCGCCAATAGCTTGTCCGATTTTACTGTCTCGGCCGATATTTGGGCCAAATATCTCGGAATCGCCGAGATATCGCCGAGATATTACGATATTTTACTGATTTAAATTTTTTTTTGACTCGTGACTCGGTTTCGGTTTGGTGGCCTGCGATTCCGAGTCAACTCGGCCGATACCGAGTTGACTCGGCCGAGACTTTGAACTGATCAATGACTTGACTTTTCTAATCAAAAGCACGTAGTTCATGAAATGGCTATAAGTCGGCATGATCATTAGTATTTATAAAATCAGGGGCAGTAGAGAAGCAGCTAAGAACCTCGAGATAAATAAATGAAAACATGAAGTAAGAAAATTATTTACAATAGCACTAATTAATAGCAAATGAGAGAGACATACAAAAATGGTTCATCGTGTGTAACAATGACCAATTACGGAACTTACTGCATCCGAAAAATAATTACTACATCCTTCTATTACTATTCTGTAAGTTTTTAAGGGGAAGTGAAAGATAATGAGCTACAAATAACTTTTTCTTTCTCCATCCCCAAGAATAGTTTTGAAAGATTGGAATGATACTTCCTGATAATATAAATGTGTAATCTCAAATTATACAGCCACAAAACATGTGCAGCATTTCAAGGAAAACAATAAAGAAAACACTGAACGTAAGTACATCTAAATGGCACATTAAGTCATTTCTTTGGTAGTGAAAACACATTTTGTTTATATATTAAAAGAAACTTCCTTTGGACACATATAACATACACGAGAAAGCCATAGTGATAGATTGAGATAACTCCACACATGAGGTAGGATTGAATGGCAGATGCTTCCTCTTCCGATAGATTGAGATAATTCGCACATGAGCACATAACCCAATGGTTAATGCACCCCTCTCAAAAAAGAGAGGTTGCGGGTTCTAAATTCTACATTAAGAGGTTCACCATGCAGTTGGAAAAGATGACTTCACTACTTTAATTCCCTTCGGGCAAGATTCTCTATAACTGACATAAGTGTGGACATGGCTGCTTGGTGGACCAAGAGCAAAAGCAAGTCTTCATAGTGGAGGCAATGGAATGCTTAGGTAATAACAATGAAATATTTGTACAAGCGAAGAGGCTTTAGACATTCCCCTTAAAAAAAATGAGATAATGCTTATGTTATCTTAAGAGGCGCATTTTATAAAGCTTAATCCAGCAGATGCAAATTATCAGAACACTGTACTGTTCCCAGCAATATCAAACCTGAAGGATGCAGATGCTGCAACTGTCCCAAGAGATGACCAATGCATGTGAACTTTGGAGGTCAACCGTTTTCTCTACAGAACAAAATTATTTAAAAACCTGCCATTTAACTCCTCTAATTTGTTTGCTGAAAGAATATCCAACATATTCATAGCAAAGGAGTGTTGCCTTCATACTAGGCAAGGTGACGAGATTTATGAAAAACGCAAATTGGGAAAGGAAGGCAAAAGGCCAGTAACAAAGAAAATCTTCATAGACAATTAGGCCCCCAAATGGGAAAATTCTAGGATAGACAGTACAAGTGCGAAGCCAACACTAAAGAATTCTAGAATTCACCACAAATGTAAATAATTGAAGAACTAGAAACTTTCAGGGAAATTGAAGATTTCATCTAGATAAATGTTCTGATTCCTTGTGTTATTATTTATCACAGATGAAAACCTCAAAGGCATCACAGAGGGGATTATATTTTCAAGTCAAATCCCAGCTAAGAAGAAGCAGAAGGGCCGCAAGTAAACCCAGGCCAAGTTTTTTTTCAATGGGAAATAAGTTTGAAATATATTCTTGATTCATGAATCATGAAATTGTCTTTAGAACCTAGGCCATGGCAAGTGATAGAAACAAAACAATTACCTCCCTGCCACATCAGAAATCACAGAGATAGAAAAACCTCTAATATCCAAATCACCAGTAGCTGTCATCAGTTATCTCAAGTTAGCCACAAGAATCTTATACCCCCATGAGCAGAAAGCAGGCCTGTGTATGATGATTGGTCCAACCCCCATAGACTAACCAACAATGGATGACTTTCAGTAGTGGAAGCAATCAAGGGAAGTCTAAACTCTCCGGCATCAAAGGCACTCCTCATCTACCATAACCCATTATTGTTCTACTTCCAATTTGTAAATCTAAGAAGCACGGACACTTCTTAATCCTAACATGTATCAGATTAAAAGATTTTGAAAATGTGTCAAACACTTCTTGGATGCCACATGTGATTAAAAGCCTTAAATGTTGAATCATAAGTTTCTTTTTGTATGCAGAAGATAAATGATAAAAGGAAAAAAAAGGGTATGTTTGATTGCATCCATGAAAAAAAAAATACAGGAATATATTTCAATTTTTGTGTTTTATTGTAGTATAAAATAATGCGTTTATTTATGCTTAAAAAGGTTCTTTTTAACCGGAAATCCGGACAGTGGGAAAATAATTTTTCAAAAAAGAAAGAGCTTTACTAAGTTAAACCTACAGGGGTGGGAAAATTTCCATGAAAAATATGTGCTATCAAACACTACCAGATTTTGGAAATAAGGAAACTTGCCCAAAATCCTTGGATAATGTGTTCGATCAAACAAACCAGAAGTATCATAATAAAAGTAGGACAAGGGTGGATTTTATTATGCTAGGCAGTGAGAAGAGAAGAAATATATTCCTTATTAATTTATTGTTTATATATATGTCATTAATATGATTCATAAGTTCCAAGTTTCATATGTTAGTCGTTTGATATTGTTTAGATTTACTTGTTATAGTAATAATTAATTGAGCTTTTTTTACTTAACCCCCCCCCCCGGCAGTAATTGCATATTTTGACTTAACACCCCCCCCACCCCACCCCACACACACAATATTCAAATATTAGACATAACCCCCTAGATTCTAACATGTTATTCTTAAGTTAAGAAAACCTCACTAATTCATAATTTGACTTACACCCCTACATTTTTTGGACCAAAATACCCTCCATCTTCCCCAAATCAAAACTAAACCCTAAAACCCCCAAACCACATCCATAGCATCCCATATTCCCCTTTCCTTTTCACCTTTCTCACTCCTCTCTCTCGTTCAAAAGCAACCCGGCAAACACACGTTCGAGAAACTCGCCTAATGATCAGGGCTTTGAATCCTCGTCCCTTCAAAGACTCCACCACCTCTTCCGCCGCTTATCAGCCACCAAGGTCGACGCCTTTTTTTTTCTTCTTGCTCCTCACATTTCTGCCTGTTGTTGGAGAACCATCTGCTCTCATGTCGATGGGATGGGGCCCTGTAGGTGATTGTTGGGAAACTCACGCCCACTAGGGTCTCTAATGTTGTGCTTAAAAAAGAACCTGTTCACTGTAAACAAAATATACATATATGTAGATAGATATGAAAACAATTTTGTTCACTGTAAGCAAAAATATACACATTCGCTGTTGGATCTAACATTCCCACTTGCTCTCTAGAAAACTTTATCTCCGGTTGACGCGACATTTTTAATCTAATTGTTCAGCTTCTTCAATCATATTGCTTGTTAGTTGAGCCAGGTGGAAGAAGAAAAGGGGGGGGGGGGGGGGGGAGGGATTGCTGCCATGGATGTGCGGTGGTTGTTTGGGGGTTTTAGGGTTTAGTTTTGATTTAGGCAAGAAGATGAAGAAGAGGGAGGGTACTTTGGTCCAAAATTATGAATTAGTGAGGTTTTTTTAACGAAAGAGTAACAGTGTTAGAATCTAGGGGTTATGTCTAATTTTTAATATTGGGGGTTAAGGCAAAATATGCTATTATTACAGGGGGTTAAGTAAAGAAAAAGCACATATTCATTGTCGGGTCCTCAACATGTCCGCGTCCTTCCTTTAAGATTTATTGTGTCAGCATGTGTGTCGTGTCATATCCGTGTCCCCATTTTGTGTCCATGCTTCATAGTCTTCAGAGTTGTACTTGGACTAGGATGAAACATTTTAAATCATAACGTATCCACTCATTTTGTTACTCTTCAGCCTCTTCCCCTTTTATTCAAAAAAAGTTTTAAGTCACTTATCCAGGTAGTTATACCACACCATACAAACATCAACACATAATAGGAATCCCATCCCCGACATATTTCAAGACCCATGGGCTCCATCATATGCTCATGTACTTGGATTAGCTATATGAAGGTAGATGTGCTGATGATGGGAATCCATTGGTATTTTCCTTTTATTTTTCATTTTATTTCTATTTTCTATTTTTAGTTCTTTTGGCATTTTATCTCCTAATTAGCTTCCAAGCATGTTTGGAACTAATTAGGCACTCTTTTATTTTTTAGTTGGTCATTTTATTCATTTCAGCTAATTACTTGATTAGCAAGTAATCCCTCCCAT
This sequence comes from Sambucus nigra, assembly GCA_949130495.1. NCBI lineage: Eukaryota > Viridiplantae > Streptophyta > Magnoliopsida > Dipsacales > Adoxaceae > Sambucus > Sambucus nigra. The sequence goes on along the minus strand of OX422211.1, from coordinate 264,310,208 downwards.
ATAAATAGCCCGGGTGACCTCATTTGTAATTACTTTTGCAATCCTTGAAATATAAGACATCTTTTGATTCTCTCTATAAAAATTAGGGTTTGGTTTATTTCTTTTAGCCATTGACGTGTAGTTTACGTCAAATCGGTATCAGCGAGGGTGTCGCTTCAAACATTGGTGTTAGTGTGTATCGGTGTGTAGAGTATCAACAAATCGTACACTACTCGTAATGGCTCCAAGAAAATCCAAGACTCAAATGGAAGATATGCAAGAATTGAAATAACAAATGGATCACAAAATGAAAGAAATAATTCAAAAGCAACAACAAGTTGAGGCTTTTTTACAGCAATTTTCCAAAATTTAGGCCACCTCCACCAAAAATTTGCCCGAAAACACCACATAAAGGCCCGGAAAAGAAATTTTACGAGAAGATTCAGCCCAAACGGCCGGTGACAACCAACAATCTACTCGCGCCGCAAACCCTAACATTCCCGTCGATAATCTGGTCTTCAGTCGCAATCTCCTGCTATGGCAGCAGGGTTGGATCGACTAAAAGCAGCAACTATTTTTAAACAACCAGCAAGTCCGGTGCCGCCCTCTGCCAATAAAACTTCAAACAGAATTCTTCAAAGTCATGATCCCAGCGCTATGGCTGCCTACGGCAGCTCATCCACCGCAGCGGCCAACATCAACATTCCAGCAGCTCCGATTTGCCCCACTGTCGACCTCATCTCCAGATTTGTCGCAACAATCCACGACGGCAACTCAGAAAATCTTGCCCTGCGCAAGGGTCAATCGGAGCCCGGTGGGCGACGCCTCTGCTCCAATCAAGATGCCGAAATCCTAAGAGGGTTATTCCGGCCAGAACTTCTCAAAAAACCAAGGTTTTTTAACCTCTCAGCATTTCTGATCACTCCAGAAACCATAGGCCACATCCGAATCAAGAAATCACTTGCTATGGCCTCGAACCTAGTCTCCTCGGCCAACCACCGAATTTTTGCCCCACACCACTCAGATATCTTGATTCGTTTCTTCAAACACCCACTCCCTTCGGTTTCGACTCTCACACCTTTTGTGAGCGAATTCCGGGGCCCATTGACTTACCCACCTCCGATCATATATACCACATCACCCACCATTACAACATCACCCTCACCTCTATATTCCACCTCCTCCACCCTCACATCACACACCATCCCATCATGATCTCTCCCTATTTTACACCGATTCTTCTTCATTCGCTGACGCCGGAGATACCGTAGCGTCCTAGTTTGGATTCTCCCTCCCCCACCCGGTGGTCCTTGCTTCGTACCACTACAAGACCGCCAATATTTTTATTGCGACGAGCATGGTCACCTGATTGGTACATGTCCCCACCGCAACCCCTCAGCACCTCCCATACCCCCACATGTTCATCATCTTCATCCACCACCTACTCAGATGCCACCAATTTCGTTTGATCATGTTGCACCTGTGTCAAGTGATGTGATGGGTTTAGGAGCTCATCAAGATGGAGACCCACTTGCATTAGCGCTTCAAATACTTTCTCGGAGTCTCCATGGGGATATACGCATAGATGTTCCTAGGTTCGATGGGAGAGTTTCCCCAGATGATATGATTGATTGGCTGGCTGCTATGGAGACAGTTTTTTACTAAAAGAGGGTTTAAGGCCGCTCATGTGTTCTCTTCACTGCCACCAAATTTTAGGGGTTTCCTCGAGTTTGGTGGAATGATCTTTGCTACCGTAGGACAACTGCAAGACTTTCTCTCATTCAGGACTAACTCGACCTCAAGGCCACTCTTCAGACCTCATTTGTACCCTCGACATACGAGCGTGATCTCTTTGCGCTCATCCAGTCCCTCCAGCAGGATGTCTTCACTGGTGGAGTATACGGAACAGATTCAGCTCCTTTGCACTAGAGCTCGTCTCCCCGAGACTAAGGATCAGTAGATCAGCAGCTATATTCTGGGCTCCAACCATATATTCAGCGGGATCTTGGGTGAAGAGAGATACCGAGCATTCTAAAGGCGGTAGAGTATGCTACTAAGGTCGAGGCCTATCATGCAACGCCTACAGCTCCTCCAGCACCCCAACCTCCACATTCGTTGGTTTCTGATCCTCCTACAATATCAGCATCTACATCATCTACCACTACTCCAGCCACCACTACTTCCGTTGCGACACATTCAGGTCCTCCCACATTCTGGTGCTTTAATTGCGGCAGTGTGGAACATCGAGCTTCAAATTGCTCTCTTCCGCGTCGGCAGGCCCTTTTAGTGATGGATCAGACACCGGAGTACCTTGATGAAACCGAGCATCCTCTTGGCCATGTATCGATTACAGTTTTAGAGGGTGACTCTGCAGGTCTTCCCATTTGAGTTCGTGGACGAACTCTTTTTGAGGGGGGAGAGCGATGGGAATCTTTTGCTATTTTCCTTTTATTTTTCATTTTAACTCTATTTTCTATTTTTAGTTCTTTTAGGCATTTTATCTCTTAATTCGCCTCCAAGCATGTTTGGAACAAATTAGGCATTCTTTTTATTTTAATTGGTCCTTTTAGTTATTTTAGCTAATTACTTGATTAGCAAGTAACCCCTCCCATATAAATAGCCCATGTGACCTCACATTTGTAGTTACTTTTGCAATCCTTGAAATATAAGACATCTTTTGATTCTCTCTCTAAAAATTAGAGTTTGGTTTATTTCTTTTGGCCATTGACGTGTAGTTCCAATCTCAGGAGACCTTACAACAACAGTACCACAACAAAAAATAGGAGAAATGTGAGGTGCATCTGCTGCTACACGTTATTAACATCTAAACAGCACATATGCTAATGAATTATTTTTTTATGTACAAATGCAACTTTAATTGGGTCCTAGTCATTCCAAATAGCCCACCACGGGAATAGGGTTCGGTATCCTGGATAAACGAAAGGAAGTAACCCTTCCAACAACTGAATCCTTCTAACTTCCTCTGTGAAGATACACGCCATAAAGTTTCCTAAAAAAAGCATCAATTAAATCCATCCTAAAGATTCGTACTAAATTAGTGCTTTAAAATGTATCACACTTCTCGAAAAGACTCTATTAACAACTGAGGCCCCTTATCCCTAACAATGTTTAGATTTAGACTCCAGTTCACCACATTGCCTACCAAGAAAATTGCAATTTTCGAACCATCAACACATAACCTATCAAGAAAATATGTGATTCTCAAACCATCACCACCCACCACACATCTAATATAATCAGTAAAGGTTCACCCACCTCATTATAATGTCTTTTCATGGGCTTAACCATAAGACAACCACTCATTAATGTTCAACGTCTTTCATACATCCCAAATTTACGAACAATAAATTTCCTATAAAGAGCATATCTCTCTCTAATAGATCTCCACAAACCACTTACCAAGCAACGCTGAATCGAATTCCGTCAATCTCTTCATCAATGCACCCAAATCCTTCTACTAGGGGAGCAAACAATGTTACAATCCGAGAGATGATATTCATGGTCCTCACTCTTAACTCCCCTGACAAAATCCCTATGCAACTTTGCCAAGCTCGTAGTGACATCAAAATGGTTAAAAAAAAGGCATAAATATGTTAGCAATCTTGATAATGTACTTTCCAACAATGTCAACGTACCGCTATTGAGAGTATTCCACCCAATAATCAAACTATTGAAATGAAACATAATTGGGTCCCACACCAACTTCATTTAAAGCTCGAGTTCAATGGAAAGCCAATGTAAATTGGTAGGAAGGTAGCCAAACTCTTAGCCAAGGGAGGAAGCTAGATTATCCACACCAGATATTTCACAATGGAATAATAAGCACACATAATCACAACTAAACACAACTAACTCTTATTTATACTAATAAAAACTGAAGTTCTAATCCTACCAAATATTTGAAAAGGTAAGCATAGATAAACAATGAATGAAGAAAGATAAATCCTATTCCAATTCTAATATATAAAAATAATCCTTAATAATATCTAATACCTCATATATCTCCTATTAATAATACTTAACTATTGCATAATATCTTCCGATATATTTCTATAATTCTCAATGGGACCCACCAATTATCCGTATACATCACTCTCCACTCATTCAAAAAAGCTCGTTCACGAGCTTTCGCGGAAAATTGAAGAAGCCCGTGCCACCAAAATAGGTCTTTCGAATAAATTCCCCTTTTGAATGTGGACTTCTGCTAGAATGTCTGCTCCACGTGAACTTTCTCAAAGTAAATTGTGCATCGCTTGAAAATTCGGGACAAATTCAAATTTGTCAAACCCAATGAAATCAATTCGGAAACCATATCTAAAGTTGCAAGAAGTTAAGGGGCTGTTTTACATTTTTTGAAATTGACTGAAATTGTAGGGGGCTAAAGGGTAATTCTCACAAGAGGGGAGGGTTTGTAAATAGGCTATAGGTTCAAGGGGTGGGCTGTAATTATTTTGTTTTATACGAATCTAATTACCGAAGGTTGCAAAACCCTTGAGTTCAGGCAGGAGGCCTTCGGAAGAGGCCGTGTAAGTTGATGACGAGGTCGATGGAACTCCGGTCACTCGAAAGGGAAGGGGACAAATGGATGGAGGTGGGGGTCTTTAGGATTAGGTTTTTTTACAGATTTGGGCTGCTCAGGCGGGTTGGGACCAGTTTTGTCCATGGCAGACATGGCAGCGTTGCTAGACATCAGAGAGGGTCGACTAACACCAGCTAGGAGTAGGGTGGATGGGGTCCCGAACCTCACTGCAGGTTTGGTGGATTTTGTGGGGTTCACAGCATGTTGTGAGGGCTTGGTGCGAATAGAAAGTTTTCCGGTGAATGAAGAGGCTGGCCGTAGATCCGACGACAGCCATCGGCTAAAGACGACACAAATGGGTAGCAACTAGGGTTTTCACTTGGGATTGTTAATGAATTAAGATTTGTCGCAAGGTTGACACGACGGTGTCACCGGTAATTATAGTTTCTTTCATGTGATGTAAAAAGAGAACCCTGAATTCATGGAAATATAGTTTTTTTCATGTAGAAGGGAACTCATAAACCCTAACAACGAGGGTATTAATCCAGACCCCTAGTGTGGCCTTAATAGCTCACTTGAGCAACTTGATATTTGACCACATGATTATACTCATACATGGGGGCTGACCCAGGCTGTAGTCCAGGTAAAAAAAATTCCTTTGTTAGTATAATCTTAAACCCGGGTTAAAAACAAATAAAAATTGTCTTAGCCCAGCCCATTGTATCCAACCCACAAAAATTACGCCTAAACCCCATAAAACATAATCTTTCTCTACTCCCTCTCTCTTAATCTAAAACCCAAATGACAGAATCTAATTTCAAATTCTATCTCTCTCGTTTCCTGTTGGAGCAGCAGCAAAGCAAGCCTCACCCTCCCCTCTTCTCTCTCCCCTGTGACCTAATAAAATTAGTTGGTTGATTTGAAGATATAAAAGGTGTATTGATTTAATCAACTTCAAACGTTTTTTTCCCATTAAGGTACATATCATTACATTCCAATCTTTTTTGTGATTGCTATAATCTTAGATTTTATAAATAAATAAATAAATACTTTTTTGTTTATTTAATTTATTGTATTTTTTAATTTTATGAATGAGTTGTTTACTTATACAAATGATTGCGACCTATTTTTCTGTAAACAACGCGATGTGATATTAATTCAAGTCAAAAGGTATCAAATCAGATTATAACTTACTGATTTTGCTTTTGTACTGTTATGGTTTAAACTTGGGTATTCTCAGTTTTGTGGTGCAATTTCTGAGTTGATAGTCTGGTATTTTTCACTTTCAGTTTATTATTAGATTGATGATTATTTATGTATATATGTTATTGTTAATTGTTAAATATTTGTCATGAGCCCAAGGTGAAGAAGCAGTCATTAGTGAATGAAACAAAAATCATGGGTATTTGAGTTTTTTATATTGTTACTTTCTTCATTTTTATTTTTAATTATAATTGATGAGTCAATCATTGGCTCCTCCGTTAGATGAGAGAAAGAGTAGGAGAATCTATTATTAGTTATTGTATGCCTTCTTTTACAGTAATGAAAAAGTTAGGAAAGTTTGGAGGATCTGTTTTCCGTGGGAGATAGAGAGGTTGTGTTTTTTTCTTTAGCTAATCAATTGCATTGCTAATCTCTTAGTGAATTGAGCTTTTGTATTGCTAATCAGTACAAGGTATCAGAGCATTCGATCTCAATCTTGCGCATAGAGACCATCCGTGACAGAAGAAATAAGGTGGAAGGTTGTTGATGAGCTCACAAAGAAACATGAGTCTAGTGATAGGAAGGAACACTGATGTAGTTGAACATTGCGAAAAAATGGATGATCGAACCAAGACAAAAGCCAAGGCTTGTGCTGAGTTTGAGGCACAAATGGAATCCTGCTTTGACCAGCTTATTAAGATCATCCATGATTGATATGAAGGCCAAAGAGAAAGAAGTTCAAGGAGAGAATAGTTCAATTCAGATCCAAACTCCAGATGCGACCTCTGGAAGAAGAGATTGCAAGCTGGACTCGTAAATCATAGTACAAAGCTTACCGGGAGAATTCATCCACGGGTGTCCCTACAAACTTCCTAAAATTGATTTCCCGTGATTTGATAGGGAAATCCCTATAGCGTAAATTCGGAATTGCAATAAATACTTCCAAATTCATATGTAACTGAGAATGTAGCTGTAACTTCAATATATATTGAAGGCCAAGCGGATGTGTGGTATCAGGACTATCAAGGGCGGAGGGAAGTGATTTCTTGATATAATTTTCTACAGGATGTCAGCATAATTCCAAGAAGTAGGCCATGAGAACATAGTTGGAGAATGCAATAAGTTGCAACAAATTGAATCAGTGGTCGAGTATCTAGCCCAATTTGAAGAGCTAAAATCCTTGCTGATGGCCAAACATAAAGGCCTCTCTGAGGAGTATTTTGTTCTTAGCTTTCTCAGTGGGTTGCAGAATAAAATGCGGGCTGTAGTTCAGATGTTTAACCCTACCACCATGACCCAGGTACTTAGCAAAAATGCAAGAATCAGCCCTTAGTTAAATCTGCACCAAATTAGTTTATCATAATTACAATGCCTCTAAACCAAATCCACCCCTGTTTTTCCCTCTGCGATAACCAAAAATTACAGCTCTACTCTGTTTGCCACTTCCAAAATCAGCACCACTAACCCACCTAAACCCCAAGCCAACAACCTTGCTAAAACTAACCTCACCCCAACTAGGTAAGTACTAGCCTACCACCTGTGAGCAGATTGTCTTATGCCAGGAGAGAGAAGGGCTTATGTTATAACTGTGATGAGCAGTTCAAACCTGGGGATAAATGTGCCTCGCAACAACTATACATGCTCCTACTTGATGAAGAGGAAGTCAATAACTAAGGGGAAAAGGTGATGCGTGAAGATGAGGCTATCGAAAAGGGAGAGGAAAATGGTATGGAGATCTCCATTAATGCAATCAGTGGAACCTCTTTCCAAAGCACCATCATGATCCATGGGAACATCAAAAGGAGGCCTATCACTACTCTCATTGACAGTCAAAGTACCCACAGTTTTCTGGACACTGAGGCTGCTCTCCATAGTGGGTATTTAATGGAGGCTGCTACTCTATTGTTTGTTACTGTGGCAGATGGTAACAAATTGGTTAGTGGATCCAAATGCCGCAAGCCCAAATGGACTATGCAAGGGCACCTCTTTGGAGCTAATATCATAACATTAACTTTAAGGGGCTGTGATATGGTCCTCGGAGTTGATTTATTGAAGGGATATAATCGATGCTTTTTGATTTTGAGAAATTAAGCATCACTTTTAATCTGAAGGGCCAACAAGTGGTGTTACAAAGGTGAATTAACGGTAGCTCTGTCAAAATAATGAGTGAAAATGCCTTCACAAAGTTGCCCCCTCCACCAAGTCGGCCGGTGGTTATCAACGAGACCGATCAGAGGCTGCGCTCAAGGGCTGCTCCTCTCCCTGTGAATCGGAACCATCCATGGGAGCCTGCCTTCTTTAAGGGGAAGGAGACTGCAATGGCCACTGATTCAGCCGACAGGGACTTGCAGGTGGCCTTCTCTGTTTCCCAGACCAAGATGCTGCCGTCTGACATGACGGAGCTGAGGAGCTTCACTCTGGAGAGGCTTCACAAGGAGGGTCTTCATCAGAGCGTGCTGGTAACTTCATCCAAAAAAAAATTTCATGTATTTTTTTGTTTTTACAAATTTTTCTAACACATCTCCCTTTGATGGTGCAGAGCATGCAGGTTCAGCACGAGCTCGCTAGCCAAGCTGCTTCTTACTGGAAGTCGCTTGAGGGCACTGAGAAGGAGAACAACACCCTCAAGAGTCAAATGAATACTCAAGCCCAGGAAGTGGACGACCTGAACAAGAAGCTGAAGGAATAAGTCGACGCCCACATCAAGATGGTGGAGGAGGCTGAATGGATCCAAAATGAGTTTAGCCGAGTCGACAGTCAGCTGACCAAGCTCATGGTATTCCAGAACCTCATTCTCTCTAAACTGAGGGCCCAAAGGGAGAAGACCAGAGAGGCCGACTTGGACAAGGCCTTCGAGGCTTCGACAATGGGTATGATGTAGCCATCCAAGAAATAGCTGCCCAACTGAACTATCATGAATCCGTTGCCTTTAACAAAGGCTGGGTAGCAAGGCTCCAAGAGGGATAACATTGATGAGGGTGACCCTGCTTATGCCGAGCACCCTCCTCTGGCTAGCCCCTTAGCTGTCCTCCCTGGAGAGTCACTGGCCTCCTCCTCCACAGACCTGCCAGCTTCAACCGACCCCCAGCTCCAATCGATCTCTCTTCCGAGGCGACAAGGATTAGGATTTTTGTTCTTTTCTTTCTGGTGGTCTTTTTGTTTATCATTAATGAAAAGTACTTTCTTATTTCTGGTGTTTGTATATTGCTTTCTTTGTTAAAAACAAAGTATTCTTAGTTAATTGGTTCCAATCACCCTAAATAAAGCGATTAATGAGGAATTTACTAATTCGGGAAATTGGTCAATGCCGGTCTTGACAATCAATTAAATTACCCTTGAGCAATACTAGTTGGACAAAGCCATATCAGGTGACTGACTAGATTAAACTTCTAGGCAACTATTAACTAATGACATAGTTGGCCAATGTTAATTCCAGTGCATCTTTAATTGTCCTTGAGTAATTTTTATCTGGCAAGATAATTTATTATTTTTCTAAGTGTTTGACCTTGTTTCAACCAATTTAAAATTTTGACCCGAGCCATTTCAAATAATTGGTCAAGCTTAACCCCTTCACAGTTTCTCATCCATCAATAAGTGATCGGTTAAGAAGTGAGTTTTTCTTTAGGTCAATCACTCTTAGATATATTATTAACGGGGTCTACTCAAAGATGGTTCCACATATACAAGTGGATATTATTCATAAGAATGTATTTTGACCGACCTTTCCCAGATCGTACCACTTATATAAGTGGGTTTTTTTATTGAAGCACGTTATATAAGATAGCCTCTTCTAGGCCGATGTAATTTAGATCATACCATTCACAAGAATGGGTTTTGACCGACCTTTGCTCGATCGTACCACTCATACTAATGGGTTTTTTACCTCTTCTAGGCCGATCTAATTTAGATCATACCATTCACAAGAATTGGTTTTGATCGATCTTTCCCAGATCGTACCACTCATACTAGTGGGTTTTTTGCCTTTGCTAGGCTGATCGGATTTTGATCATACCATTCATAAGAATGGATTTTAACCGACCTTTCCCAAATCAAACCACTCAAACTAGTGGGTTTTTTGCCTCTGCTAAGTCGATCAGATTTCGATCATACCATTCACAAGAATGGGTTTTGACCGACCTTTCCCAGATCGTACCACTTATACAAGTGGATTTTTTGCCTCTTCTACCTCGGCTGATCTAATTTGGATCATACCATTCACAAAAATGGGTTTTGACCGACCTTTCCCAGATTGTACCACTTGTATTAGTGATTTTTTACCTCTTCTAGGACGATCAGATTTTGATCATACCATTCACAAGAATGGGTTTTGACCGATCTTTCCCAGATAGTACCACTTATATAAGTGGGCTTTTTGCCTCTTCTAGGCCCAATCTAATTTAGATCATACCATTCACAAGTATGGATTTTGGCCGACCTTTCCCAGATCGTACCACTCATACTAGTGGGTTTTTTGCTTCTTTTAAGCCAATCAGATTTAGATCATACCATTCACAAGAATGAGTTTTGACCGACCTTTCCAAGATCGTACCATTCACAAGAATGAGTTTTGACCGACCTTTCCAAGATCGTACCATTCATACTAGTAGGTTCTTTTATTGAAACACATTATATAAGATATTTTAAACAATTCAAGACGATCAAATGCTAGTCATTTTATTGTGCATAAATTAAAAAAAAAAAGTTCAACTAACTGTTCTTCTTAATAATAAAATTTTCTAAGATTCATGACATTCCATGACCTTGGGACTACCCTCCCATCAAATTCTTCTAAGTGATATGAGCCCCCACCCCCTTTTTAAGTTATACGGTAGAATCCCTAGTTCGGCGCCAGCTTTCCATCTGATGGTTTCTTCGCGACAGGTAGCAACTTTCGGAGAACCAAGTCGCCGACCTAAAATTTTCTGACTTTACTTTTTTGTCGTGTTGCTTTGTCAATTCTTGCTGGTAGGCGGCTAAATGTATAAGGGTTTGCTCCATCCTTTCTTCGGTCAGATCCAGCTTGTGGGCTATTCGTTCGTCGTTTTGGCCATCTTTAAATATTTCTAATCTGAGCGCTGGTAGGCCAATCTCCAGGGGAATTACTGCTTCCTTTCCATAGGCAAGGGAATAAGGGGTTTCCTTTGTTGCATGGTTCAAAGTCTCGGTATCGGCCCCCGTATCGGCCACTCGATTTTCAACTCGGTCGCGGTATCGGGCGATACGCAAAGATACACTATTTAGAGAGCGCAAAAAATTCCGAAAAAAATCTAGAAAATTTTAAAAAAATACGATTAACAATGTGGAGCAATCAGATAAGTTTAAAACCATCCTTTAATATGCATAACATTGTACAATTGATTATATTGACGTGCTGCGAACTTGCCAGATTCAATATTCTATAATAAATCAATGTTTTTTTTCACGGAGGATACAATATTATGTTTTTACAAAGAAAAACAAATGTTACTTTTTTTGTAAGAGGATAATTTTTTTTTTACGAAGAGGATACAACTATTATATTCTTAGTATTATTTTTAGTAAGAGGATACAAATGTGTTTTTTAAGTATATTATATTTTTCTAAAAATGATAGAAATGTTTCTTTTTTAGTATTGTTATTTTTTTACAAAGAGGACACAAATAGTGATTTTGACAAAACACTACATTTTTTACAAAAAGGATGCGAATGTTATTTTCTTACAAAAAATGATGCAAATGTTATTTTTTTCATAAAAGGAATGTAAATGTTATTTTTTTGTTGTTGGGTTGCAAATGTTTTGTTTTTAAATTGATGGAAATGTTATTTTTTTACAAAGAGGACGCAAATCTTTCTTTTTTACTTGTGTTGCAAATGTTATTTTTACATAAAGGATGCAAATATTATTTTTACAAATGTTTAGAGGATACAAATATTATTTTTACAATAATAACAGTTGTATATTTGTTTGTAAAAGAATAACATTTATGTTTTTATATAAATAATAACATATTAAAATATAACATTGGGAACATTATTATAAAAAATAATAACAAATAACATTTGGATCATTTGCATTCTTTAAAAAAATAAAAATTGGCACATATACAATGCACTAAATTAAACCCACACGATGACCAAATAACCCACACACAGCACGCTAAATTAAAAAAACAATTAGCATTTCGTAACCCCCCAAAAAAACCACGCTTACCAACACAACACTGGAGAGAGAGAGATTGATTGATTGATTGATTCTTAGTAACTAATACCATCTCGGCCGATATATCATCGATATGGGTTGATACTATTGTGATATCGCCGATATGGGCCGATTCCATCGCGATATCGCCAATTTCATCACGATATTGCCGATATGGGCCGATTCCATCGCGATATCGCCAATTTCATCACGATATTGCCGATTCCACTGCGATATCGTAGATATGGGCCGATTATACCGCCATATCACCGATACTACCGAGAAATTACCGATATAGGGTCTATTCACATCAATAATTGAAAACTCAACTCGTAACTCGAAATCGGATCGGTGGGCACCGATACCTAGTCAACTCGGCCGTATCGTCACGGTATCGGCCTTGACTTTGAACCATGCTTCGTTGGCTTCCTTGGAGTCGTCTTGTATGCCCATAGAACGCATGGTAGTTCGTCTACCCATTGTCCTTTTGCATTTTCCAATCATCGTTTAATGCCTGATAGGAGAGTTTTATTGGTGATCATCGCCTGCCCGTTGTATTGGGGGAAGCTACTGACGCGTAATGAATCTTGACTCTGTATTCGGAGCAAAAATTCCTGAATTGATCATTGTCAAACTGGGTCCCATTGTCAGTTACCAATGTCCTTAACATGCCGAACCTTGTGATGATGTTTCTCTAAACAAATCTCCCGGCATTTCTGGCTCTCTGATATGGGTGAGATGTTCGACCTCAACACAATTGGTGAAATAGTCGGTCGTTGTTATCCAGTATCTCCGATTTTTAGGTGCAACTGGAAGTGGCCCTATGATGTCCATGCCCCATTGTGCGAAAGGCCATGGGCTTGTGAGAGAATTGAGGTATTTGGCAGACTGTTTGATCATTGGTGAGAACATTTGGCACTTTGGGCATTTTCTGGTGAACTGTGCTAAATCCTTGTGCGCCACCATTACCCTTGAGAGATGGCTCTATAAGAAAGCGATCTCCAACTTGTGAGCGCTCCGTAGCTTCCTTAATGCATTTCCTTTAAAATCCCTTCAACTTGATCTGGGTGGACGCACTTCAATATTGAGCCTATGAACGACCTCCGGTAAAGCTTTCCGTCTGAGCTAAGGCAGAATCTGGCCACTCTAACTTTCAGCTTATGTGCTTATTTGTCGTCCAGTTCACCGATTTTCAGAAAAGAAATTATAGAGTTCATTCATGATGGGGACAGTTGCGCTTGGAGGATGTTGAGCTCGCTCGCTACTTCTTCAATGCTCGATCGGTCCATATATTCCACTTCAATTGTCCTCTTTAGGTCGGCTTCAATGGCAGAAGCCAAAGTTGCTAATGCACTCGCATGGTTGTTTTTATTCCTGAGGAGCTGCTATTTAAACTGCTGAAGTAATCCTCCGACTTTGTTTCTGTAAACTAGCATCCTGGGATCTCTTGCCTCATATTCTCCATTGAGTTTATTTGCGATTAGCTTAGAATCACAAAACACAGTGATGTGCTGAGATCCCATATTGATCGTCCTTCGTAGACTATGCACCATGGCTTCGTATTCAGCTTCATTATTTGACCCTTTGAACCCCAATCCGATGGCTTGCTAGATTAGGCTGCCTTGTGGGGTTAGGAAAGCTATCCTAACTCCGGTGCCTTTTTCGTTTGATGAGTCATCTACAAAGAATTGTCACCGTTGATCGTTCCCGGTGACTTGTAATGCTTTAAAGATGAGGAGCGGATGCTCCGCCCTTGGAGATGCTGAGAATTCTGCTACGAAGTTCGCCAGAACCTGGCCTTTGATCGTTGTTCAAGGCTCATACCTAATGTCGAATTGGGTCAGTTCGAAAGACCATTTAGTCATTATATTTGAAAGATCGACCTTTCTGAAGTCATATTTTAAAGGATAGGTTATCAGGACGACTATAGTGTGTGCATCAAAATAATGCCTCAGAGTGTGGCTCACGTAGTAGACTGATCTGACGTAAATCACGATCTTTGCTCTCCGTCGTGCAAACAAATTGATGTTGGACTGGTTGCATGATTTAAGACGGTCAAATAGAGGTACAGGTCTTCCCCATTGTTACGAGTTGACAGCAGGGGAGGAGACCCCAGGTACTGTCGAATTCCTTCTAGGGCTTGATCACATTATTTTGTCCAAACTGTAGGGTTTGTCTTTTCAAGGCTTGAAAAAGGGGTGGCACTTGTTGGAAGATCTTGAAATGAACCGATCGAGGGCCGCCATCATTCCAGTGATAACGTGAATATTGATAACCTGAAATGGTCGGCCTTTTGACGTCTTGGAGAGCTTTAATTTGATCTAAATTTGCCTCAATGCCTCTCTGAGCAACCAGGTACCCCAAAAACTTGTCGAAACTTACACCGAACACACATTTGGAGGTGTTAAGCTTCATCTTATATTCTCTGAGGATGTGGAAGGTCTTCACGAGGTCTTTTAGATGAATGGCTGAATACCCGGTTTTGACGAGCATATCATCTACATAAATCTCCGTTATAGAGCCGATCAACTTTTTTGACATCTTGGTTACCGGTCTCTGATATGTTGCCCCCGCATTCTTCAGACTAAAGAGGGGCATTACCCTATAATAATAAAGCCCTAAGGTCATGATAAACGATGTCCTTTCCTAATCTGGACCGAACATAGGTATCTGATGATAGATAGCCAGAGTATGCATCAATGAAGCTCATTCATTGGTGCCTCGTCGTTGAATCCACCAACTGATCGATTTGGGGCATAGGAAAGCTATCCTTTAGACAGTGCTTGTTGAGATCGGTGAAATCCATGTAAACCCTCCACTTATTACTTTTCCTCTTGACAACAATGACTTTGGAGATCCATTCTGGAAATTGGACTACCCGGATGGATCCAACTTGGATCAGGCTGTCAACTTCAGCCTTTAATGCTTTTACCTTTTTTAGTGCCGACTTCCTGGGTTTCTGCTTGATCGACTTGGTACTTGGTTCGACATGCAATCGGTGGCAGGCAACCTCTGGATCTATCCTAGGAAGATCGTAAGGTTGCCAAGCAAAGACGTCTCCGTTTCCGTTGAGGAAATGGACAAGTTGTTAGGCGTCATCTTTGGGCAACTCTAATCTAATGAGGAAGATCTTCTCTGATTGTGAGTCATCTAAAAGAACTGAAACCAATTCCTCCGGCACGCGTTTGCCAGGGGCCAACCTAGATTCTTTGACCCCTGGCCGAACTCCCTTTCGCTACTACTTGGGTTGGTCGTCTTCAGAGTTGTCTTCGCTCTGATAATTCTTGGACTACGATTACCTTATCTTGATTGCCGAGACGAAACAGCTTCTCGTAGCTACATGATCTCCCCTGATTTCTATCACCCCTTGGTCCGTTATAAATTTGAGTTTCTGATGAAGCGATGAGGGAACGGCCATCATGTCATGCAACCATCCTCTACCTCGAATGGCGTTGTATGGTGACTCCACCACTTTATTGCCTGGAACTCCACCACTTTATTGCCTGGAACTCCACCACTTTATTGCCTGGACTGAGCTTGACTGGTAGCTTATTTTTCCCAGTACGTCCCCATTGAAGCCGATTAAGGAGTTTACATTAGTATCCAAATCCTTGACGCAGTAGCCAAGCTTGTGAATCACCGTCAGGTACATGATCTCAAAAGAGTTTCCTTGATCGATCAATACTCTTCTTACGTCAAAGTTTGCAATTCAGAGAGTAAGCACCAGAGCATCTTTGTGGGGCAAGTTGACACCGACCAGATCGTAGTCGGTGAACATGATTGCTTGGTCAGTATCAAGTTCTTTTCTTGCCCTCTTGACTAGGACTGGCTTGGTCGGGTCCACCTGGAATGCTTGTTGAGCGCTGGTTGCCACTCTTACCTTCTCCCTTATTTTCTTACCAGTGTGCTGGGTTGGGTCGGTATAGCCGTGGATAACGGCAACCAGACCTATCGGTGGGAGATCGTCATCCGCTTTCTAGACTGCATTGATCTTGGTTACTGCCTTTGGTTTCGATATCTTGATGTACTACTTGAGATGCCCCGCTTAGACAAGTTCCTCTAGGTGCTTCTTATACATCTTGCACTCTTCCGTGAGCTGCCTGTGGTCCTGATGTTAGCTGCATCTAAGACTGGCCTACCTGAAATTTGAATCGCCGACCATCTTGGGAGGCCTTTTGAAGAAAGGCTTGTATTTGATTTGGTGAAAGAGCCTGAAGATAGGCTCTTTGAAGAGTGTTTCCACGGCTAACTGTTTCCACGGCCTTGTAGTTAGCCTGGGGCTTGGGACAATTTTTTGAGGTTTCCATCCCGGTTGCCCTAGCGGCAGATGATGACTGGTTCCCCCTTTAGGGGCTTTCTTTGGCTCACTCTTCTTTTGGTCGGTTGGGGGGCCTGCACTGGAGAGCTCATCCTCTACCTTGGCGTATTTATCAATACGGGGCATGAGATCGTCCATTGAGGACACTGGATTTTTGGTCAAAGACTGGTAGAGATCGTCTTACCGTTCCAGACCGATCTTGAAAGAGGCAATTGTCAACTGCTCGTTGCAGTTGTCGATTTCGTTATATAACTCCCAGTACCTCTTATAGCATACTTCCTGAGAGTTTTTTTCTTCTTTTTAAGGGAGATTAGTGAATCTACCTCCTTGACCACCCTGCTGCTTGTGATAAACCGAGTTGTGAACTGTTCGGTGAGTTCCCTAAAGGTGGAGATTAATCTAGGGGAGAGTTTTTCAAACCACTTTAGACCGATCTCATCTAAAGTTGATGAAAATACCATGCACCTCAAAGCGTCGTGATGGCTTCAAAAAGACATGGTCTGCCAGTAGTGCCTGATATGGTGAGCTAGGTTTGTCTTCCCTTCATACGTTGTGACTTTCCGCATAAAGAACTTCGAAGGTTCAAAAGATTTTATTTGCTCAGTGAACAATGAGGCTGCGCCATGCCCCAGTGCTTTCCTGGCCAGATCCTTAGGAGTCCTAGCAAGGTTTAGGTTCGTCCTTCCCCAGCTCCCTGTGGATGAGTCCCCTTAATTCGTCCGTTTTCATCTGATTTGACTGTTGTTCAGAGCAAGCTGGCCTGCTACTCTAGGCTGACTCTGACGGGCGTGATTGGTGATGGCTATGGTTGATGGAGTTCCTTCCACACGATTGATCACATTGATAATGATGGATCATACGAGGGCTCCTCGAATGAGAAGCCCTGATGGGATGATACCTGGTGGAGCGAGGTCCCCTCTTGCGGTGCTGCCGAGCACGTAAATCCGAGGTATTGCCCTTTGATTGTAAAGATGGCTAGCGAGGCTCTCGCCTGTGATGAGACCGAATTCGTGAGTCTGAGGTGTTACCCTCTGACTGTTGGGTGAGCTATTGCCTCAGACAGACGATCTACTGATCACGGCTATTTAGTTTTCCCTCATAAATACTGGCCAAACGGGAGACAGCTTTCCCTTCAACTCGGTTGATCAGCAGCGTTCGCACAAGAGTTTGTTCCCTCCTGACGATGCGAATTTCGGACCGCACTGACTCCTTGCTTGGTTGGGTGGGGTGAGATTGTTTTGCACTTGTGATGAAGTTTTGCGCTTTTCCCGACTTTGGAAGTGGTGAGAGCTTCGTTCCCCACAAATGGTGTCAAATTGTAGGAGATCTTTCCCACAATATTTAAAGAAATATCAGGAATGTCCCAAAGAATGATATGAATGCGGGGAATGATATGAATGCAGAAAGAAAGAAAAAAAGAGAGAACTAATTACGTGGTTTAGCCGTGAGATTGACCTACGTCCACGGGGGTAAAGGGGAGTGTTTTTATTAAAGAAGGGGAATGATAATAACCGGAGTGCTAGTGTTGCTAGCTGAAAGTCCGAGCTATTGCGTGTTGATTACAATTAGCCCCTAATGTTAACGGGATTGATCCTATATATTAACCTAGTGTCCTACATCCGTAAATTACTTCATTTTTATCTTTATCTTTATTGATCTTGTTATGTTTGCTCTTATCCAAACTATCATGGGCAGATTACTTCATATCCCTTCTCTTGGTTATTCGCCACGTGTTTGATCACTGGAACCATAAACTTATCATAGTGCAAGAGGCATTTAATTTGTATTTATTCAATCCAAGACAGTTCATAGGAACAGTGTTGTTGTTGTTGACCAAGAACCCGCCAAGATGTTAGATGGAAGGATGGTGATGAAAAACAATATTTGAGTAATCATTATTAAACAAACTCAAAAATAACCCTAAATAAAAACCTTATCCCTCCCCAGCTTAAATACATTCCCTCAGTTAGTAGTACCCTAAGCCTAACTACACTCATATATTCAACTAACCAGATTATTTTTTACCATCCAAAGAAAAAGAACATACAAGATTGAAAAAAGGTCAAGAACTGACCGCGAAGAGCGCCTGTGCAACGGTGGCCTGAACGAGCTGTTGAAGCAACACACCTCTGATGACCGATGATAAAGGGACCAAATTCTTCTCATTTTCTTCCTTGCTAGTGTGCAGTCTGTAATTGTGTAGGGGCGGCAACACCTGATAAAATCCGGCGTACAACCAGTACACGATAATTGGCCCAAATGTGCCCATCGTTTCATCACTCACGTACCCTTCCCAAAACACCTTCATTTTTTCACTCACAATTTAGATCTACCACGTATGTGGTGAGATTCGCTGGAAACCATTCATTATAGTTTTTATTTTCCTTTTTTTCTTTTCCGTTGTCACTGTGTTCGGTTTCATATATTAAAGGAGGGAAAAGACTACACATGGATGAAAACAAACATTGCATTTGCTTTTACATGTTTTATATTTATTTATTTTTGTCACAAATAAAGTATTTGTTATTTATTTTGTGTATTTAACTACTCTTATTTGTCACGAATAATTTTGAATGAGCAGCCAAATATACATGCAAATTTTATCATTGAAAAAAATCTATTTTTTCCCATTAATTTTTTTTTATATGTTAAAAACTGTTTTTTTCTCTAAAAAAAAACTCTTTTTTCGTTATCAACAATTTTTTTGTTAAAAACTGTTTTGTTTTATTAAAAACTGTTTTTTTTTATTAAAAACTGTTTTTTTTTGTTATAAACTTTTTTAATTTTGTCGTAAACTATTTTTTTTTGTAATAAACTATTTTTATTTTGTTAAAAACTAGTTTTTTGTCAAAACTATTTTTTTCGCTATAAAAAAATTTTGGTTAAAAATTGTTTATTTTTGTAGATCAAACAGCTCTATCGAACATTTAAAGTCAACATTTGCCACCTCAAAAATAAATGCTATCAAACAGCCCCACTTGAAAAATTATAGGATTTGGCATGACAAATTTTTTCATGGCACAATTTCTCACCCAGGTCATTTGTCTACTTTTGTATCGGGTGGTGTTAAAGGTACTTCCAAAAGTTATATCAGGCACCACCTACTAAAAATACTACATAAGTCAACAAAAGTTATACCTTTCATCACAAAATCAAGCACCCACAAGTCAAAGGTATTTAAACTTTGTTTTTACCAAATTCATTTTTTCTCATCTCTTTCTCTCTATATACTTTTTTTTTCTCTCTCAAACTTAAAAGACCATAACCCTAACTATACCACCACCACACCTCACCTCGTTATTGCCCCTCCCCCGCTTCCCTCTTCATGTTTCCTCCCCACCCCATTGTCGCCACTCCACAAAACCTTGCCTTTATAGCCCCTCATGCCATTTCGACCAAATTTATTTTCTCTATTGTCCATTTTTTCGGATCTACATTTGCATACAAACAA
The DNA here is from genome assembly GCA_949130495.1 of Sambucus nigra. Classification (NCBI taxonomy): domain Eukaryota; kingdom Viridiplantae; phylum Streptophyta; class Magnoliopsida; order Dipsacales; family Adoxaceae; genus Sambucus; species Sambucus nigra. The sequence goes on along the minus strand of OX422211.1, from coordinate 264,290,539 downwards.
ACCTTAAATGTTTATGATGTTAATGCCAATAAGTAAAAAACGATCAAGAAACAAGAAGTATATGTATGTTTCACCCATTAAAACAATGTCAAGATGCTTTCAAAAAAACTCGTAATTGTACGATCGGCACCTAAGTACCGAAAACGATGATATATTTCGACACTTAGGTGCCGAAATTTATCTCTGCATTCGGTATTAGGATACCAAAGCAACTCAACGTCATTTTTTTAAATGTGGTGTCGGAGAGTGTTTCAGTACTGTGGTGCTGAAATTCGTTAATACTTTCGGTATTAGGCTACCGAACCAAAGTTTTGAAACTAGTCATCTCCATTTGGCATCTAAGTGTCGGAAACGATAATATATTTTGGCACTTAGGTGCTGAAATTTATCTCTACATTCGGGATTAGGATATCGAAGCAACTGAATATCATTTTTTATATGTAGTGCCATTGATTACTTTTTTTCATTCTTGTGGTGCCGGAGAGTGTTTCGGTATTGTGCTGTCGAAAAGCATCATTGTTCTCAGCACTGTAACATCGAAACACCTAGGAAGGGTCTTTTTTACGTTTGTTTCGACCATTTAATATTTTGAAGGTTATATAGAGGTTACGAACATGGTTTTATACCTCTAGGAATCCATCTTTTTTCTATTTCTTTAAGTTTGAAACACCGGGTGTTGTATGTCAAAATTACACTCCCACATGGACCAATGATGAATGTACACCTATCATCCAACCTGGTCGACTAGCCTGCTTGATTGGTTTTAGAGACACTTAGTCGACTGGAATGCCGACCAACTCCAGAGGCCAACCAACATGAATATCAAAAGTTACTCGAATGGGATGTCAACCAGTACTGAATTCCAAGAGTTTCCTTTATTGTACACAGATGTAAACGCCTGGCAATATAAAGGTGCTCCATCTCTAGGGTTTGTAACTACTATAAATACAGAACACTCCCTTAGCTCAAGAGATAACTCGAATCACTCATATGCTCACCCTACTGAGTTATTGTAAACCCTACTGAATAATAACAACAATGGACGTACGTTATTTTATAGATGAATCACTCTAAGAATCTTGTCTATTGTGTGTGTGATTTGAGTTACTTCTCTTATTTTTATCTGTGCTAATAAACTTGGAGTTAATCCATTTTTAGACATCAACAGATTGGCGCCGTCTGTGGAAACGTTTATCTGTCATCAAGCTCTACCATTTGTTTCGTTTCATTATCTCTAAAGAAATGAATGATCCTGAAAATAGCGCTTGAAATGAAGGCAATAACATCATTCCATTTGCTCAACCCAGTGCGGCAGACTTATAGGGTATTTTTCTCAACCTTGTCAAAAGTTAAGAAGCTATACATGAGTCTGTTAAGCAATTTGCTCACACCATGCAAGTTAAGTCCTCTAATTCAAAAAGGGATATGCCTCCACCACCACCACTAATTAGACATGAAAGAAGTTATCATTCTCGTTCTTCTCACGATGAGTCATATCGTCCTGGCATAACTTCTTCATTCTGGTCAACGGAGTACTATGATTGTGGATCTTTTATTAAAGAAAGACCAAATGTCTTGAAGAGGCTAAGATGGGAGTATGCTTTTTACCGTCTAAGCCCTTGAATAACCAGAGGACATCATAGGGAGCAGGATTGTCCTCACGAATACAGGAAAGGCTCCACAAGATGATGGGCTTTGTGCGTGCCAAGTAGACCTCTCAGGAGGAGAGTTCGACAGGCACAACAAAGTTGTTAAATCTACCTAGACCAAGTCTAAACCAATGGAGCATTCTTGGAAGGGATCCATGCAAAGGTTGGAAGATCGAATAGGGTAAATGGCCAAAACAAAGAATCCATTACAAAGGAGTTTCATGAAAGGATTAACTTTCATCCAGGCAATTGTGGAAAATACCACACCTTACAAGTTCAAACCATCAGTGGTTACCCCCAAATATGATAGGAAAACTGATTCAGTTTTGCACATTGAGAAATATCAAGTTGCTACCGACATTTGCTCAGTGCCCGACGAGATGAGATGTAAAGCTTTCTCTAGTTCTATCACAGGGCCAGCCCAAATTTGGTATAATAATCTCCAAATAGGTGAAATCTTTAGTTTTCCTCAGTTAGCTGAGTTGTTTATTGATAACTTTTATTTTGGGGCTAAGTCGATCAAGAGTGTCACTCATCTCTTGACTGTGCGATAAAAGCGAGGTGAAAGCACTAGATAACATATTACTTATTTTAATAATGAAAAGATAGAGGTGGTAGACTGTGAGAAGAAAATAGCCATCGCAGCACTTATGAGTGGGTTGCTCGCTAAAGATCTCTATTGTGCTTTAGCAAAGAATCCACCCAAAATCATGACATAATTAATAGCTAAAGCAAGAAAAATTATGAATGACGAGGAAGCCATGGCAAGCAAGCAAGCTCCAGAAACCAAGGCGAAGGTCAGAAAAATAATTCTAATTATTTAAAAAAAAGGATCAGAAAGACAAGAAGTTGGATCGGATAAAGAAGTATAACGAATATACCCCCCTCAACAAAGGTGTTCATCATATCCTAAAGGAGGTCAAAGGAAACAGAGATTTGAATTAGCCTGAAAATTTGACCCCCCCCCCCACAACAAGTGGGATAAGTCCAAGTACTGCGATTTCCACAGGGATCATGTGCACAACAACAACAGTTGCATTGTACTAAAGAATGAGATTGAAAATCTTATTCGACATGGACAGTTGAGCAAGTTTGTTGATCGGAATGACAACAAAAATGATCGAAAGAGATCTGAATCCCCAGCCCGAGCAGGAGATGACAACAAAATATCGAGAAATTATGATTTTATAAAAGATCTAGACTTGTCGAAGAGGCCTAATGAGTCAGAGGTGGAGGTCGACATGATATCCTTTGGGTGACATTTCATTATAGGTGGTGACGCTGGAGGAGGAGATGCCATAGCAGAAAGGAAAGCTTATTTGAATGAAATTAAGGCCTGCCCAGCTGTCAGACATATTGATATAGTCGAATCCAGTGATAGTCAACCAAGGAAAGTTAACAGAGACAGGCTAGTGATCAGGTTTTTTAAAAATAATCTGAATGGGGTTCCGTACCCTCACGACGATTCGTTAGTTATCACATCCAGAGTTCATCATGGAAGAGCGCAAGGATCTTGGTTGATAATGGGAGATCAACTGATGTAATGTTCTACAATTATTTCGACGGCCAAGGGCTGAAGATCCACAAGCTAGAACTGTACTATAGACCTCCCATTAGATTTAGAAGAGAGAAATTATACCCATTAGGAACCATCAAGCTGGATGCCTTGGTCGGCGAGCGAGAGACAAAGAATTTGCTTATTTGTGTTAGATAAAAATGTCCCGTCAGCTTATAATATCATCCTATGAAGTGTGGGAATCAAGCATCTAGAGGTTGTGCCATCTACAATGCACCAATGCATGAAGTTTCCAATAAATTATGGAGTCGACGTAGTAAATGATAGCTAAAAAGATGGTAGGGAATGTTATTATACATCAGCCGACCAACAAGAGATGCAACTGAAGAGCACAACCACTTTCCACATTGACACTCTGGATCCTCGGGAAGAAGAAACACTAGTAAAGGTCAAGTTATGGAGAAACAAAAGTTATTGTGTTGGACGATAAAAAGCCAAAAAGAACCACCCAGATCAGTTTTGGGTTATCTCATTCTCTCAAAAAGGAATTAATCACGTTCCTTAGAGAAAGAAAAAATATTTTCACTTGGAGCCATGAAGATATGCTAGGAATTGACCCAAACTTCATATGACATGAGCTTAATATTTATCCAGGATCTAAGTAGATCAAGCAAATACAGAAAGTCTTCAGTCCCGAGAAGAATATAATAATCCAAAAGGAAGTGGAGAAATTACAGCAAACATAGTTCATTGAGGATGTCATGTACCCTAGTTGGCTGGCTAATGTAGTGATGGTCAAGAAGAAAAATAACAAGTGATATATGTGTGTTGATTTTACAAATCTCAATAAGGCATGTCCAAAAGATCATTTTTGTCTACTAAGGACTGATCAATTAGTTGATACTACAGTAGGCCATGAGTTATTCAATTTTATAGATGCTTTTTTTTCTTATAACTCGATTAAGATGAAGTCTGAAGATTGAAAAAGCACTTCTTTTATTACCATGAGAGGATTTTACTGTTACAATGCCATGCCCTTTGGGTTAAAGAACGCCGGAGCTACCTATTAGAGATTAGTGAATAAGGTTTTTGAGGATCAAATCGATAAAAACATGGAGGTATATGTAGATGACATGCTCACCAAAGGCAAATATGTTGCCGACCGCATTGCGGTCTTAGCTCAAACCTTTGATCAATTGGAAAAGCACCAAATGAAACTTAACCTAACCAAATGCATCTTCAGTACATTGTTAATTAAAGGGGAATATAAGTAAATCTTAACAAAATTAAAACCTTGATCGAAATACAGTCCCCGACCAACAAAAAAGAAGTTCAAAAGTTAACGGGAAGAGTAGCTGTATTAAACTGTTTTGTCTCCCGAGCAACTGATAAATGTCTCCCATTCTTCAAAGTTCTTAGAAAGACCTTTTAATGGAATGACGAATGTGAGAAGGCCTTCGTAGAGTTGAAAAAGTACTTAGGTTCTCCCTCACTCCTTTCTCGACTAGTTATGGGAGAAAAATTATATTTATACTTAGTTATTTCAGAGTCGACTGTAAGTTCAGCTTTGATCCGACCTGATGATGGAGTCTAAAGGCCAATCTATTACATTAACAAGGCATTTCGAGGAGCAGAAATCAGGTATCCACGCTTGGAGAAGTTAGACCTAGCTCTTATTGAAACCTCTAGGAGAATGAGGCCATATTTTTAAGCCCACACCATTGTTGTCTACACAGATTTTCCTCTGCGACAAATTCTGTACAAATCAAAAAAGTCTGGAAGGTTAATGTCTTGGGCAGTGGAATTGGGTATGGAATTGTTTACGAACCCAGAGTTGCAATAAATGGTCAAGCAGTGACAAACTTTATTACTGAATTTACTTATGCAAAGGAGCAACATAATCCACGTTTGCTTGCAACGCAAACTTCTACGGAAGAGAGCTTAGATCAAAAGAAAACAAAGATTATGGCCGATCAACCTGAGTCGTAGGTTGCTCAAGAAAAAATATAGTAGATCCAGAAGGTGTTCAAGTATGGAGTGTGACGCGACCACAAATGTGTCTAGTGTGCGTGATATGTAGGCTTAAGTGCAAGCCTGTCGCTCAAGTAATAATCTCGATAATTCGGGTATCGATCCTCAGGGAAGAAGGACGAACGAATTCGTGTCGACATTGAAATGGAGGAATCCTATCTTTGACTCTAAAAGAAACAAAAAGGTGATTTAAAAGGGAGATTTACTATAACTAACTGCATATTTAAATTAAGGACTGATTAAGCTATGCCTAAATGAAATGCAAAAGAGCTAATTAAACTAAGATAGATGGCAAACTATTAACAAAATTAACTGCAAATGAGAACGAGAGGTTGGGTTACAATCCCCCACACCCTAGTAATTCACCCAGTAGGATACTAGACTTCGGAATTAGAATTTATGAGGAACACGGTCTTTATTAATACTAAGAATTTCGTATATGAAGGATCGTAGCTCGCATCATACGAAATCAAAGGTAAGAACAAAGCAGTGTCGCATTAACTACGCGCACGTCACACTCTTAAGCATCCCGGTTAACTAGGGTAAACGAGATCAAAAGTCCTACGATGGTTGCGTTAGCTACGCAACACGATTCCTTTAAAATTCAATTCAAAAATCTATTTCCATTATGTTGAATCACATCGGGTGGGGTTCATGCACCCCATCCCTAAAAAATTTATCCAGACATAATTAGGTGAAGATAAACATTAATTCTATAATTAAAAGAAATCATGATTGGCAAGAAAAATTATAATTTAAGATAGCAACTAAAAATTAAGAATTAATTAATTAAGTAAAAAAAAAGAATAAATTAAATGAAATGAAATTACTTGCATTCACTGAATCTGAAATCCTCTAATCAATCTTCAAAACTAGGGTTTGCAACACAAGTGAGAGAGCTTTCTCTCTCTAAAAAAAACTAAACTAAAAAAAGTAAAAGTTTAAACTCTCTATCTAACAATAACTAGAGGTTAAATACATCATGAAAAATTCGGAGTTGTAGCTGAATCAAACTCTAAAATCGGAACAAGAAAATCAAGATTTATCTTCGGTGAATCGGTCCTTACGCCCAGGAGCGATCGGTCCTGTTCTAAATCCGAATCGGTCCGTACGCCCAGGAGTGGATCGGTCCGGGTCCAAATCCGGACTAGTCCTTTTTTTTCTGGAAATATGATCGGTCCGCTATGCCAATTTTTTTAGTGAGTGATAAAAATCTGGATCGGTCCTTTTTTCCTATAAATAGGATCGATCCGCTATGTGATTTTGGCCAGTGAGTTTCAAGGGTTCGGATCGGTCCCTTTTTGTTCTAAATAGGACCGGTCCTCCTTCATTTTTCATTTTCTCTTCAATTTTTCCTGATTTTCTCTTCATTATCTCTCATCTTTAGAACCTCGTAACTTATGCTCCGAAACTCAAAATTGGACGTTGTTTCTTCCTACGCGCTTGCGGACTCGAGGTCTTCGACTCATTTTGGGTTCTCGTCCAGATTCCTTATACAAATTATGCTTTTGACCTTTGAATTTTCTTCCTTGATTCATTCTTTTGCTTTGGCTTTTTCCTTTCTTCACTTAGCAATAAATACCTGTAAATATCATAAAAAAGGTAGGGATGACAATTTTCCCCGAAAATCCGATAATCCGCGGAGACCCGGAAAAAATCCCCAAATTTTCGGGGATCGGATCGGGTTCAGGTATTAAAAAAAGTCCCCGAAAAACTTCGGGTCGGGTTCGGGTATACCCTCGGGTCTCCACGGGGATACCCGATTTTTTAATATATAATAATAAAAAAACATATATATATTTTATAATTAATGTAAGTATATAAAGATAAAAACCCTAACCTAAATGTTGTTTCACTCACGTCGTTCTCATCTCAGACTAAACCCTATCCTCTTCTCTTCTAAAGACTAAAGGCTCTCTCTCGGACTCTCAGACTCCCTCCCCCTATTGTCTTCTCTCTCCGGCGCCGCCACTGTTGTGCCCCCTCTTCTCTTCTCACCCAAGTTGGACAGACTCTCGGACTCTCTCTCTCCGCTGTTACAGTTACACAGGTATGTAAACTCCCGGACTCCCTCTTGTCTTCTCTCTCTCCGTTGTTACTCTTGTCTTCTCTCTCCGGCGCCGGGGTAACAACCGTGATTTTTGAACTAAAAATCCTAGATGTTTACTCATCCAATATTTTTGAACTAGAAAACAGTATTATCCGTGATTTTAGAAACTGATTTTAGATGTTTACTCATCCAATATTATTTAGATGATTTTAGAAACTGATTTTTCTCCGCTGTTTTTTTTTTACATATTTTAGATGTTTATTTTAGCTACATATTTAGATGATTGTAATATTAGGACTTTCGTTTTACAATCTAGGACTTTTGATTGTAATAATTTTTTCTGATTGTAACAGATAATTGTTTTCAGATTAATAGGACTGTTATTATCTAACAGATAATTTTTTCAGATCAATAGGACTGTTATTATCTAATAGATAATTTTTTCAGATTAATTTTAATTGATTTTAGATAAATCTAACAAATAATTTTTTTTTAGATTTAACAGATAATTTTTTCTTAATTTATCCAGGTTAAAATGTCTACATCAAAGGAGATTCCAACGCAATCGGGGGATGCCCAATCATCTCCTCCAACAAACGAGGAGTTGTTTGCTGATGATGAGGTAATTTAATTATTATATAAGCATTGAAAGTTGCTTATATTTAATTATTATATAACCATTGAAAGTTGTAGGTTCAGGTTCTTATGCAACACGATTTGAGAGAGGTACCATAAATGAAGATACTGATGATGAGGTAATTTAATTATTATATAAGCATTGAACTTGTTTGTATAGTTATATTTGTTTATATTGTTGTAAACTAATACGTCGTGTAACTTGTGTAGGTTGAAAGTTGTGTGACAAATGGGTGAGGTGATTGATTGATGGGAAAGTTTAGCACGCCAACAATGGATGGAGAAGCAAGTAAGTCTAGGATCATATTGCGAATTTATTTTGTTTGTTATTTTGTTAGTGACTTAGTACGCTACTAGTTGTTGTTATTTGTTATGTTGAAACAATGTTCTTTGTTTGATTTGTATGTTATGTTCTAAGACTATTAACTATGTTGGAGATTTTGGAGTTGCACTTTACTTGTGTTTAATCATTTTCTAATTGAGATGTAATTTAAAAGTAACTTTTACTTAGGTGCCTAAAGAGGAGTTGAAATAATAAAAAAATCAAAACGAGTTCCCCGCGGGGAACCCGATACCCGTTTTAAACGGGGACGGGGATCCCCGAACCCGTTATAACGGGGTGGGGACGGGGAATGGTTTTTCTAACGGGGACGGGGAGTTAAAACCCGACCCCGAACCGACTCATTGCCATACCTAAAAAAAGGCACAAAACTCGAGATACTATGTACAAAGGTCAGTAGCATATAAATGAGATAAATCAAGATGAATTACATTATCCGAGGTGATAAAAATCCCTAAATTAAGGGAATAAGTTCGAAAGAATTTACGCCTAATCAAACCCCCATAACTTAGAACTTTGCGCGTCCCGAGAAATGTAAAAGAATCCAACTAAGGCTCAACTCTCGAGATTCGTTTTATTAGGATAGAGTACCACTTTCGCGGGTAAGCGATTGCATTTAGCGTATGCAACAAGCCTTTAAACCCCTAGGTTACCCCAGTAGGACGAGTGGTGTTTCGTGAGGGCTTTGCAGTGAATATACCCTCAAAATTCATTTTCCTAGACTCAAAGAAATTCAAAATATTTAAAAATTATTCGATCTAAATTTCCCAGAAAATAATCACCCTATATTTATATTCGTAAGTCTCAATTTGTCGTGCGTGTGAAGCCAAAAGTTAACTGTAGATTTCCACCGATTGTTCATTCCATTAATTTTCAAAAATTTGCTTTTATTCAATTTCTCACTGGATGCTCTCACAAAGGAATCACTCGAAAATGTGGCTTATTCTCTTGGTATGCGTGATATAAAGAGTATTTATAATGGAATGCAAATTCACGCACACCATCAGGAAAGATGGACTATTTAGGGTGGAGAGATCTCGTCATTAGAATACGATTATTGGGAAATCGAAAACATCATCTCTCATACACACCAGTTAATCTCTTATTATATTTTCATATTTTAGCTCTCCATGTGGTAATTAATTTCGCAATTCGGGCTCGGTTAGGACTTTTTCGGGTTATAAGGTGTATTGGGTAAGATTTGAAATGGTTGGGAATTTTGGAATTGGAAAATTTTGTTGTGATGTCCATTAGTGTTTTTTCAGGTTGTTGCTTATTTTTTCATCTCTTTTTTTCCTTTCTATTTTTCTATTTTTCACACTTTTCCTTTCTTGCTATTTTTGTTGAGCATTGTTTATTTTCTCGCCCCTTTGTATCGCAACATTTGGACTAACTTTCTGAATTTTTTATTTTCACAATTCCGGTCTAAATTTGGGGTTTTTTGGGTTGTCAAACGAAAGGAAAGAACTTATTCGACTCAATTTGGGTTACAAAAAGGTTTGTTTTTCACGATTTTTTCTGGCAAATATTTTTTGGTAATAAACGAGGGCCTATTTCATTGTCCAAATTGCTAATTACATTACCATATGCGTCTCGAGATTAATTAAGTTTAAAGATATTTTCAGCGCATTTTTCAAGACAATATTTCATTTCCCATATCCGATCAATGTTAACGAATTGAGATCCTTGACGACTTATTTTAACCACTAAAATGAACTTGGAGTTAGTCATTAACTCGGATTGATTTTAAAAACTCAGAAAAGTGGATAGGCTCGACATCTCACCAGGTTAATAATCTCCACACTTATTCGTTAAATCGTCAATTCACGCTCAATTTCCATCTTTAGTTAATTTTGGCTTTGTGTATTTGGATTGTTTCGAATTTGAGACTTTAAATAAAATTTCAATGATATTTTCGAAAAATTGAAATTTTTATTTTTATTTATTTTGAAGAAAGAAAAAAAAAGAAAACAAAATATATTTTTTTTGCTTTTCTGAACTTTTTTCAATTTTTTTTTTTGAAATTTTTGGGCATTTTGAAAATTTGTGAAGTTTTAGAAATACGCACTTGTCACCCCCCCTAACTCAGACTTTTGCATTGTCCTCAATCAAAAGGACTAAAAACCTAAAGAAGAGCAAATAACAAGTGTGATAAAAAAATCAAGAAAATATTTAAAATATAAAAATGACACTAACACGTGACTCAATAATACAATAAGAATCACCCCATACGCGTCGAGGGTACGATGACCTCTCATCTCTCCACGCGCTCACCCGACCCCTTGCACGGGGAACGATTCTCTTCTTGTCGCGCTCGTCTTCCTCACGTCGTAAACCAAAAGTCGAAATAATTGGGAGTCGACCAAATAGAAAAAATGAAAACCTCGAGGCATATGATGAATGAGGTGAGTAAAGTTAACGAGGTGGTTAATCACCTTGTAGCACAAATGGCCCGACTAAGAGAGAATATCAAAGTGCATTTTGGAATGGCCTAGATTGTCCCTAAACTTGATAATGCTTGGATCGAGCTCTAAATCGGAAGATACTCTAACCATGGCCTTGATTGCATCCAAGAACTTTAGTGGCATGGATGGATGGTCACAAAGAAGGAAATCATCCATCCTATCTTTCCATGCGCTCTCTTCTAAGTGAAAAAATGAGTCCAATCGAGATTGGACTTCGATAGTGAAGCTCTCATCCACCGGCCCGAATTCGTTCTCAAATTCCTCTAGGCTCATATCTCCTAACGCTCTTTCTTGCTCATTATTCGAATACTCTCTCTCACTCTCCTTTGAAGGCTTATGTGATGTGGAGGGATGGTTACTACGAAGGAATTCATCTATTATACCTTTTCATTCTCTCTCATCCAGCATCTCACTACACCAAAATAGGTAAATTGGCACCCTTCCAGCGCTTAGCCTTGTCACAGTCAATGACCGTGACAACAAACACTCATTTTGTGTCACAGACATTGATCGTGACAAGACCGTGACAAAGGCTTGTCACGGTCACTGACCGTGACAAGCCCCGTGACAATTCTACTTGGCACGGACTTGTCACGGTCAGTGATCGTGACAATCCTTATAATATTGTCACGGACAATGACCGTGACACGACCGTGACAAATGTCGCAGTAAAAAAACTCTTTCCCCTTCTTTTTCCCCCGTCGTTTCTTCTCTCTCTCTCTCTCTTCCATTTATATATGTGTGTGTGTGTGCGTGTGTGGTGGCTGGGGGGTGGGGGTAGGGGTGGGGAAGGGTGGGGGGGTTATTGTGTGTGTGTGTGTGTGGTGGGGAGGGGGTGGGGCAGGTTGGGGTTGGAGTTGTTGTGTGTGTGTGTGGTGTGTGTGCGTGTGTGGTCGGTGGGGGCTGGGGAAGGGGTGGGGCAGGGTGGGGTGGAAGGGGTAGGGATGGGTGAGTGGGTGGGGGTTTGCGTGTGTGTGTGTGTGTATGTGCACGTGTGTGTATATGTGTATGTAGTGTGCGTGTTTGTGCATAATGTCCCTTGTAAACGAATTGATTGATTATTAATTTTTTTAGTAAATTAATATATGATTGTCCCTCATTGTAAATTAGTAAATTAATATAAGATTAATTATGAAAGTAGGATTTTTCCTCATTGTAAATTAGTAAATTAATAATTGTATACTTTAATTGATGAAAATAATTAATTGAGTAGATGAATTAGAAGGAGTACGGGATACACATTTGTTGTTGACATTGCTGTTGGATTATAGTGGATCGATGTTGGGTTGGTTAATTTTAAAAGTGGCATGACCACTGGATTATTGTCCATATGAGGGTGGAATTTTTTAACTTTTTTTGAAAATTACTTTGTATATCGAACAATATATATACAGTATGATAATTAAATGAAACATACTTGAAATTAGATATAGTGCGCATAAATACTAGCCTTCTAGTTCTTATGCGTACGCATTCAATAGCCCTTAGACCCGTTCGAGAGTCATTACCCCTATAATGAGATCTCTCGACTTGTCCCGTTTGGACATATTGGGACTGTATAATTTCTGTATAATATTCTTAGTGGCTTAAAGTTGTTACTTTTGGAGGAAGTTCTGCAGTCGTATCCTAATGTTCTATGGGTACATACTAGATTGACAAGTGTGACTGTTATTTCAATTGATCAATTTAAATAACACTCACACTTGCCAATCTACGTCATGTACTTGGAGAACTACGGGGATATGCTGCCGAATATTTTCAAATTGTAATAATGTGCATGAGTTGTTAAGTATATTACAGAAAAATGCGGTCTTGAATGGGATAGGACCACTCACCCTTTAGAGGAGATGGAGGAAATAGAAATTTCTATTATAAATTGAATTTGAATATAAATAAGACAAAATGAAACATACTATAAATCTAAGTTTTGTTTATACTAATCCATGAATACACGCTTCGTACCTTTAATAGGTGATTAGTTGTGGTAGCTGTGATGGGATATCCGAAATACAAAGAGTGGATAGGTGAGACAAAATAGAATGGGGGATGTGTTTCGCAGAGGTGCTAATGAATTTGTGAAATATGCAAAGAGATGTCATAATGATGAAGAGTTTCCGTGTTCGTGTGCTAGGTGTAAGAATGGTAAGGTGTTTGAGTGGAAAATAGTTGAACTACATTTGTTAAGATCGGGTATGCAAGATAGTTATCGATTTTGGAGTTTTCACGGTGAATTGAAAGTTCCTTTTGTACCCGACCAACCTTCACAACAACCATCAATAAGTTGGATAAATGTAGAAGGGGATGACGTAGATCATAATATGTTAGAGGATTTAGTTGATGATGCGTACGGAGTTTATGAAGCAGAGGAGAATGAGGTTACTGATGATGTAGAAGGTTCAAGTGCTCATGAAGATATCACGATAAAACTTGACGATGACTACCAAAGTTTAAAATTTAAGGCGACCCAACCGTTATACTCTGGCTGTGAGAAAGATCAAATAACTTTACATGCCATGGTTGGTTTGCACAGTTTGAAGACGCAGTACGATTTGTCTGGAAATAGCGTGACAGAAATTCTGAAATGGGTGAAGGGCTTATTACCCAAGGAGAATACACTTCCAAATAACTATCCTGTTATGAAGAACAGTTTGAAAGGTTTGGGAATGAAGTATAAATCGATTCATACTTGTGTGTATGAATGCATACTATACCGAAAGGAGTATGAAAACCTCGATCGTTGTCCGATATGCGATGAACCTAGATATGTCCAATCTACTAGTAAGGAAGGTACAAGCTCAAAAATGCCTAAACAAGTATTGTGATATTTTCCCGTTGGGACTAGATTAAAGTGATTTTTTACAGTACCATGGATAGCAGAGGCAATGACTTGGCATGCTAGGACAGAAGTAGGGGTAATATCATGCGTCATCCTATTGATTCTACTGCCTAGAGGAGGATGAATTATGAGTATCCCGATTTTGCTCTAGAACAACGCAACATTCGTTTGGCTATATCAACAGATGGTTTCAATCCATTTGGAAATATAAGCACCAATCAGAGTGTATGGCCAATTATCTTAGCCCCACTCAACCTCCCTCCTTCACAGTGTATGAGACCTGAATTTTCGATGATGGCTTTATTGATACCTGGGCCAAAGGCACCAAGTGATGACATCGATGTCTACCTGGCTCCTTTGGTAAAAGAATTAAATGAGTTGTGGGAAGAGGATGTGCAATCATTTGACTCTTTTAAAAAAGAAGAGTTTACGCTGAAAGCTATGTTGATATGGGCAATTCATGATTTTCCAGCTTATGGGACATTATCCGGTTGTGTAGTACATGGTTATTTGGGGTGTCCTATTTATGGAGAGGAGACTGAATCTCTTCGTCTATCCTTTAGCTCAAAAAATGTATACCATTCCCACATGAGGTTTTTACCCCCGACTCATAGTTTCAGATCTGAGAAAGGTTCCATTTTTTTATTGGGTGGGATTGAACATAGGCTACCGCCGAGACAACTTTCGAGTTCAAAAATTGAAAGTAAATCTTCTGAATGTGGACCTATTATGCCAGGTAAGAATCCCAAATTTAAGAACGTCAAGCATAAGAAGACCCCAATTGGGAATGAAACTGAGACAAGAAAGGCATGGTCTAGGAGGTCAATTTTATTTGACTTGCCTTATTCGAAGAATAACCCGGTGCACCATGTATTGGATGTGATGCATGCAGAGAAGAACTTCGTTGAACATATTGTGGGCATTTACCTTGGGGGGAGTCATTCGAAGGATGGAGAAAATGCACGAAAAGACCTTAAATCGTTGAAATTTATGCCACAACTATGGTTAAAAGAAGATAGTAGGGGAAGGACAATAATTCCCCCTGGTGCGTTTACTTTGACGAGTGGGGAAAGGAAGGTTCTTTTAGACACAATATATAATTTGAAGGGTCCGTCTACTTTTTCGTCCACCTTGCAAAGGATTGTGAATTATGCTACTCATAATTTATATAAGTGTAAGTCCCACGATTGGCATGTGATCATACAAGTGGTTGCTCTATTGTTTAAGCACTGTTTCTCCAAGCACAAGGACTTACAGAGGGATATTATGCAAATTAGTATTACCTTGTCACTCAGTCAATGGAGAACACATAGTGGCCGCAAAATTGGCGGTGATTGAATCGATTTGTGTATTGGAGAAGTACTTTCCCCCAGCATTCTTTGACATAAGTGTTCATTTATTGGTACACCTATGTGACGTGGCACTTCTTTGTGGTCCAGTTAGATATCGGTGGATGTATCCGTTTGAAAGATTGATGAAAGTTTTTAAAGATTACGTCAAGAATATGCGATACATTGCAGGATCAATTGCAGAGGAATGCATCACTGTAGAGTCATCAATATATACTCAGGAATATATGCCTGACTCGACTAGCGTTGTTGACACTGATGAGTTCGTCGATGATGGTGGTCATGTGATGGGAAAACGAGTGAAATTAACGAGTTTGCAACATGAACAAGTAGCTCGTTATCTATTTGACACACGTAAAGATGTCAAAGAATGAAAAAAGTAAGTTTCGATTATTATAATGTTTAACATTATTTTATACATGATTAATTTTGTAATATGCAGAAAATATGAAGCCTGTGAGAACAATAAAAGACGAAAAATAATGGTACAATCAGACAACGAATTTAGGTTGTGGTTAACACAAGAGGTAATTATAATGAAAATGGTCGTTATATAACGTTACATTACACTCAAATTTTACCATTAATGTAATTAATTTATCTATATTCTCAGCTCTTAGAGACGGGTGATGCGACATCAAGGCTTGCTCGTCTAGCCACTGGACCCTTGTTCGTGGCACAAGAGTACAAAAAGTATCGATTGAACGGTTACATTTTCGGCGCTAAAGTGTACGAGGAAAGTACAAATGTACATAACTCGAGTATTTCATAAAAGGCTCTTACTTTCTTTCGAGCGAGCGCAAAAGATAAAAACCTCGTTGAAGCTGAAATGACTTACTATGGTGTAATCCAAAATATATTTGAATTGGATTATATAAGCTTCAAAGAGGTTGTATTTTACTGTGACTGGGTAAGAGTTGAGGATAAAAATACTTGTAAAGTTGATCATGTCACCAATTTGATAATGGTTGACTTGTCCAAGTTAAAGAGCAACAACCACGTGAGCGATGAGCCGTTTGTTTGTGCATTTCAAAAGGTTAACCAAGTGTTTTACTCGGAGTATATCAACAACGAGTTGTGGTCAATTGTCCAACACGCGTCAAAGCGTCTAATTAGTAGTGTGGATGACTTGGCTGCTCCTACCGAATATCAATCCATTTTTTATGATAACCCGAATTTCAAATAATTTTTCAATTTGTAATAAATATTCCAATTTGTACCGAAACATCGATTTTTAATTCTTTTAATTGATTTGCACTTTATCATTTTCACTCTTGTGTAGTGTACGTGTGTGTGGGCAGTAGGGGTGGGGATGTTTCACTCTTGTACGTATTATAAGCTAGATGCTGTTGTTTTGGAATTCATAATTGAGGTGTTTAATAGTAACAATTCATTTTTATTTGTAGTAATTGTACATATTTGCACGTCTTCTTTTAATTCATTTTGATATGTACTAATAACATTTTTTTACAGCAAATGTCTCCTTCGGGTATTAAGGCGAGGATGATAATGCTGGTTATGATGATATCGTCTGGGCTTGGTGGTAGCGGAGGCGACGAGGGCTACTCGGCCCCTAGTCTCCCAAAATATGGCAAATTGGGGATGCCCATCGAGAACAAGTCGGGGCTATTAGCGAGATCCCTCGAGCTGGTAAATACGATCATCGGCCCGGGGTACATTAGTTGGAAGGAGGTGCCATATGAGCTCAAGTTAGCTATTTGGGTGGCACTACAGGTAATGTATTTATATTTATATTTATATGAATATTTTAATTTCAATTTCAATTTCGATTTCGATTTCAATTTCATTTTATATTTATATTTATATTTATATTTATTTGCAACTAACATTTTATTCGTTGGACAGGAACAATTCAACCTGGATCCAAAGCTACGCGATTCCGTCTTGGAGCAGTTGAGGGATCAACATAAGACGTGGAAGAAAAATATGCAGACCCTTTACTTTGGAAAGACCCGAGAGTCCATTATTCAAAGGCGTGAATCCGTCCCGCCGAAGGAGCTCATCTCATTGGCACAATGGCAAAGGTTCATTGACAATGAGATCGGGGAGCGACAATTGGCATCTCGCCAATCGAGAAGGGAAAATCGAGCAAAAAAGACGGACGTGCACTACTCCGGTCGGACGTCTTACGCCGAGGCGGAGCATAGGATGATGGTAAGATTTAATTTTTCTATAACTACATAAAATATATTATTCTGCATTATTTTACTTTGCGGAACCGATACTAATTTTACTTTATTTTATTTCAGGGGACAGGGAGTGGCCCTGGGGGTAGGCCACACAGGCTCGATACTTATGTGGCTCGTTGGACGAAGAAGGGGAAGGACAAGGAGGTGTCCCCAAGCGTCGCGGCCACGATTGTAAGTAATCCGACAATTTACTTTTTGTTAAATAGTTATAATTTTTTAATTTACTTATTTTACTAATCATGTGCTTTTTATCGTTTAAAGCAAAGCTTAAGGAAGTGCTTAAGTCGCAGTCTGATGCCGACGAGGCATCTTTGTCCACAGACGCACTCACCCAAGTGCTTGGCTCTGATCGCAAGGGGGGGACAAGGGGGTAAACTCGCAGGTGGCAAAATCTAGGAACATCGAATTAGAGACGAGCGACACCGGGTTAGCTCGAATGATGGATTCATATTACGCGAAGCTGTCCCGTTTGGAGGTGACGGTCCAGGATATGTTCTCATTCGTGAAGCGTTCGTTGGGCGGAAACCGTAAGGGTAAAGGGAAGGAGAAGGCGATGCGGGAGGAGGTGCGGGAGGAGGAGGTGTGGGAGGACGAGGATGAGGATGTGGACCTCGTTTCTTTATCGTCGACACGTGCGGACTTTGATGATTCACTTCCCTATTTGGCTCCCTTCAACAGACCGATGTCGACACTTGGTTGTCCGAGCGTGTTTATAATGGACATATTTGATGGCCAGCGGATAGGGCGGGGGTTGAGGGACTCGAATATCGTCCAGGGTGCACTAGTTCATGGACGTGAGCTTCAAGACATCGAGTCCAGGGTGCTCGTCATGCATGTGATTCCCGGGAAGGAGAACTCCCCATTGTGGTTGCGCGAACAATGCGGCACGATGTATATTAGTGGGTGTGTTAATTCGTATATCGTGTAGCCTACTCACCTCCTCGGAGTTAACCATACCCCAGACATTTAGTGACATTATTTTAAGTTTGAATTGAATGGTTTTAAGGTTGAATCGAATTGTTTTAAGTTGTTACATTTGAATTATATTTAGAATATATGGTGATGCATATTCTCTCTATTTTGAATGTATATTTGCATTATCTCTATTTTATTTGGATATATGATGTTTGAACAGGTATAACGTTGCTATAATAGGTACAAATATACTACTGGGCAGTGGCAGTGGCCCTACTGCCCTGCAGATTTTTTTTCAATTCTGCTTAGAATTTTCACGGTCATTGACCGTGACAAGTCCTTAACAAAGAAAGTTATCATGGACTTGTCACGGTCATTGACGGTGACAATTTTTTATAACATGTCACTGGTTTGTCACGGTCCTTAACCGTGACAAAAGTTGTCACGGTCTATAACCATGACACGACCGTGACAATTCTAACGCCCTTATCATGGTCAATGACCATGACAAGTCCGTGACAAAAAAAGTTATCTCGCCCAGAATTGTCACGGTCATTGACCTTGACAAGTTGAACTTGTCAAGGTCAATGGTGTAGTGTCTCCCACGTAATACTCATCAATTTTTATTTTTTTTTTAATTTTTAATTTTTGATTTTTGATTTTTGATTTTTATTTTTATTTTTTTTGGTCTAAGCTTTAGATTGACTCGATCTAACCTAAGCCTACCTAATTCCCCAGCAACGGCGCCAAAAACTTGACGCGGCCACAAATGTGTCTAGTGTGCATGCTATGTAGGCTCAAGTGCAAGCTTGTCGCTCAAGTAATAATCCCGGTAAGTCATGTGTCGATCCTTAAGGAAGAAGAACGAACGAATTCGTGACGATGTTGAAAAGATAAAGGAATCCTAGTTTTGACTCTAAAAGAAACAAAAAGATGATTAAAAAGGGAGATTTACTATAACTAACTGCATATTTAAATTAAGGACTGACTAACTATGCATAAATGAAATGCAAAAGAGCTAATTAAACTAAGATGGATGGCAAACTATTAACAAAATTAACTGCAAATGAGAACGAGAGGTTGGGTTACAATCCCCCACACCCTAGTAATTCACCCAGTAGGATACTAGACTTAGGAATTAGAATTTCCGAGGAACCCGATCTTTATTAATCCTAAGCATTCCGTATATGAAGGATCGTAGCCCGCATCATACGAAATCAATGGTAAGAACTAGGGGTGTGCAGAAAAACCGACCGAACCGCCGAACCGACAAAACCGAACCGAACCGATGAAATCGGGTCGGTTTTTTTATATGGTCGGGTCGGTTCGGTTTAAGCAGAAAGAAAACCGATATATTCGGTTCGGTTTCGGTTTAAACCTTACAGGGCCCATTTAGAACCGAACCGAACCGAACCGCTCTTATTATAAAATATAAAATATAAAATATATAATATTTAAAATAACAACACACTTTAGGTTAAGAAAGAAGACCCCAAATGATTTGGGCCAAATCTATTCAGCCGCTGCCTCATTACATTTCCCTCTCTCCCTCTCTCCCCTCATCTCCCTCCCTTCCTCTCCCATCTCCGACGTCGCGACCAGGTTCCGGTCATCTCCCTCGCCTTATCTCTGCCGCCGTCGCTAATAGGTTCCGCTGCCGCCGTCGCTAACGTCTTATCTCCGGACTCCGCCGGTTCGAACAGGTCTTATCTCTGCCGTCGCGAACAGGTCTTATCTCCCTCTCCGATCTGCAGATTTTTTTCATGTTTTTTTTCTTAGATCTATAAATTTAGGTGTGCTTTTTTTCATGCTTTTTTTCTTAGATCTATAAAACATCTCTTCATGCTTTTTTTCATAGATTTTTTTCTTAGTAATCTATTTCTAGTTGATGTACATACATACCGTATCAAAGTAGTATTCAGTAAATTTATTTTGGCATCTCCATTCTGGAATATTCAGTAAATTGTTTAACCATAGTAGATAAGAAGCCTAAATCATTCTTTAAATAAAGAAGTACAAACCTCCTAAACAAAGTACTGCCTGTATAAATTACCCATAGATTTTTTTCATGCTTTTTTTTTCTTAGATCTGTAAATCTGTTCATACATCTGAACATAAGATATGTTCATACATATGCAGATTTATTCAAAGGTTTATTGAATGCAGTTTCTGATTTAGATCTGTTCATGTTTATTTTTTTTTAGATCTGTAAATCTGTTAATACGACATGTATACATTTGTTCATAAGATTTTTTTTCAAGCTTTTTTTTTATATTTCGATATATTCATGCTTATTTTTTTTAGATCAAAACATATTTAGATCAAAGTAGTAATAACATATGTTCAAACATACAGTGTTTGTGTTTGAGTCTTTTAACAAATCATTGTTTATTTCAGATCTGATTCTAACATATTTTTATTGTTTTATTTTTCAGAAATGTTTGAATATAGTTGATACTTTAAAGTTAAGTTGCTAATATTTTTATTGTTTTATTTTTCAGAAATGTTGGGATGCCAAGAGAAAGAGAAAGATAGTGAAGCTTGAAGAATGCTTGGATGCTTGCTTTGCTTTGCTTGAAGAAATATAGTTGAAGAATGCTTTGCTTGGATGTTTTTATTAGACTTTTATTTCATTTGGGATTGTTTTTTAACCATTTTTAATGGGTGTTATTAGGCATGTTGGACCTTTACTTGTTATGTTATGTTATGCACTATATTTTCATTTAGTTTGAACTATTTAGAAATGTTGAACATGTTATTATATTATGTTGAAATCAAGTTGAAAAGTGATTTAACATACTTTTGAACCATTTTCTAAATTTGTTGCATATAAATAAAATACTGTTAGATGAATTTAGATGGAAATTTTTTATAACAAAATAAAGTTGAAATCAAGTTGAAAAGTGATTTAACATACTTTTGAACCATTTTCTAAATTTGTTGCATATAAATAAAATACTGTTAGATGAATTTAGATGGAAAATTTTTATAACAAAATAAAAAATATTTAAAAAATCAGCCCTGTCAAAATCGGTTCGGTTTAACCGAACTAGCCCTGTCACTTTTAGCCCTGTCAAAAACCGATGGTTAAACCGAACAGGCCCTGTTAAGAACTGACCCTGTTCGATTCGGTTAACCGATACAGCGGTTCGGTTTCGGTTCAAAAAATTCAAAAACCGATAAAGTCGGTTCGGTTCAAAAAATAGGCTCAAAACCGAACCGACCGACCCGTGCACAGCCCTAGTAAGAACAAAGCAGTGTCGCATTAACTACACGCACGTCGCACTCTTAAGCATCCCGGCTACCTAGGGCAAACGAGATCAAAAGTCCTATGATGGTTGCGTTAGCTACGTAACACGATTCCTTTGAAATTCAATTCAAAAATCTATTTTCATTGTGTTGAATCACTTCGGATGGGATTCATGCACCCCAACCCTAAAAAATTTAGCCAGACATAACTAGGTGAAGATCAACATTAATTCTAGAATTAAAAGAAATCATGATTGTCAAGAACAATTTTTAATTTGAGATAGCAACTAAGAATTGATAATTAATTAATTAAGTAAAAAAGAGAATAAATTAAATGAAACGAAATTATTTGCATTCACTGAATCTGAAATCCTCTAATCAATCTTCAAAACCAGGGTTTGCAACACAAGTGAGAGAGCTTTCTCTCTCTAAAAAAAACTAAACTAAAAAAAAGTTAAAGTTCTAACTCTCTATCTAACAATAATTAGAGGCTAAATACATCACAAAAAATTCGAAGTTGTAGCTTAATCAAACTCTAAAACCGGATCAAGAAAATTAGGATTTATCTTCGGCGGACCGGTCCTTACGCCCAGGAGCGAATCGGTCCTGCTCCAAATCCTGATCGATCCGTGTGCCCAAGAGCGGATCGGTCCGGGTCCAAATCCGGACCAGTCCTTTTTTTCTGGAAATAGGATCGGTCCGCTATGCCAATTTTTCCAGTGAGTGGTAGAAATTCGGATCGGTCCTTTTTTCCTACAAATAGGATCGATCCGCTATGTGATTTTGGCCAATGAGTTTTAAGGGTTCGGATCGATCCCTTTTTGTTCTAAATAGGACCGGTCCTCCTTCATTTTTCATTTTCTCTTCAATTTCCCCTGATTTTCTTTTCATTATCTCTCATCTTTAGAACCTCGTAACTTCTGCTCCGAATCTCAGAATTGGACACTATTTCTTCCTACGCGCTTGGGGACTCGAGGTATTCACCTCATTTTGGGTTCTCGTCTAGATTCCTTATAGAAATTATGATTTTGCCCTTTTGACTTTTCTTCCTTGATTCATTCTTTTGCTTTGACTTTTTCCTTTCTTCACTTAGCAATAAATACCTGTAAATATCATGAAAAAGGCACAAAACTCGAGATACTACGTAGAAAGGTCAGTAGCATATAAATGAGATAAATCTAGATGAATTACATTGTCCGAGGCGATAAAAATACCTAAATTAAGGGGATAAGTTTGGAAGAATTTACGCCTAATCAGAGTGCTAGTAGAAGAAGAGTTCTTTGATGATATTCCAACTTGGAAGTTATTTGTAGATGGATCCTTGTGTGCTACTAGAACTAGAGCAGACCTCTCGCCATCAAGACTTCGAATAACTTGGATGTGGAATATGCTATGAGATTACAATTCAAGGCTTCCAATAACGATGTCGAATATGAAGCTTTAATCACAAGACTGAAATTGTCTTCATCGCTGGGTGCCGACCAGGTAGTGGTATATAGTAATTCTCAACTGATTATTTATCAAATGCAGTAAATTTATAATGTCAAAGGAGAAACTATGATGAGATTTCATAAAAAATTAATGGAGGTTATCTCACTGATCACCTCAGTCAAAATAATGAGGATTTACAAACTTGAGAATGCCCGAGCAGATGCTCTTGCTCAGCTTGCTTCGACAACTCCAATAAAACTCAAATAAATAATTTTTGTGGAGATTCTTGCCCACAGAAGCATTGATGGGATGGAAATCAACATCATATCTATGGAGTTTGGCCCCTCATGGATGGACCCAATTAGAGAGTACATCGAAAGAGAACGCTTCCATCCGACCAAAAGGAAGCCAGGAAGATGATAAAGTAGCCAGCTATGTGTTAGAAAAAGGAGTCCTATAAAGACGAGGATATACTATTTCCCTACTTCACTGTGTTCATCCAAATGAAGTGAATGCTTTGATCAAAGAAGTGCATGAAGGCTCATGTGGAGCACACAAAACTGGGATATCTCTCAAGCAATGGATAGCAATGTAAGCTTACTATTGGCTGACGATGAAAGCAGATTGTGTTGCTTTCACCAAGAAATATGATAAATGCCAGAAGTTTGCTACCATTCACGACAGACTAAGAGTGATCCTAACACCCATCACTTCTCCATGGCCTTTCGCTGTATGGGGAATTGACTTGGTCGGGCCACTATCGACCACCAAAGGAAGATTCAAGTATCTGGTTGTAGCTGTTGATTATTTTACCAAATGGGTGGAGGTTGAGCCCCTAATTGATATGGCTTATCAAAGAGTGTTCCAGTTCATATGGAAGCAAATCATTTGCAGATATGGTATGCCTTATGCCTTCATCACTGACCATGTCACTCAGTTTAATAATGAAGAATTTGAGGAGTATTGTACTCGGTCAGGCATCCAGAAACTTCATTCATCACCTGAACATCCACAATGCTATGGACATATCGAAATCACCAATAAAACTTTGCTATATGGGTTAAAAAAAAGGTTTGATAACGCTAAAGACAATTGTATTAATAAACTCCACATTTCCTTTGGGCATATATGACTACTCCCAAAACGACAACAGGAGAAACTCCATACATGTTAGCCTTTGGCACTGAGGCATTAATTATAGTGGAAATAGGTTTACTAGGGTATTGAACTTTGACTCACCCAAGAGTGAGCTCATGAGGCGACTAGATTTGGACATGATAGAAGAAATCCGAGAAGATGCTTATATTCGGATGGCAAACTATCAACAAAGAACTGCAAGGTTTTATAATCAAAGGGTCAAGTCGACCAACCTGAAGCAATGAGACCTGGTACTTAAGAAAGTAATCCATAAGAACAAAGCTAGAGCCTAAGTGGCATGGTCTATACTGTATCTCGACGGTTATCTGACTAGGAACCTATCGATTGGACTTTGGAAGGGGAATAATTCAAGAATCCTTGGAACGCAAACCATTTGAGTAAATATTATCAGTAATTCAATTTGAAAATTATATCCTTAATGTAACAGCTTATTCAAGTTAATAAAATCTCGGTCGAACTCCATTATAAATCCTTTTTGTGTTTTTTTTCAAAGTATGGTGGCTACACCTAATTAATATGAGCAATTTTAATTCAAAGTTTTCAAAAAGTTTCCTCAACGAGAAGGGTATGGTTCAAACTCTTCCAACTTCAGAAAAGTTTCCAAAAAATTCCTCACCGAGAAGCGAATGGTTCAAACATTTTCAAACTTTTCCAACTTAGAAAAGTTTTCGAAAAGTTCCTTGCCGAAAGATACATGGTTCAATATTTTCCAAACTTCTCCAACTTCAGAAAAGTTATACTTCATGTATGATTTGTCCTCGATAAATCACGAACAAAAAGTCAGTAAAATTTCTTAATTAGAAGTTTTACCCGACCAGGATAAAATACGGGAATAATTATATTTTCCTAATACACTTGGTCGCCATTGATAATTAATGCTACAACTTAGTATAATAAAGCTATTTACTGTTTTATCTAAGTGCATTAGTCAAATCTAAGGCATATATATGATTCAAACATGAATCAAATATTAGATATTTAAGCATGTTATTTAGTCTATAAGACGATTAACTAATCTTTATACAATTTATCTAGTCGGCAAAAAAAATTAATAATAACCATTAGCTTGAATAATATAGAATTCAACCAAAATTAACTTCATCTCATTAATGAAAAGGCATTACAATGACAATAAATAATCAAAAGGAAATACAAGAAAGATATATTTATTCTGTCGACGCTTTCCTTGTTCCTTGTCCACTCCTACCGGAGGATCATCAAGAGTATATGGAGAGTTGATTTTATCAAAATCTCTTAACATTGTCCTATTGCTTCTACTCGGCCTATGCCCAACTTGAGTGGAGGCTTGTCACAATCCAATAGACCTAGGTCATTCTAATGTCATAAGTCATTATTTTGATCAATCTTCAGCAAAGTTAGTAAGTCGATCCATCCTCATTTATAGCCTTCATGATTGCTCTAAACAAGATGGCTGTCCATTTGGGCAAACTCCTCATTATATCCCTCTATCCAAACCTCCCTAGGTTGTTTGTGAAATTGAAACATTAAACTCTCCACCTGATTTTGAAGCTTCTTGAGGACACTATTCTTAGCTTTAAGCTAGGCAGCTTGGTCAACAATGGCTTTATCTTTAGCTTTTAACTAGGCAGCTTGGTCGACAAGTGTTTTGTTAGTTCTTTCTTCCTCAATAGTTAGTCGAACAACTATCATCTGCTTAAAAATTTACTCAGGTTTAGTCTTTTTCTTCTACGAGGCCTCTAGTTCTTCCAACAATCTTACATTTTCATTATCTAAAAATGAAGCACCTTGATCGAGACCAGTAGCAATTGATCTCTTTAAACTGTCCAGTTCATCTATCAAGGCATTATTCTCTTTCTCTAACATTGTAGCAATGGACAAGATATTCTCTAAATCTTATTTCAAGGAACTCCTTCTTATTCAAGGCAGGAGTGATATCCCTCAGCTTGGTGTCAAACCCCCAATCTTCACTTAAAGCTTTATACTTAGCCTCATAGTAAGAATGAAGTAAGGCTATAGACAACTTGTGATCTTATTATAATTGCTCAATCATTTCATAATATACGACACTTTTAGTAACATCTCTATCCAACAAGCAATGAAGATGAATATACGACTCCTTGACGTGGTCGGATATATCTAGGCCGAAAAGCCCAGTAAAGTCTTCTTCGGATAAGGGAACATGACCAACTTCTAGAAGGTTTTTACTTCACCTGAGCAAGTCGAATTTAGTATAAATTATAGCCTTTTTCTTAGTCTCAAACTTGAAAGTCACAAATATATGAGTTTATAGGAATCCAGAAGATCAAACAACATATAAATAAAGCAACACAGTCCAACAAGAAATACAGGTCATTCTAAGGTATGAATAGCAGTTGAAGAGAAAATGTTATATTTTTATTAACTGATAATTGAAGTACAAAAGAGGATACATCTTTAAGAAAGAAAATACAAAGAAAAATAAAAAAGGTAAACTTGTTAGAACTTCTCCTTGTCTTTGGACTTGTCTTAGCCAACAACTGGTTGGTCGACATTGGTGTTGTTCACCATTAAAGAATCAAGAGGCATCACGAAAGATTCTCCTGACCCCCTCCCCTCATCATCAAACTCGTTATACAAATTACGAGGAGTACAAGGTCATGCCTTATAAAAAGCTTAGAGATTTCTTCTGTGCTGACCCCCTTGAGAGCTTCAGTCCAACCTTCTTTAAAGGACCATTTCTTAGCATACGCAGCTTAAGCAAAGGCAGTACAAATGTCTTTCTCCCATCCCTTATCAAAGGCAACTTTGATTTTAGCCTTCAAAGTAATCACCTTGCCCTCAGTAACTTGTGCCCTAGATGTGGCATATGATAGTTTGTCCTCAACAACTTTGGCTCTGCCTTCAATATCATTTAGTTTTTCTTGACTGCTTTAGCTTTCTCCTCAGCAGCCTCTATCTTGCCTTCAGCATCATTGGCCCAATTATTGGCCTTCTTCAATTCCTCTTCCTAAAATTTTTACTTTATTTTCAAAGCCTGACGGGAAGCTACTAAGGAATTATTTAAACCTTCAAAGGCCTCTTTAATTTCTCCTGGAAAGAATGCAGTTGATCGTCCTTCTCCATCATCTGGTTAAAATCAACTACGAACTACAAAAAGGATAAAAGAATCAGACTTCAGAAAAATATCATCACTATAGAAGATAAAGAAGAAAAGTAAGAAACTTACTAGAGCCAAGATATGGTAAGCTCTTTCAATTAGACTGGACCAGAACATAGGTGATGAGTACCTCTATTAGTAGGGAGTGTTCCAGACTTAATCAAACCCCTGGCCATCTGAGGGTTAATAGCAACAGAAGTTGATCCAATGCCCAGGTCAGCCTGAATTTTTTTCACCAACTTTTATTGATCGATGGTCTTCCTGGTAGCTAGTAATTGTTGCTTAGTTGGTGTTTTTGGACATGTTTTGGAGGACCAAGCAATCCTCTTCTCAACCTCTTTAATTGGTGCTCATTAGATTGAGTCCCATCAGCACCAATAAGCCTATTTTCACTGCCCTTAGACTTCTTCTTGCCAGCATCAACAACTTTGGGTGTAGGAGACAGGGGGTCACCCATTAAGTTGGGCATTTTCCTCTTAGTCATATCTATAGAAGGAGAAATAGGAATCTCATAAATGGACAAAGACTCAAATGAGGAAGAAGTTCCTCCTATAATAACTTCAGCACCAGCAGTCTCAGTGGCTGAAGAAGTTGGCACATGACCATCTTCAAAGTTGACAACAATTGGGGGCAGAGCAAGTGTAGGTCGGGCAATAAAATATATGATGGAACTTTTATATTCTAATAGCAATGATGTGTCCCGGGGATGTTTTTCTCCAATATTCTGGTTCAAGCCTCATAAAAACTTAATATCGTTGAGGTTGACTTCCCCTTCCTTGGGGAGCCTTTTCTTACTTTCCTCTGCATAAAAAAGAAATGCAAAGTTAGTCGGTATATATCATAAATGCAAATCAAAAGAGGAAAAATAACTAATAGGGTTATAACTTATGCCACGTTCTGATTGAGAACTTCTAGGACCAATATAAGCCACTTCAGTTCAGAGAGGTGCATATTTTCAGTTCTTGACAATAATACCATATTCTTAATAATCCTTATTGGAGTGTGGAAGATTTACTACTAAAGCCCAATTGGCTTACCTATTCTTTAAGTAATATGTACTCTCTCCAACAGTGATCCACTTGTAACAGAACATCAACTCTAAAACCCCAATATGGGTCCTATAAAGTTCGTTTAACCTATGTACCCCATTCACAACCCTCTAAGTGTTTGGGGCTACTCTGGCAGGAACTACATTAATATATTGGCAAAATTGGAGAAAAAGGGGATTTGGTGGAAAGGTGATACCACACTCAGCTATAAACAAGGTTAGGACCCACTGACCCTCGAAAAGGGAATAAACGTCAATGGGACCCTGGGTATCTCTAAGTCTACCCAAGAGGGGATTTTCCTTTTTTCTCTAAATTGATCTAAAGAGTTCTCATCAACGATGTGAACCATGGTGAAAAAGAGAAAAATATGATAAAACAAAAGAGATAGAAAATAAGACTTACAGGGAGTCAAAGATGATAGCCAAAACTGAAGAAAAAAATGGCAGCAAATAATGGCACAAAAAAACTAGAAGGCAAAGAGATAGTTGAAGTTTAGAAGATTTGAGGTAAAAAGAAAAAAGGGAGACTTCGTACCTATTTATAGGTTGCCTCGAGAAATGGGAATAAAATGATTAACTGAACAAACCGTATAGCTACCACCGATTGCACGCTTTCTAAAGCGTCAAAAGACAATTGTGTCTTTGGCGATTCAAAAAAGTTTGAATTATTTACGAAAATGCCATCATAATTAGTGCTAGCAGAAATTTTTACAAGTATGGGAGGTCGGCTGCCAACCAAACACTCAAACAGAACGCCGAGTAATTTTTTAGGCTAAATGCTCCATACTTTCATGCAAGCATCAAGCATAGAGCATTAGGGGCTTTTGTTGTATATATAATAAACTCCCACATAGACCAATGATGAATGTACACCTGTCATCCCACGTGGTCGACCAGCCTACTTGATCGGTTTCAGAGATACTTAGTTAGCTGAAATGCCGGCCAACTCGAGAAGGCCAACCAAAACAAATATCAAAAGTTACTCAATTGGGATGCGAATCACCACTAAATTGCAAGAGTTTCCTTTAATAGATGTAAACTCCTGGCAATATAAAGGCGCTCCATCTTTAGGGTTTGTAACTACTATAAATACAAACTACTCCCTTAGCTCAAGAGATAACTCGAATCACTCATGTGCACACCCTACTGAGCTATTTTAAACCCTACTGAATAATAACAGTGGACGTAGGCTATTTTACAGCTGAACCATTCCAAAAATCTTGTCTTTTATGTGTGTGATTTGAGTTACTTCTCTTATTTTTATCTGTGATTATAAACTTGGAGTTAATCTATTTTTAGACATCAACACCGGGTTCATCCACATTTTTGTAGCTTGTTTCTTGGAGATTCATTGTATATGAAAATCTTCTTGCAAGCACCAATACTTTAATGGATGTTTGTGGTGGGTCTGGAAGAGTTTCAATTAAGGGTTGGGCGATGAGAAATTTCAATTAGGGGGTGGTGAACTTGAAGTTAGGTTTTGAGATATTTTGGGTTAAAAATAAGTTTTAGATTTTTTTAATATTTAAAAGTTAATTGTAGAAAATTATTGTGGGTTTAATTTCCATTTTGAAAACTTGAAAAAAATCGTTAAATTTAATGGGTGCCATTATCCATGTATTTTTTTTTCTAAAGTGGTGCCCGATATAACTTTTGGAGGTTCCTTTAGCATCACACTTTTGTTTCAAACACACCCTCAATCTCAATGTAAAATCTCATGTTTGAATCTAAAGTCTAAAATCTAAATTTAAAAAATATGTTTTCGTCCGACGATCTCCTATCTAAAGGATCGACGCGTGTTTCCGAGCTACATTTGACCCGAAGTCAACTCCCGAACTAGGGAGCAGCCCAAAGGACTTTTAAAGGTCTATAACTTTACTTTCTAATGGTATGACCCATGTGTGATTCGAATCAACGGATTATGTTCTATAACCATTTTCCAGGGAAATCTGCACGAGACTGTCAATTAGCAAGTCCTATACCCTACCTATCAGCAGTGCATCTAGGGTCACCTGTCGATTGGTAGGACAAGGGCCTTTACGATCGACAACCCCCTGACCCTATAAAAGGAGGGCATGACCTCACTGCCAATCACACCAAGACCTCAGATCCATCAGCATCAGTGATCTCAGTAACATTCTCTCAAAATCAGTGAAGTTCCTCCATATGAAGTTCCATTTAAGTTTACATTCCCATCTTTTTCATCCCAATTTAGTAAATCACTTTCTCTTTCATCCAATATCCATCTCACATTCAAGGGAGTTCACACAAGATAAAAAATCAAGCTTCAAAGAAGGTCCAATTCCTTCCCTCTCTCTTTAAATTCCTTATTTTTGCATAAATTTCATTAGATTCATAATCTAGTTCCTACTTTAGTTTATACCCATTTATATCTACATTTTTATTAGTATATTGTACATACTTTTATTCTCTATAAAAAATTCCAAAACAAATAAAAAGAGGGTTACGCCTATAAATTCCGAACAGGATTATCCATCGCACTTTTTCAAAACTAAAAACCCTTTTTTCTACACACGTATAATAAAATCCCATTTGGATCTATGGGATAAACCCTAGCCCCAGGCTACATCAGAAGTACGTGGACTTTTATGCCTTTATAGGCTACATAGGCATTCCGAATTAAAAGTCGAGACTCGAGTCCAATTTTCTAACATTCCTAAATTCCTCATTTTTATCATATTCTTGCAGTAATATACATATTATGTTCGTTAGCGTTTCATCTAACACATATTGTCGTTTTATAATAACGATCAATATTGCGATAAACGAACAAATCATATTTTATATATATATTATTTTGGATACATTCCTATGGATTACCTCACTCTAATTTTCCCTTGGTGTGAGTTGAACGATTTTGATATCCATTATACACACACACACACACACACATCACGGATAAATAAAGGAAAACAACAACACTAGCCCATGAGAGACCGAAAGGGAGGTATGGGTGACTAACACCTTCCCATTCCGTAACTTAGCCCCCGAAGATTCAAACTATTGGTTTTGTATGCATCAGTATGTCTTTGATGTTATCCTCTCAAGGCAACGACATGTTCTTTTGTCTATTTTGAGTAAAATACACTGATGAATCTATCTCCTTACATTTACCCCACACTAATGACGATCAAAGCTTCCTCGAGAGAGATGTGAGAACTCTCTGAGTCGCCCTAAGTTCGGATCGGGATGGACACAATTGGATCATCACCTCAGTTATTTTAATCCTAAAAGTGAAGCCCCCTAGATCTTGTGGAGACCTCAAGACCATTAGTCTCTGCAATTTTTCATCTAAAATTATTACAAATATATTATCTTCTAGGCTTAAAAAAGTTCTTCCTGATCTTATTTCTTTGAATCAAAGTGGCTTCATAAAGGCTAGATCCATTCAGGACAATGTGCTCCTTGCTAAAGATATGGTTCACAATTTGGGCAAAAACCTTCATGGTGGTAATGCGATTCTCAAACTTGATATGGAAAAAGCCTATGATAGGGTTCAATGAGGCTTTTTAATTCAAGTCCTTAGAGCTTTTGGCTTTGGGGAAATATGGTTACATTTCATATGGAGGAGGATTTCCAACAACTAGTTCTTAGTGATTATTAATGGTCGTCAATCTGGTTTCTTTCAGTCCCATAGGGGTCTTAGATAAGGGGATCCTCTATCCCCTAGTCTATTCATTATTGCAGATGAATATTTGAGTAGCAGCCTCAACAAGTTAATGGAAAATGGTTTCATCAGGCCTCATTATATTCCCAGTGGCAGTCCTTTAATCTCTCATCTTAATTTTGTAAATGATTGTGTTTAGTAGAGGTGTCAAGAGATCTCTTAATAAAGTGGGTGACTTCATTCATCAGTATAGTAGCATTTCAGTCTAAAAAGTTAACTTAAATAAAAGCACATTCACAGTTGATACTAAGTCCTCTCCTCAGTTTAGATCAAAAGTAGCCACTATTACAGTGCTCAAGCACAAGGATCTGCCCATTTCTTATTTAGGTTGCCCTCTGTTCAAAGGTAGAAACAAGGTGAAATACTATGATATTCTCATTAACAATTTGAGAATCAAACTTCAGGTTGGAAATAAAAAAAAATTCAAGAGGAGGCATGCTTATTCTTCTTTAACATGTTCTTATCTCAATTTCCTCTTGTCTTCTATCCTCAATCTCTGCTCCTAAAGCAGTCGTCTCTAAACTTCATAGGATTCTTAATAAATTCTTTCGGGGTGGAAATGAAGATCAAGGTTGGAAGTACCAATGGAAAATTTAGGATTTTATTTGTAGAGATATTAAGGAGGGTGGCCTTGGTCTGCCTAATTTTCAATTCATTTCCAAAGCTTCTTTTATGAAGTTGTTTTGGAAATTATATTCTGATAATTCTCTCTGGGATGCATATATATCTAACAGATACATGAAGAATGACATTCATAAGCAGAGTGGATCTCTTAAATGGAAGAACCTTATGCAAGTTAAATACATATGCCTAGATCACATGATATGTGTTGGGTGGCACCAGATTTGGACTCATGACGTGAAAGGTAAATTTACTTTTTCTTCAACCGATGCATGCTACAAAGCATACTTTCCTTCTTCCAATATTAATAGAATTATTTTAGATCACCACATTCCTAAAAAATGCTCAATTAATTTATAGAGGATCATCAATAATTGCATTTCTACTAATGAAAACACCCAATCTCTTGGTATGAGAATGTGCTCCATAGGCAACCTTTGTATTAAAGATGTTGAGAACATAGACCATCTCTTTCTTCACTGCCCAAAAGTTATTCCTATATGGAAATTCTTCTCTAATCTTATGGGTATTGAAACGAGTTCCTCTGATATTTCTTTTATGCTGCATAGTTGGTGGATTAAAAGTATCCCTATATTTTACTCTAAATTTCTTAGCAATAGCATTCCAGTTACTGTGTATTTGGAAATTTGGAAACTGAGGAATAATGCTTTATTTGAAAACTCTCCAGTTGATGAGAGATTAATTATTTCTTAGTCCATTTTTATGATCTCTAGCACCAGCAACTTAATTCAATTCAAAAATGGTCCTTCTCACTTTGATGTTGGCATTCAAGTTACTTTTAACCTTAGTTTCAAAAGGATCATCAAACTGTCCCGACAATTTAAATGAAGTTTTCCCTCTCCCAACACTTTCAAGTTAATTATTGATGGTGCATCCAAGGGCCATCTAGGGAGAAGTGGCATTGGAGGAGTTTGAGGAAAGATAGAGGAGATTTAATCTTTGATTTTACTTATCCTGGAGGTTTTGCTTCTAATTCTTCCATGGAAATCAAAAGTTTATTAGTGGGGGTAAATTTGTGCTTAGATTTCAACATTAAAGATGTGCTTATTGAATATGACTCAACTTTTGTGGTTAATCTGATCAATTTGAATTGTAAACCTCCTTGGGAAATAGATAAATGTGTGAAATAAATCAGATCATCATTATTTAATCTTAATTTCTCATTAATCCATTATTTTCAGGAATTATATATGGTTACAGATGCTCTTGCTAATATGGGACTACTCTCCAATCTCTCTCAATGTTCAACAATTTTATGGATCTTCCAACGTTGGCACATGGTTTTTTCAAGTTAGATAAAATGGGATGTTTATATCTTAGATCCTCTTAGTTATGCTTTTTAGGTTTCTTAATTGTAAGGGTGCTATTATAAAGCGCCATATTTTTTTCTTTCCAACTTTAATTTCTATTTTTTTTAATCTGAGATTTCAATGACACTTAGGAGAGCCCTTTCTCCTCAATTAATAATATGATAGGGGGTTTTGTCCCTCTTATATATATAAAAAAGTATTAGGCCTCTCTATTATAGTGATTTTGAGTAATTTAAATTGGACTGAAATCGTAACTATTTAGTGGAATTAATTACAATTAAATGGAAAAATAAATAAGTCACGGGAGATTAATTTAAAATTTTATTTTCATTTGGAAATCAATTTTAGTTATTATCCTTCAGTCCCCATTGTAGTCCCTAATTGGTTTTAGCCTAGAATTGTTTTAGTCACTTATACCGCTTAATTAACTAAATGCACCTTTTTAGGATGTTTTAAAGGAGTCCATATGTTGTCTAACTCTTTCCACCACACTTTTGAGTTGAGAAGTATAAGTAGGGGTCAGTTAATGAGGTGGGGGTAAGTTGAACACAATCGGATTAGTACCAGAGATAGGAAAGAAAAGGGAGATAAAAATTTCTTTAGGAAAAGCATTAAGGCTTGCTTTTAAGGGATAAGACCAACCTTATAGCTCATCCAATCGATCATACATCGGAAGACATGAGGCTTAACAAAATTAGATATCACATCAACTTTGCTCCTCTTCATGGATCGGTAATAAGATCTGCAAATTTATGGACTCACAAGCCCTAATTTTCATGTATAGAATTTTTTATACATGTTCTTTTCCATTCAAGATTGATCAACGTCCTTGCAAAAAAACTTTAAAAGATCAATTCCATCACTTGGTATGAGTGCAAAAGTTTTAGGGATCAATCTTGATTGAATAGGATTGGGTTTGTTCATAAGAATACAAAACCCTAGTTTGTAAAAAATACCATTCATGTGTGGATTTTTTGTACTCACTTTATTTTGTAGGGTTCTTCTAATATATTCACCTCTATATGTTCATTTAATTTTGTTTTATGATGCGTGGAACCTACGATTAATCGTAGTTAATTACTTGTATTAGATTCGATTGGATTCTATACATTTAGTTTTGTTCAATTACTTAGACTGCTTTTTCTATACGAGTATTGGGAAGGTGTATATATGTTATTTGTGGTCGATTTTCTCTGTATTTCGTCGATTATCACCAGCCATGGAAAGATCAAGAAGAACAAGATTCATAAAGTTGAAGATTAAGGAAGAATTTTTTCGGCCCACTTTCGTGCGAACGAACGTTTTTAACCCCTCACATGGTGTTCTTCGGTATAAACTTCCCGTGACACTAATGATTGTACACAACTCCATTCGCACACCCTATTCGAATGACTCTTTATTATAACGTTCTAATGCCACCATTTGAATAACCCATTTTCCAATCGTTCGAACGCTCCAAGCAAAATTTTATCTATACACATGAGGGGATCTTTATGGGTGTTGATCTCAAGATTTTGAGATATAAAAGACACCAGGAGTCACGGGATAGGTAGTTTGTGATCGGATAAGAATGAGTACAGGTATCCTATTGGGATTCTACTTCTTCCAGTTTAGGCCATGATGGAGAGGGAATTTATTTTATTCTTATTGTGTATTGCATGTTGTTATTGCTTTATAATTCTTCCATATAATTAATTAAGTTGATAAATTGCATGGGGTAATTAATATCGTTAATTGAGAACCCATATTATTTATGAAGAACATGGCAATTAATTGTAGTGACCTGGCCTAGATTTGTTTTTATAGAAAATAAAAATGTTTTTTTTAAATTGAATTAAATCATATAATTAATTTATTGTAGAATTAATTTTGGTCCCGGATTTTATTTCAAATAGTGAAGTGATTTATCCTTATGTTAGCTTTGTCTTTCCTCCACAACGAATGGAGTTTATCACGATATCACGGGATTTTTAAAATAATGAGATCGATCTCTGATATATTTGAAATAAATGGTGTGATTTATTCCTTATGTAGCATTGGCTTTCATCCCCAACGGAGGAAATTTATCACGATATCACACGATTTAAAAATTAATAGAGTGAAAATGGGTATTTTAATTCGGACAAAAAATTAGGATATTATCATTGATTTATTTCGGCAAATTTAAATTGTATATTTTTTAAATATTAAGTAGGATAAGGGTTTTCAAACAATCCCTCTGGTGTCCATCGGTATTTTAAAATTGAATTGTGATTTCTCCTCATGTTAGCATTAGTGGATTTCCTCCTCAACGGAGGGAGTTTATCATGTCATCATATAGATTTTAAATTCTCAAGTGATAATTCTTTAAATTAATATTGAGTATGTTTGGTCCTCCCAACATGGAAGTCCTATACAAATTTAATTTTCAATGGAATGAACCGGTAATTTATAATTAAATGTAAGTAATGATATCCTCCCTAACAGAGTCACTGTCATTAATTGCAGAACCAAAAATTATCGATTATTTAATTATATTGGATAGAAGACTTCTCGACTGTTCGGGTAATATAATTAAAAGACATAAGGCATGCCTAATTTAAGGTGAAGTAATTTAAGCTCCCAGCAAGAAATTTTCCTTCGACAAGAAATTAGGATGTCGGTAGGATTATTTTCAAATAGTGGTAGAATGAAGCTAATTTATTATTTAATCAAAAAGTTAGTTTCTACATACTTAATTGAAGGTTTTTTTTCAATTATGATTATTATATTTTATATGGGTCAACTATTCAATTACTCATTTAATCTTAATGATATTAATGAAATGGAATTAATTTCTAGGACTGAAATTGTTATAAGACATTATTCTAATTTAATGGAATACAGATATTTTAACCCTCAATTCTCATCAATATTTTAAATTATGATGTGATTGATTCCTCGTGTCAGTTTGAATTGTCCCCCATCAGATAATTTTAATTGTGGAATCACGATATTTTAGAATAGATGGTAATTATGTATTACATGAGTTCCGCCCCCCTATTAGGGAAGTTCTACATGGATGTTTTAATTGATTGATGAGAATTAGTTAATACCTTTGGTTTTAATTGTTTAAGAAGATCTTTACTTCTCTCTCAAAAGGGAGGTAAGAGATAAGGATATTTCTCAAGCACAACAATTTGGACTGGAAAATTCATATTCCTTGGTAGTAGTGAAATAGCCGTAAGGAGGGTATTATTACTACAAGCAATTAGAGCCTTTATAGCATCATTATCCAATTTTTCTAGATATATAAGGAAGATGGGATAGGGTAATGCTTTTATCTCTTTAAAGTGAGAGCAGGATTATGATCCGATCTACAATATCTTGATTTTTAGATTCGGGGATCACAAATCAGGATTGCAACTTGTTGCAAAGGTTCCAGGTAACTAGGAGATTACTTAAAACATAGATGTTTGTAATAATGGGTAATTATAATAAGGCAGCGGTATTAAGCAGTAAGCTATCTATTTTAGATTTTTGTGGAGACGAAAAGATAATATCGAAAAATTATTAGATGTATTTATTTTTGAAAAAAAATTAATTTTCTCTTTTCAAGTTTGTTTGGAATTATATTAGATTAATTTTGTAAAATTATTTTATTTAAATTGGAATATCTTTTATTTGTTCTGGGGCATTCAAAATTAATTCAAATATTATATATTTGTCTCACCATTACTTCTAAATGTTGACATGAATAATTTTAATGGATAATCATTAATAGAGAAAATTTTCTTCTACTCTAAACCAAACAGAATTTTGGTAGTTATGCATAGGACATTTTATTCTAATAAGAATACAATGACTAATTTGAAATGGACATTTATGATCATTGGAAGTGAAGTCATTTCAAGTCTGTGAATTTTAATTAGAAGGTAAAATGACCAGATGTCCTTTCAAGGTATAAGCTAAAGCACCAAAGATGTGTTGGGAATGATTTATTTTATTTTATGGTTAGTTCGATCAATAAGTTATGAGAATTTCATCATTTTTTCATTGATAATTACTCGAGGCATGGATTAATTTACCTTATGCACCATATGTCTGAAACCTTTGTTCAGTTCTAAGTGTACATAACTCAGGTGGAACATAGGATGGTAAACTAATCCAAAACCTACGATTTGATGGTGTAGGTGTCAACATATTGGGAATGTTAAGAAATTATTTGTTAAAGTTTAGGATTACATCATAGTTGTCTACATTAGGCACTTTAGTGCAGGATGTTGTAGCACTAAGAAGGATAAAAACTCTTTTAGGTATGATAAGGTCCATGGTAGGAGTTTCAGGACTGGAAGTTTCTTTTTAGGATTTTACATAGGGATGACTATATACATTTTGTATTGAATTCCATCTAGATAGGTCTCTTTCAACTCTCACGGAACATTGAAAATGGGTGTAATCCAAGTCTAAGGCATGTTCGGTTCTGGGTGTACTCAAAACTTCTATTGAGGTGGGAGACAAGATAGTTGAAATTAAGTACAAAAATATGTCTCTAGGTTCAATACCACAAAGTTTCCTTAAGTGGTTTCTGTTGTAAACCTAAGGACAAGAAGGTAATTATTAACACGATGTCTAGTTCTTAAAAAATGATTATATAATAAACCACATACCCAGGGATAAGCTAGTCTTACAAGTTATTACAATGTAACATCATCTTATCTGTGTTTCTAGACCACTAGTGCTGAAAGAAATACAACATGATATTGACAATACA
This sequence comes from Sambucus nigra, assembly GCA_949130495.1. Classification (NCBI taxonomy): domain Eukaryota; kingdom Viridiplantae; phylum Streptophyta; class Magnoliopsida; order Dipsacales; family Adoxaceae; genus Sambucus; species Sambucus nigra. Next base: position 264,252,166 of record OX422211.1, on the reverse strand, counting down.
TTAACTTATCGTAGTGGGAGCATTATCGAGGATCGAGATGCACATGTCACTTATATTGAAAAATAAGCGGAGCCATGTCATGGTGGTATCGTCAGGAGTCATCCTAATAGGTTAGTATTTTGGGTTAACACTTTGATGAAGTCCCAAGGAAACACAAAATGGATCCCAGGAGCTACAACGAGGCCATCGAAGACATAGACTCTTCAATTTGACTTATGGTCATGGATACCGAAATTGATTCGATGTATTCAAATCAAGTTTAGTGTCTTGTGCACTTGCTTATGGGATAAAACCCATGGTGTGCAAGTGTACTTACAAGAAGAAAAAGATGGATAGATGGGAAGGTGCAAGCCTTTGAGGAAAGGTTTATTACAAATAGTTTACTCATAAAGATAATGGATTGACTACGAGTAAATCTTCTAGCCAGTAACCATGCTAAAGTCTATCAACATTCTTTTTCATAGAGAGAAGTCAAGAAAGCTAAGTACGCAAGCTTAATAAATCCATTTATGGACTTAAGTAAGCATCATTGTCTTAGCAACATCAATTTTGATCAAGAAATCAATTCTTTTGGTTTTGATCAATGCTTTGGATACAACTTGTGTGTATATGAAGTTTGGCAGAAATGTAGTGGTATTTTTTGGTACATTGTATGGATAATATTCTCCTAATCAAGAACGTGGAAGGTGTATTATCTTACAAAAAGGCATGTTTATCAAGTGATTTGATATTAAGAATTTAGGAAAAGACAATCACACCCTAAGGATCAAGCTTTAGCTAGGCCACGAATATATAAGATGTCTGGCTTATGCCAGGATACTTATATCATATTTCATTTTCACACAATTTAGCATCTTAGATTCCAATAAAAAAGGTTTATCATTTTCGGATATGGAATCTTTCTATCTAATTATCAATGTCATGTGACACTTGATTAGATAGAGGATATCCAAAATACCTAATGCTTCGACTATGGGCAATCTCATGAATGTTATGTTGTGCATAGTCTAGTACTTTCGCGATACATAAACTAGGATTTTAAGTTAAATAAGGTTTCCGATGACTCTACTTTTAAAAAAGTGTTAAATTTCAAGATATATAGACATTGGATAATTGAGTATCACACAATCATAGATTGTTGATTCCACCATGGCAGTCAAATGTGCTGCAAGGTTATATGCACCCAATGAGGATGAATGGATATGGAATTGCATAAAGGACATGGGAATGGTTCTTTTTTTACAAGAGCCAAAGACTATAATGGAGTAAGGCACATAAGAGTGTAAGTTTCACCTATTATGAGAGATCATATGGAAAGGTGATCGCCTGTTACGTCAAGGATTTCGTCCAACATATAAATTGATTGGGTATTAAGTGTTTAAGCATATGGCTCTAAGATTAAGTGGGAGATTGTTGGAGTTTTATTCGAAAAACCATGTTTATGATGTTTATGTTCTTTTCAGTCATAAAGGTTCATCATATAACCCATTTGAAATAAAATTCATGATTATAGAAATGCTATACTTATTTATAAATATATTATAATGCCGATCAATTATGCTCAGTAGGAATTCTGTTGTGGGAACGGAAGATTGGAATTTCTATTCTAGCATTATTGAATATTTCACAATCTAGATAGGAGGCTTGACATCCTATCGGTAAGGTTACGAGTACATTCTCAGTTATTTATCTCGACTAGGGAACCTGCATGATGGTTCAAGAACTCATTCGATAGTCTAAGGAAGATTGTATAGATACTTCAGGAAAGTATTGAACAACATAAAGGATGAGATTCGAGTTTTGATTCTCACTTGATAAGACTTACACAATCTCACGGTTTATATAGGGAGCATAAATTCTTAATCCCGAGGGATATGAGGATTACAGTATTCGCACCATCATTGCTTTGATCTTTTGATGGGTGCAGTTCAGTTTTATAATGGGCCAATAAACCCTGTAAGTTGGGTAGTGATGTTAATAGTATATTCGACATCATATTTCAAAATAATCCACTTCCAGTGACTCTACCAGTAAACTCGGCCGATGGGTTTTATAATCCGGTAGAGATGTCAAATAAGTTAAGTTTGAGATAAAGAAATATTTATAAGATGTTGGTGAGTATTAATTAGCATCAAATTGATTTCACCAAGAGGTTATTATATGATTTACACGAGGAATCATATTATGTGACATCCAACTGTGCAAACATTAAGCCTCTATATTGTGGTAATTTTAAGTAATTAAAATTGGAGTGTCGTCATAATTATTTAGTGGAATTAATTACGATTAAATGAAAAAAAATAAATAAATAACGTAATTTGGAATTCCATTTTTCTATTTGGAATCTAACTTCAGTTATTAGCATTTGGGCCCCAATGTAGTCCCTAACTTGTTTTAGCCTAGAATTGAGTTTGGTCACTCACATCCCTTAATTAACTAAAGGCACCTTTTAGGATATTTTGGAGGAGTACATACTTTTTCGAACTCTTCCCATCATATTTTTGGGTTGCATAGGTAAGTAGGAGTTAGCTAATGAGGTGGAGGTAAGTGAAACACAATAGGATTAGTGCTAAAGAGAGCAGAAAAGAGAGAGATAAAAATTTCTGTGGGAAAATCTTCAAGGCTTGCTTTAAAGGGAGAAGACCACCCTTCTCGCTCATCCATGATATCATACATTTGAAGGTAAAGGGTTGTTCCAAATTATATTCTACATCAACTCCGCCCCGCTTCATGGATAGATAATAACATTCGCCAAGGTATGGACTCACAAACCCTAGTTTTCAATGTATATAAGTTTCTATGCATTCTTATCGTTCCTTTTCATTCAAGATTGATCAAGATCCTTAAAGAATATTTTTGAAAGGTCAATACCATCACATTATTCATATAAATGAATCAAATTATAAAATGGTAAGTCATGCACTTAAGATGAGGATTTATACGAGGAAAAAAACCTTTTGGAAAAAAAATCCTTTTGGGAAAAACTTTAGGCGAAATCGACGCCTTTCACCATATAGGTAAATATTTACACAAAAGGAGAAATGATTTAAAGACTTAAACCTCTACTAAACTCAATAATTCATAACTTACACAATTCACTTTTTCCACATATATCGTAGGAAGATTAAGAAAAGATCACTCTCTCACTCACTTACTACATTGTAGGTGTTAACCTTCATTGATAATGTTGTTGTTCATGTCCAAAATTAGTATAGATTCTATCTTATATAGGAACTACCAATTTTGTATCCACACATAATTAGTTGAGCAATGTAAATGAAAATAATAAAAGACAATAAAGGGTTTTTTCAGCTTAGAGAAAACCTACATCCATTGTTATAGTATTACTATTGAGGGTAATTACATAAAATTCTGGGTAGTCTTGCTTGTGCACAATTGACTTATCCCTTGAGTTAAGGGAAATAAAATATTTATATTGGCCAGAAAATCAAGGGGCGAAATGCCTTTATATCTAGGCATTTACACTCGTATATAATGAATACGACTATTGATCTTTCAAGGCACATGTGGAATGTCTCTTGATAATTTCCATGTAAATGACATTTTTTCTTCCCGGTGATTCATATTCTTAAGTTCGTCGGCCGGTATGCCGACCAAGTAATTCTGGATCCAACCAAGTATAAATGAAACGCTAAGATGTATACTTATGAGGACGGGTGTCCTAATATCATAGGTCCACGTGGCATGAATAATTTGACCCACAATAATAACCCCCAATTCTCCATGTTTGATGTTTTGTTAAAAGGATAGAGGATTAGTTATGAAAAGTTTCTCGGCTCTTCCGTATGACGGTGGTCGACCGATGACCTCCTAGACTAATAAATTTTTCATCGGTGCATCAGGCGGTGGAATTTTTGTGAATAATTTAAAAAAAATAGTGAATTGCCAAAGGGTACGGTAGTCTTTTTGTGCCTTTGGGAACCGTGCAATCGTCAAGAGTTCAATCATTGGTTCAATCAATCATTACTTCTCGGTCTTCGAGGTAAGCTATAAAAGGAAAAAACTTTCCCCCATTTTTTCTCACTTCCAACCTTCGCACTTGAGCTAAAATGGTCTGGGTTTGGTCTAATGACAAAAGAGGGTCTTTTAGGCCCCTCGAGAAGCTGGTGCCAAAACTACTGTAGATAGCCTAAGAGTTTGGGGGCCGAGGTGCACCATGAGTGGATGTCTAGAGAACTTTTCTTACAAGACCAGACTAGGGAACAAGTAACGAAAACACCCTTTTAACAAGCTAGACAATCTTTATTTTTTGAGCTTTTCCTCTATCGTTCCTTCCTTGTTGTTCTATTAGTGAGCTCTGTAAGATTTCTTTCTTTTATTTACCCTTATTTTATATAATTTAAACAATTATGTTCATTACGGATGAGGGTTCTTTTACATAATTTAGGGAAAGACGAAAAAGTCCCAATTGGGTGTATTTAGAATTGGTGGAAGGTCTTGTGGATCTATTGTCACTAGGTGAGGACCATTAGATCCCCACATTATTTATTGCGGAGTGTGGAATAAATTTCCCTCCAAATCACATGTTCCTTGAATTCTGTCAGTATTTTGATGTGGTCCTTCCTAGAGTAGCCCCCAACACTTAGTGGATAGTAAACGTGGTCCATCGTTTAAATGAACTCCATAGGACCTTCCTGAGCAAATGTATTGTTGCAAATAGGGAACAATAGGAGATAATACCTATTATCTGAAGACTAGGCAGGCCAATAGGGCATTAGTAGTTAATCTACCTGATTCAAACATAGATTATTAGGATTACGGAGTAGTGGTGAAGAACTGGTAATATGCCCCCTTTCCTAAGGGGGTAAAATATATTGGTCCTAATGCCCCCAGGAAGGTCATGGCATAGGTCGGCCCCTTATGCTCTCTCTCCTCCGCCCCTCATGCTCTCTCATCCACTCGCATCCCGGCCCATGCTTTCTCCTCTAACATGTATATTTTGCTCTCCGATCCTCAAAATTTGTAGCAGTGCTACAAATTTTATTTATATTTTATCATTTGTTTATTTTGTGTATATTTCATAACTTATTGATTTTGTGTATATTTTACTGCTACAAATTTTATTTATATGTCTTTGTTTATAAAAAGTTTAGAGTGAAATGAAATTATATGTGAAATTAAATTATACACAATTATACGTGAAATTAAATGTGAAATTAAAATTATACTGAAATGAAATTTAATTTAGAGTGAATCTATTAGTTTGAAATTAAATTAAATTTGTTGTAAATATTGGAAGTCAATTCAATGGAGAAAATTTTTAAATGGAAAAGAGGAGACAACACACCAATCGTATCCGAACTGAGGTTCAATCATCTCCCAATGTGGAGTTCGACAATCTACCCAAAATTGTGGCACAAACCGTACAATCTCAATACTCACCAAATATTGAGGTAAATTTGGATAAACTACCATCGGATCCCGGTTTGAGGAAATCTATATCAGAATATGGAACAAATGGAGTTAGTTTGTCGAGCCTATCTTACTAGGGGCCCTTGTCAGCCAAACAATAATGATTTTCCATGGATACAAGTTGGAAATGATAGACGTAGATTTATTCCGTCATGGTTTGAGAAGTTTGGGAGATGGCTAGGGTATAGTGTAGCGAAGGAGGTAGCGTTTTACTTTTTTTGCTATTTGTTCGAACCAAATACAGGGGGGGCAAGGGGGTGGTGTATTTGTTAGTGGAGGATTTTCAAATTGGAAAAATAAACATATGTTTAAAGATCATGCTGGTCCCCACTCAAGTATTCATAACAAATGCATGAATTCTTGTAATGACTTGATGAAACAAGATCAACACATCGAAGTGTCTTTGTTTAACCATTCCGAAAAGACAAGAGTTAATTACTGTATTCGTCTGACTGCATCGTTGGATTGTCTCAAGTACTTACTACGCCAAGATTTGGCGATGCGAGGGCATGATTAATCTATGGGGTCATCTAACCGGGGTAATTTTCTGTAACTTTTGTAGTTCTTTGTCGAGAAAAATGAAGCTATAAACAAAGTTGTCTTGAAAAATGACCCCGAAAACCACCAAATTATAGCTCCATCAATTCAGGAAGAGCTAATTAATGCTGCCGCTTATTTGACCACTAAATTCATAATTAATGATATCGGGGATGAGGTATTCTCCATACTATTTGATGAGTTCCGTGACATCTCTGTGAAGGCGCGAATGGCCGTGACTTTACATTATGTGAACAAAAAAGGCTATGTGGTTGAACATTTTCTTAGCATTGTACATGTTCTTGACACTACATCTTTAACAGTTAAAGCAAGACTTAAGTCACTTCTCTTGAAACATGGGTTGAGTATGTCAAGTATTCATGGGCAAGGTTATGATAGGGAGAGCAACATGAAAGGGGAGTTCAATGGGATGAAGAATTTGATTCTATTGGAATTAGTTCAACTTATTACGTTCATGTTTTGCTCATCAACTAGAGTTGCTAGCGATCGCAAACAATCATAACGCAATTGGTTCTTTCTTTCTCAAAGTTTCAATTTTGTCAAATGTTGTTGGGTCATCTTGCAAACGATATGATGATATTCTTGAAGGAATATACAATGGTGATCGAGAGACGAGTCGTGGTTTAGATCAAGAAGAAGCATTCACTGGGGCAGGGGACATGATGTGAGGTTCATATTATGGTACACTTTGAGTTTAGATCATTTGTTCTCTTCTGTGATTGGTGTTCTTGAGGTGGTTCAAGTTGATGGTGATATAGGTACTCAGAGAATAGAAGCATGTGATATGATTAGCTATTTTCAGTGCTTTGATTTTGCTTTCAAATTGTAGTTAATGAAAGCAATTTTGGGTATTACCATTAACTTATCGCAATCACTACAACAGAGGGATCAAGATATTGTGAATACAATGGATCTTGTTAGAATAGCTAAAATGCGTTTATAAAACATAAGGGAGCATGGATGGGATCAATTGTTAAAAGTAGTCTCTTTATTTTGTAGTACGCATGACATTGTAATCATAAATATGGAGGATTATTTTGTGACTAGTGGAAGATCACATCGAAATGTCGAAGAGAGGAAAAATCTTCATCACTATTGTATTGAATTGTTCTATTCAATGATAGATATGCAACTTCAGGAGTTGAACCATCGGTTTAATGAGGTGAATACATAATTACTTTTATATATGGCATGTTTTGATACAAGTATGAACTTCTACAAATTTGATGCGGCAAGATTAGTTCGATTTGCTGAGTTTTATCCGAATGATTTTGATTCGATTGAACTCACAGTCATTGGGGAACAACTAAAAAATTATATATATGACGTGCGTGATAATGATGAATTCAAAGATTTGAAAGGGATTGGTGATCTTGATCAAAAAATGGTTGAAACACAGAGGGATCGATTATTTCCATTAGTGTACTTGCTTATAAAAGTTTCCTTGACATTGACGGTTGCATCTGCTAGCGTGGAAAGAGAATTTTCCGCAACGAAAATCGTTAAGAGTACATTACATAACCGAATGGGAAATGATTTTACAAATGATTGCTTGGTGACATACATTGAACAGGATATTTTCAAAAATTTTGATACGGAAGATATCATTCAATATTTTCAGAATATGAAGCCACGTAGGGGAATATTGTAAACAATCTCTTTGTATTTGCAATTTCTGGTTATGTACGAATCAATTGATATGAACTTTTGGCATATTAAGTATTTATGTTTTATCGGTTGTTGGTTGTTGGTTTTTATGAGTTGATTATTTATTAGTGTAGTTAAAAAAATTTGAATCAATTTTTCCCCAGTTGGACTAAAATTCGGGATCTGCCACTAGTTGAGGGTTGCAATGCGTCGCGGGATTTTTGGTAAAAGTGTGAGGCTGCTCGTCGGATTTTGGGGATGATGGAGTTGAAGTTAGGCCATCTCTAGTGGGTTGAAACTAAACAATGTAAATTTACATTTTTTATGCATACAACCTTAGATGGATGACTTTTATCCGCGCAGACAGCCGTTACAAATATATTAGTTGGAATACCCATTAATTTATTTATAAAACTATCTCTATATAAAAAATCATCTATTCTTATATACCAAATATCATACACCTATATATTATATATAAAATCATTTTTTCCCCAAAATGCATGCGATTCAAAGAAAATGGTGTGGTAAAATCGCAAAACCAAATGAAAACCCATTCCCTCCATCAAATTTGTCAATTGTGTATCGAATTTTCTTTTGGGTGTATGATGATAGTATACCATATGCGAGAGACACGATTGTTGATCCTAACGTGCATGTAAATGACAGTAAATTTCACATGCGCGGTAATGTCCAAGGTCTGATTGAAGTGTATGACAAATTATCCCAGATTTCGAAAGTTCGAGATGAAGCACCTTATACCTTTGACTTGCTTAAGTCTATAATGTATAAGTGTTCAAGTAGTTTGGAAATAGTGACAAAATTGGTTGTCCAACCAAGAATCCAAAGAACCTCAGATTTGATCTCTCTAATCCTCTTCAATGATCCAAGAAGGTATAAATTGAATCACACTACACACATTAGAAGTGCATACATGTGTACATATTGCTTAAAATTGACTGTGTGCTTAATTCCCCTTAAAATAGTGCTTTAATAATTTTTTGGGAATTTTTAAACTTTTTAAAACATTTTTTAAATAAATTTTTTCATTAATAAAATGTGTTTATATAATGTGTGGGGTAATTTTACTATTTTAAAAACTTCATTTTTGATTGGAAAGTTTGTTTGGGTAGAATGCAAATGCGCTAGAGACTTCAGGGGGCTGCTTGTAAATATTTTAGACGCGCGTTTGTACACCTGTCACATGCCAACACTTGTCACTTGCTTGTTGCATCAGTTTGTGTTTGTTATGTGAGAGGATTGCCTGGTGCTTTACTGAACGTTGGATCATTCCTAATCGATGGACTGCATGTGTTTTTAATCAATCCTGGTGGTATATCTATGAACCAATCACAATCATCTTAACCACCGCTATTTCATAACCCTTGGATCAAGTCAAAGTTAGAAAGACTTGATCTCAGCCATTGATTCCCTTCGTCGTTCCAGAACCTTCCCTCACCCCTATATAAACCCTCCACTTCTCAGCATTTCAAGACTTTTGGGCATTCGTCATTTCTGAGAGAAAAAAAATAGAGAGAAGTGAGAGAGAAGAGAGAAAAGAAAAGAGAGAAGAGAGAAAAGAAAAGAGATAAGAGAGAGAAAAGAAACTGTTAGCCAAACCCTAACCCTAACCCTAAACACTTCAAACTCTGAATCAAACCTTCGTTTATATAACACCCCAAACACAACCTTGAGTGTTTGAGAGAGAGTGGTTTGTTCATATTGAAGCTGTAACCTCTTTGTCTATGATCTTGTTTACAACTTAAACATTCGTGTGAAGATATGTGTTTCTTTTTCATAGAAACTTTAGATCTACACTCTGCATGTTACATTTTCACTAGATCTGCATATTTCTTACTTGATTTAAGAAAATCTTTACTGATTTAGTTTTGAAAATGTTTTATGGTTTCTATTCTTACGAAACTGAACCTTGACCTAGTTGGATTCACACTTGGAGATTTTCAATCTCAAAAATATTTTTAAAACCGAGATTGATTAAGATCTTGACCGATTTAGAAGCGAGATATCCGTGGAATCTGGGTTATATTAAAGGTCAAAAAGGTTTTTAGTTCTGTAAGAAAGAAAGAAAACAAAATCACAGCATATAGTCTTTATATGTAATTTTTCTAGGACTGTCTGTAAATCTAAGTGTGTGTGAGTTCATGCATGTTGATAGGAATCACTTCACAAACACTTAACACACTACTACACTGGAAGTGTTGTGAATAAGATCAAAGATCATTGAGTCGACATAAGGAAGCTAAAGCAAAGGAAGTTATCAAACTGGAAAAACATCATCAACAATTAGATCTATGAAGTGGGGTATATTCCTAAACTTAGAATAGTTTGATTTGTGTGCATGTATATTATATTGTTTGTAACTATTATTTGTTGTTAGTGGATTTTTGCTTTCGTGACTTAGAAGTCACCGTGGATGTTTCCTCTGTTGGGAGAGGTTTTACCACGTTAAAAACTGTGTGTTGATTATCTTCGTCTACTCATCTCAGTCTATAGTGTGCTGAATTTTTGAAACTGTCTTAGTTTTAAAAACTGATTACAAAGTCTTGATTACTCTCGTACATAAGTTTTTGTAAACACATCTTGTTGTTTATAATTTTTATTTTCAATAGAAAAGGGTTTCTTCAACAAACATCTCGGAGTTGCTTATATAGTTTAATCTTGTATTAAACGGCATTAGCAACGTTTTTCAATTGGTATCAGAGCCCTGTTAACTTTTATTTCAAAAAGATCTTGTGTTTCTGAAATCGTTTTCTGAAAAACCTAACTATGGACGAGAAGAATGAAAGGTTTGGTAATCTGTCCAGACCTCCACTCTTTGATGGAAACAACTTTGCTTACTGGAAAGTAAGAATGGTTGCCTTCATCCAAGGGACTTTAGGAGATGATGTCTGGGACATTATTGAAAATGGATACACTTATCCTACTAAACCAGCCACTGAAGGAAGCGATGAGAGGGTAAAGAAAATCTTAAGTGAGTTTACACAAGAAGAGAAAACTATTTCTCGAAATAACAATAAAGGCAAGAATGCCATTTTTATGTCTATTAATGAGTATGAGTTCAAGAGAATCTCATCTTGTGCCACTTCTAAGGAAGCTTGGGACACATTAATCACTGCCCATGAAGGAGACTCAAGAGTTAAAGCTGCTAAAACTCAAATGCTTACCCAGCAGTACAACTCTTTGATCATGTCTGACTCTGAGTCTTTTGATGACTTTTACATGAACTTAACTGATATAGTTACTAAGTTGCATGCTAATGGTATAACTTATGATAGGAATGAAATTGTCTCTAAAATTCTAAGATCATTACCACAAAAGTTTGACAGCAAGAGGTATGCTATTGAGGAAATGAGTGATCAAAACCTTACCCCTGAGTTACTCAGTAGCAAACTTAGGACTGTGGAAATGGAATTAGACTTTAAGAAACAATTAAATCATTCACAAAGAAAACAGCCCAACTCTAACTTGAGTTTTGCCTCTAAGATATCTAAACTTGAGACTAATTTGATCAACTCTGACTCTGATGAGGAGTGTGATATAGACAAACTAGATAATCAGATTGCCTTAATGTCTAAACAATTTAAGAAAATTGTTAAATTTAGAAACAAACAGGCAACTAAACAAGGCAAGCCTAATTATCCTACTCTATCTAATCCCAAACCTCATGAGAGAGGTCTTGACAAACATCCTAAGGACAACAACTCCAGACCCACTAGAGACCTTAAAAAGATTGAATGTTATAGATGTGGGAAACTAGGTCACATTGCTCACGATTGTAGAGTTAATCTGAATAAAGCCAACACACACAATAGAGCCAATGTCTGTAAAACTTGGAATGATTCAAGTGACTTTGATGAAGAGGAACTTGAGTCATCAAATGTACTTGACCCTTGCATGTCCTTTTATGCTAAGATCATTTACAATGATGATATGCCCGTGTGTGATAATAATGCTCCTACTCCTGCTTGTGTGAATACTGTTTTGACTGGCCTAGATGCTTTATTATCTGAAAATGTTGCTAATTCTAGTTCCGTGTGTGTGAGTCAAAGTGATCTCGATAACGACGATGTAAATGGGTGCGTGAGTACTAAAACTGAATCGTTAGGGGTCACTACACACACTTCACTTAGCGACTCAGACACAGATGACCTCCCTGATATCCATACTTTGTATGCTAAGACTCTCAAAAAAGGCACTAGACTGGAGAAGACTGTTATAGACCTGACTAAGAAATTAGATGATCTAAGTCTTATTGTGAAGTTGAATGCTGAAGAGTACACTAACCAGTGTCTGACTCATCAATCTGAAATTGAAACTTTTGATCAAAAATTAAAAGAGTTGACTAAAATTAATGAAACTCTGGAAATGAAATACAAGGGAACATTATTAGAACTGGAGGGAACATTATTAGAACTGGAGGAAGCAAAAATAAAGACTGCTACTGTTTTCAAAAAATTTCTAAATTTGAAAGCAATTCAAATTGTTTTACTGACTTTGTTGTTGACTCCAAGACCAATTCTGATGATAGAACCGGTATTGGATTTTGCCCTAAGAACAAACCACAAACTACAAATCTTGAACCTATTAAGTTTGTGTCTGGGGGCAAAAGACCAATTGAAACATGTCCAGACTTTCATTTTATTAAAGAGGAATTTGATCAAAAGCAACAACAGAAAGACATTGGAGAGTCTAGTAATTCTAAGGCTGACACTGCACTTAAGACTAAATACGTCTGTCCTTTGATCAGAAAGGCTGAATCTACCTTCAAAACCATCCCTCCTAGGAATAGCACTACTGAACAGAATGCTGTTAAACCCATCGTTAGAAGTTTTCCCAAGGAAATTCATCCCTCAAGCAATCAATATTGCTCGTACTGTGACATTTATGGTCATTCCTTTGAAGGTTGTTATGCTAGGCGTCTAAACACCCCTGTGTACAACACTTCTGTCTACAAGAACTTTAACTATTCTAGGCAAAATCGTAACCATTATGTCCTTCCAAGACAACCCAACAAGAACTCTAACTACAGGAATAGAAAGACCAAAACTAAGAGTTCATTTAAGAGAAAGGCTCCCAGAAACTTTCCTAAACCAAAAGCTCAAATTTTCCACAATAATCAGTTTGCTGCTCCAAATGTTTTTCGACAAAAAGTTGTTTCTCGAAAATTTTATCAAATGAGGGCAAACTTGCGTAAAATTAAAACTAGAACTATTTGGGTTAGAAAAGATGATCTTTTACCCCAAATGAAGTGTAACATTGTTATCACTGCCTTAAAAGCTGAACACACTTCATCTGGTTGGTATTTAGATTCAGGATGTTCCAAACATATGACAGGAGATGAAACCAAACTTTTAAACAAAACCAGATTTGCTGGTGGGAAAGTAGTTTTTGGTGACGGAGTTTCATCCCAGATCATAGGTAAAGGAACCCTAAAAGAAGAAGGAATGCCTGTTCTCGAAAATGTTCTATTAGTTAAAGGCCTTAAAGCCAACCTCCTAAGTATATCACAATTTTGTGACTCTGACCATACAGTCACCTTTTCAAAGAACAATTGTAAAATTCTAAATGATAAAGGTGAATGCATTATTACAGGATTTAGAACACCTGACAATTGTTATACTGTCAAGACTAGTTCTGAAACCTGTAACATTGTCAGAATGGATGACAATGAAATCTAGCATAATCGTATGGGTCACTTGAGTTATGATATCCTTGGTAGATTGTCTAGTCAAGAGATTGTTAGAGGAATTCCTAAAATTAAACCTATTTCAAGTGTTGTCTGTGGTCATTGCCAGGAAGGAAAAATAGTTAAGACTTCGCATAAAAAGGTTAAAGACATTCTCACCTCTAGACCTCTAGATCCCATCCATATGGACCTTATTGGTCCCTCTAAAACTGTTAGTCTTTGTGGACACAGTTATATCCTTGTCATGGTTGATGATTTCACACGATTCACTTGGGTTGCCTTCTTGAAACATAAATCTGACACGTTTCAGAATTTTTTAAAAATCTTACTTAGAATTGAAAATGAGAAGGATACACAAGTAAATCGTATTCGAAGCGATAGAGGGGGAGAGTTCATAGACACAGGAATAGTTGAATATTGTGACTACAACGGTTACAAACACGAATTCAGCGCCCCTAAGACTCCTCAGCAGAACGGTGTTGCCGAAAGGAAAAATCGAACTCTTCAAGAGATGGCACGAGTCATGCTCCATGCCAAATCCCTACCTAAATACTTTTGGGTAGAATCTATTAGAACTGCCTGTCATATCACTAATAGGGTATTTCTAAGGAAAAACTCTAAACAAACTCCTTATGAGTTATGGTACGGTAAGAAGCCTAATCTGAAATACCTAAGAACTTTCGGAAGTCAGTGTTATGTCTGTAAAGACAGAGAACATTTGTCTAAATTCGAAGCACGTGGTGATAAAGCCATCTTCTTAGGATACTCCCCAAATAGTCGTGCTTATCGTATATACAATCTGCGTACTAAGTCCCTTATGGAATCGATAAATGTAATTGTAAGCGATACTATTGTTGAAAATAAGATTTCTGAATCACCTATTGTGGTTGAATCTGAAAATGATTTCAAAACTGATTCACCAGAAATAGATGACTCATTACCTATTGAGAGTCCAGAAGTACCTGGCTGGGTCTCTAAAGATCATCCCATTGACAACGTGGTCGGTAATCCTAATGAGCCAGTTCGTACTAGATCCCAGTTAATAAATTATGCTAATTATGCATGTTTCGTCTCCCTAGTGGAACCGAAAAATGTTATTGAAGCATTGAATGACACACACTGGATTTCTGCAATGCAGGAAGATCTTTTACAATTTATCATTCACGATGTCTGGTATCTTGTACCGCGGCCTCAAAACAAAAATGTTATTGGAACACGTTGGATTTTTAAGAACAAATCTGATGAAAATGGGGTAATCCTTTGAAACAAAGCTAGACTAGTTGCTCAAGGTTAGTCACAAATAGAAGGAATAGATTTTAGCGAGACTTTTTCCCCTGTCACTCGTCTTGAATCTGTTCGACTTCTTTTCGCCATAGCGTGTCACTTAAAATTTACACTTTATCAAATGGATGTCAAGTCTGCCTTCCTCAATGGAATTCTGTTCGAAGAAACATATGTAGAACAACCCAAAGGGTTCATTGATCCTAAATACCCTGACCATGTCTTTCGTCTAAAAAAGGCTTTGTATGGTTTAAAACAAGCTCCTCGAGCTTGGTATGAACGCCTGTCCAACTTTTTGTTGGATAAGGGTTTTAAGAGAGGAGGAAATGACCATACACTCTTTGTCAAACATTTTGACAAAAACATTATTATAGCCTAAGTCTATGTAGACGACATCATTTTCGGGTCGACTTCAAACTCTGAAGTTAAATCTTTTTCTGCTATTATGCATAAGGAGTTTCACATGTCCCTTATGGGGGAGCTATAACTTTTCTTAGGATTTCAAGTGAAACAGAATTCTGATGGTCTATTTGTCTCTCAAACCAAGTATGCCTTAGTCCTTGTTAAGAAATTTGGTTTAGAGAATGCTAAAGTTGCCAAAACCCCTATGAGTACTACTGTTAAATTAAGCAAAGATGAAAATGGTAAGTCAGTTGATTCCACACTCTATCGTAGTATGATTGGTAGCCTACTCTATCTAACTGCCTCACGACCAGACATAATGTATGATGTATGTCTGTGTGCTCGTTACCAGAATAACCCTAAAGAGAGCCATTTATCGTGTGTAAAACGTATAATAAAGTACATAAAAGGCACTCTTAATCTTGGACTTAGGTATACTAAGGATACCTGTAGCACCATTATAGGGTATACTGATGCTGATTGGGCCGGTTGTACTGATGACAGTAAAAGTACATCAGGTGCCTGTTATTATGTCGGCAATAATTTAGTTGGTTAGAGTAGTAAAAAACAGAATTGCACATCTTTATCTACGGCTGAGTCCGAATATATAGCAGCAGGAAGTTGATGTGCTCAATTGTTATGGATAAAACAGATGTTAAGTGATTATGGGATTAAAGAAGATCAATTACAATTGTATTGTGACAATCAAAGTGCCATTAACATATCTAAAAACCCGGTTCAACACTCGCGAACTAAGCATATTAAAATAAGGCATCATTTTATACGCGAACTTGTTGAAACTAAGGAATTAGATATTCATTACCTGCCTACTGATCTGCAACTTGCAGACATGTTCACTAAACCTTTAGACTATAACAGATTTCTGTATTTGCGTAATTCTATAGGTATGGTATGCGCTGATTAAACTCTTAAGACCTTAAGTTTTACCCTTTGTCCATTTGAGACAAAATGGGGGAGAAATTTGAGTCTTACGAGTTCATTGTTTTGTTCACATTTCATCTAAACTGCTTGATCTTAGTGTGCATATTTGCAGGAATCTCTTCTACTGATTGTCTACCATTTCTAGTGTACAAATTTGTAAATAGTTGAGTTATGTAATTTTTGACTTTCTAGGAAATGGGTAGATAGTATCTTCGTATAGGTCTAGGTTTTATTTTTTTTGGTTCCCTATGAGTTTTAAGCTAACTCAAAGGAGATTTTGTCTCATATTTCCAAAGGGGGAGATTGAAGCACCTTATACCTTTGACTTGCTTAAGTCTATACTGTATAAGTGTTCAACTAGTTTGGAAATAGTGATAAAATTGGTTGTCCAACCTAGAATCCGAAGAACCTCAGATTTTATCTCTCTAATCCTCTTTAATGATCCAAGAAGGTATAAATTGAATCACACTACACACATTAGAAGTGCATACATGTGTACATATTGCTTAAAATTGATTGTGTGCTTAATTCCCCTTAAAATAGTGCTTTAATAATTTTTTGGGAATTTTTAAACTTTTTTAAACATATTTTAAATAAATTTTTTCATTAATAAAATGTGTTTATATAATGTGTGGGGTAATTTTACTATTTTAAAAACTTCATTTTTGATTGGAAAGTTTGTTTGGGTAGAATGCAAATGCGCTAGAGACTTCAGGGGGCTGCTTGTAAATATTTTAGACGCGCGTTTGTACACCTGTCACATGCCAACACTTGTCACTTGCTTGTTGCATCAGTTTGTGTTTGTTATGTGAGAGGATTGCCTAGTGCTTTACTGAACGTTGGATCATTCCTAATCGATGGACTGCATGTGTTTTTAATCAATCCTGGTGGTATATCTATGAACCAATCGCAATCATCTTAACCACCGCTATTTCATAACCCTTGGATCAAGTCAAAGTTAGAAAGACTTGATCTCAGCCATTGATTCCTTTCGCCGTTCCATAATTCTCAGCATTTCAAGACTTTTGGGCATTCGTCATTTCTGAGAGAAAAAAAATAGAGAGAAGTGAGAGAGAAGAGAGAAAAGAAAAGAGAGAAGAGAGAAAAGAAAAGAGAGAAGAGAGAGAAAAGAAACTGTTAGCCAAACCCTAACCCTAACCCTAAACACTTCAAACTCTAAATCAAACCTTCGTTTATATAACACCCCAAACACAACCTTGAGTGTTTGAGAGAGAGTGGTTTGTTCATATTGAAGCTGTAACCTCTTTGTCTATGATCTTGTTTACAACTTAAACATTCGTGTGAAGATCTGTGTTTCTTTTTCATAGAAACTTTAGATCTACACTCTGCATGTTACATTTTCACTAGATCTGCATATTTCTTACTTGATTTAAGAAAATCTTTACTGATTTAGTTTTGAAAATGTTTTATGGTTTCTATTCTTACGAAACTTAACCTTGACCTAGTTGGATTCACACTTGGAGATTTTCAATCTCAAAAATATTTTTAAAACCGAGATTGATTAAGATCTTGACCGATTTAGAAGCGAGATATCCGTGGAATCTGGGTTATATTAAAGGTCAAAAAGGTTTTTAGTTCTGTAAGAAAGAAAGAAAACAAAATCACAGCATATAGTCTTTATATGTAATTTTTCTAGGACTGTCTGTAAATCTAAGTGTGTGTGAGTTCATGCATGTTGATAGGAATCACTTCACAAACACTTAACACACTACTACACTGGAAGTGTTGTGAATAAGATCAACGATCATTGAGTCGACATAAGGAAGCTAAAGCAAAGGAAGTTATCAAACTGGAAAAACATCATCAACAATCAGATCTATGAGAAGTTTGAAGGACACCAAGTGGGGTATATTCCTAAACTTAGAATAGGTTGATTTGTGTGCATGCATGTTGTATTGTTTGTAACTATTATTTGTTGTTAGTGGATTTTTGCTTTCGTGACTTAGAAGTCACCGTGGATGTTTCCTCTGTTGGGAGAGGTTTTACCACGTTAAAAACTGTGTGTTGATTATCTTCGTCTACTCATCTCAGTCTATAGTGTGATGAATTTTTGAAACTGTCTTAGTTTTAAAAACTGATTACAAAGTCTTGATTACTCTCGTACATAAGTTTTTGTAAACACATCTTGTTGTTTATAATTTTTATTTTCAATAGAAAAGGGTTTCTTCAACAAACATCTCGGAGTTGCTTATATAGTTTAATCTTGTATTAAACGGCATTAGCAACGTTTTTCATGAGACACCACTGTGAATTTCGATTTCAGTCATTTGTTTAGTGAAAGGTTTCCTAACTCGGATAATCGAATGACCGGAGCGCTAATAAGTAGGTGGTTGGAGATACCACGTACATTTCATCTGCCGGGACCGGAGCACTAATATGAAATGTTTGTGTTATCTCCAACCACCTACTTATTAGCGCTCCGATCATTTGGTTGTTCGTGTTAGGAAAAAATTTGCTAAATAAATGACTGAAATCGAAATTCGCAATGGCGTCTCGCACTTCCAAAATCTGGGATAATTTGGCATACACTTCAATTGGACCTTGGACACTATCGCTAATATGAAATAGATTGTCATTTGCATGTGCATTAGGATAAAAAATCTTGTCTCTCGCATGAGGTGTACCATCGTAATACACGCGAAAAAAATTCGATACACTATTGGCAAATTTGGGGCAGTGGTGGGTTTTCATTTGGTTTCGCAGGAGAATAGAAATTGAATTGAAAGATATGCTAAGAGTAATGAAATTTGAGAACTGGTACTAAATTATTGAACTTGAATAAAAGAAATTTAAAACTTCTATAGGACTTCGATTTTGATTTTTGGAGTGATGTGGCCTGAATGTGATAATGATAAAATGGTGGAAAAATGGGTGGCAAAGGTAGGGTGTCGGTGATGTAATGGAATGTTGAGAGAATGTTGGAAATTAATGTATTAAAGAGCTATTGCACTAATTTCGAGGAAAAAAATCATTGAGAATGAGGTCAGGATTTCCTTAAATAAAAAGCCTAGAAAATGTCAAATACACCAACCTTCCCCTTGGGTTTGCTGATCGGTATAGCTCTTGGCCTATCGATTGGCAGGTTTGCCAAACTTGGCTGCCAAGTAAAGTAACCTGTGCTTATAGGCAGGGGAAGGGGTGCTTATAGGCAATCCAAAAATGATCATAAAATATAAACCATAAGTCCGATTCACACATGGATGGGACCGTTAGAAAGAGGATTCAAATTCTATGAAATTTTATTGAGAAAATCTCGAGTCCAAAGGGTGACCAAAGTCAAACAAAGCTCGGGGAGGATATGGTGACCTTCGATTAGGGTTTCTGAGTAAAAAGATAACTAAATGAGAACCGTTGGTCCGATTCACGCACGATATGGACAATTGGAAATGGGATTAAGAGACTATGAAATATTGTTGAGATAATATTGGGTTCGGGGATCAGTAAGCATCATGTGACATTTTAGCTAAAAGGGGTGCTAAATACAAATCGTATATCTAATTCGCACACGGTATGGACCGTTGGAAAGGGGATTCAATGCCCTTTAAAAGTTTTCTGAGATAATCTTCGGTATGAGAGTTTAACAAAGTCAAAAAGAGCTTAGGAATCATATGATGATCTCTGTTTTAGGGTTTTAAGGAGGATCAATTGTTCAGGGATCAAAGGGATAATTCTTGGTCCTTTACAAGTGTATGCGGGGTACTAGAGTGCGATTTCTCTAGGCGAGGTGTCAGATTAAGACAATGAGGAAGATTTAGATGCTTAATATATCTATAGTTTTTTTTGGAAGTTCACATAGTTTCTTAATATTAGAGAAGATATGAATTTTGGAAATAAATATAAGAACTTCAACAACGACCGTGATAGGAAGAAGCGGGATAACCCTAAAAAGGTGGATGATCGAGACAGATGATATGATTTCTAAGGGTTTGGGAATCACGCATGTGAGTGTACCACTAGACTAAGGAAAGAATCCCAAAGCCTACAATGTTATCCTTAGTGATAATGAGTCAGAAGGGGAACCTAATTCTCCTATGGAGCGTAACTTCGTTGCTTTCATGGCTAGTCATGTGAGCTTAAATTAAAAGTCTTTTAATGTTAAAGATAATCATATGCATGATAGTTATGAGATCCAGATAGGGATGAAGAGGAGAGGTGTGACGAGGAGGAAAGTGAGCTTTAATTTCCTTTCATGAGTTGAATACCGAGTCGCTGAGGTTAAAATGACAACTTGAAGTTAGAGGCTTAGATGAAAAAGTGGGCCATAGGTTATAATGATAAATTGATTGAGGATTTGAGGGCATGTGAGAAGACTCGTAGGTGGAAACTCGAATACCTTGATGGGTATAGAAATAACCTTCATGGATTATTTAAAAATTTTAAAAAGGAGTCCCTAACATTTGATGACTCTGAACTTTTGCTTGATTATAGGATTTTGGAGTTAGAATATGAATTAAGAGACTCAATGTTGAGATACTCTTGGGTCTAACAGTTTACCAAAGTCAAACGGAGCTCGAGAAGCATTCGTTTTTCTCAAGTTTAGGGTTTGAAGGAATACCATGTGTCCGAGGGTTACAGGGATATTACTTGGACCTATGGAGGTGCATGAGGGGTACTGGAATTGGGTATCTATATAGGATGCATCTGATTAAAATAGTGAAGTGGATTTATATCTTGAAGAGATCGCTAGGTTTGTTAGGAAGTTCACAAAGTTTCTTAAGCTTATAGAAGATGAGGATTTTGGAAAGAAATCCAACAACTTCAATAACGACCATGATAGGAAGACGAGGGATGACCAAGATTTTCAAAGGTTTAGGAATCACACGTGTGAGTGTCCCAATAGATAAAGAAAATAAGTTGAGATGCCCAAAACTTACATTGCTACTCATAGTGATAGCGAGTCGAAAGAGGAATCTAATTCTCCCATGGAGCGTAACGTCGTTGCATTCACGACTAGTTATTTGAGCCTAAATGAAAAGTCTTCAGATGTTAAAGATAATCATATGCATGATAATTCTGAGATCTGGTCTTGTGATTACCAACTTAGTGATGAAGAGGACATTTATGACAAGGAGGAGATTGAGCTTTAAGTTACCTTTAATGAGTTGTATACCGAGTAGTTGAATTTAAAAAAAGCCAAATTTAAGTTAGAGGCTGAGTTAAAAGAGTGTACCATAGGTAACAATGATAAATTTATTGAGAATTTGAAGGCACGTGAGAAGACTCGAAGCTCTAATACGTTAAGAGGAGAGAGATAAACTTTACGTATTGTTTGAAAATTTGAGGAAGGAGTCCCTAAAATTTGATGAGTCTAAAGTTTTGTTTGAGCCTAGCATTTTGGAGTTAGAAGATGAATTAAGATACTCAAGTCACGTTAAATTTGATTTAGAATCTAGGTTAAAAAAGTTGGATAAGATTTTAGGAACCGTCCAAATAAAAAATGACAAGGTTGGTATTAGATGTGATGATTTGAACTCTTCCACTCCTAAAGCCAAGACCACATTTTTTAGAGAGTAAATTGTTCAAGAGGTCAAGACCAAAGGTCAACCCAAAGTTCATTTTCCTCATGTTTACATATGCACACACTGTGGTAGGAAAGGTCACCTTAGTTAGTATTATCACGATCTTAGGAGAGGTCCAAGGAAGTTCAAATCACATGTCACCATCGTTCCCAAACCCCTAAGCATTAAATCATCATCTATTTGGGTTAGGAAATCTGATTTAGAGGCATTGAATATTAGACTTGGTGATTCTCTCATGCTTTCACATGATTCATGACATGATATATCTTATGAGTGCTTGCATGTTTTTATACACTTATTTTTTCTTAATGGTATTTGTTATGGATAGTTGTATGATGTTTGTCTCATTTTGTATTTTGATTTTTTATTTTTGAGTCAATTTTTAAAAATTTATAAAAACTCAAAAAGATTTTTTTTGTTCTGTAGTATTTTTACACATTTTGTGTGGCATACCGGTGTGTTCGAATCCTGTCCATTCCAAGTTTTCCAGGTGGCTAGAACATTAGAGTATGATCTATAATGCTTTGGATTGTTTCTTAATCATGCCTTGCATGCAGATGTTCAAATTTTGTTTGCTTAATGGATTCATTTAAGTATATGACTCCCCACACACTTGCATAAGCTCTTTTGGATTTTAACTTTTTATGTTTTATGAGATAAGTGAGGTGTTTTCCTATCAATCTCGTCATATACGTATCTATATATCTGGGGGATTTCTTCATGTAAGAACCATTGCGGTGAGGATTATCTTAGGTTTGAAAAAAAGAATGTGTAATGGAAAGGGTATTAAAGGAGTAATTATTCTTTGCTTGAAAGGCCACTATTGCAAAGAGCCTTTCGAAAAGAAAAGAAAAAGAAAAAATATTTTCTAAGGACAAGTTTATAAACTGATCATCAAAATGTGATATCTTCAAAAGAGAACAAATGAATATGCATATTTTTAGGGTGTTATAAGTTGAAGATTAGTGGATTTTCAGAATGAGACTTGGTTCATTCTTAATGTTGACGCTATTGATTTGAGAATACAAAATATTTTTTAGGATTGTGTGCATTTTGACTGTTTGTCCATTTTGAGTTAACATTATTTGTCACATGAGGCTAAATCTACGTTTGATAAATTAATGCTATTAAATAGAACTCCTTGGACTATCTTGAGTATATGGGGCATATTTCTTTTGTCTTCTAGTTCACACCCTTCACACCGTACCACAATTATTTAAGGCACATTTATGCCACACGAGTGTGGACAACCTGATTTTGTGTGTCTTTTGTGGTGTTATACCTATATATTTATGTGTGTTACTGTTATATGTGCATATATATATATATATATGGTATGTTTGTTTTGAGTACCTGCATTCATTTAATCCATGTCTGTCATATATGATTAAAAAGGTATCATATGCTTGAAATTTATATCAAATCGGTATCATATGTTTCATCATTTGGATAATTTCTACTTTTGTTACTAAGTTTGTTTGTCGTTGCCATTTCGCTTCACATCGAATGATATTATTTTTCCTTTATGACCATATGTGTCACATTAAGGGGAGAAGTTTATTATATTACGCACCTTGCCTTTTTTATTCCCAAACTAAAATGTGAGAAGTTTTCCCTAGGGGGGGATGTTTTAATAAAGGGGCAGGGTTTTTCATATGCGGTTTATATATGTTATATTATCTTTTCATTTGAAAGGTGTTATAAGTCTCTAGGTTTAAGCGGTGATGCGGGAAAGTTTCACAAGAGAAAAGCTACACAAGAGATAACGTCAGTCAATTATCATTTTGTACCTTTTCCTTTTGGGGTTGGATTTTGAATGTTAGAACTTGACAACCTAGGCTTTTATTTTTGGTTTTGTCCCATAATAGCTAAAGGGGCATATTTATAAGTACAAATTTTCAATGTATCAATGTTTATTGTAAAAATTATTATAATGGCTTTATTCTGTTTGGAGAAAACTACTTAAGTCATATGTTAGGATTGTGTTCAGTTTGTCATTCAAGCCTATGTATATTTAAGACATAAAGCGACTGAGTTAAAGTGACATCAACTTCAGTGTCGAGCTTCGTCTTCATCATTGGGATCTAGAAAACGTTATAAATATTGTATTATGTTTGGGTGTTAAAAGTTTTCAGAAGCTAATTTTCAAAAAAGAATTTTTAAAAAAAATATTTTTTTGGTTTCGTTCAAACGAGATTAGGCTTCTCGTTGAAATGAGGTTCACCTTCAAACGAAATGTTTATGCTTGTTAGAATATTCTTGTTCAAATATTGTATGATCCTTGTTCAAATGATAATTGGAGTTTCATTCGAATGTCTATGTTTCTGTTCGAACGAAGTACGCAAATTTGTTCGAAAGAGTATACATTTTTGTTCGAACGAAGTGACGTGAGTTACGTGCTGCCATTTTCTACTATTTTTCTCTAAATAAAAGGCACTTGAAAGAGTATTTTAAGTTTATGGGTTTCAAAAATAATTTTCTATATCAAACCAAAAGCCTCTTGTAACCCTAGTTTACACCCTTAGTTTGGGATCCAACAAGTAAAATAATATGCTAGTTTGAGATCTCAATTTTCTGTGCTAACTTTGTTTACTCTATATCTATGAGAGTTTGTTTGGCATGGTGAATTTCATCTGACTGTAGTGATGGTTTTCTATCCAAATATCGATGGACACCAAGACAGGTGAGGTGCATGCATTGTACAACTCGTGGGTGGATTCCTGCGGTGTAACTTTGAAGAAGGTTCAAGGAGCGACTGGAAGAGTGCATCATGCTTGAAAATGTGGAGTCGTGAGTAGGTTATTTGTCATCCTTGTATAAATCCTACATCATAGTGTACTTTGTGTAGGCGAGGTTGTCCGAGGTTTTTTTCATTGTGTGTTTTCCTCAAACATTGTGATGTGGTGATTTGTTGATTGTATTCTTGCAAATATCACCTAAATGCATGCTTAGGCAAGATAAAAATGGACGAGTGTTTCATAACGAATGTTTAATTGGTGCATAAATTAAAATTGGTTAGTTGTTCTCTTATTAATTTAATTGGAATTAAAATTTGGTGTTTTTTCAATCCATCCCATTCAGCATTCTAAAAAATCTTCTGTCAATGAAGATGATCATGTGCATGACAGTTCCAAGGACCGTTCTTATGATTCCCAGGGTTGTGAAGAGGAAAGGGAAGGTATATGAGTGAATAGGAGGAGAGTGATATTCAAGTTTCCTTTCGTGAGTTGTATACGGTGTCATTGAAATTGGAGAATGCGAACTTGAAATTAGAGGCTAAGTTGAAAGAATTTGCCATAGGTAATAATGATAAATTGATTAAGGATTTGAGGGAACACGAGAATAATCTTATGGAGAAGCCTGAATACGTTGATGAGGAGAGAAATAACCTTCGTGGATTGTTTAAAAATATGACGAATGAGTCCCTAAATTTTAATGAGTCGAAACTTTTGTTTGAGTTTAGAATTTTGGAATTATAAGAAGAATTAAGTGACTCAAGTCGTGTCAAATTTGATTTCAAATATAGGTCGGAAAAGTTGGATAGGATTTTAGGAAGCGTCAAAATAAAACATGACAAGATAGGCCTAGGATTCAATCATCCCAAAGCTTTCGCTTCTAAAGCTAAGACCATGATTTTGAGAGAGTCGACCATTGCCAAGAACATTCCCAAAGGTCAATCCAAGGGTAACATTCCTCATGTCTGCACTTGTACACGCTGTGGTAGAAAAGGTTATCTAAGGATATTTTGTTACAATCTTTGGAGAGGTCCTAGAAAGTCTAGATCCCGTGTCACCATGGTTCCTAAAACCTAAGGTGATAAATTATAATCTATTTAGGTTAGGAAATCTGATTTGGAGGCACTTAATGTTAGACTTATTGATTCTTTCATGCTTTTACCCAATTCATCACATTCTATATGTTATGAGTGATTGTATTTTCATGTTTTTATACACTAGTTTTTCTCTTCATTATATATGTTTTGACTAGTAGTGTGATGTGTGTGTCTTTTGTATTTTGGTTCTTCATTTTTTTAGTCTATATGAAAACATACAAAAAGATTTTATTTTATTTTGAGCCATTTTTTATGAAAAACTTATAAAAACTCAAAATATTTTTTTTGTGTAGTTGGTTTTGCACATGTTGTGTGGCATAGAAGTGTGTTTGAATCTCATTCACTCCATTTTTTTCCACGTGGATAGAACATTTGAGTATGGTTTACAATGATATTGATTGTTTCTTAATCACGCCTTATCATGGAGTAGTTCTTATTTGATTTTGTTTAATATATTCATCTAAGTATATGCCCCTGCACACACTTTCACGAGCTCTTTTGGATCTTAATATCGTATATTGCATGATTTAAGTGAGGCGTTATCCTATCAATCTTGTTAATACATATCTATTTTTCTGGGGGATTTGTGCATGTAAGAACCATTGCCTGAGACTGTTTTTAGGATGAAAAAATGATGAGTGTGCGATGGGAAGGGTCTACGGAGGGAGTAAAATACTTTTTCATGAAAGGACATCATTGTCAAGAACCTTTGAAAAAGAAAAGAAAAACATTTCTAAAGGCCAAAGTTTAGTTCATGATCATCAACAAAAATTGATATCTTCTAAAAGAGAGAAAAAATGAATATTTTTTACGGTGTTAAATGTTGAAGATATATGGGTTTGAACAATAAATACTAGTACATCATTACTGTCTAATGCTAGTGATTTCAGAATCATCAATATTTTCTAGGCTTGTGTACATTTAGAATATTTTCTTTATCTGAGTTCATCTTATTTGTCACTTGAGACTACATCTAAGTTTGATAAGTTAAAACGATCAAATGGAACTCCTTGGAGTATCTTGAGCGTTTGGAACATATTTTTTTTTATTTATAGTTTACCCCCTTCACTCCATACCATATTTGGCTTCGACACATTTATGCCATACGAATGTGGAAATATTTTTTTGTGTGCATGTTATTGTGTTATACCTATATATTTATGTGCGTTCTTATTATATGTGCATTTACATATATGCTATGTTTTTTGAGTCTTTGCATGCATTTAATCCATGTTCATCATTTTCTTCAAATTTATGTTATTTGTTTAATTGTTTGGATTGTTTGTACTTGTGTTTTCGTGTTTCACTGTTGTCATTTCACTTCACATTGCATGATATGCTTGTTTCCTATATCATTATATGCGTCTCACTAAGTGGGATAAGTTGTTTCATATTTTTCACCTTTACCTTTTGCCAATTCCCAAACAAAAAAAAAGGAGAAGTTTGGTAAAAGGAGCAGATGTTTTAACGGGGGGAAGCAGTATTTGATATTCCATTTGTATTTGAAAGGTGTGTTAAGTGTGCATGTTTAAGCAACGATGCAAAAATATTTCACATAAGCAAAACTACACAAGAAATAAAGTCTGTCAAGTGCAAGTTTGTACCTTTTCATTTTCAGGTTTGGGATTGGGTATTAGAGCTTAACGATCGAGTTTTTTTATTTTTGGTTTTGTGCCAAAGTAGAAAAATGGGGATATTTGTAAGGACAAATTTTTCCATGTTTCAAGTTTGTACTATTTATTATAAATTTGTAATATTGATTTTATTCAATTTGAATAAATTTTTTTGAGCCATTGTTTAGGATTGTGTTTAGTTTATCCTTCAAGCCCAAGCATGTTGAAGATACGAAGCGGCACGAGTTAAAGTAATATCAAAATTATACCATGTATAGTCTTAAACTCAGGGACATCATGAAAGGTATATTTGGTATATTATGTTGATCCACGGGTTTTCAGTTTGGGTGTTTATAGTATACTCGGGCTCATTTCTGAAAAAAGATTTTTAACGAAAATATTTTTGATTTTGAAATTCGTTGAACAAATTTTTTTTCTCATTGAAATGGGTTTACCTGCTTCTTTCGAACAACATGTGAGTTTGCTCTAATGAGTTTTGAGGTTCCATTCAAACGAGGTTCGATCGAGCATCAAACAAATCTTTTTGTCTTCACTAAAATGTTTCGTTATAAGATTGTTTGATCCTTGTTCCAACGAGTTTTGATGTCTCGTTCGAATGACATTTAGTTTTATTCAAATGAGATGGAGAATCTCGTTTGAATGACTTCCAAGTTTGTTCGAACGAGTTTCCTTATTTTTTGTGTACCTATTTTTCACGTTTTTCTATAATATAAGAGTTGGTACAAGTTTTTTAAGTACAAGGGTTTCAAAAATAGTTTTTATTGAGCAAATAAATAAAGCTTATTTTACTCTATTTACACCCATGGTTTGAGATCCAAGAATCAATATGATATTCTAGTTTGAGATCTCAAGTTTTGAGCACCAAGTATCATCTACTATACATTGAGAGAGTTTGCTGGCAGGGTGGATTTCATGTGGCTTTGGTGACGGAAGCTAGACAGAGATCGGTAGACATCGAGACACATGGGGAGAACTTTGTGAAGGTCGTTGGTGGATTCCTACGATGTTTATATGAAAAAAATTCAAGAAGTGAGGACTATGTAAGTCTTGAAGGCATCGAGTCGTGTGAAGTAAGTTTTTGTGTCATTATTGTATAAATCCTATATCATAGTGAATTTACGTAAGCTAGGTCGTTTGAGGTTTTTTCCCGTTATGGGTTTTTCTCGTACATAGCGATGTGGTGTGATTTATTTATTTTATCCTTGTTATTCACCTAGTTTAATGTTTTAGGCAAGATAAAACTGGACTAATAGTTTACACAATATTGGTTTAATCTCTGCTTGATTTAAATTTGTTAATTGCTCACTTGGTTAACTAATTGAAATTAGAATTTTTGTATTTGGTAAACCCTTATAAGCACTTGTTATAACTTCTGTGTTTCAATATTACACGCAATATATATATAAGTACTGGGTGTCCCATCACTCCTGCATATACCCCTGATCGTCCCAATCCCCAACACCGGATTGTATTAACCAAATTAACATTCATTTTTAATCCGAACATATATTAAAATCTCTTCTCGTGATACTCTAGTTTAAACCTCATATTAAACTTTGATTTAAGTGTATAAGGATTTACCAAAAAAAATAATTATGCGATAAAACCCAAAAATTATCCTTCGCTTCCCTAAACACCGATGTCATTGTAAAATTGTTTGAACGAACCCCAAGGTCATTGGAACGAATCAACACATGTTTGTTGAGAGAGACATCAATATCATTTGAACGAGATATACATAAATCGCCTCATTCATCCCAAAAATGCAAATACAAAAAATAAACCTCCATTGTTGAACACCAAGCTTTTACCCAGCAATCCAAACTTAACCATATTCAAAAATAGTCACATGATCCTAAATGATTTTCACAATGATTTACGATCTATAACATCAAATAAAGGGTTTCATTCCATAAAGTTCACGGATTACACTTAGTTCCTCTTTTATATATTAAACGTTGTCTAATACATCTACGAATTTAGATCTAATCATCAAATTAGCATAGGTATTCGACTTATACACGGAATTAAATCCGAAAACATGAGTTCTTATCACAAAATCATATTTCAAGATGATATAATTTAACGATTCTCTTATAAAATCTTAAGTCTTTCAAATCCGAATTAATTAATACCAATCTCAATTAACCCACTGGCAAACGTTATTAAGATTTCAGATTCAAATCCTAAACATGCGTTATAAATCACAGAATTAAATACATAACATGGATTATAAACAGGTTACAAATTATATATGCGACAAAGAAAGATATTTCTTTCTTGAAAGTATAAATGACGCATCTCTACATTTTATCCTTGTTCTTTCTTCTCCAAAATCTCCTTAGACTCTCCCAAATGTCTAAAGTTGTTAGGGTTTAACTTTGTGATGTGAAATATGTGATTAATGAGGTATAACTCTCCTAATTAATTCTAAAATTCGTAGATATATATTAGGCCTATTTTTAGCCTCCGAATGAGCCTAAAATACTACCCAATATAGTCCAAAACTTAGACTAAGGGTATACCTACCCCTATGCTTAACTTAAAATAATAAAAATACACAACCGGGCCTCCGTATCACTCTAGAGTATGCTTAATACGATTATACCTCATAACTCACGTAATACCTCAAATAGTAAAATAAAAGACATACATATTTATTTAATGCATAATCGTGTATAGTCCAAATTAATTAATTACATATATTAATGAAATATAACACGCGACTCAAATAAATTACAAAACATGCAAATTTAATCATCATATAAATATGAATTTTATTATTACCAATTCCTTTGAGTAATAATTAATTCCAATTTATTAATTTATTCTCACAATAAATAATAAGAAAATAAATACCAAAAATAAAGTCTTCCCCCTAATGAAGAAATTTTATTCTCAAAATTCGATAGGTACCTGACTTAAAGAGTTAGGGATACCTATCTCGCATATCATCCTACCTCCTCCACGTCGACTTGTCCTCATTGTGATTCCCCCACTGGACATGCACTAAATGAATCACCTTGGAGAGAAGTTCCTGTTCCTTTTGGTCCAAAATGACATTTGGCTTATCCTCGTAACTCACATCGGGCTGAAGCTCTATCTCAATGAGATCAATGTTCTGATATGCTAAAGTGTCCTTAAGGAACCTCCATAACATCAAGACATCAAATACATCGTTCACCTATTGTAAGTGACCCGTCAAGGCTAAACGATATACAACTAGTCCGATCCGATTTATGATAGTGAATGGCCCGACATATCGGGAAACCAAATTCCCTTTCTTCTCGAATCGCATTATTCCCTTCATGGGAGACACCCTAAGTAACGCTTGATATCCCATAAAAAAATTCTAGGTTCCTCCTATCTGCATCTTCATAACTCTTTTTGCTGACTTTGGGAAGTCTGAATCCTCTCTATGATCATCTTTGTCTTCTTTGAGGTGTCCTGAACAAACACGGGCCTGAGAAGTTTATTCTCCCCCACCTCTAACCCATAAGTGAGTGAAATACAATGTCTCCCATATAAAGCCTCAAATTGTTCCATGCTAGCTTGGTTGGAATTGTTAATTTGATACACCTACTTTTAAGTTTACTTCTAGAAAAATGTAATTATCTCTGTTAAGACTGACTTGTTAAGATGTATTAGTAGCTTGTTTGGAGTTGGCTATGTAAGTCTAACTGAGACTGAGTTGGAAGGGTTGCTCGGTAGGGATGCATCCGACCAAGTAAAGTAAGCCTATATTCATCTGTATTGTCTATTTAACAGAGTTATGGCGAATAATACGGCATACTATGAGATAATTGACCAGTTTCAGGATGATCATGATATTTCTCAGGTTGTGCTACATTCTGACTATGAAGCCAAATATGAGGCATTTAGTGCAGGTTGGTGCTTTGATAAGAAACTGCAAGAGATTACATATGCATTTAGGAAGAATAAATTCTTACTGAACAGAGAAATGAAAAGTGCTCAGGACATTGCTACGCTTCTTAAAAAGGAGAATAACAATTTAAGGAATGAGTTAGAGAGCTTAAAAAAGTCGACTGATGATAAGCTGAGCGAAGTTGCTTCTTTCTTGGAGCATGAGAATGCTAGACTTTTAGAAGAATTGAAGAATTTAAAGAAGAGGAAGATCAAATCTGACCAGTCTTTTAGATAAGTGGTTATTACTCTATCAACCAAGGATGAGGAGAGAACTAAGAAAACCTTGGCCGACCAGGATTGATGCCAAGACCACATGGATCGACTAACTTTTCACTTCCATAAACAACCCAAGGTTGTATGGATATATGGTTGTGATGAGGCCTTAACTCATTGGACGATCACCTACAACAATCTCATCGGGAAGGGTACAAATGTGGTTTGTTGAACGCGTTGGGAATATTGAAGGTGGATGACAAGAATGGGTTGTAGCATTGGCATGATTTAGACATGTTGGATTATCCAGACCCTCCTTCAAGATTGATGTCAAGTGGATTCCGACTGATGCCATTCCCCAAAGCGTAGTGAAAAAATACTTAGGGGATTATGGTCTTCATGGTGAAGATGATTATATTCGCCCCCTCACTTGTTTGATCAACAAGGCAACAATGGTTGTAGTAGGTTGAGATATTTTAGAACTGCAACTTTGCCCAGCACTCTCGATGTTCCTCCTGTTCGGATGGACAAGGCTAAAAGAAAGTGTCCCATGGTTTAAATTTATATATCCGGTTTGTTCCTAGTTGTATGTCTATATTTTTATGGAAGTTTGATGGAAGAAGAAGACTATTTTTTGAGTACATGTCTATATATTTTAGTCCTTGATTCATAATTAAGATTTTTTATTACTATATTGTCCATGCAACTAAATAACCTACTTAATTGCTATGTGCTTGATCAAGTTATGAACGTGAGTTGTTGGGCCTTAGGTTCTACTAATGCACTTAGGTAAAATGTTTTTATGGCTAAGTGTCTCCATTAGTTACCATTAGTGACCAAGTGTATTAGGAATGTAGGTTTTTCCTGAATTTAGCTTGGTCAGGTAAAACCCCTTATTGAAGTTAGAAAAGTTTGAAGTTAGAAAAGTTTATTGTTTTGGTGGGGGATATGTATCATCACCGTACTCCAAAAAAATTAACAAAATAAAGCATAATTCCTAGGAAATCACAACTTTATTAATCTGGAGGAAATGATTACATCAAATACGTAATAGAATTACTGATAATATTTCGTGAGGTGGTCAGCGTTTCATGGATTATTAAATTGTTCCCCTTCAAGTGTTTCTAGGCGTTAAGTTCCTAGTTGAACGACTATCGAGATGCGATGAGGACCTTTCCAGTTTTCTTCTAACTTGTTTCCCTTCTGGATGACCTTATTAAAGACATAATCTTATTCTTTTATGTTGGTCGAATTGACCCTCCTATTATAGAATCTATCAGTTATTTATTGATGAGTAGCCATTCACAGTACAACGTTCTCCCTGACTTCCTCAATCATGTCTAAATCCAACCTTGTCATGAGATCACTTTTAGGGGAATCAAAGTTCAATACCCTATGTGTCGGTAGACCTATCTCAACTGGTACCATTGCCTCTGTTTTAAAACGAAGCATGTAAGGAGTCTCACTAGTGTCTGTTCTCGATGTAGTTTTATATGCCCAAAGAACATTGTTCATATCATTTATCCAGTTTCCCTTAGCATCATCCAAGCTCCTTTTTAACCCATTAAGTATAATTTTATTGGTGACCTCTGTTTGGCGATTACACTATGGGTATCCAGGGGCAAAGTGAAGTTTCTAGATCTCAGACTAAATACGATACTCTTTAAAATCCTCATTATCGAATTGAATACCATAATTAGTGATGAAGTCATATGGCACTCCATGCCTCCACCCATTTGGTGAAGTAATCCACTACCACTACTAAGTATTTTAACCTTCCTTTGGTCATCGATAATTTCCTGACCAAATCAATTCCCCAAATAGCAAAAGGCCAAGGGGAAGTTATTAGAGTTAAGGCAACCCACGGTCTTCTATGAATTGCGAAAAACTTATGACATTTATCACACTTTTTTACAAAGGAAATACAGTCTGCTCTCATATTCGGCCAATAGTGTCCTTGTATAGCTATTTTGTGAACTAACGATCGGTCGATTGAATGATCCCTACAAGAACCTTCATGTACCTCTCTAATCAAGTCTGGTACCTCGACTGGGTGAACACAACAAAGTAATGAAATAATATATCCTTTTTATATAGGGATCCTCGATCTAACACATAATTGGTTGCCTTTAACCTTAACTTCCTACTTTCTTTTGGGCCAGTAGGTAATATACCTTTGTCATTGTAGCTTCTGATATGATCCATCCATAAAGGTCCTAAATCCGTCGCAATAAAATTGACCATATCCTCCACATCTACACTTCTGTGAGCAAGAATTTCCACATGGATAGTTCTCCTGAGTTTTATCCTGGTCGCTGAGGCCAGTCGTGCAAGCGCATCTTCTTAGGCATTCTTTATCCTTCGTATTCTCACCATTTTTACTCTAGCAAACTTAGAAATGACTTTCATGGTTTTGGACAGGTACTTAATCATGAGATCTCCCTTGACTCCATATATTTGAAGCATTTGGTTAACAAGGAGTTGAGAATCACTACGTGTCACAACCTTCTCGCCTCCCAATGAATAATCTAACTCCAAACATGTGATTAATGCTTTGTACTTTCCTTCATTATTAGAGGCTTGGAATTGAAAATGAAGTGCATAATCTAAATCGACGTCGTCCATAGTATTGATGATAAGACCTTCTCCACCGCCAGTAGCATATGAGGATCCATCTACATTCAACTTTTAGACTGGAGCGTCATTATTGAAGCTTTCCTCAGACAATATGCCTTGTTAGAATATTTTCTTTCTCTGCTCATTGTACCTTTGAGCCATCTCTTGGGCAACTGATGTTTTAGGTTAGTCAGTGATCTTTTCAGTTTTCTTTAGAGCAGAGCTTTCTTTTAGGAAAGTATGCTCGATAGGCAAACTTGGGGTGGTGATCGTTTCTGGATACGTGAATTCGACAATAAAATCTACTATAGCCTGTACCTTAAGCATTGTTCTTGGCTCATAAAGGATTTCATATTCTCCTAGTTCTACTGCCCAGGACATCAATCTCCCTGATTTCCCTAGTTTGTAAAGCGTCAGGCACAGAGGTAAATCTGTGTAAATCACAATGGCTTGTGCTTTAAAGTATCCTCCTTGAAGCTTTAATAAGAGAAAGTGATAGCTTTTCTAGGCGATAATATCTGATTTATGCTCATTTTAATGCTTTGTTGGCTTAATACACTAGATTTTGAACTCTATCTTCCAACTTGACTAATGCCGAGCTAACATTGGATTTTGAAACATCCAAATATATATACAATTTATCTCCTAAAATTGGTCAGGAGAGCAGTGGTGGAGATCCCAAGTACTTCTTTAACTATTGAAAGGCATTTTTTCATTCTTCATTCCATTCGAAAGCTATCCTGAGTACTTTGAAGAATAGTAGGCATTTATCAGTAGTTTTCCAACTGATTGAACGTCTGACTCAGGTCTTTAATGTGGACGATCGCTACCTTGCTCTTGGTAAGCATGTCGTCCACATATACTTCCATATTTTTCCTGATTTGTTATTTAAAAAATTTATTCACTTGCCTTTGGTATGTTGCTCCAGCATTTTTAAGCCCCAAAGGCATAATATTGTAGTAGTGAAGGATGTGATTTTTTTATCCTCCGATTTCATTTTGATATGGTTATAACCAAAGTAGGCACCCATAAAGCTTAACAACTCATGACCTGCTGTTGTATCTACCAATTGATCAATCCTTGGTAAAGGAAAGTGATCTTTTCTGCATGACTTATTGAGGTCGATGAAATCCATAAACATTCGCCATTTGTTATTTTTATTTTTGACCATTACTATATTAGCCAACTAATTACGGTACTTGACATCCTCTATGATATGAGCTTTCTGCAATTTGTTTACTTCTTTTTGTATAGCCATATTTTTCTCGGGACTAAATACTCTGCGCTTTTGCTTAATTGACTTAACATCTTTGTTGATATTGAGTTCATGGCATATGAAGTTAGGGTCAATTCTAAGCATATCCTCATGACTCCAAGAAAATACATTTTTTCGCTCTCTAAGTAATGTAATTAATTCCTGTTTGAGGGATGGTGTTAGGTTTGAGCCAATTTGAGTGCTTTTCTCTGGCTTTTCATCATCTAGTACAATGGTTTTTATGGATTCCACGACTTGCCCTTTGATTAAATCGACTTCTTTATGGGGGTCCAAAGTGTCAATTAAGTGAATGGTTGTGATATTCTGAACCTTTTGTTGGTCGACAATGGTATAGTAGCAGTATATGTCCTCCATTTGATTTCCATTTACTACTCCAACCCTATAGTGAGTGGGGAACTTCATAAACTAATGAACTGTGGATGACACAACTTCGAACATCTTCAATCTAACTCTGTCAAGGATCGTATTATAGGCCGAGGGAACATTCTTGTCCAAGATGAAGAAGGGAATCTTCTCGATTCTTCTTGTTGGCGAAGTTCCGATCAATACTTCTAATTTGGAAATCCCCAAAGGATACACCTTTTCTCCAAATAAGTCGATTAGAGGCCGATGATAGGTAATTTTCAAACTTGTAACACTAAGATGTGAAAGTAATTGTAGAACATAACATTTTCTAAACTACCATTATCCACGAGAATTCTTGTTATCCTGGCATGATGCACCCATTAGGTAACGACTAAAGGGTCATCGTAAGGGTAAAGTACTCTTAACAAGTCATTCTTGGAGAAGCCGATGACCATTTTGTCTTTATTTACCTTTTAGGCCGACTATCTACTTCGTTTGATAAGTTGATTTGCCTAATATAACAGTAAGAGTTGGCCTCATTTAAATATGACTTTTTTTCAGCGACTTCATTTCCACCTCTAGTATCCCTTCCGACAATGAAATGACACCCAAAAGATATCATGCTACCTCAAGTTTAGGCTCCATGGGTTTCTTTGGCAAGTCAGTGTCATCTTTAG
The DNA here is from genome assembly GCA_949130495.1 of Sambucus nigra. NCBI lineage: Eukaryota > Viridiplantae > Streptophyta > Magnoliopsida > Dipsacales > Adoxaceae > Sambucus > Sambucus nigra. Next base: position 264,216,136 of record OX422211.1, on the reverse strand, counting down.
AATCATCATCTCGACCTTTTTTCTATCGTCTTTATTTTTACAAGGGGACTCTGACCTTTTTCTCGTGTCCCGACCTTCAGTTCGGTTAACAAACTTGGTCAATTTTCCTCTGCGAATCAGACATTTTATTGCAAATAACCCACACATGTCATTAAGGCCTTGTTTGATGTCGAGGATAAATAGCTGGGATATGATAAAATAATCTCACTTCCAATGTGAGATGGTTTTATCCCACACATGGCGGGATAAGAGGTTTATTTGGAATAACTTATCTCACTTATAATTATATCACATCTCGAACCAAATATGGGATGTGACAACTTATCCCACTTAAAATCTTATCCCATCCCACACAAAACATAGGATAGGATAATATTATAATCAACCACCTCTTTATCCTGCACATCAAACGAGTCCTAAAATGGTTGTAGGAAACTTTATGAGGGCTCTTTGTAAAAATTATATGGTTCAAAGGTTTATTTAAATAAATGAGTGGTTGTTTCCAAAAAAATGAAAGTTTTAGTTGTAGAATTTCCCTTTTAGCATATGTGTTCTTAATTCTCATGATCGCCTTGACTCCTTCGGTCCCTTGCTTTCGAAGGCCTTTATACCACAAAATACATTATAAATTTGATTCCTCTTAAACGTCCTTGAAAAGTAAATCAAATAGATTTCAATAATCCAATCAGGTTGAAATTAAAGGGGACTCTAGAGAAAAACATATAGAGACTTAGTAGGGAATAAATATGAGTACAATCAAGTTTGTGTGACACCCCGACTAATTAAATACCGGGTAGCTACTCCTTTATTAAATTAATTCAAAATTCCAAGTTGGTTCAGTAAATAGCATCACTGTCGAAAACATTTTAATAATTACTAATCACCTAGTATTTAAAAAGTAAGTGCCAAATTTTAAGTTAAGTCTGATTAACATGCAATAAAAGAATAATGGAAGAATCAACATAAACCATTCACCATAACGAAGTAATGAAATAACCAACAATAATAATAAGAACTCCGGAGGAAACTCCTCACCACAATCCCAACAAATGGAAATAATACTACAAGTCTGAATCCTGAATAATTACATGCCGAAAGTCTGAATAACTGAAATAAATGCAAAGTCTCTAAAAGAAATGGGCGACATGCCCTACAACTGATAAATGATGAATATCGAGTCAAGATCGATGAAGCGTCTACAAGTAAAGTCCTGTAACTTCCACAAACAGCTACAACTCGTCACCTAAATGAGAATCCTATGCATGGTGTCCTTGTGGCTGGGCACCTAAAATGGTTTTTACAAAAATAGATTTGAAAGCAAATGGGTCAGAGCCCGAAAGTGAAAACATTTTGAAAACAGCAAGTGTTTTAATAACATTAAAACATTAAATGCAAAATACATGTTAGGACGTGCACTCACATGAAATTCTCACCTCTCGACTACATGTGCACTCCTAACGTACATTACCCATCTAAATGACACATATATCTAACCAAAACGTAATAAGTTCTACCTCTTACTACTCGATTCCCATATTACATTCTAACGTTACCAAATATAAATAGAGGGCTTTACTTAAACTCAAATTCTCAATATGTAATACATTTCACTATTGGTTAACTCGTTATGTTTTCTCAAAACAATTTCCATAATTTTATTCACAATATTAACATGAAAGTTCTCATTAATTAAGTGTATATCATTCGCATCATAAATATACAATACAAGCACCCCGAGACTAAGCTGCGGTGCACACATACTCTGCTATCCATCCCGGTACATCACGTACATAAGGATCACATATTCCGAATCTCTCAGGAATAGTTCTCAGATAACAACATCACAAATAATGGAGGCGAACACAGTCACATCACATGGGTCACGCACATACCTGCGCTCCCACGATTAGCAGACTTATTAACATCCCAATAAGTCCTTCTCTGACCTATGTTCATTGAGGTAACCGGTCTAAATCCGGGCAACACAAGGATTAGAGGGCCCTAAGCGAACGCGAACCTCCCGTGATAGCAAGTATGGTAGGTATGTCATACACATAAAATCAATACAGATATACTAAGTATGCAGACGTCTTAGTAATCACCATAATATATTGGTACATATCTCTTCTCGTACTGACATATAATACTACACCATTAATATGTTCCCGGTTAATATAATTAATTTGGTCGTCAATAGCTCTCGCATCGTAATAGGCACTCACGTCCTACTCCACAATTTCCTTTAGTTTCAAACTACACTTCTAGGTTTGACTCCTCATTATATCCCAAACATCCCAAATATCAATTACTCATCAAGGAAAGGCTATCTCTACCTATACACAAGGTTACGGGGCACTCGGGATCAAAACAGGCTAAAAAGCCTAAACTGTCAACTCGTTCGAAGTCTCGTTCGAACGAGGCTGTTCGAACGAGACTTCGTTCGAACGAACTGAGTCTTCTAACGAGATCTCGTTCGAACGAAGTGGGCTTTCTAACGAGATCTCGTTCGAATGATCTCATCGAACGAACTTCACCCTCGTTAGAAGTCAATGGTCAACTCGTTAGAAGCTCGTTCGAACGAGCTCGTTCGGACGACCTGGGCAGGTCTTCTAACGAGTGGCCAGTTTCAAGCCCATAATTCCTTATTTCATTTTTTCCTCTTTTCTTCACTTCTAATCTTCTCTAAAAATTAGTCCAACAATATATCAAGGTTCCTAATCGTCTCTAAACATACATGGGTCACCTACTAACGTTTTTGTGGGGATTAAATCATTATAACCATCATCCAAATATCAAATCTCTACATATTCTTCCCCAATTTCAAACACATGAACCCTAGAATTTATAAGTCATCTAGAAGTCTAATTAAACCCGTTTTTGGTTTCATACTAATTGTAATATCATCAGAATAATCATCTACTACAAATCTACATGCAGTTTTCTCATCAAGAATGTAATTTCTATTTCCAATTTAATGGGTTTTCCATTAACTCCCAAGAACAAATCAGATTTTTAACAATTCCTACACATGGAAGAAACATTCTCTATAAAAATGAAATTAAATCACTTGCCTTAATGGTAACTCTGGATTTGATGACGAATTTGATGAATAGATCTCTTTCCTCTGCAGATTTCTCCTCTCCTCTCTTTCTACAAGCTCTTCTCTAATGGTGGCTATGGAGGCTAGGGTTTTGTCTTAGGAAACTTTCAATAACCTCCGTAGTCTATTTGGGTATTAGTGGGTTTAGTGCGTTAATGCCTAATCAGATATTAATTCCCAATTTTCGTAGCTTTTAATTCCTCAAAATTCAAAATTACCAAACTACCCTTATACGTTGCCGGTATGGCCTAAAAATGCCCCGGGACCCAAACCAAACCCCCGGCCAGTGTTTTCTGACTATTTTGACCCTTCCGGACGCGTTGACGCACTCAAAACGACCATACGGATAATAGAAATAAAATTCACTTTTTAATTATCGTAATTATATACCATGACGCGACTGTCACACGCGTCTCAACAAAATTTCCAAATTACCGTATTTCAATCTCACGACAAATTTCATAATTTAAAATTCATATATAATCATATATGCACATATAATCAAATACCAACTCGCATCTCGCTAGTATTTTAACCCGGATTAATTTCCAATTAATACGCATTTAATTAAATTAATCCCATAAAATAAATATCACAAAAATACGGGGTGTTACAGTTTGTCAACAATAATTTGAATGCAACACTGAAAGGAAAATAAATGTAAGAAATTTGCTTTCTTATCAAGGTGGTCTTTCATATATCTATGGAGTGGTCGTTCTGTGTTCTCCATTGAGATAAGACTGTTGGGTGATGTAAAAGCTAATTGATAGCCAAGATCCAAGTAAAAAAAATTAACGGGGCTTATATATAGGATTACTAGAATAATAGTTATAGTACAATAAGTACCATAATCATGATCAACCTATTAAAAGGGTTCCAAAATCACGATTGGGCTTATCAGCATTAAAAGAGTCGTGCCTAGTGCGAAATAGGCTTTTACCCTAATCTTATTCTTACATTCTTTATCTTTGATGAATTTAAATATATTGTGTGATTACGTGTAGTATATGGGTGAGGGTTAGGATTAAATATATTGTGTGATTACGTGCCTAGTGCGAAATAGGCTTTTGCTCTCGATGACTACCTAATATAAACAGAAGTATATAGAGGGGTTACTTATTTGGATTTCATTTATGAGATGTACCATGCATGGAGTCTAAAAAAGGTTAGGAGTTGGGAGTATAAGAAGTGTGGGTTGTGTAGATAATGATTGTTATGTATGGGATTAGGAGATGTGTGTTTGTTTTAGGGTATCAACGACTACCGAATCCAGACATAAGTGTATTGGGGGAATTCTTTGATTGGATTTTACTTATGAGACGTACCATGCATGGAGTATAGAGAAGCTTAAAAGTTGGGAGTTTAGGATGCATAAAATGCTGTAAAGATGGATAATTATATGGGTGTCTCCGTATGTGCATGGTGTAGTGTTACTTGGCAATAGAGCATTATATATGAAAAGTATATACCGAGTGGCTAATTTTGATAAGTGTTTATTTATGTTCATTATTTTATGTGCGGGTCTGTTGGTTGTCTATATATTGTATACGCGGGACCTAGATTGTTAAGTTATAGTAACAGTGAAAATTATTTAGAGTACATTACAAGTATGTGTGGGGCTGTGAAAGCAGAACGACTAGCTATAGTGGTGTGACTTTTTATATCAGTATGATGGTACGGGTGGTACATCACATATGTGTGGGATCGTGAGTGAGATCAGTTGGCTATAGTGATGTAAGTTATGAGATTGATATAGTTATATACATTGAATGTAGTTATATTCTTGTGAAACGATACATGTGCTGCACTATGTTATGTGCAGGGCCATGTGGTAGGCACATAAATTTTATTTATGATTGTAAGATGATACGCCTGTTATATTATGCTATGTATGGGGCTGTTTGCGAGGACGATTAGTTATAATGAATTCATCAAGATAAAAGTATATAAATTAGATAAGAAAATGATAAGTGGTTAATGTACTTTTAATGTATTAAGTGGGATGCCAATTGGTTATAATAGAAATTAAATATAAGAAAGATAATATTAACGAGATATGAAATTTGAAAGTGGTTAAAAGGATTCTAATCAGTTTTGTTAGTTATGAAAGTATGTAGTTGTTAATTTTTGTTTCTAAATAGATAGTCGGTGATGTCAATTATTAAAAGGAATGTTGTTAATATATGTTAATAGGTAAATATTTGTGAATATTCGTCATTAGTTGGTTATTAAAACTTGTTATTGAATGGGTAGTCGTTTATATTATTTTTATGATGTGAATCATTATTTTCATGTCAAAATTCAGATAATCTTTATTTTTGCTATCATATGTATAGTTGAAAAATTTTATGAATAAATTTTTATTTCTATATAAAAAAACTCAACTGTTATATTTATTTCTTTTAGTACTTCTGATTGGGTCTATGATACCCTAATTTAGATTCTTGATGTGGGTTTGGCCATTCGTAATCATGGATTAACATCTCGGGTTAGGAGTTCACTTCTTAAAGAAGTTTGATCTTGAGTGTGGGCTTTGATATTTTGAGATTAATATCTATATATAGTATAGTTCTTTTTTGTCGTTCAATTTATGTGAGACATTTATTTGGATTTGTTGGTAAATAATGATTCCATAGTTGCATCTGAGGCTTTATTGGAGAGTATTGTTGATGATGGATTATATTGGAGTTTTTGATATTATTGGATCATATTATTGGTGGTTATCCATATTATCTTTATTTGCATCTTATACAGTTGGAAAAGTTTTAAATCACCTCATATTTCTGCCACATGTTAAGAATGATATTTTAATTATATAGCTTTGTATATTCTAATATTTGTACTTGATCACGCCCGATGTTTAAATATATATAGGTTATTACAGTTAACTTCCTTATTCCATATGACTCACCTTGCCACACATATATGTCTTAATGTTATTAGTCTTAATCTTCTTATCTTGTACAATTACCCCTATATCAGAGTTCAATCAAGTCAATAAAAATTTGAACTCTGATATATGGGTAATTGATATCAGATTTTAATCAAGGAATTAGAATCAGAAACAACCACTCGCATTACGAAACCCTCTCTGATCACTAGATCTCCTCGAGGAGGTACGAGAGAGGTAGGACCCCAATACTTAGAGCGTATCCTCCGAGAAGGCTCGGGGACATCCATGGCATAAACATTCTAACGCCTGCAAGGAAAGGAACCCAAAACATCCTCAATGACTGAGCATTCCCAACCTAAATCTCTCATCATCCTTTGGGTGTAGGCCAAGTATGACCCCATCATATGGGACATATATTCTAAAACTATATGAGGGACAGTAAAAGCCTGCTATAAAAGATATGTGCATCACAGTTTGATCTTAAAAAAACAAAAATAATAAAAAAGGAATAAATCAAATGAAAACCAACATATACCTAAACTCCCCAAGCACGAATAAATGCGGATGAGAAGGAGGAGTCGACACCTTGTAGTACATGCCATCGTTCCTTATATACTGGACTGATAGACTCGAAACTCAAACCACCAACGGCAGAGATGAAGACCGATCCTATATTTTGGTATCTCTCATGGTAGATCCCTTAAAATAAGGAATAAGTCGGGGTAGCCTCCCTCTAACGCTCTCCTCTTTCATTTCGTAGGACAATGGGCATCTGTCTCTTCGTAATGAAGTTAGCATACGGAACGGTGTAGTCAAAATGGAGACCCTCCATTGGAATTACCCAAGTATACGCCTCCATATCATTGGGAGGAAGCATATGTGTCTCCCTCCTCTCGTAGGAAGGCACCACGGGAGAACTCAACTGGGCATGGAATGCCCACCGAAGAACTACCCACTCTCCTAAGTAGAAGGTTGCAACCCTTTGAATGGAGAGAAGTAGTTGAGAGGTAGTCCGAGAAGTAGTCATATTCGTAGCCTAGTTCCTATGGGATATAGCCCAAGGGAGTAAGACAACCTATAATTTCAACAAGAATAATGAGGAAATGAAAGAACATGCAGATATTTAAAAAGAGATAAAAGTGATATATTTACCCTATATGTGGACAACGTACTCGGAAAGATGCGTATCTCTCCCTGAGAATACACCTGAAAGGCCTCTCTACGGTTGTCCTACTGACATCTCCTATGGCGTGGACAACTATTCTCTTCCGCAGATCTTAAAGAACCCCAATGAACACCAAAGACCTCTAAGGTCCATAATTATGTGAAGATAAAATAAAAAATATTGATAACATAATAAGAAGGAATGACAATAAAAAGGAAAAGACAAAATATAAGAAAATGCGTACCTCCAAAACTATAACGTAACCGACGATACTCTTAGTCACCTGCTTAGAAAGGGCACTCATGTTGTCATAAAACAACCCCAGAGCAGAACTATACCAGTCTTATTGAAGGATTTATTTGAAGTAATAAATAGGGAAAAGAAAAACCTCATAGGCTGCCTCAGTATGGGAGGAACGGATAGTAAGGCCGAGCATAAAGAGCATGAAGGTCCGTGTAAAATAATGGATCTAAGCCTCATCAAGCCTAAATACCTAGAGTGTGCTCGCATTTGGGCATCAAGAGCAGTGAGTGCAAGTGTTACCCCTGAGAGAATAATGGGGATGAATCATATAACCTCTCCAAGAACATCTAACGATAGTCTGATGTGGTGAGGAATCATAATGGAAATAGGTCGGACGGCAGACCGGTCAATACGTGAAAGTCTAGCAATGTGAGTGTCATCTCACTCACTAGGAGGTGAAAGGTAAAAGTCATGTCCTTCCAACTCTCCTCGAGAGTCTGAATCACAGAGTTACCACAAAACGTCACCAAAGAATCCAGGAAAGGGCTAAAGCCCAAATCCCGTACTCTCTCCCGAATAATGATATGAAAATCCTCATCGATCCATAAAGCCATGACTTGCTTAGGGAAGCCCTTAAGCTGGAAGTGGGTGGTACTATCTTCATGAAGCTATCATGTAAGTATGCACAAAGTTATAATAATAAATAAAATAAAAGTAAAATATTGCAGTAATACACCCAAGTGCAAGAATAAAGCATAACCTAAATAAAACAACGCAGATTAATTATAATTAAATGCATACCTGATTACTACGAACAATTGAGGAAAGGTGACTGGAAGGCTCTCATAGCAAGATGTCCTGATCCCCATATCGAGGCACATAGTGTCTCACACCTAAATCCCTCACCACTTGATCCATGGGAATATCCATACTCGCCCAATCATTAGGCTCCCTAGCCTCCGACTGAGGCCTGGCATCCGGGAGATCACGCAGAAGGATCGCCAATAACTACCCAACCTCTCTCTCGCATAATAATATACTTGAAGAGAGAAAATAGAGTTAATTCAAAAAATTATTCAAGGGTACGCAATCCTAAGTTCCCACAAAAAATAGCAAATTCCCTAGCAGTCACATAATGGGTGCCCTACTTTACAACAACGTTCGCCCAAAATGAACACCGTTGTTGATGGGATCTGTAGGCACGCCATTATGCTCCATAGCTATCATTACTTATCATGGTCTCCCAAAAGGCCCAAATAAAGATCTAGCATCATGACAAACCCAAAATTCCTCGCCAAAAGGCCCAAAAACAAATCACCCCAATAAGTCAAGATGACCCAGAATAAACCAAAAGGCCAAGGGAAAGGGCACTTGACCGATCAGTCCAGGGTATACAGTAAGGGTGGCAAATTGTATTTTTAGATCGTGTCATGGGCTGACATGATAAGGGTTTTTTGGTCATAAACACAACATGATACGACTTCATATTTTTTATCTGACATGAACATGACCCAAATAGAACACGACATGACATGACTAACATGGTTTCATGAATTTTACACTAAATTAAATATAAATAGACATGAAAATCTGAATAAAATGCGATTACAATGATAAGACATGATAACACAACTCGTGATTTTGAGACGAACATGACAAGATTTCGTGTCAAAATACCCAACACGAACACGACACAAACATGAAATATAGTATCAATTTTGTATCGTGTCGTGCTGTGTTTTCCTACTGTCTCTAAAATTACCACCCTTAATGTACAAAACCCTTGACCAATCTCTCATTTGCTATGTGTAGTTTTCCTATAAAAGGGGGATTTCACCTACCATTTCAACAAGTATTAACTCCGCTCTCAAATGCTAAGCTTTATGCCTAGAAGATGTCTCTCCTCCAAAAATCCCCAACACTTTTTTCATTTGCCTTCAAAACCCCATTATGCTTAGATCTAGATTTTTAACCCAACCTCCTAACTTCTTTTTTCTTATCCAAACCCCCCCAAAAACTTTTTTTCTCTTTCCTACTCCCTTTATTCAAAAGGTACTTTATCTTTAAAATAACCTTAGATCCACTCCAAAAAGGTTGATTCTACATAGAAACACTTCGAAAATGGAAAGGATCACGTGTAACGTTTTGGATACAATAATTCTATTTACTTTATTTTGTAGTCTTGATACGAAAGGGCAGTGTTGTGATGCAACACCACCTGAGCCACTCTCTCCCATATTTCTCTGCTTTTTTAGCCTTGACCTTTATCTAAAGTTCATTCTCAAACTATATTAACTTTGATTCTACCTATCGTAAATACGTAAACGTATTAAAAAACTCGATCTGTAAAAATCAAGTCAGAACTTGTAAATATTCATCTACTTTTCATCTTTCTTGTCATAAAACAGCCTAAAACCAATTACAGCTCCAAAAACCATGAAATACCTCCCCGTTGGGTAGAGGATCACTAGATCCAGGGATTTTATCTACTATTTTGTTCTTAACATTAGAAGTTTGGTCATTGTTTCATTACCAAGTGATTTTATGAGTGAAAGAGTCTCATATAAGTTCTTTCTTTAATACAAAACACATACATCTTCAGATCCAGTCTTGTTTCACTCCAAAACATCTTGAAAGATCAAAGAAAGCCTAGATCTCTTACATTGAGTCTCTATAAGAGGTAAAATCCCTCTTATTTCCTCACAAAATACATGGACTTTGAATTGTTTCATGCGAGTATGTAGGCTCATTTAGATTGTCGTTGAGTGAATAAGTCCGACTTTGTACATATTTATCCTTTGTCTATACTATTTATAAACATGCCTTCACATCCACACTACAGTTCACAATATATTTACATACTAATTATTTCCATTTCATTATCTCTTTTTACACCATAACATGCTAAATAAATATTTTTTGTATCTACATTTGAGACCAAAAGGGTGAAGCGAGTGTATAACACATTTTCAATCTGTAACCCAGTCCCCGAACATTTGATTATGTGGAGATCACTTTCCATCACAAGGTCTCCATGGAGACCTTCCCTATTATCTTGTATATTCTATATCAAATATATTGGCGACTCTATTTTCACACCCACATTTTCTCAAGAGAGAGAGCCCCCCGAGGCACACACCGTGTGTCGTAAACTGACCGAGGGGAAAAAGGCGGGGGCTCTCACATAAATATTGTTGAAAAGACTCCCCTAGTTATCCTTAGAGTTGCACCAATCAGAATTCATATTATGCTCCAAAAAATATCCAATAATTTCTTTGAATTGTAGATTATAATTTTAGGATTGAAAATTTATAATTTGGATGGAAATAGGATTAGGGTTTAAAGGTTAATTGTGGGTTTATAAGAGAAGGCACTAGGATTTTTTTTTTGAGAGTTGTGAAGAAAATGAAATAAAAAGGGAGTTAGGGTTTTGTTTTTGAGAGATGTAAAGAAAATGCAATAAAAAGTGAGTTGATGAATTCGTTGTAAATAAAAGAAATTGGGAGCCTTTATATTCTTCAAGCCGTCTATAGTGGTTGCTTGTCCCCGCTATAAGGGCCTCAGTCCCGCTATAGTGATCGGCAAGCTCGCTGTAGCGGTCAGGCCTGAAAATGAAATAAAAATGGAGTTGAGGAATTTATTGTAAACAAAAGAAATTGGGAGCCTTTATATTCTTCAAGCCGTCTATAGAGATTGCTTGTCAACGCTATAGGGGCCTCATCCCCACAATAGTGATCGGCAAGCCGGGTATAGCGATCAGGCCCAATTGTTGTTGCCGCTAGATTCTAAACATAAAACACTAATTCATTTTTCTTTTATTTATTTTCCTACTTTAACCGTAACCCTAAATTCCTTCCCAAGAAATCTACTAAATACTATTTTACCCTCATTATTAAACATTAATTCCTCTTGTGTTTCACTACTTACTTTCCATACTTACAAGATAAATCCCTACTTTAGAGAAATTATAATTAGGCACATAAAACTTTATTAATTAATTAAATAAAATTTATAATCTCAAATAATTTCAATCCAAGTGTAACCTTTCTTATAAACTTTATTTTTAAATTTAATTAAAAATTCTAAAATACCAAATGGTCTAAAACAATTCATATTTTAAATTTTTTCAAATTAAATATTAAACTTAAACATAATTAACCCAAATAAACCTAAGCACCAATTTTAAACAAGTTGCGATTAAAGAGATTAACCAATTTTATCTCAACCTAAAACATACATATAGGTGAGTGAAGGATAAAATAAGTAAATCCAATCACAATGCTTTATGTACGAGGAAAACCCTAATGGAAAAGACCTCAGACCATCCAACCACATAAAATCCACTAAGTATGGAATAACAAAGGACACGACATAATACTTTTAACACAGACCCGACTACCTCGCAAGACTTAATGCTCTTCATTCCTTTAACATCTGCCTAGTGTCACGTAAGATTTCACTTGTGCACTGCTATAATGTGTGAGTCCACACACGCCTCCGTACCCACCAAACACGCTCAAAAATTGTCTATGGATTGGAACACGGGATCCACTGCTTCTTCACCATAACACTACTACAGGTTCCACCATGTGTAAATAACTAATACAAAGTCCACCTATGAAACTATTCTCAACAATATGAATAAAATAAACCTTTGTGCCCAAAACAGGATCTTCAAAGCATATTGAGATGAACAGTTGGATCCTTAATAACTTGAGTAAAAATTAGGGTTTTGGAGAGCTTTTTTTATTGAGTTTGGGAACGCAAAACATAAGTTTTCGACTCAAATTAAATTGTTGCTCCTCCGCCCTCTTATTTATAGGAGATTTTCCAAAAATGAGATAAGGATGAAGCAATTTGAAGAAAATTTGAAAATCTTAAAAAAACACATTGGATCGTTCGAACGAAACGGATATCGTTCGAACGAAGCCATGCATGACAACTTTCTAATGAAATATCTAATGAGAAACCAGATAAGGTCAAAATATGTCTCATTCGAAGTTTCATTGGAACATGATTTAATGAGGTATATAGTCTTGTTCGAACGACATACCCAATTTCGTTCTAACGACCTGACGAACTTTCTAAAAAATAATTTAAAAATACTTTAAAACATTTTAAAACTATATTTATAACACTAACACCCAATATTAAGTTCCAAGAATGAAAGTATATATGCATTCATACCTAAGATATCCTTGGAACATGAATATGTAAAGAAGGAATGAAACACTACACGATGATGTAGTTCTTCTAACTTGGTCGCTATGTCTACAATCAAACACGGCGCATGCTTCGAGGGAAACACCAACCCTAAGTTGTGACTCAAAATGTTGTCTGGAATTAAGTCGATACATATAAATTGACTACATCAAAAATTTATCCTTACATTAATTATATAAATTTAAGGTTCCAATTAAATAATGAAATAAAATTCTCTAAAATTTAATATTTAATTATTTATTAAATTCATCAAAATGATGGGTTATTACAATAATCAACTCTAATAAAAATATTTTCGTCCACAGAATTCACAATAAAATTTTACATACTTGACTTAAAATAGACGTGAGTATTATTATTTCATCAAGTCCCATGTAGAATCTTCCTCATAATGGTGATTTAATGCACACGTACTAAGGGTATCTCATTGGAACGTAACTTCTGGATCCTCTTATAAAAAATACTTATCGACTGTTGACTATAAGAAGTGCCTGAGTTTAACTCTATCTCGTCCAGATCATTATGTTGATAAGCTAACTTAGGATGTAAGAATCTATGAAGTATAAATATATGAAACATGTTATGCACCCGATCTAGATGATTTGAAAGTGATAAACAGTACACAACATTTACCAACATCTCTGTGATCATAAATGACCCAATATATCATGGCGTCAATTTCCCCTTCTTCCCGAATTTCATTTCCCCTTTCATAGGGGAGACCCGAAGTATAACATGTTCTTTTAGTTCAAACTCCATAGGCTTCTTATTTTTATTTGCATAACTCTTATGTTTGTCCCGAGCGATTTTAATTCACTATCTGATTATCCTGATACTTTTGGTCGTCTCTTGAATAAACCTCGGTCCTGATTGTCTACCCTATCCTAGATCCAACCAACGCACCGTTGATCGGCATGGTCGCCAATAGAGTTCCTCTTAAGGTTCAATCAAAATGGACTTCTGGTAACTATTATAATACAGAAATTCCACCAATGGCAAGTGTGCCTCCCAACTACCTTTGAAGTCGATCACACATGATCATAGCATGTCCTCCAAAACCTGATTTACCCTCTTTGTTTGTGGATGGTATGTCACGATAAAGTTCATTTGAGTTCCCATAGCCCATTGAAACTCTCCCAAAAATGAGTCAGATAAGTAGGGTTGTGATCTGAAATAATTGATAATGGAAAATCGTGTAATTGGATGATTTTGGCAATATACAAATGTGTAAGTTGTTCGGTCGAGTAATTAGTATATACATCTAAAAAGTGTGTCACCTTTATACGACGGTAAACTATCACCTACATAGAAACATCCTATTGAGGCGTCAAAGGTAACCTCGTGATTAAATCCATCGAGATGTTATCCCATTTTGACTCAAGAATGGGTGAAGGTTGAAGCATATTGGACAACTTTTGATGTCCTCATTCACCATAAACGAAGTGGTGCATCTAAATACAAAATCAACCACATCTCTTTTCATACTATCCCACTAATACTTCCTCTTCATATCTTGGTATATTTTATCCCCACCTGAATGTATCGTAAAATGTGAACCATGCATCTCCTCTATAACTTCTTGTCTCAACTCCTCATTTGAGAGTACCACTAGTTTACCCTTTTAACATAACCCGCTATCAAATCCCACTAAAAAGAAAGGTACATAAGTGCCGAGGAGCTTTCTTACATTCTCTTTACACAATGTGTCTTTTTACTAACCTCTGATCACACGTATCACAATATCTAAAGTCACTGTGAGCATACCCACAAAGGCCCTGGTAAACTCAACAATCATCTCCACTAAACCCCACTCTACCAATTGTAGAGCTAATAGGCTACCACTAGGTCATCGGCTCAATGCATCTATCACCACATTGGCCTTTCCTGGGTGGTACTGGATCATGAACTGATATTCCCTTAGAAACTCAAACCATATACGTTGGCTCAATTTAGATCTTTCTGTGTAAATATGTACGCTAGACTCTTGTGGTTGCTGAAGAGTCTAAACTTCTCACCCCAAAGGTAGTGCCTCCATGCATGTAACATAAATTCAATGGCCACCAACTTTAATTTATGAGTCGATTAATGAACCTCATGGAACTTTAGCTTCCGAGAGATGTATAAAAGCAGCTTGTCGTCTTGCATCAATACCCCACCCAATCGTTGTAGATAAGCATCAGTGTAAACCAAGAACTCCAATCCACTTCTAAGTAAGGCAAGAATTGATGCAAAAGTTAATTTCTTATCGAGAGTGTTGAACGTCTACTGAAACCTATCACTCCCTTAAAAATGGCGTATCCTTATTTGTCAACTCCATCATCTGCCCAACCATCTTCGAGAAACCACAAATGAATCTCTTGTAATAACTGGAAAAAACTAAAAATTCTAGACCTCAATAGGTGTTTTGGTTTATCCTTAATTCAGTACGACTGACACCGTATCGGGACCCATTGATAGTCCCTTATCACACATCACATGTCTCAAAAACTTCACCTCCCTCTTCTAAAACATGCACTTGGAGAACTTCACATAAAGATTATGTTCCCTGAATGTCTGGAATGAAGTTCTTAGGTGTTTGGCATGCTTCTCCTCTGTCTATAAGTAGATCAGAGTATCATCAAGAAAGACTATGATGAATTGGTCCAAATATGGCCAAGACACCCTATTCATCAAGTCCATGAATCCTACTGGGGAATTTGCTAACCCAAATGGCATCAATTGGAACTCACAGGACCCATAATGAGCCAAGAAAGTTTTCTTGGGCACATCCTCCTCTCATACCTTTATATAGTGGTAATCGAATCACAAATTAATATTTGAAAATAATGTAACTCCTACTAACTGATCAAAAAAGTCATCAACTCTCAGTAGTGGGTATTTATTCTTCATCATCACCTTATTCAACTCTCAATAATCGATATACAACCTCAAATAACCATCCTTCTTCTTCATAAAGAGGACTGGTGCACCCCAAGTTGAAGTGCTAAGGCAGATGAAAACATGCTCTAGTATTTGCTTAATTTGATCTCTATGCTCTTTCATCTCCATAGGGGCTATATGATATGGTGCTCTAGTTATCGGCTCTGTTCCCGATTCAAAATTTATCACAAAATAAATTTGCCTGTTAGGTGGTAAACCTGGAATCTGATCAAAGACATAGGAGAATCAGGCCCCAAATTGAGTAGGGCAAGCATGAAGCTCGTACGTTCGGCCTGCTCTTTTCGAGTTGAGCTTTATTTGAGTTTGAGCTAAGCCGAGCCTGAGCCAAAATTTCAAGTCCGAATGAATTTTAGGTAGATCTTGAGTTGACCCTTGCCTAGCCCCAAATGGGGCCGAAACTCGAACTTTGAATATATAAATAAATAAATAATTTTAAACAATATAACGCATTTTATATTAACATTATTTAATTAGGTTTCACTCTTTTATTTCATTTACAACTTTTTTTTAAAAAGGTGCATTTATCATAATACATTATATTATAAGTGGTTATTAATTTTATGATTTTATTGTTAATATCATTGTGGGCATTTGATTTATTAATTGCTCAAGTCACAATTTAAGTGATCAAATAATGCTAAATGTATAAAATTTAACAGGTCTTTATAGGTTTTCATTCCGATTTCCCTTGTTTTAATTTAATACATTTCCTAATCATACATTTTATTTTATGAAATATTAATTAAATTTTAGTCTTTACATTTTCTTCGTGATGGAAATACAGGAAAAAAATACAAATTCATAATTTTTAAACAAAAAATTAAAATCGGGTCAACCGAAAATCGAGATCGAAGCCTGTAATATTCATGAGCCGTGTTCAGGCTTAGGTGGGAAAAATTAGTTCGGGCTGAGCTTGAGAGAGAGTAAGGTAAGATAGTTCGAGCCGAGCCTGATCAATCCCAAGCTCAACTCACCCAGCTCAATTTACATCCATAATGAGAACTCTTAAACTGTTGGAATTATATCTAAGTACACTTTGGTCTCCTCTTGGGTCTCCTTATCAATAAAGTACAAATAAGTAGTAACCCCACCCTTTGACTTAGGCAAAGCAGCCAAATACATCCCCTAACTCGGAATAGGAAAAAAAGTGTCTCTACTTACACAATTTGAGAAACGATCTATAAAGCTGGTGTGCTTGCAATATAGGACAATTATTGAATTAATCAAACTTGAAATTCCATATCCAAATTTTAAACTTAAACAAATTAATTAACCAAGTGATCAATTACGCCAATTTTAAATCATCACAGTTTAAACAATTTTTGTTTTATCTTTACTCTATTTAATCTCGCCTAAAATATTACTAAATGAGAATTTAAGATTCAAGTAAGAAACATAAAGAAACTATCATAAAATGCCACAACGTACGAGGAAAACCCACAATGGGAAAAACCTCAGATGACCTAGCCTACTTAAAGTCCACTTTGATATAGGATTTATACAAGGATGATAAATAAAATTACTCACTGAGTCAACTCCCTTTAAGCCTGATGCAATCTTCTCTCCTTTGGCCTTATTCATAGAAACTACGGGAATCCACTAGCGGGACACAATGAAGTCCAACAGCATCTTGGTATCCATCGATTTGGACTAGCCACTGTGAATTCGTAGCACAGAGTCCACCATGACAAAATTACTCATGCAAGGAAGAGTAAACAATCTTGAGGGTTTCAAACATGAGATCTTTACATAATCATATTATCTTAATTCTTGGATCTCACAAACAAAGTAAAATGGTATATATGAGGATTAGATTTTTTACTCTACAAAACCTCTTGTGAAAATTGACACCAACTCCCCATATTTAAGTTGAAAAACTATTGGCATATAAAAATAGACACGATATGTAAAGACATTTTAATAAAATTGATGTCTCGTTCAAACGACACTGGTTTTTTTTCGAATCATGACTGCCCAAACTCGTTATAACAAGCTTCGATAGAAAATTTACTCCCAATTTATGAGTTGGATATTAAGGTCTTGTTTGATGCTCATTCGAACAAAATATCAATATCATTCTAACCAGGTGCAAACTTGTTCAAATGAGATGGCATATCTCATTAGAATAAAAAACACATTTCATTCAAACGACTTCAAACAAAAAGGAATTCTTCTTATAAAAGCATAATCGAAAAAATGCCTTAATTAAAAATCAAAACATCTAATAAAATCTAGGAATCAACATATTAAAACTTCTACACATTTTTCAAAGATACCAAATACGAAAATTCAAACTTGGAATGAATTTGATGTCGCTTTTTGAGGGGCACTTCAAGTCTTCAATGCATATGCTAAAGGTATAATTAAAAAAAAAAACTAATTGTTGATGTCTAAAAATGGATTAACTCCAATTTTATAATCACAGATAAAAATAAGAGAAGTAACTCAAACCACACACACAAGGGACAAGGATTTTAGAGTGGTTCAGCTGTAAAATTTCCTACGTCCACTGTTATTATTATTATTCAGTAGGGTTTATAATAGCTCCGTATCGTGTGCATATGAGTTATTTGAGTTATCCCTGATCCAATGGAGTGTTTTGTATTTATAGGGGTGAAAAATCCTAAAGATGGAGTGCCTTTATATTTCGAGGCATTTTACATCTATGTATAAGTAAAACTCTTGGAATTCAGTGCTGGTTGGTATCTTTTTCGAGTAACTGTTGATGTTCCTTTTGGTTGGCCTTCTGGAGTTGGTCGAAATTCCAGTCGACTAAGTGTCTATGAGGCCGATTAAGTAGGTTGATCGACCACATTGGATGAAAAGTGTACATTCATCATTGGTCCACGTGGGAGTATAATTTTTACATACAACGCTAATTTATGAATCAAACAGTTTTGTCCAAGGGAATAAGGCCAATAATACAAATTTTTAATGTTCATTGCAATCATTATAAAAAAATTCCTTACATATCTCCCCTTTTGTCTATTATGGGATAAAATCAAAAACAAAAACTATGCCATCAAGCTCTAATGGTCAATCCCTAAATCCTGAAAAGAAAAAGACACTACAAACACTTAACCGATGCTATCTCTTGAGAATCTTTGCATTTGTGACACTTTATCATATTTAATTTTCCTCACCTAAACCTAGACACTTAACACACTTTTCAAATACATAGGGAATAACAAATAATGTGAAATTGTTAGTTTAAAATACTCTGAGCATATGAAATTTCTCCCCCTTAATCTAATTATCTCCACTTTTTTATTCCGGAATAGGCAAAAGATAAAGAGCATAACATGAATCAAATGTGAAGATAGAGAGAATAATCATATCATGCAACGCGATAGTTGAAATCACGTAAACATGGAATATGGCACCATAATTATAAATAATCTTAAAAGTGTATCAATTAAGAACATGAATTAAATGCAAGAAAAGATCCAAACAAACACCATATATACAAAAAAATATAATATTAGACATCTACATATATAGGAATAACCGCATAATACATACAAAAACATTTCCACACTCGTATGGCATAAATGTATATCGAAAAAAATATGTGGCATGAAGTGTATGGGTGTGAACTAGAAATAAAGGAAAATGGCCCCCAAACATTTACGATAGTCCAAGGAGTTTGAATTTGATAGTATTAATTTATCAAACATATATTTAGCCTCATGTGACAAACAAAGGGGATTCAAATGGACAAAACGGTCTAAATGTACACAAACTTAGAAAATTTGATGATTATTAAATCAATAGCGTCAAAAATTTCAGGATGAACTAGGACAAAATGTGAAAGCCCATTGATGTTAAACTTATAACACCCTCAAAACCATAAATATTTTTTTCCTTTTAAAGATATTATTTTGATGAAATTTTGGCATTGGTGTCTATTTTATTGTAAAAAAGGCTCTTGCCAATGGTGGCCTAACATGCAAAGGAGTTTAACTCCTTTAATAGTCGTTCCGTTGCACAATCTTAATTTTTCTAAACCTAAAAGCATCCTCACGCGCACAGGTTCTTACATACATAAATCCCCTTATATAATTGATAAGATTGATAGGAAAATGCCTCACTTAGCTCATGCACAGATTTTAAATCCCAAAATATTTCGAGAAAGTGTGTGCGGAAGCATATACTTAGATGAAACCATTAGGAAAAAACAAATAAGAATAACTCCATGACAAGGCATGATTAAGAAAGAATATACAGTATTTTAAACCATATTCAAATGCTCTAGCCACATGGAAAACATGGAATGAATGGGATTCAAACACGCCCATATGCCACACAAATGTGTAGAACTAACTTATACAAAAGAAACAAATAATCTTTTGTATTACTTATATAGACTAAAAAAATTTTTTAAACACAAAGTACAAAAGATAAAACATCATAACACTATAGATAACATATATCATGAAGCAGAAGTCTAGTTTAATATGCAATCACAATCACTCATAAGACATAATATATGAAGAATCGAGTGAAAGCGTGTGAGAATAAATAAGTATAACATTTAGTGCCTCCAAATCGAATTTCCTTAACTAAATAGATATTTATTTCGAGCCTCGGGTTTTGGAAACCATGCCAACATGAGATTTAGACTTCCTAGAACTGAATCTAAGATCATAACAAAATCTCCTAAGGTGACATTTCTTACCACAATGTGCTCTCTTGTAGACTTGAGGAAAGTTACACTCAAATTGATCTTTGGACATGTCCTTGGTAGGGGGTGACTCTATAACAAACACGGTCATGGATTTAGGAGAGAAAGCATTAAAATCATTGTAGCCTAAAGTCCTTTTTATCATTCTTTATTTGGATGGACCTTAACATCTTATCTAACTTTTCAGAACTAGTTTTCGAATCAATTTTGATATGACTTGAGTCTTTTAATTTATCTTCTAACTTTAAAATTCTAGACTCAAGTAAAATTTTAAACTAGGCAAATGTTTAGGACTCCTTCTTCATATTTCAACCATTCCTGGAAGGTTATATCGCTCCTCCTCAATGTATGCGAGCTTCTCCGCAAGAGTCTTCTCACATGCCTTTAAATCCTTAATAAATTTATCTTTTTTTTTTCTAAGGTACTCTCTTTTAACTTAGCCTATAATTTCAAGTTAACCTTTATCAACTTTAAAGATTCCGTATACTCTAAATACAACTTGAAACTCATTCTCCTCCTCATCATTTATCTCCTCTTCTCCTCTTCTCCTCCTCATCACAAATATGGGGACCAAACCTCATAACCATCATGTATTTGCTTATCTTCATGATTGGAAGAATATTCATTTAAAGTCACATGACTAGCCATGAAAGCGGTATAGTTGCCCTCCATGGGAGAATTGGTTTCCTTTTTCGACTTACTGTCACTAAGGGTTTCATTATATGCTTTAGGTTTCTTACCATCTCTCCTTAGTTTAGTTGTACACTCAAAATCACGATGCCTAACTCCTTAGCATTCAAACACTTATACCTACCATCCACATTCTCAGGGTTATCCCTCTTCTTCCTATCATGGTTATTGTTAAAGTTTTTAGATTTATCATAAGAATTCATTTATTCATTAAGCTTAAGATATTTAGCAAACCTTTTCAAAACCTCGTTATCTCTTCGGGTTCTAACTCACACTCACTTTCAAAATTCAAAACGTCCTCTTTATTATTTTTTAAAGCTAATCTCTTCTCCTTTTTCTTAGGGTCAGATGTTTATATCATATATTTAGAGACCGTCTATAAGTTTTTAGACTCTAAAAGCATCAACACCACCAAGAGCAGCTAGGATTGTAAACTTAACATAAAATCTGCCATGCAAAGACCTTAATAATTTTCTAACAATTTTAAGATAAAGGATAGGTTCACCTAGGTTAAATGAGGAATTGATAATACCTGATAGTTTAACAAAAAAATAAAATGTCTCATGCTCTTTAATTCTAATCACTTCAAACTTAGTTGTCAAATTTTATAACTTAGAAAACCTAACGGTGTCCGTACCCTCATGCGTGGATCTTAAAATAACCCAAATATATTTTGCGCTCTCACATGTCCTTATACTCCTAAACTCCTAACCCATGAAAACCCCAAAAATAGCATTTACGCATTTGAAATTAAAATTTGAGGTATCGTTTTCATCCTTAGTCCAAAGAGAGAAGATTTATGTAAAACCACCCATTCTCTACATAGTTTCAAATATTTTCATTAATTGAATTTAAGAAAAATATCACCTGGGCCTTCTAATAGGAATAATTTGAGGCATCAAACATGGGAGGTCAAGTAATGGAACTATCCTCACGATTGATATCCATCACGAGTTCTAAAAACACACCAAACTAAGGATAAACTCAATAATTTAGAGAAACCCACTCTAATACCAAATTGAGAAATGCTCAATAAGGCTAGTGTGCTTGCAATATAAGACAATTCTTGAATAAATCACACTTGCAATTCCAAATCAAAATTTTAAACTTAAACAAATTAAGTAACCAAGTGATCAATTACACCATTTTTAAAACAAAACTATTTTTTACAATTTTTGTGTGATATTTACTTAATTTTACCTTGCCTAAAAGTCTAATAATTGAGCATGCAAGATTAAATAAACAAACACAAAGTAATAATTACAAAATGTCGATATGTACGAGGAAAACCCATAACGAGAAAAATCTTGGATGACCTAACCTACATAAAGTCAACTATGATATATGATTATATAAGGATGACAAAAATACTTACTCACTGACTCGACTCCCCTAATGCAATCTTCGATCCTTATACTTTCTTCAAAGCAACTGCAGGAATACACCAACGGCACACAACACAGTCCAATCGCATCTCAATATCCACCGATCTGGACTAGCCATTGTCAATAAGGAGTCCGCCATGCCAACATTACTCAAGCAAGCAAGAATAAACAATCTTAAGGGTTTTAAACATGATATCTTTAGATTGTTATAGTATCTTGATTCTTGGATGGCACAAACAAAGTAAAAGTGTGTATACGAGGCTTAAATTTTTGACTCTCCAAAAGCTCTTGAGAAAACTGGCGCGAACTGTCCATATTTAAGTTGAAAGATGTGAAAAAATGCTGGCACAAAAAATGAGGCACAATATGCAATGTCGTTTGAACAAAATTGATGTCTCATTCAAATGACATTTGTTCTTATTCGAACGAGACCAAATCGTTCGAACTACCACCCTAAACTCATTAAAACGAGCTTTGATTGAGCATTTAATGACAATTTGTAAAGTTGGACAATAAGGTGTCGTTTGATCCTAGTTCGAATGAAATGACGATTTGATTCAAACCAGGATGCAAAGTTATTCGAATAAGTTGTCATATCTCATTATAGCGAAAAAAACATTTCGTCCGAACGACTTCAAACGAAAAGGATTTTTCATGTAAAAATATGTTTAAAAAAGGCCATAATTAAAAATAAAAATGCCTAATAAAATCTAGGGATTAACATCATAAATTTTTTAAACCGTTTTAATGATCCCCGAAGATGAATACACAAACTTGGCCTGAATTTGATGTCGCTTAGCAGCTTCCAGTCTTCAATGCATAGGCTTGCTAGTACAAACCCAAATAACCTAACGTATGACTCAAACAATTTGTCCAACAAAATAAAGTAAAATAGTATAATTTATTAATGCTCATTACAATCATTATAAAGAATTTGCTTACGCAATCTATCTGCGCTCTATAGGTACACAACCAATACATCCCCAATAGAACATCATAAGTTTGGGTATATAAAACTAATAAATTAGCTACACATTGTAGTTTACTATTTTCAATGCCTATCCTATCACAAGCCTCAGTAATAAGAGTGGATACACCTAGTGGATAAGCTATAGATAATACCCTCCCGAAAAGAGCCAGAATCGTCACTTATATCTTTAAGGTAATGTAGTTATCAATGGTATGTCCGTGTTTTTTACGAAAATCGCGGTACTCAGACTTATTTCTCCGATTAGGCGGTGATTTTAGTTTTCCAGGTCACTTCAAGTCCTTACTACCCCCAATTTCTTCCAAAATGTGATACACAACTATAATAAGGGGGTATATTCCTCATATTTCTTATCTTCTTATTCCTTATTATCATAGTTCTTCTGGCACTCGGATTTGTCTCGGGGGTTTACTTCGCGGCCATAGCCTCTTCAGTGTTCATGATCTTACTAGTTTTAAAAAATCAATTTAATCATGGTTTTCGAGGTTCCTTCGCTAACACATAATAGATATTTTCACGAAGCAGCCCACTCATTAAAGCTGTAATGGCCATTTTCTCCTCATAATCAATAACTTCCAGTTTCTTATTATTGAAATGAGTGATATATTCTCGGGTAGCTCCTCCTGGTCACTGGAGGACACTGAGTAAATGGGCTACTCTTTTAATTAGCTTTGTGATCAAGCGTGAAAAGTAGCGTCGCGTCAAAACGCTAATCGTTGTACTCGTTTCATCGCATTAATACAAAAACCTAAATTACGACTGCACTTGCGATACAAGTATAGCGGTAAGTCGAGTATCAAATCCACAGGGAGTGTTCGACATATTTTAATCGATTTATTATTTCAAGAATAAAAATGTAAAAGGTGATGGGTGATTTTAAGTAAAAGGAAAAATAAAAAGTTAAGTCTAAACAATATTAAATAAAACGAGAGTCGGGGTCACGTACCCGTCATGGGCTAAACACGCGGAATTAGAATTTCGGTTCGAAAATATTTAATCGAGCATTTTTAATTAATCATAAACATCACACATGGAGGAATTTAAGCCAACGATGCGAGATTAAATATTTAATAAAAAATGGCGACACACGTCTTAAAATTGGATTATCGCTTTAAATACCAACGTTGCGTGACAATGAAAGTTAAACGCATAATAATCCCATTTTAATATCCGAGGTCTCAATTAAATATAATTTTACACGAAACCTAATTTTCGGAGCTCGACGCCCATCAATGGCGGACACACGATCCAAAACCTATTTAACTACTCAACACACATGATTAAACTAATTTAATAGCTAATTAATAATTAAAGCAAGAAATAAATTAATTACACTACTTTTCTAGGCAAGAAATAATTAAATACAAAGTAAGAAATAAATGAACAAGTTAATGGACAAGGAAGAAGAAGAAGAAGAAAAATACAACTTACAT
Organism: Sambucus nigra; assembly: GCA_949130495.1. Taxonomy (NCBI): domain Eukaryota; kingdom Viridiplantae; phylum Streptophyta; class Magnoliopsida; order Dipsacales; family Adoxaceae; genus Sambucus; species Sambucus nigra. The sequence goes on along the minus strand of OX422211.1, from coordinate 264,191,392 downwards.
TAATGATGGAGAAGGAATAGTGCTTTACAAACCAAAAAATGGGAAAAAAGACATAAGAGAGAGAAGCTCTCAATTTCTAACCTAAAAACTAATTAAAGATGAAGATGTCTCCAAAAATAAACAAAGGGGTTCTTTTATACTAAGTGGAAATAAAATAAGAAAAGAAAAATAAAAATGAAAATAAAAAGGGATAAGTCTCCAACTTAAGAAACAAAAGAAAAAGAAAATAAACATAAAAATAGAAAAAAAGGATAGCAGCAAAAATATCGCCCAAAATTAACAAAGCACCGGTCGACCCCGCATTGGGCCGGTCGACCGCGCAAAATGGGGGAAACACGCTGTCAAGCTCCCAAGGCAAAAACTCAAAATTCGGTCGACCGCCGGTGGCTGGCCGGTCGACCGGCCATAGCAACACCCCACGCACAACCCAAATATCACAACTCCATGCACAACAACAATGGTGCGATGACCCATTTTGCAGCTAACAAAGCTGCCATGGCAACACCCACATAGGGACCTCCATAATCGCAATCATCAAACCCGAGAGCTGCTACCATTTTCGTGAAAGACCCAGCTGCGAGATCCACCAAAAACCAAAAGTTCTTCCAACCAAAAATGGCCAAAATCCACCACCACCATCAATGGTGGCATACACCAATTGAAGACCCATTTCGGGTTAAATTCGAGACCCAGTCGATCCGCGCACAGACCCGAACCAAAATCGTGTTCCAATTTGAGTTCCACATGGCCAAACCAAAAACCCGAGCAAAACCCGAGAAAAATCCCAAATCGCCATCTTCATTTGCTGTCAAAAACGAAGTAGGGACACAAAGGGAATTAATGGATTTGTTATTAAACAAGAAAAGGGACATGGATGTAATTAATAAAATTGTTAATGAATTTTTTATAATTCTTTCCGATTAAAGGTCCGTGTTTCCTTCGTTCGGACTCCGATTCGCACACTGTTTGCGGACATGTGAAGCTTAGCCCGAGGGATACAACTTCCGTAAATACTTCGAGAAAAAATCCTGAAGTGTGAAATTACGAAAATGCCCCTAAACGTACGAATCGCGACGAAACTTAATCGAAACGTGCCCAAACTTCATACTAAACACTTTAATACCTATAATAGCTCAATTATACCTCAAATAATATTTTAGCATATAAAACGGAGGTTGTCTGATTAACGAGCATAATTATAGGCGTTAAAGTACCCGAGGGGGCTAAAAAACATAAGTTCGAGGGTAATTAAATGCATGATTCGATACGAATCACTTTGCTCTAAAGAATAAATTATTGATGAATAGTTCAGTGAGCTGATGAAAATTAAAAATCTATCCTCGGGGTAAATTGTTATACCATATTTGAGTTGGACCACTGATCATACTTAAAAAACCTCTACATCTCATCTCATCAGGAATAGAATAAATATTAACAGCGATCTGTGATCGAGGTGGAAACTGAGCGTCCGTGTCAATACGCTAGTCGTTGTTATCGGCTTTCGACCATAATACAAAAAAACCTAAACTTTAACTACACTCTTATGGAGGATAGTCGCGAGTCTGTGTATCGAATCCACATGGAATGTTTGATAGATTTTAATTCATTTATTACTTCAAAAAGTAAAGTGTAAAAGATGATGATTGAGTGAGAAAGGAAAAAGGGAAAAATAAAGAAGTTAACTAAAACTAATTGGAAAATTAAGGTAGGGACACAATTCCTCAACCCTAGTGTATTGATGGTATAAAACTAATCGTAAATTTAAGTGGTTAATTAAACCCAGAATTTAGTACTCCCAAGAATTACGTATATGAGGTTCAAGCCCGCACTATACTTATTCAGAGGACGAGTAAATCGGTATTGCGATAGTTACACTCGAATTGCATTATGAAGCATCCCGATTACCCGGAAGTAAACGAGATCCAAAGATCTACAATTATCGCGTTTCTACACAATACGATCGTAATAAACCATTGAATTTAGAGGATTAATTTTATACATCTGCAACTACCACATCAGGTTGAGTTCATGCATCCCAACCTTTAAAAACCAAGCCTAACATGGTGAAATTAATGAAAACTACGTTATCTACGTTGCATGAACTCATAATTGCTTGGAAAGAGAGATGAAATATGAGAAATAATAATAAAAGTGCTGAAAATAAAAGTTACCACGATTGAAGAACAAGAACATGCAAGAAGAAATCAAACGTTGAAGAAAAACTTGAAACTCTCTTGAATTAAAGGTGTAAAATATGTAAATTCTTCTTCCAGATGTTCCTACTTGTTATGGAGCTTTTACATCCATGAAATCTGAATAAAAAGAGTCCTAATGACTAAATATATAGGTTAGAGGTCTTTTAGAAGAGTCCCAAAAACACAAAACTCTTTTGGCTAAAAGATAAGGACAAAATAAAAATTCCGTATCTGGAAATTTGTCACACTTAGAAAGCGTGACTAATTTTGTAATGGATCTGGTGCGTGACTAATGGTCGGATCGGTTCTTTTTTCTCAGCTTCGGTTCGGTTATGTCTTTAAAAGTTTTTTTTCTTGGATTTATTTCTCAACTTCAAATGGGCATAACTTCTTCATCGTAGCTCGGATTGAGGTGCCGTTTTTTCTAGTATTCTTGTAATTGAAAGCTATTCAACTTTTCAGTTGGACCCACCTCTAGACAAAGGCTGAAAAATTATGAAAATGCCCTTTAACTCCCCGTTTCTTGGTTTTCTTTCACTGTTTTGAGTTCTCTTTGGCACTAACTTGCATGAAATACTTGTAAAACACCTAAGAGATACAAAAAATACGAAATACTTGCCAAAAAGGGTTAGTAGCATAATTATGAGACAAATCCAAGCTATTTACACTGCACAGGATCATAAAAATACCGAAATTAAAGGGATAAATGTGAAGAATTTATGCCTAATCAAACCCCCCTAACTTAGACCTTTGTGTGTCCCGAGCAATGTAAAAGAATGAGAGTATGAGTTAAGGACCCTTCAAAAACTTTATTGGGATATAATACCTTTTTCGCGGGCAAGCGATTGCATTTAGCGTATGCCATAAGCCTTTAAACCCTTAGGTTACCCTAGTAGGACGAATGGTGTCTCGTGAGGGTTTGTAGTGAATATACCCACAAAATTCTTTGTTGACTCAAAGAAAAATCATAATACTTCAAAATTGTACAATTTAAACTCCCCAAAAACAGTCACCTTAAAGTCATATTTACAAGTCTCAAGTCATATTGTGAGTGTACGAAGCCAAAAATCGAACCGCTAACTTCCACCAATTGATCATTATGTTACTTTTCAAAAATTCATTTTAATTCAAATGATCACGGGATTCTCTCTCAAACGAATCTCTCGGATTGTGGCTATTCTCTCGGTGTGCGGGATATAAAGAGTAAATATAATGGACACAAAGTCACGCACACAAATTGAAAGACGGAAATATATGGTGAATACATCTCATCATCAGAATACAGTCATTGGAAAATGGGAACATCGCCTCTTTTTCACACATTTAATCTCTTTTATTATCTTTTGGTGTCATATCTCTCCGCACGATAATTAATTTATCAATCCGGACTCGGTTAGAACTTTTTCGGGCTATAGGTGTATTGGGTAACATGGAAATGGTTGGGAAACTCAAAATTGGAAATTTTTTCTTATGATGTCCCTTAATGCTTTTTCGGGCTTTTGCTCATTTTCTATTTCTTATGACACCCCGCCTAATTAAATATCGGGCGATCACTCCTTTATTAAATTAAAATCAAGGTGAACAGTTGGTTCATTCTTAGCATCACTGTCGTAAAAATAACTATTCCAATTTAAACACCCTAATTAATTAAGCTAAGTGTCAAAACCATTTTTTTTATCATTACTTTCCAAATTTTATTTTGAAAACAAAGATTTAATTATTTACAACAATTAAATATTTAAAGAATCACACCACAATAATCGTAAAACATATAATCCAAATAATTTAAACATTCAACAACTAAATCCCAACATTAAAACTTAAAGTAAAACATCCAGACAGTAATAAATCTCAAAGTAACAATACTAGAAATAACTGAATCACAAAGTTCAAATAAACAACTGAATAATGGAAAGGGCGACACATGCCCCACTAAAAGAATATGCTAGGATTGGAGTCAAATAGATGAAGTCGTCTAAGCAAGAGGCCTGCAACTCCCACCTAAGCTGCAACACGTTTCTTCCAAAGGATCCTATGCAAGACGCCCCTGTGGCTGGGCACCTGTAATATATACATATATATACAAGAGAGAAAGAGAAATAGAAACGGGTCAGAGCCCGATAGTGTATATGATTTAAAATTCGTTTAGCAAGTATTTAAATTATTTACAGGCCAATGCAACAACATATTAGTGCGACACTCTCTTGAGAAATTCTCACCTCTCTTCTAATGTGCACGCCTATCGTACTAACCTTCCCAACGGATTATCTTTCTTATACCGCACTAAACTTCCCAATGATTTAACTTATCTTAGGTTACTCGTAAGATTTAAAATTGAACGATGTAATTGTTTAAAAGGAAAGTCTCATTTGGTAACAAAGCTCTCTTTCTAACTTTATTTATTAATAAAGTTTCCCCGTGTCATATTATACTTTTCAAACAAGTATTTCCAAATTGAAGTCGAGATTCATTTCTTACTTACTATCACATAGTAGACAGTTCCGAATTTCAGAATTTCATATATATATTAAATACTCGTATAATATATATATTCTAACAGCACTCCACATAAAAATTATGGTGCGTGCATACTCTTCTATCCAATCCCCGTATCTCTCGTACTAAGGGAAATACAAGCTCAGAATCACTCTCGAACTGTATTAACACATACACAAACAATATTGAGGCGAAGCATAGATTCCAAGTCTCTAAGAGGATAGCACATGCCCCCACGTCTCTTAGGACCGTCTGAACTATCGATTCGATAGCCTGTACCAAGGATATCTATCTTCTAGGGTACAAGTCAATATCCCCCATAAAGGTCCCATCGAGATAAGACTGTCCCAGCGCGGTAACCTCAGGGATAGCAAGTAGCGCGGGCACGATTTTCACACATAGATAGTATATGTATACACAATCATATAACGATACTAATATTACCATATCAATTTTAGGTACATCTCAAATCCCATAGTTACGACATTTATCCTCATATCTCATTATTAGTTATCACGTATAACGGTTCATCTCTAACTTTAATTCGAGGTATTATTCCAACTTACTACGTAACACTCATGGACTCTATCCTCCCAAGTATAAAAATTCAGTAGGTATTCATCTATTTTCCATCGTAACCATTTTACGCAATCTCTCCCTTTAATACAAAATTTCATCGTCCCTTAGGTATAAACACTCCAAAAATATAGATTTCGCCTTACATTAAAGGTCTCTTGTTCATTAATAAATCCTACTGGTCATCTTTATCTCCCAAAACATTTTAATAAGGGTGTCCAAGGATTATTTCTCATTAAAATGAATTCAACTAATTTAAAAAGGGGAAATATGAGCCTGCCAGAAGGGGTCGATCGATCAAGGTCTGGGGCTCGATCGATCGAAGCTCTTGGCTCGATCGATCGATCAAGCAGGTATGGCAAATTCTGCAGTTACCAGTTACGGGTTTTCTCACATAACTCCATCCAAATCCAAACTTTTCATCCCCAAACGTCCAGAAGTTTACACTACTAATAATACAAATCCATTCCATACATCTTTTACGTAAAACATGCAAATTTCCATTAATAATCATGGATTAACAGGCCTAAAATTCATGTAAATCTCAAGAACCCTAGAAATCTCATTAACATGGTTCTAATCAATCTTTTCCAGAATTTTCTTCTTCTAAAACATCAAAATTTCGTGGTTTAATCCTCTACACGTGAAGGGATTTCCAGAATAACATTTAAACCATTACTACATGCGATTTCCTATCTCAAATTTGGGGGTTTCTTCCATAAAACTCATCCTAATCATCCCTAGACTAACATGAGTGATGCATTAATGAAATAAGTAAGATAAACACTTGCCTGGGATTTTTGACGTTCTGGTTTGATGACGAATTTGGTGTGGTTGCGTTCCCCGTCGCGCGATCTACGCGTTGGTGGTGGTGGCGGTGCAACCGGGTGAATCGTTGGCCTTAGATTGCTTGGAAAAGCCTCTCATTCTCTCTCCTATGGCCGTCACTTGTCTTTGGTTGTTTTAACCCTAGAAGACAACCTTAGACATCTGATATATCCCTTGAATTTTCGTGGGTTTAATTATCCAAAAATGTAAAATATCCAAAATGCCCTCCCGGGGTACTAATTAAGCCTAAAAACGCCCCGAGACCCAAACTAAGCCCTCGGGTACACTTTTCTGACTATCTCGACCCTTTCGGACACTTTGGCGCACTCAAAATGACCATACGAGTGACTTATAATATATTCACTTTTATTCATCGATATTTAGTCCGACGCGACACGGGCGCGCCCCGACTCAAATTTCCAAAATTGTCATTTTATTCACTCGTGACATTTAATATAACCAATATTATATATTACTTTGCTCATTAGTAATATTCAAAAAATTTCCCATAATTACTAACTCTCATCACGTTAATAATTATAACATAATTAATTTCCGGATTTATATTAAATAATTAATTCACATTAAATTTAATAAATCCCAAATTAATATAACATAAAAATACGGGGTATTACATTTCTTTTCTCTATATTTTCTGTTTTTCATTTCTTTTATTTTCTTTTCTTGCTATTTTTATTGAGCATTTCTTTTCTTTTTCTTGCCCCTTCTTATGCACTTTCTGGACTTTAATGAATATTTCATTTTCGCAATTCCGAGCTACTTGGGTTTTTCGGGTTACCAAATGAAAATGATAAATTTTATTCGGCTCAATTGGGTTATCAAAGGGATAATTTTCACATCTTTTTATGGCTAATATTTTTTGTAACAAATGATGGCCTAATTCATTGTCCGAATTACTTATTAATTTACCATATGCGTCTCGAGATTAATTTAATTTAGAGATTTGTAGCGCACTTTTTGAGGCAACATTCCATTCCCATAACCGATCAAAACAAGAAAATAGAGATCATCAACGAATTTTTAAAATGCTGAAATTAAATTTGAGTTAATCATTAACTCGGATTGATTTAAAATGCTCTAAAAAAAATAGGCTCGAAATCTCACCGGGTTTGTCAATCTCCGCACTTATTCGTAAAGTCGTCAATTTTCTTTCAATTTCCATCTCTGGTCAATTTTGGCTTTGTGCATTTGATTTTTACAACTTGAGACAAAATATTTGTGACATTTAAGCTTTTAAATTCCAATCTTTATTTATTTTGAAGAAAAATATTTTTGGCTTTTTTTTCAAATTTTTTAAAATTTTTTTTTTAAATTTTGAAATTTTCTACAAAAAACACACTTGGAAAGAACATGTGATCGAATCAATGAAACTAAACAATAAATGGGAAGAATATCCCACACCCCCTAACTTAAATGTTGCATTGTCCTCAATGCGAATCAAGAACACAACATAAAGAGAGGAAAATAAAGATATTATCCAAAATGGAGTGATCCCCGAAAAGTACGAGTCCATTGAATCTACAAAATATGTTAGAAACAAGCATAATAAAAAGAATAACAAAAACTCTAAACTAAAAAAAAATAAACTAACTATTTTATAACCTACGATTTTCAAATTCTAATAAGTTATACACTAGAAGTCGAAAAATTTGAGGGTCCACCCAAAATACAATTTGACTTTGAGGGGTAATCGGTGTACCCTCATTAGGATACATGCCTCCTAAAAAATAATAATTTCGTTTGACCAACGGAAGGCATGCGTGAGATGGAAAAAAATGAACCATCACCAATTAAAAATTTTAACGGGATGATGGGGGGTTTAGATGCTAGGTGGGACAAGTACAATTGAGATCCAAGAAAAATATAATCACCTCCCAAATATTTTTGAAGCAGTATGGGGAGAGGGGCACAAAAAAAGGAAGATTCCATAATAGAAAACAATTCTAGCAAAGTGTCTTTATCTGTAAAAGGTGTACACGTTTCAGAATTTTCAACCGACTCATAGGAATCTAGCGGTACTTTTAATGGTTCAATAACGGTGAACGAAAATGGTGATGAAATAAACTCAATCTCAAGTGATTCATCATCACTTGGAGATTGAATTTCAAGGGAGCACGACTCACTTTCAATGAGATGTTCTTCAAAAATTTGAGGTGACACACAAGTTTGAACCTCCTCTTTGTTTTTCAAAATAGAACGCATCTCATCGCAAAGTGATATCATTTTCGTAACAAGACCAGTATCCATCACGCTTTGGGTGGAAAGAAAATCGAGTACTTGTTTGATTAGAAAAAAACATTCTTTCTTCCAAAGTAGGATTCCTTGGCTCTAATACCTCGGAAGAAAAGTCGTCAATGGATTAGAATAATTCATCCAACTCTTGCTCCCAAAAACGATTTTTTTCCCGATATTTGTTTTCAAGCCTTTCATATTCATGAAGTAAAAGCCCCTCACCCACTTTAATAGGACGAGGCGGAGATTCTTGAAAATAAAAAGATTGAAAACTATTCCCATATGAATCATTATAATTACCGAACTCACTATAAAAAGACATGATTACCGAATAGTTTGTAAACGGACACTCCACGTAAAGAGGTGTGCGGTTAAGGATTCAATGTTTCTTGGCGCTCAATTGTGCAAGCCTGCAAAAAAAAATTAAAAGAAAAGAAAAAATATCTTGCGAAATAGTAAATCAATTATAATCTATAACAAAACACTCCCCGGCAACGGCGCCATTTTAATCGAGGTGGAAATCGAGCGTCCGTGTAAATATGCTAGTCGTTGTTATCGGCTTTCGATCATAATACAAAAAAACCTAAACTTTAACTACACTCTCATGGAGTATAGTGGCGAGTCTGGGTATCGAATCCACATGTAATGTTTGATAGATTTTAATTGATTTATTACTTCGAAAAATAAAGTGTAAAAGATGATGATTGAGTGAGAAAGGAAAAAGGGAAAAATAAAGAAGTTAACTAAAACTAATTGGAAAATTAAGGTAGGGACATAATTCCTCAACCCTAGTGTATTGATGGTATAAAACTAATCATAAATTTAAGTGGTTAATTAGACCCAGAATTTAGTACTCCCAAGCATTACGTATATGAGGTTCAAGCCCGAACCATACTTAATCAGAGGGCGAGTAAATCGGTATTGCGATAGTTACACTTGAATTGCATTCTGAAGCATCCTGGTTACCCGGAAGTCCAAAGATCAACAATTATCGTGTTTCTACATAATACGATCGTAATAAACCATTAAATTTAGAGGATTAATTTTATACACCTGCAACTACCACATTAGGTTGAGTTCATGCATCACAACCTTTAAAAACCAAGCCTAACATGGTGAAATTAATGAAAAGTATGTTATCTACGTTGCATGAACTCATAATTGCTTGGAAAGAGAGATGAAATATGATAAATAATAATAAAAGTGTTGAAAATAAAATTTACCACGATTGAAGAACAAGAACATGCAAGAAGAAATTAAAGGTTGAAGAAAAGCTTGAAACGCTCTTGAATTAAAGGTGTAAAATATGTAAATTCTTCTTCCAGATGTTCCTACTTGTTATGGAGCTTTTACATCCATGAAATATGAATAAAAAGAGTCCTAATGACTAAATATATAGTCTAGAGGTCGTTTAGAAGAGTCCCCAAAACACAAAACTCTTTTCATGTTTCACATCATTATCTACATGTTGTGATTAATTTCTCTATTTTCATGTTTCACATCATTATCTACATGTTATTGTTGTATTTTTCATTTAGTGCTTTAGTTGATGTGGTGTGATTCAAATGTATGATATGAGTTTGAATGGAAATTACTATTTTATTCAACTACAGTTTTGTTTGCCTTTTGTGTGAATAAGTATGTACCATATTTAACTTAATGTACACACACATTCACTAATCAAATTTATCTGTGGATTTATTTGCTGAGTTATGTGTGTCCAAACTAGAAAGGGATGTGGATTGTGTAATTATATTTTGTTGTGGTCCAAACGAGGGATGGTAGTCCTTACAACAATCCGTCTCTTCTGTTTTGGTTTTCATATTTGTTTGGTGTTGTTGATAAAGATGAGGCCAGTGAACACAAACTGTTGTTGTAGTTGTTATTATTCTCCGAGTTAAAACTCATACCATCCATTTTTTATCTTTTCGATTTCTTCACCTTAGACTTTTTGTTTTCTCTAGGGTTTTAATAATTGAGATGGGAAGTTTTGGATCAGATGCTGAGAATCTTTAATGGAAGTTTCACAAACAATTAGTGATAGCTCAATATTTATTTGATTTTGTAACGCCCCGACCCTGATTTAAAGGTTAATAAATGATCAACCTAGTCTGATTCGTACATTAATTGTGAAGTGTAGTGAAACAACCTAAATAATGTTTCTAGTCCAGTTTATTTATTATGTAATATTACTCTTGTTAGCATGCGATTCCCATTTTATCAGCTACGTGATAGGACCCAAGGGAAGTGCCCCCATGACTAAGTAATCAGAGCTGCTAATCGTAAAAGCAAGTAATTATGAAGAGTGCCCACTATGTGTGTTTTAAACAAACCAAAATTTTCACCAAAAATTATCTAAACTTTTAGTTATGCAACAAACTAAGTTGTGAAAACCCAATTCTTACTTTAAATCAATTTCATCTTGATTAATCCTAAACATGCATCTAGTGATTAAAGCAAGTAAAATAAAGTAAAGAATACTCACAACGCCGAATGTACGAGAAAAAAACCCAAAACGGAAAAACAACCTCGAACGGCCCAAGCCAGACAATCACTATGAACAATGGTTTTACAAAGACAAATTAGCCTTACTCAATGACTCGATCCCCACGGGTCTTGATGCTCCTTCTGATCTTCAACCGTTCTTCAATAGTGCCCACACAAAAATTTCGTCTTCCACGATACCTATCCACAACACATGCGTTCACGTATGTCTCGGTGTCCACCGAATGTCTTTGATTCGTCTACGATGTCGAACAAGAAGTCCTTCTCTTTTCTTCATCATAAAACCCTTTGATGTTCAATGTGTAGAACAAACTTCTTTGGTGCAGCAAGATCACTTTATCATATAAGAATGATAACTCGGATCTTTGCAAACTCTAAGGATGTGTTTATGCTTTGTAAACCTTAGAAAACATGTGCAAACAAGTTTCTGGTTCGTATACAATTTTTCAGAATGCACACTTGCGAAACTATGATAAAACCACGCTTTAAATAACAATAAAATGCCGCCTCGAAATACATGTCGTTCGAACGATAATGCCACATCATTCGCGCAACTTAGGCATCTCGTTCGAACGAGATCCCTATGTCGTTTGAACGAGCTGACGTGTCAGTTTGACTTTTTGACTTTTAGCTCAAAACGACTCTTGTAAAGGAGATCCAAATGAGTCAAACTCTATTTCAAGTATATCAGAATAAAACGTGGTGTAAACAATTAAAACACTTTTAAAAACATTTTAAAATATTTTTCTTTATAAAAATACATCCTTATCTTTTATAAAAATAATTCCGAGCACCATTAATTATACGCATTCATACCTGAGTGATCTCGGAATGCAATTACCTTTGAAGACGATTAAACTTGCACCAATTAAACATCAGCATGATTTAATTCTTTGAAACTTTGTCGCAGCGTCTTCAATTTTCTTCAATACTACATAGACCAAGTGGGATCATGACAAAATAAAAATACAAACACAGTTTTGTTCACGGAATTAAGTCAAAACAATACTGGGACTTAATTAGAAATTTATATGCTTACAAATCTCACCCTTTGACTATTCCGGGACAAAACTAAACCACAGAAATGCCTAACCGAGCTTGATATGCCATATATGTAACCAACAGCTCAGAGACGTAAACCTCGTCCAGGGAGATGGCCGAGGTCAGAAGGGACTTAGAATGACAACCAGCGGCCTCGTCCCCAGCAAGGTCGGCCATGGACGACGTTACTAGTTTCCTCATAGCCATGCAACAATTGAGGCCTACATGACTGTAATACCTCGTATTTTTATGCTTTATTAATTTGGGGATTTATTAAATTTAATGTGAGTTAATTATTTAATATAAATTCAGAAATTAATTATTTTATAATTATTAACGTGATGTGAGTTAGTAATTATGGGAAACTTGTTGTTGATTAATAAATCCGGAAATTAATTATTTTATAATTATGAACGTGATGTGAGTTAGTAATTATGTGAAACTTGTTGTTGAATATTACTAATGAGTAAAGTAATATAATATTGGTTCTATGAAATGTCACGAGTGAATAAAATGATAATTTTGGAAATTTAAGTCGGGACGCGCCTGTGTCGCGTCGGGAATAAATGTTGATTAATAAAAGTGAATATATTATAAGTTGCTCATATGGTCGTTTTGAGTGCTCCAAAGTGTCCGGAAGGGTCGAGATAGTCAGAAAAGTATACTCGGGGGTTTAGTTTGGGTCTCGGGGCATTTTTAGGCCTATTTAGCACCCCAGGAGGGCATTTTGAACAATTTACATTTTTGGGTAATTAAACCCACGAAATTTCAAGGGTTATATTAGATGTCTAAGGTTGCCTTCTAGGTTTAAAACAACCAAAGACAAGTGACGGCCATAGGAGAGGGAAGGAGAGAGCTTTCAAAGCAATCCAAGGCCCAAAATCCATCCGTTTGCACCGTCACCACCACCAACACGTAGATCGCGCGATGGGGAACGCAACCACACCAAATTCGTCATCAAATCAGAACTCTGAAAATCCCAGGCAAGTGTTTATCTTTCTTATTTTCGTTAATGCTCCACTCATGTTAGTCTAGGGATGATTAGGATGAGTTTCATGAAAGAAAACCCAAGTTGGAGATAGAAAATCGCATGTAGTAATGATTTGAATGATAATCTGGAAACCCCTTCACTTGTAGAGGATTAAACCATGAATTTATGATGTTTTAGAAGAAGAAAATTCTGGAAAAGATTGATTCGAACCATGTTAAAGAAATCCCAGGGTTCTTGAGATTTTTATGAAGTTTTTGCCTATAAATCCATGGTTATTGACGTAAAATTTCATGCTTTATGTAGAAGATGAATAATATGGGTGTATACTCATTATAGTACGAATTTTAGAAAGTTTGGGTGTGAAAAATCTGGATTTGGATGAGGTTGTGTGATAGAACCCGTAATTGGTTTCCTGCAGAAATTGCCATACCTGCTTGATCGATCGATCGAGCCAAGAGCTTCGATCGATCGAAGGTTCGATCGATATCCTTGGACACCCTTATTAAAATGTTTTGGGAGCTAAAGAAGACCAGTAGGACTTATAAATAATTATGGGACCTTTAATGTAAGACGAGAGTTGTATTTTTGGGATATTTACATATAAGGGACGATGAAATTATGTATTAAAAGGAGAGACGCGTAAGATAGTTACGTTGGAACATAAATGAATACCTACTGAATTTTACACTTGGGAGGATAGAGTCCATGAGTGTTACGTAGTAAGTTGGAATAATCCCTCAAATTAAAGTTAGAGACGAACCGTTATACGTGATAATAAATAATGGGAAAATAAGGATAAATGTCGTGATTATGGGTTATGGGATGAACCTAAATTGATATGATAAAAGTAGTATATTTATATGACTGTGTGTATGCATATATTATATACATGTGAAAATCGTGCCCGCGCTACTTTCTATCCCTGAGGTTACCGCGCTGGGACAGTCTTATCTCGATGGGACCTTTATGGGGGATATTGACTCGTACCCTAGAAGATAGAAATCCTTGGTACAGGCTATCGAATCGATAGTTCAGACGGTCCTAAGAGACGTGGGGGCATGTGCTATCCTCTTAGAGACTTGGAATCTATGCTTCGCCTCAATATTGTTTGTGTATGTGTTAATACAGTTCGAGATAGATTCCGAATTTGTATTTCCCTTTGTACGAGTGATACGGTGATTGGATAGCAGAGTATGCCCGCACCATAGTTTTTATGTGGGGTGCTGTTAGAATATATATATTATACGAGTATTTAATATATATATATAAAATTCTGAAATTTGGAAATGTCTACTGTGTTATGGTAAGTAAGACATGTATAATGACTCAAATTGGAAATACTTGTTTTGAAAAAGTATAATACGACACTGAGAAACTTTATTAATAAATAAAGTTAAAATGAGAGCTTTGTTACTGAATGAAATTTTCCTCTTAAACAATTATATTGTTCAGTTTTAAAACTTACAAGAAATCTAAGATAAGTTAAACCATTGGGAAGTTTAGTGCGATATAAGATACGATAATCCGTTGGGAAGGTTAGTGCGATAGGCGTGCACATTAGAAGAGAGGTGAGAATTTCTCAAGAGAGTGCAGCACTAATATGTTGTTGCATTGGCCTGTAAATATTTTAAATACTTGCTAAACAAATTTTAAATCATTTACACTATCGGGCTCTGACCCGTTTCTATTTCTCTTTCTCTCTTGTATATATATGTATATATTACAGGTGCCCAGCCACAGGGGCGTCTTGCATAGGATCCTTTGGAAGGAACGCGCTGCAGCTTAGGTGGGAGTTGCAGGCCTCTTGCTTAGGCGACTTCATTTATTTGATTCCACTCCTAGCATATTCATTTAGTGGGGCATGTGTCGCCGTTTCCATTATTCAGTTGTTTTATTGGACATTGTGATTCAGTTATTTCTAGTATTGTCACATTGGGATTTATTACTATCTAGATGTTTTACTTTAAGTTTTAATGTTGGGATTTCGTTGTTGAATGTTTAAATTATTTGGATTTTATGTTCCAGGATAATGGTGGTGTGATTCTTTAATATTGAATTGTTGTAAATATTTAAATCTTGGTTTATAAAATAAAATTTGGAAAGTAATGTCTAAAAATGGTTTTGACACTTAGCTTAATTAATTAGGGTGTTTAAATTTGAAAAGTTATTTTCACGACAATGATGCTAAGAATGAACTAACTGTTCACCTTGATTTTAATTTAATAAAAGGAGTGATCGCCCGGTATATAATTAGGCGGGGTGTCACAATGACCCACGATGGCAATTATTCATCAGGCCATCCAGGGTTGACAACCTCGGCTGAGTACGAGCCGAGGTTACAGAAGCTACACCATCATCATAACCAACCTCAGCAGAGAATCAACCGATGTTTTTTGGCTACTCCTCCATAACCTCGACTCAGGCCAACATTATGACTCAATTCGTCCTACCTCGGCCTCGTATAAGCCGAGACCACCCTGATTAACCTTGGATTGGGCAATAGCCAGACTTCACCAACCTCTTACTCTTCTAGGTCGAGATTGGGACCAATCACAGACAACCGAGCCTTTATTCGCATATTTGTGACTGGGAACACGTGTACACAAATCAGTTATAACAAATCATTCCCCTCACGTGGGGGAATATTTCCTCATCATTCTCTACATGTGACAGTGACAGATGTCTTCATCAGATTGGCTAGATCAACACACACATGCTCATTGCATTCATAGGGGCCCCCCCACATACTATATATATACGTGTCTTCTCCTTCTTGGAGAGGGATCCGAAATTAGCAACCCTAGCTAAAACTCTGTCCTAATATACTGTAGAGAGAGAAAGCTCGAGAGATTGTATCTATGGCCATTAGAGCCCTCATACAGTGATATTAATAACACACTTGCACAGTGGACCTAGGCCTGATTGGCTGAACCACTTACATGACTCTGTTCATCCTCTTCTCCTCACCTCCATCTTCTGTATATCCTTACCCATGTACTGCCATTGTTAACACTGAATTGAGCTTGCGAACACCTTAAAGGGTGGTGTTATTTCTAGCATCATCATTTTGGCACCGTCTGTGGGAATATAAGCTATCTCTTACTCATTTTGTGCTTAACCTCACCGGAGACTCTGGTGGTGAACCAGCCCCCCCCCCCCCTTGTGTGGAGCTGTTTCACCATTGAAAGAGGTCCATTAAGGTACAAATCTCCATTACTTTTCAATCTCTTTAGTGCTAACACATGACGCTGTAATTACCGCCACCTCTTCCGCCGCCTGGTGCTGGAGGGCCTAATTCTAGCCAGGCACCACCTCAGTCCAAAATGCAGAAGTGGCAGCAGCCTTGAAGTCTTTGGCTACCACGCAACAAGCAATGAAGGAGCAATTTGCCCTGTTCAGTCAAAATATGATGAGGCCACCTGGAGTCTCACCGGAGATGACTACTCCGGCGATTGTCCAGGCGCATCCTGAAGCCAGGGGACCACCCCAGGCACCGCACAAGGACCAATCTACGCCCCAGCGAAGGAGGGACATTGCTGACCCTAGGCGTTTACGCCTGGGGAGGCAACGACACCCTTGCTCGGAGGATAGGTATGATGATTTAGAAGCAAAAGATGTCCCAAAAGATTACTGGGGGCCGTATGAGGTTTCAAATAACACAGTTCGTCCTGTCCAGCGGAGCCAAGGTTGTGGAGGCAGAAGAGGTGGAGAAACCCAACAACGAGGATCAGCTTTTGATCGATTGAGCAGAGGGTCGGCCTTTGAAAGGCTCGGCCCCGTAAATGAACTTAGACAGAGGTTGTCAAGGTCGAGAAGTGTAGCCAACTGACAAAGGGAAGAGAGGAAATGTCGGCCTCATCAGGGACGAGGAAGAGACAAAGGAGAGGTCAACAACCGACATTGTGTTGCGGCTGGGGAACCCTCAGTCCACCCTTTGGAGGTGGCTGGGGATAACCTCGGCCAAGACGACATTGCAAAGCCATGGAACGACTCCATCCAATGTCTTGAAGAAAATATAGGAGACCTCATCAAAAGTCGAGACCCATTGCAAAGAGGTTTCTCAGAGGGCTCCCCATTCATGGACATGATAGTGAGTTTTCCAACTCCAGCTAAGTTCAAACCGCCCATGGTGTCTCCCAAGTATGACGGTAGCACCAACCCTGTACATCACATTGAGATGTACCAATCAGCGACGGACATTTATTAAATACCAGATGAGATGAAGTGTCGGGCCTTCTCCGGGACTTTGACAGGAGCAGCGCACATCTGGTTCACGTTTCTTCCGAAGAATTCAATTGAGAACTTTAAGGGCTTAGCTGAACGATTCATTCACAATTTCTGTTTTTAGGTAAGACCTCAAAAGAAGACCAACCATCTGTTGTATGTCAAGCAAGGCAAGCACGAGAGCCTAAGAGACTACATCACTAGGTTCAATAAAGAAAAACTTGAGGTTGAAGATTACGAAGAGAATATAGCCATGACCGGCCTCATAGGGGGTCTTCAGAAAGGGAAGTTATTGTGGAAACTTGCGAAAGACCCTCCCAATTCTATGGTAGAGCTATTGGCCACTGCGGGGAAGGTTATGAATGCTGAAGAGGCCATAGCCGCAAAGTATGAGGATGAGAACGGCGGTGGCAACGGGAAGTTCCAAAGGAAAAAGGACGAAAAGAAGAGGTCAGCTGACGACAAGTTCGCACACTATACCCCTCTAACGTTGAGCTGCGAGCATATCCCCAATGAGATCAAGAATGACAGGTCTCTAAGATGGCCGAAGAAACTGAAGGCTCCTCCGCATAAGTGGAACAAGAACTTGTGGTGCGAATTCCACCAAGACCATAGCCATGTTATAGACAAGTGCTTCGCCTTGAAGGATGAGATCGAGAAGATGTTGAAGTCTGGAAAGTTGAGGAATTATGTTGATGGTAAGGCTCCCAAAAGGGGAAGAGATGACCCTAAAAAGAAGAGAAATGACAGATGTAGTGATGATACCTAAGGAAGAAGAGACGATGACTCAGATGGTGATGATGAAGACGATCCAGACCTCCCGCCAAAAGAAGACAACACCCCCGTGAAGAGGCTTGGTATGATCTCATTTGGTGTTAACACCATATGCGGAGGACTCGCAGGGGGTGGTTCTGAAGTGGCTGGCCGAAAAGCTCATATGGCAGAGGCCAAGTCAGTGGCCAAACTTGAAGTGGTAAATCTGACGTCTTTTGAGACAACACAGAAGAGAAAGAAAGTGGACATGGACACTCTCATAGTCAGGTTCTCCCGACTCGACTTCAAAGGCATCCTAGCTCCACATGATGACCCTTTGGTAATCACAACAAGAGTTCATGGATGTGAGGTGCATAAAATCCTCGTAGATGGAGGGAGTTCAGCAGATGTGATGTTCTGGACCTGTTTCAAAAGCCTAGGCCTTAGCAGATCTAGGCTGGTACCCTATCATCATTCGTTAATGGGCTCCAGCGGTGAAAAGATCCATCTGTTGGGTATGTATGAGATGGACGTATGAATGGGCGATGAGTGACCTAATAGGTTAACTCGGAAGATCAATTTTTTTATTATGGACGAAAATATCTTCTCAGCCTATAATCTCATCATAGGAAGAGTAGCCCTTAAGGAGTTTGAAGCCGTGCCATCGACGGTCCACTAGATGCTAAAATTTTCGCCCCCCTATGGGGTAGGGGAAGTGCAGGGTGACCAGACCATAGCACAAGAATGCTACTTCAAATCGGCTGAAGAGAGAGAGAGGCCCATAAGAGAGCATCTACCACTTATAACATTGATATAAAGTTGAAGAAACAAAGTTGAAGAAAGGGGAGGCCGCGGAAGAGGTAGAATCCATCGTCCTCAATGAGGACGAACCGGAAAAAACTGTCCAGGTCAGCAAAGCCTTAAAAGAGGAAATCAAGGAAGAGCTGATAAAATTCTTAAGGAAGAGGAAGAGTGTCTTCGCTTGGAGTCACGCAGACATGCCTGACATCAACCCTGAGGTTATATGTCATAAACTCAACATGACTAAGGATGCTAGGCCAATCAAATAAAGACGAAGAGTTTACTCAAGAGAGAAGTACGATGTCATCCAGGATGAGGTCAAAAAGTTAGAAGAGGCTGAGTTTATCAGGGAAGTCATATATCCGGAATGGCTATCAAACGCAGTCATTGTGCCCAAAGCCAACGGAAAATTGAGAATGTGCGTAGATTTTACTGATCTGTACAAGTCTTGCCCGAAAGACAGCTATCCCTTACCTCAGATAGATCAGATGGTAGATGCCACCGCAGGGCATGAGCTCATGAGCTTCATGGACACGTACTTAGGTTACAATCAGATCTTTATGAATGCTGATGACTCAGAAAATACAGACTTCATCACTGACAAAGGGACCTACTGCTACAAGGTTATGCCCTTCGGTATAAAAAATGTGAGGACAACGTATCAACGTCTTTTGAATAAGATGTTTGAAGACTAAATAGGCAAGACTATGGAGGTGTATGTAGACAATATGTTGATAAAGAGCTTAAAGGCCTGCACGTATGTGGCAGACCTAGAAAAGACCTTCGATACTATGGACTTGTACAGAATGAAACTCACCCCAGCGAAGTGTGTCTTCGGGGTAGGGGTTGGGAAATTTCTCGGATTCATTGTCAATCAGAAGGGAATAGAGGCGAACCCTGAGAAAATTAAGGCTTTGCTCGACATGAAGACACCAAGGAGTATCAAGGACGTTCAAAGGCTCACTGGAAGAGTAGCTGCACTCAACAGATTTATTTCCAGAACGACGGACAAGTGTCTTCCGTTATTTAAGGTACTCAAAAAGGCCTTCGAATGGGATAAAGAGTGTGACGATGCTTTTAATCAACTCAAGTCCTACCTCGGATCTCCCTTACTCTTATCTCAGCCCATAGTAGGAGAGAAGTTGTATGTTTATCTAGCAGTCTCTGAATCAACTATAAGTGCGGCCATAGTATGGGAAGACGTTGGGATACAAAGGCCTGTATACTTTAATAGTAAGGCCCTTCAAGGGTCTGAACATAATTATCCTCGAATGGAAAAGTTGGCCTACGCCCTGATATATGCTTTTAGGAAGATGAAGCCTTACTTTCAAGCCCATTCCATGGTCATCCTCACCGACTCCCCACTAAGACAGGTTCTCCACAAGCCTGAGAAGTCGGGTAGATTGATGACATGGGCCATTGAGTTGGGAGAGTATGACCTTACTTATCAGCCCAGGGTGACCATAAAAGGGCAGACACTTGCAGATTTCATTGCTTCACATGGGAAGAGGCCGAGGTTGAGAATAACTTAGAAACTGCAGAGGGGTTAAATAGAAACATCTTCCGAGATTCGAAAGACGTTGTATCCAAGAAAACCAGAAATGGAATAGTCGAGAATGAGGAAGATCGGTACCTTTTCAAGCAAGGAATCATATCAGTAGGGGGCTTCTCATCCGATAAAGAGATCTGGAACCTCTTTGTTGACGGGTCTTCTTGCAACAGTGAAAACGGTACAGGGCTAATGCTTTCAGCTCCGAATGGAACCAATATTGAATACGCCTTGAGGTTTAACTTCAAGGCATCAAACAACGAGTCGAAATATGAGTCCATAATAGGAGGTCTCTTATTGGCAAAGACCCTAGGGGTAAGACGACTCCTACTTCACAGCGACTCGAGGTTTGTTGTTAATAAAGTGTTGGGGGTTTATGAGGCCAAGGATGAAAGAATGGACAAATACCTGAAGATGGTGAGAATGATATTAGAAGGTTTCGAAGAGGCAAAGATGAAGAGAGTACCTCGGCAAAATAACAGCCACGCAGATACACTAGCAAGGTTGGCTTCGACAACAAGGACTGACACCAGAAGGACAGTTCCCGTCGAGATCCTGCCCAAGGAAACCATTGAAGATGAAGAGGTTAGTAACCCTTGCCTCAATTTAAACTTAGGAGACTGATGGATGGACCCCCTTATCAGGTACATTAGAAAGGGAGAGATGCTGGAGTTAAAGCTAGAGAGGAGGAAACTAAGGTACCGAGCTATAAAATTCTTCATAATAGGAGACGTCCTATATAAGAAAGGGATTTATATTACCTCTCCTCATATGTGTTCACCCCATAGAAGTTCCTCGCGTCCTATAAGAGGTACACGAGGGTTCTTGCTCCAGTCATATAGGAGGAAGACCTTTAGCCAAGAGGATTATTACACAAGGATACTGGTGGCCGACCTTAGCCAAAGATGCTGCAGCTTACGTGAAGAGGTACGAAAAATGTCAGAGATTCTCCAATATTCCTCATCAACCTATGACGTCAATCAGTTCCCCTTGGCCATTCGCAGTATGGGGAATTAACTTAGTGGGCCCCCTGCCAAGGGCGATAAATAATTACTGATTTCTGATAGTTGCCATTGATTACTTTTCCAAGTGGGTAGAGGCAGAGCTGATGATAACAATTAGAGAGCAAAAGACCTTCCAATTTATTTGGAAGAACATCATATGCAGGCATGGCCTTCCAAACACCCTCATCTCGGACAACGGAACCTAGTTCAAGAATTCTTCCTTAGAGAAATATTACGAAAGAGTTGGGATAAAGCAGTTTTTATCTTCTCCTGGCCGACCTCAGGCAAACGGTCAGACAGAAGTCACGAATAGAACAATCCTCAATGGAATCAAGAGGAGGTTAGAAGAAGCTAAGGGAAGATGGATTGAAGAGGTTTATGTTGTGCTATGGGCCTACAGAACAACGACTAGGACACCGATGGGGGAAACCCCATTTATGTTAGCACATGGCTCAGAGGTCATCATACCAACATAAATAAGACTCCCTGCTAATAGGGTTCAGACCTATGACCCTGAGAAGAATGGGGAGGAGATAAGACTCGACCTAGATTTGATTGAAGAGAGAAGGGAAGATGCAGAAATCAGGCAAGTAGCTTACCAGCAGAAAACAACAAAGTTCTACAACCAAAGGGTAAAATCAAGACCTATAGCCGTGGGAGACCTAGTACTGAAGAAGACGTTGCAGAAGGAAAATAAGCTTCACCCGAATTGGCATGGTCCTTACAAAGTGACTGAGGAGGTTGTACCCAGGACCTACAGGCTAGAAAATCTCAAAGGGGAACCTTTCTCCAATCCTTGGAATGCTGATCATCTAAAAAAGTATTACATATGATGTTGCAAGGGCTTTCATGTAAATGTATCATCTTATGAAGAGATTATTAATGAGAAGATCAGTTCCCATGTCAATTCTTGGTTCATTATGCTCTAGTGGTAAAAATTATGGGGATAACATCTTAGTTGATGACCTCAGACCTTATAGCATCATGATTTGGTGACAAGGTCTGAGGTAAGACATCATACTTGGATGACCTCAGACCCTTGACATCATTAATTTGGTGAAAAATTATTTATGGGGATAACATCTTAGTTGATGACCTCAGACCTTATAACCTTATGATTTGGTGAAAAAATATTTATGGGAATAACATCTTAGTTGATGACCTCAGACCTTATAACATCATGATTTGGTGAAAAATTATTTATGGGGATAACATCTTAGTTGATGACCTCAGACCTTACAACATCATGATTTGGTGACAAGGTCTGAGGTAAGACATCATGCTTGGATGACCTCAGACCCTTGACATCATTAATTTGGTGAAAAATTATTTATAGGGATAACATCTTAGTTGATGACCTCAGACCTTATAACATCATGATTTGGTGAAAAATTATTTACGGGGATAACATCTTAGTTCATGACCTCAAACCTTATAGCATCATGATTTGGTGACAGGGTTTGAGGTAAGACATCATGCTTGGATGACCTCAGACCCTTGACATCATTAATTTGATGAAAAATTATTTATGGGGATAACATCTTAGTTGGTGACCTCAGACCTTATAACATCATGATTTGGTGATAAGGTCTGAGGCAAGACATCATACTTGGATGATCTCAGACCTTAGACATCATTAATTTGGTGAAAAATTATTTATGGGGATAACATCTTAGTTGATGACCTTAGACCTTATAACATCATGATTTGGTGAAAAATTATTTATGGGGATAACATCTGAGTTGATGACCTCAGACCTTATAACATCATGATTTGGTGACAAGGTCTGAGGTAAGACATCATACTTGGATGACCTCAGACCTTAGACACCATTAATTTGGTTTTATAAGGGCATCATTGTATTGACTTCAGACCTGAACGCACATTGCATGACAAAGAAAATCATTCAAAGAACATTCAACAAATAAAGAAATAAAGCCCTCCTCAGAGGTTGATATAGGCAGAGTTACAAGTTACAAGTTACAAGGTAACTGAGTGTGCAATCAGAGGTTACAGTTTGAAATGCATAATGAAAAATTACAAAAAGCTTCACAAAAATGGCTTAAGGGTTTGCAGCTACAATGTTGGCATCCTCGGCTTCGTTCCCTTGGACTATGTTGGTCACCTCTGCCCCTTCATCTCTGAGGTTGGCTCATTTCGTCTCTGTAACATCCAGCGGACAAGTCTCTACAGGGCAACATCTTCCTCTTCAACCTCTTGAAGGGCCTGGGTAAATTGAGGGTTGGCAAAAGCCAGACCAATGAAGTCAGAGGCTTTCAAGCTCCCTGACTCCTTTTCCTTAGCGGCCACCCATTTTCCAGTAGCCTTAATACCTCTTTCGAGGTATTCAAAGCCAAAGCTGATGAATTCATCAGAGACTTTGTAATCAGCCAGGATCCCCTTAGAAGCATCCTCAAGGGCTGCCTTCACTGCAGCATCAACCTTCTGCTGGAGAACATCGTCCTTGGCCTTTAGAGCAGAGGTGTGTTCCTTTTTAAGCTTAGAGATCTCTTTCTCCAACTGCTTAACCTTCTTGTCAGACCCCTCAAAGGCAGACTTCAGACGATCTACCTCGACGTTCAGGGACTCCTGCACCTTGTCGGCCTCTTGGCGTTTCTCGATAAGGGGCAGCCTCTTTAGAGTCCAGTTGGCAAAATGATACATAGCCACGGTGCCCTGCAAATCAAGAGTCAGATGTATAAGTTCAAATTCAAAGCAGAGGTTACATTTCAGAATAACATTGAAATTTAAGTCTTACCTGGATAGTCCTGTGAAGGCCAAATTCAACCAGCAGGGGAGTATCCATGGAGTGACAGAAGCATTTGTCAGCATCGGTCATAGAAGAGCCGATGGCATCTAAAGCCTGCACGCTATGGCCTATAATAATATCATTAATTTTCAGCTACTCCAAACGAGCAGCCAGTGCATCTTCTGAGGATATGGGGATGGAATTTTGGGTCTTACTTTTCCTCTGATCCTCAGGGGAAGTGGTTGTAGTTTTCCTCTTTTTTATAGCGTCGGCCTTGGATGTGCCGACACTCTTCTTCGGTGGGGGAAGAGGGGGTGCATTCATGCCTGCCTTCTTCACCAGCTTCGTGAGACTTGGGGCAGACATCTCCCAGATATCGTCTAAGATGCCTTCAGGGCATTCTGCAAATGGAAAGGTCTGAGTTAGAAGAGCAGAGACATAAAAATCAAAAGTTTAACTTGTTAAAATAATAAAATAAGCACTTACGGAGCTCGGTCAGAGGACTCCCCCCAAGGCCAGTCTCAGAGAGATAGTAAGGGGTCATCAGATGTTCGAACTTGACCAACAGACCATGCTCTCCTTGATCTTGAAGGTCTTTTACTTTTTGAAGATTATTTTGGCTTAGCCCAGGGTCGGCCTTGGCAGCCATTGACACCTTGCCCCATCTCAGGGGTATCCTCGGCTCTAAGTTCGAAGAAGGGACACAAGGGCCAAATTCCCATGCCCTTGAGGCAAAGAAATACCGCGGCTTCCAATTATAATTACTAGTTTGGGTGACCTGCAATATCTTCTTAGTTGACTTCCGAGCTAAGAAATGGTAATAGCTCGGATGATTCCTGACAGAGGAAGGGATGTAGCATCTGATTAAGACCTAGACAGGAAGGTCTTAATGGTGGACTGCCTTCCCTAGAACTATAGATCCAATTATCACCCTCCAGGCATTGGGGGATAACTGGGAGGGAGCTAAGTTGATGTAGGAAAGTATGGCCCTAATGATGGGATGAATGGGCAGACAAAATCCTAACTTGAACATATGCTTGTACAAGCATATCTCACCATCTCATCCGCCGAAATCCCTCTCTTCCCTCAAAGGTCTCCTGAGTTTTATGGAAGGGATAATGGAATATAGTTGCCTGAAGGCAAGAAGGTCGAGCTCGATGACAGTGCTTTCTATCTCGGCTGCCTTCGAGGTGTCAACATCGCTTTCATCCTCATCATCCTCATCTCGATCAACGTCGACTGGAACGGATGATGGATTACCTTCAGGAAATCTCTGAGCAAACTCAGCCCCTGTGGCAGCTGACAGGGGGACAGCATTAATAGGAGGAGGAAAGGCTACATTTGGTGCGACAACTTCAACATCTGAAAAAGTTCAGGATGTGCTAGACTCGTTATGGGATGAGACGCGACTCGAAACCTTGGCTTGATCAGGGACCTGATCCTACCGAATGGAAAAGTCCATGGCCTCTTGAAAGGAGTCCACAGACATAGGGTCTGAGGTGGATGACTCAAACTCAGACATGGGAGAGGGTTTAACTGAGACCTCTACTTGGGTAACTGGTTCGGTTAGCTTAGGGTATATGACCTTCGGAGGGGGTGGAAAGATATGTCTGATGGGGAAGGCCTTAGCCCTACGAGCTTCCTCTTGGGCCCTCTCTATTTACCTAATCTTTTCCAAAGTCTTCTCTCTAAGAGAGGGGAATTCTTCTAAAAGTTAATAAAGAGGTCTGAGCATGTAGGGACGACCTAACACTTGGGATATTAAACCAGGAACAAATAACTTGACTCAACTTGTCTAAAGATCAAGCTGGGTTTTAAATAAGAATAGCTAAGAAAAAAGGCAACTGGAAAATGCAAAGCAGTCATCGAAAAACTCTTAAACTCGCCGAAAAATGCAAGAAACAGTAATTGAAGGCTGGAAAAATGGAGAAGAAGAAGTGATAAGACGATACCTGATGGAATGCGAAGGAGAAGGAGGGAAACGTTGGCAAGAACTCCACCCAATGCACTGCTAACCAAGCTCTTATAGAGAGAGAGAAAACAGGAAAGGCTCAGGTGAAGAAAATGAAAAAGCGAGGAAGAAAGAGAAAGGAATGGGGTATAACCCTCAAAACCTAATGCACGCATACCAAGGCCGATCATTGCCTTGGGAGCCCAAAGGACAGCTGACATCACACACTTTCCAGGCACGCTTCCCACTTAAGCAATTGACAAGTGTCAAAGGAATACCGATAGAGAGAAGAAAGACGTCGGAGCTGTACACCCCATAGTCACCTGTTACCACATGTAACTAAGGGATTGGGGGTGATTGATATGCCATATATGTACCCAACAGCTCAGAGACGTAAACCTCAGCCAGGGAGATGGTCGAGGTCAGAAGGGACCTAGAACGACAACCAGCGGCCTCGACTCCAGCAAGGTCGGCCATGACCGACGTTACTAGTTTCCTGATAGCTATGCAATAATTGAGGCCTACATGACCCATGATGGCAATTATTCATCAGGCCATTCAGGGTTGACAACCTCGACTGTGTACGAGCCGAGGTTACAGAAGCTACACCATCATCATAACCAACCTCAGCAGAGAATCAGTCGATGTTCCTTGGCTACTCCTCCATAACCTCAGCTCAGGCCGACACTATGACTCAACTCGTCCTACCTCGGCCTCGTATGATCTGAGACCACCTTGATTAACCTCGGATTGGGCAACAAACAGACTTCACCAACCTCGTACTCTTCCAGGCCGAGGTTGGGACCAATCATAGACAACCGAGCCTTTATTCGCATATGTGTGACTGGGAACACGTGTACACAAATCAGTTATAACAAATCATTCCCCTCACATGGGGGGAATATTTCATCATTATTCTCTACATGTGACAGTGACAGATGTCTTCATCAGATTGGCTAGATCAACACACACATGTTCATTGCATGCATAGGGGGTGCATTACACCCCCACATACTATATATACTTGTCTTCTCCTTCTTGGAGAGGGATCCGAAATTAGCAACCCTAACTGAAACTCTGTCCAAATATACAATAGAGAGAGAAAGCTCGAGAGATTGTATCTATGGCCATTAGAGCCCTCATACAGTGATATTAATCACACACTTACACAGTGGACGTAGGCCCGATTGGCTGAACCACTTACATGACTGTGTTCATCCTCTTCTCCTTACCTCCATCTTCTGTATATCCTTACCCATGTACTTCCATTGTTAACACTGAATTGAGCTTATGAACACCTTGAAGGGTGGTGTTGTTTCCAGCATCATCAGGGCCGTCAAGCCGTATGATGCCTAAATCCCATCCCATAAACCCAAAGTAAAAAATACAGGACACGGAGTAGTATATATAGCACCGACAAGCATGAACTGTCTGAATGTAATGTAGACTTGTAATCTTGAATCGATTAAGCATACCTACACACATAAAATAGAAAAACATATACCAAGTAAAGTATGAAGGAGCAAATGAAACTAATATATATATTCAAATGATACCAACTAATAATAGATATCAATATGAATAAACAATATGGATAATCTCTGAAAAAATCATTTGTTAAACAATTTGAGCAACAAACTGATACCAATGTGTACTATCAGTTTGAGATACTAATTGGTAAACATATGTAAACCATGTAAACCAAAACAAGCTCAAATCTCCCCCTACATCACATACATCTCTCCCCCTTTTTGTCTCGAATAGACAATCTGGTGAAAAGATAAACCAAACAAAATATCTAGCATGAGACAAGAAGTTTGAAACAATTTGAAATCGCTAGATAATCATGAAACAACCAGCTAAATATGATCAGGTAATGATAAATCAATAGCTAGTAAACCAATAAATCACATAAAGAATATATCAAACTAATCAGGTGTGATAAACGGACTATATGCAAAAAACTAATTTAGAACCAATAAATCCTGCATATAAACCAGTCAGTCCAGAAACACTTCCAGCAGTACCAAAAATATACCAAATTAAACCAGTGGACTGCAGACCAATCAGAAGCCATCATTCAGCCTGTCGTTCGAATGAGCTAAATACATCGCTTAAACTAGATGAGGATGTCGCTCGAATAAAGTACAGTTATCGTTCACGCGAGATGGATAAGTCGCTTGAACGACTTCTCGCGACCTGCCAAAATTTCCCAGATTCCCAGAAATATAATATAATGTTGCCCAGAGAAAAAATTTCACAAAAAAATTCCAGGAAGGGCCTGACAGAAGAAAAACAGTGTTAAAATAGTAGGCTTTTAACACAAAACGCAAAACCTC
The DNA here is from genome assembly GCA_949130495.1 of Sambucus nigra. NCBI lineage: Eukaryota > Viridiplantae > Streptophyta > Magnoliopsida > Dipsacales > Adoxaceae > Sambucus > Sambucus nigra. The sequence continues at coordinate 264,163,137 of OX422211.1, read as the reverse complement.
ATAAAACTAAAAATGTGAGTTACATGCAAACATAGTACCGACGTGCTCAAACATGGATATGGAATGAATGGGCGTGAAACTACAACAACTGAGTCACAATTACAACACATCGAAACGATCAAGAAGCTCTAATTGATAGCTATAAATCATCAAAATTTATCATAGCCATATGACAATAAAAGTGTGAGCTTGATGAACTAAACATACTACATGCACACAAATCCAGAATTTTGACGATTCTACAAATAATAGCGTCAAATTGCAATGTTTCAACATTAGGATTAGTTGTGCAAACTGATAGCGCGCGAGAGGTGTGTTCGTGTAAGAACACAGTCGTTAATTTCTGTCTCGGCGTGACTATACAAACAAACCTAAGTTACGACTACACTTGCGAGGCAAGCCCAGCTGTAAGTCGGGTATCAAAAATCCACAGAGACGAGTTGATAGAATTTAAGTGATTTAGTGTTCCGAAATAAAAGTGCAAAAGGTGATTACAAACTAAAAGGGAAAAGATGCATAAAAGGGAAATATTAATCTAAGCGAGTGTATTGAAACTAGATTAGCAAAGCGAGTAAAACTATAGGTTATGTCGAATATCCCTCACCTGAGTTAATTTGTATAAAATGGATACATGGGTCGACGACTTATTTAGAATGCGTCTCGTTTCGACAGTTAATTAAATCAAGGGATGTCACGCCCCTAAATTCGCATAAAAACCTAATATGATTTTAGCGTCAACAAATACCCCAAAAATTGCGCACGTAAGGTCGTAAGCACGGGACATACATAATATGCCCTGTCAAATCTCCTAGGCGCAATAACTAGGATAACGCATCCGAAATAGACCCGTAAACATCATCACCAAAGCAAAGCAACGCGTCAACCCGAGTGAGTTCAATTTAAACACAACCTAATTTAAATTAGCTAGAGAGCATGTTAAAAATGCGGTAAATAAACGCTATAAAACTATACTAGAAAGCAAGTAAATCAAAGCAAGTAAACCTAATTATGAAAGCATGTAAATTACACTACAAAGCAAGAATTAATGAAATACAAATATATTAGATGGAGAGGATGATGAATAGTGTAACTTACAACCCAATTGGGTGTCAAACCAAGAAGAATCAAAGCCAAAATCTCCAAAACCCTAAGCTATTCTAATCTAAAACGAAATATAGAACTTGATATCTGATATTTACAACAAAATTGCTTTATATAGTAAGTTGGAATAAAAGAAAAGAAGAAAGAAAAGAAAAGAAAAATATCTCCTGAAAACAGGGGATCGATCGATCGACCCAAACCGTCGATCGATCGATGGTGATGAAAACTTCCCACTATCGAGAAGGATCGATCAATCGACCCAAACCGTCGATCGATCGATCAAGCACGTATCAGCCCCCTGCGTGCTGCTTTGGGATGTTTGCCTTTCTCGTCTGCTAGAATTGCCATAACTTCTTCATACGGACTCGAAATCGCGCACTGTTCATGGCCACGCGAAGCTTGTGAAGAGGACTACAACTTCCGTGAAGATGTTGGGCCAGGTGACCAATCCATGAAAAGACTAAAATGCCCTTGAACGTGCGATCACGTACGAAAATCGATTGGAATGCGTCCGAACTTCACACTTAGCATCCAAATACCTATAAAAGCTCAATTAACCCCTTCAAAACATGTTAACGTAGAAATCCGAGTTTTTCTGGTTAACGAGCATAAATATAGGGAGTAAGATACCCGAGGGGGCTAAAATGCGTCTGTTCGAGTGATGGAGTACAGTATAAAAGTAAAAGTCCACTTTCACGGGCGATTCGATTGCATTTAGCGTATGCAATAAGCCGTTAAACCCCTAGGTCACCCTAGTGGACGAGTGTCGTCTCGTGAGGGTTTTCAGTGATGATAGACACAAACATCACATGGTTTCCTCAAAATAAGCCCAAACCAACATGCGACAAGCCCAAAAATAGCGAAAAGGATTTCATATGCATTATTAGCAACGTGAATGAATTCACACAAAAGTCCGAATCATTAACATTATAGAATGCACCTCATAGATTTGAAACCTTAAAATGTGGGAGGGGAGCGAGCACATGCAAAGTGTGATTTGGCAAAAACTTAAATAAATCGGATAATGTTAAAGCAAGCAAATATTCAATCCTCACGGGCATTACACTCATCAAATGAATTCACTTGAAACAGGGAGGTAACACACGGGACATGCGGGCATAATGAGTAAGTGTAAATGGAAACTAGGCTGCACACATGTCACAAATGAAGAACGCTATATATGAAACTGAAAAACTGTAATCTCAATGAAAGATACCGCTCATTAAAAGAGGCGAAATGCATTTTCACAGATTATCAAAACTATTTAAACCTTTAAATTAAATGCACCGTAAGATCACATAGGACTTGTATAGGGTTGTAATGTAGGCTAGGGTAGGGTACGAAAAGAAAGATATGTATGTACGAATTCAAAGTGTTCGGAATGAAAACATGGGATAATGGGAAAAATACGGAAAATATCAAAATTGGAAAAGAAGTTCCAAAAGGAATTAGATATATCCTATGGGAGAGTAATCAAAGCTTATTGAACTATATACACAACATTTACAACTTTCTCTTTTCTTTCTTTTCATCATGTTTTCTTTTGCTTTTTGATTTCTTTTTTTCATCACTTTTCTTTTTCTTTACTCTCATATGCCTAAATTGCAACTGACATCACAACAACATCATTCAATCCCATGTAACATTCCAAACAAATGTATGGAAAGTGTATGTATGGGATAAAACTCCAATTTAGAGTTGGTTATGGGAATTTTGGGTTATGAAACGAAAGGCTATATTTAGGCTCAAAGGGGTTGACGAGGGGAAACATATAAGGTGAGGTCAAGGTCAATATGGGTGATATAACAAAGAGGGACTACGATCATTTTCAAAAGTTTACGCAATTCTCGAGTCAAAACAACATATAAAAATCATGCTCAAGTAACACATTTCAAGTATGAACTCAATTAATGAACGGTCAAATGAAAGAATAGTGAGATTACCGACGAATTCAACATTTTCAAAGAGGAAAGAATAATGCATAATACTCACAAACGAAGAAAGGTACAAAGCTTACTCTGTGTAAGTATATACAATGCAACAAAAGATTACCGAGTTATAAAAATCTTAAACCAAATCAATATAGCAAGAAAAGTGCATGTGCTCATGGGATTAGAGTTTAATTCATGAAGTTATTCACAACATCAATAAGTGAGACTAAAGTCTAATAACTTCTAAATTCGAGAACATGCATCATTGGGTTGTCTATTGGATCGGGCAATTATTAAAATTTATCATCGGAAACAAAGGCAAAATTCCCGAAAAAGGAGAAAAAAGAAAGAAAATCTTTTTGAAATTTTTGAATTTTTCTAAGAAAAGCATACTAAGTAACTAACATGTGAGTAAAAACATGGACTAAATAAAGAAATGGATAGAATATCCCACACCCCCTAACTTAAAACCTGACATTGTCCTCAATGTAAATTAAGAACCAAGTGAAAGAGAGGAAAAGAGCAATATTACCCAAAATTGGAGCGATCCCCATAAGAACAAGTCCAAAGCATCTACAAAACAAGTTAGTGCCGAGCATAGCGAAAACAAATAGCAAAAAGTTAACTAATTACACTAGACTAAATTAAAAAGGAAAGAAAAAAATAAAGAAAGAAAGAATAAAAAGCTAACTATATACAACCTACTATTTAGGCTTCACACTAACTGTACACTAGAAGTCTAAATAACTGAGGGTCCACTGTAAAAATGAATTGACTTTGGAGGATAATCAGTGTACCCTCACATACAAGCATGCCCTCCGAAAAATATGGATTCCGTTTAAACAACGGAAGGCGTGTGTAAGGCGGAAGAAAGGAACCATCGCCAATTGAAAGTTTTGGAGGGACGATGGGGGGTTTGGATTGAACGGGTGACAAAAACATGTGGGGACCAAGAAAAGCTGAAATCCCCCCAAGGATTTAGCAAGTGTAATGGGATGTGGCACATACGAAGGCAAAGATGCGATCGTGGAGGGCGATTCGAGCAAGTACTCCTCATCGGCGAAAAGGTTTAAAACATTAAAGTTTGAAACCGAATCATCGGGTACTTGTGACGGTGTGATAACAGAGAATGACAATGGGGATGAAAGAAATTCAAACTCATGAGATGAATCATCATCGCATGAAGATTGAGTTTTGAATGAAATAATATCATTTTCAATGAAATGTTCTTCTTTGGGGGCCAAAGATGAAATCATTTCATTGCAAATAGATATTACGTCATTTTCATCCTCACTTTAAATATCTATTATGGAATGGGCAAAGTCTAGAATGGTTTGTTCCAAAGTAGGCACAAAGTCCTCATTTGGTTCAAAATATTCCTCGACTTCAAAAGTCTCGGAAGCAAAATCGTCGTCAGATTCGAATAATAAATCCAAGTCTTGCTCCCAACAACGATTTTCTTCCCGATAACGATTTTCAATTTTCTCATTCTCATACATACGCAAGCCCTCACCGAATGTCATAGGTCGAGGTGCGGATCCATGAAAATGAGAACTTTTAAAATTACCATCGGACTTAAACGAAAACTCATTATTATAGGAATTCTAAAAACTATTCGAATTCGTTTCAAAATTCCTATTATGAGAAGGTAAAGGTTCAAAATCATTATCATCATCATCAAAATTCCAATAACCTAAATTTTGGCTTTCGTTATACTCGCCCAAAGTCATATTTGAATTTGTAATACTTTGGGATTCTAAGTATTCACCGAAAGTCATAAGTTTGTGGGAATTTTGAGAATTATAACAAGGATTACTGAAAGAATTGGAATAAGACGTGCTTACCCCCAAAATGGCTCGAAGTGGCAAATTCCACAAAGTAGGTGTGCGCGAGAAAAATTCAAGCGTTTCTAAGTGCTCAAATGTAGAAGTCCTACAAAAATATTAGAAAATAATACAAATAGAAAGAAAATACTATGAAATAGTAAATAAAATAAAGTCTAAAATAAACTCATCCCCGACAACGGCGCCATTTTGATAGCGCGTGAGAGGCGTGTTCGTGTAAGGACACAATCGTTATTTTCTATCTCGCCGCGGCTATACAAACAAACCTAAGTTACGACTACACTTGCGAGGCAAGCACAGTGGTAAGTCGAGTATTGAAAATCCACAGAAACGAGTTGCTAGAATTTAAGTGATTTAGTGCTCCGAAATAAAAGTGCAAAAGGTGATTACAAACTAAAAGGGAAAAGATGCACAAAAGGGAAATATTAATCTAGGCGAGTGTATTGAAACTAGATTAACAAAGCGCGTAAAACTATAGGTTGCGTCGAATATCCCTCACCCGAGTTAATTTGTATAAAATGGATACATGGGTCGACAAGTTATTTAGAATGCGTCTCGTTTTGACAGTTAATTAAATTAAGGGATGTCACGCCCCTAAATTCGCATAAAAGCCTAATACGATTTTGGCGTCAATAAATACCCCGAAAATTGCGCACGCAAGGTCGTAAGCACGGGACATACATAATATGCCCTGTCAAATATCCTAGGTTCAATAACTAGGATAACGCACCCGAAATAGACCCGTAAACATCATCACCAAAGCAAAGCAACGCGTCAACCCGAGTGAGTTCAATTTAAACACAACCTAATTTAAATTAGATAGAAAGCATGTTAAAAATGAGGTAAATAAATGCGATAAAACTATACTAGAACGCAAGTAAATCAAAGCAAGAAAACCTAATTATGAAAGCATGTAAATTACACTACAAAGCAAGAATTAATGAAATACAACTATATTAGATGGAGAGGATGATGAATAGTGTAACTTACATCCCAGTTGGGTGTCAAACCAAGTAGAATCAAAACCAAACCCTCCAAATCCCTCAAAACCCTAAGCTATTCTAACCTAAAATGAAATATAGAACTTGATATCTGATATTTACAACAAAATTGCTTTATATAGTAAGTTAGAATAAAAGAAAAGAAGAAAGAAAAGAAAAGCAAAATATCTCCTGGAAACAGGGGATCAATCGATCGGCCAAAACCGTCGATCGATCGATGATGAAGACAACTTCCCACTGTCAATAAGGATTGATCGATCGACCCAAACCGTCGATCGATCAATCAAGCAGGTATCAGCCCCCTGAATGCTGCTTTGGGATGTTTGCCTTTCTCGTCCGCTAGAATCGTCGTAACTTCTTCATACGGACTCGGAATCGTGCATCGTTCGTTGCCACACGAAGCTTGCGAGGAGGGATACAACTTCCGTGAAGATGTTGGGCCAGGTGCCCAATCTGTGAAAAAACTAAAATGCCCTTGAACGTGCGATCGCGTACGAAAATCGAGCGGAATGCGTCCGAACTTCACACTTAGCATCCAAATACCTATAAAATATCAATTAACCCCTGCAAAACATGTTAACATAGAAATTCGAGGTTGTCTAGTTAACGAGCATAAATATAGGGAATAAGATACCCGAGGGGGCTAAAATGCGTCAGTTCGAGGGATGAAATACGTAATATTTACGTATGATCACAAACCTGTTTAAATTATTAATCCATCCAAACTCCCTCAATAATATCATATTTTCTTTGGAATGAACTAAACAAATTTGGCCCTTTTCTTAGCATATTGCATTTTCTTTTGAGCTATTTTAAACGGTGGCTTTCACGACGAGTTAATTTTGAACTCTCGCAGCCTTTCCCGTGAATCACTCGTCATTTTTAATTCAAATCCTCACGGTAAACGGTTCTTACATGCACACTTCTCTTTAAGTTTACTTACGCATAGATGACAAGATTGAGATCAGAACGCCTCACCAAATTCAAATATGCAAAAGAAGTCAAACATTCATATAAACTCGTGCATGTGTGCAATGTTGGCATATATACAAAGTCAAATCAAAATGCATATCAACTTCGAAACAACTCCATATAAACAATGGTTAAGATCATTCTAAGCATCGATAATAATGACCAAATGTCATAGCCACATGGATAATGAAATGATTGGGGAGGGGGGGGGGTCCAAGCACACCAATATGCCACATCAAACATGTAACCACAAAAACAAAAACCTAAAATCTTTTTGGCTTTTCAAAAGTTTTCTCAAAAACAAAATCTTTTTGTATTTTTCAAATAAGACTCAAATAAGTGAAAAATAAAATACAAAGAGATAAACATGTCATAACACTAGAAAATTATAAACCATGATGTAAGGGCTAGTGTATGACAAAACATGCAAGCTACTATCCATAAGAAATAGAAAGAGATGAATCATGTGTAGGCATATGATAATCAACCAACGAAGCATTTAGCATCTCCCAAACGGATTTCCTAACCCAAACAGGTGTATACCTAATAAAAACCAATGGGACACGGCGTTTAATCTTCCTAGGGTCTTTTCTAAGATCAAAACAAAAACTCCTAAGGTGACTTTTCCTACCACAATGCGAACATGTGAAAACACGACGTGGAACGGGACCTTTAGGTTGACCTTTTCTAATACCCTTGGATGTGGTTGACGCTCTAAAACACATTATGATTTTGGCTTTTACATTCAAACCACTAGAACAAGATAAGCCGCTACCATCACTATTTGAGTCATTTGAATCATTTTTTAACTTCAAAACTTTCGACTCAAGCAAACGATTAGACTCCTCAAACTTTCGGGACTCCTTCTTTAAATTATCCATTACCCCTAGAAGGTTATCTCGCTCCCCCTCAATGTGAGCAAACTTATACCTAAGAGCCTTTTCACGTGCCACAAAATCATTAATAGAATTATTTTCCTCAACGGCACAAACTCTAGAATTTTTTAAATCCTCTAATTCTTTTTCTAAAACGAGGACTCTATCATCACTCTCCTTTTTGCCCAATTTTAATATATTAAAATTTTTAAACAAGGAACTAAAGTGATCAAGACAAATATCTCTTTGAATTTGAAACGTTTGCAAATACTCAATCCTATTTTTAAAACCGTAATTTTCTTTCTCCAAAACCTCAATACGTTTCGCAAACTTAAAATTCAAACGATGTAAATCGTCAAAGCTTAGAGACTCCATCGAGAGAAAACAAACACAGGAGAGATAAACAAACACACGAGATCAAAACAAATAAATTATGTTTTCTAGCTCTGATACCAATTTGAAGAGTGCCCAATATGTGTGTTTTAAACAAAACCAAATTTTTCACCATAAATTATCCAACTTTCAATTATGCACCAAACCAAGTTGTGAAAACCCAATTCTTACTTTAAACCAATTTATCTTGATTAATCCTAAACATTCATCTAGTGATTAAAGCAAGTAAAATAAAGTAAAGAATACTCACAACACCGGATGTACGAGGAAAAAACCTAAAACGAGAAAATAACCTCGAACGGCCCAAGACAGACAATCACTATGAACAATGGTTTTACAAAGACAGATTAGCCTTACTCAATGACTCGATCCCCATGGGTCTTGACGCTCCTTCAGATATTCAACCGTTCTTCAATAGTTCCCACGCAGAAATTTCATCTTCCACGATACCTGTCGACAACACACGCGTCCACGTATGTCTCGATGTCCACCGAATGACTTTGATTTGTCTACGATGTCAAACAACAAGTCCTTCTCTTTTTTTCACCACAAAATCCTTTTGTGTTCAATGTGTAGAACAAACTTTTTTGGTGCAGCAAGATCACTTAAACATATAAGAATGATAACTCGGATCTTTGCAAACTCTAAGGATGTGTTTATGCTTTGTAAAACTTAGAAAACATGTGCAAACAAGTTTCTGGTTCGTCTACTATTTTCCAGAATGCACACTTGCGAAACTCTGATAAAACCATGCTTTAAATAATAATAAAATGCTACCTCAAAATATGTGTCGTTCGAACGACAATGCCACATCGTTCGTGCGACTTAGGCATCTCGTTCGAACGAGATCTCTATGTCGTTTGAACGAGCTGACGTGTGAGTTTGACTTTTTGCTCAAAATGTCTCTTGCAAAGGAGATCCAAATTAGTCAAACTCTATTTCGAGTATATCAGAATAAAATGTAGCATAAACTATTAAAACACTTTTAAAAACATTCTAAAATATTTTTCTTTATAAAAATACATCCTTATCTTTTATAAAAACAATTCCGAGCACCATTAATTATACGCATTCATACCTGAGTGATCTCGAAATGCAATTACCTTTGAAGACTATTACAATTGATCCAATTAAACATCGACATGATTTAATTCTTTGAAGCTTTGCCGCAACGTCTTCAATTTTCTTCAATACGTCATAGACCAAGTGGGATCGTGACAAAATAAAAATCTCCCTATGACATATTACAAACACAGTTTTGTTCATAGAATTAAGTCAAAATAATACAGGGACTCAATTGAAAATTCATGTCCTTACAAATTACTTACCTGTATGACGCTCTTAAAGTACGGAACATCATGTTACCTGCCGTAACAAAAGAGGGATGTGAGCCGAATGCTCAGTGGGATTACATACAAATGCAGTATAGAAACGAACGACATAAAAGAACACTCACACGCTGCACTACATGCATGTGAAAATATGTATCTACCTACATATATACAATTGGAAAACACATGTCCCAATATATGAAATATTTTTATTTTATAAACGTTATTTGACCCCTTTTATCTTCCTCGTCCTTACAAAATAATTATTTTGTATTTTAAGCTTAGAACTAGCATATTCTTCCGTTAACTCACCCAATTAGACAATTTACAACTGTTGGCGAAATCCTTTCATTCTCCTTCAAATGTTTATTTCTCAACGTTATTAACTCACGCCGAGTTATTAATCATTACTTAAGACTCTCTTTCAATGCACACACACACACACACACACACACACACACACACACACACACACACACACACACACACACACACACCGTGTTTAGAAAATACTCATTTTCCTTTGAAAGTTTTATGTAACACACATTTGTGTTTATTATGATTCAAACCTCATTAGGTAGCTTAAACATCATTATATCATCTTATTAAATCATCCCATGTTGCCACATGATTATTAAACATTTAATGCGTTATTCTTGCATTAGTAAATCAATGAATTAGTTCCATTCCTTTTTGCCCCTTTCATGAATATTCAATACATTACTTAGAATTATCTTTAGGGATTCCGCCAACACACACACACACACATCACAAAACACACACACACACGGTTTCACGAAATTTCACCATCCGGCACCGAGCACCAAGTAAGCTGCAATTGGTTTGGGGTCTTTCACCACTAGGGACAACATAGCCCTGCTTAATTATTTAACACGGCATCATCTAATATCATTATCTTTCCAATGTATTCAACATTTTCATAATGTATATTTTAATTTGCATCTTCGGGCCAAAGCCAAAGCCATGGACTTAACCGTCCATTTTCCCATTATACTTGTAAAATTATTACTTTCTCTCAAAGCCCTTAGATTTTATACCAAAAATCGTTCACATTTTAGGACTTAATTCACTTTCACCCATAGTATAATAACGTTCATTAATATTTTTATCCTATAAAAATGTTCCACTTTAGGTAGGTTCCAATTTACCCTTTTATTTACCAAAACTAGTAATTTAATTCTTTAACAAGTGTCATTTCTCGAAAACAATCATTAAGTTTCCAACTTAACATTTTCACGCTTTATCCGTTGTAACACTTGTTAACATCACGCTTTCACCAAACTTTCATACTTGTCAAGTGAACAATTTCATTACATGAAATAACATCTTTGTCTTACTTTATGTTTAAATCCAATAAGACCTCTTCTAAACTCGCTCACATATTTATTCACAAAATATACGAGTTTATATGTATAGAGGATGTACTATAAATGCTAAATTTCCTTCGACGGATTAAACATATATTTCTTCCTAGAATTTTATACTTTTCACAACAAACATTCTTAACTTCTTTAAATTCGAAAATGACATTTATTAATAATTATTCCATTTCGAAAACAACTTAGAAATATTTATTTCATAAGTATTTGACAACATTAATATTTTTCACATTTTTATTTTATAAAAATGTTCGTCATACCTTTTACAAGGATTATGCACAGATACTACCTTCTAGTATCTTTTCTATTCTATGAAAATGCCCCGTATTTCTTTTTACTAGAAATTTACACAAATAATATGTTTCTTGCATTTTTATTCCATAAAATGCCCCATACATCCTTTTTACAAGAAATTACATCCGGATAATATTTTCTACGTTTTTCTCTCCCATACAATGCATATTTCCAGATTATTCGGGAAAACTACACAAATAATAACTTCCTACATTTTTATCTAGCATAAAAATGTACACTTCTGATTTTACTAGAAACTTATCATTTTGTTCATAGGAGACCTAATCTTAATACTCAACAATAATAAGACTAAAATATACATTAATAAAGTCTCAAATATAAGAGTAGATTATCCCACCTCAAACACTCTAAAAAATGGTGGTGGTTTTGTTGAAGAAGATGGGTGACTCCCCCACCTCCAATGATGGCTTTAAAGGGAGTCACACAAAGCTCCACCATAAAATCTCTGGAAAAAGCTCCCACAAATACTCCAATATTCTCAGTAACCCATGTCCAAAATAACCCCCTTCAGCCCTCATCCAACTCAAGGAACACTCATATTTGTCTCTTCCCAAAATTCCAAATAAACAACTCACTATTCCGTATCATATTTTTAATGGTGGAGAAGTAACTATTCTGGTATCAAAGTATTTGCTAAGTCCTGTAATGGTGGAATGCATTGAGCTTTTAGAGAGAAATAAATCCCTAATTATAAAATGCAAGATGTTTTGCTTCCTGTAAAAATTTGCAATGAGATTGACAGACTTAATAGAAACTTTCTTTGGGGGGAGGTCAATGAGAAAAAAAAAATTCACCTAGTTAGCTGGGATAAAGTTTGTAAACCCAAAATTAATGGAGGCTTGGGATTGAGAAAGAGCCAGCTCAATAACCAAGCTTCTATTACTAAAGTTGGATGGAAACTTGTGAACAATGATAATTCCATCTGGGCTAACGTATTAAGAAATAAATATAAAATTGAGCAAAACCCCAGATTTTGGAAAAAAAGGAATACGTCTTCACATATTTGGAGAAGTATCTTTAAATGTCGGCAAACCTTGTTAAATAATATCAAATGAAATGTCGGGAATGGGAAAAATATCAGTATTCTCAAGGACTGGTGGGTAGGGAACAAAATCATAAATCCCGATGATCAAATTGGAAATTGTGGTAATGCCAATGTGGAAACTTTAATTGGAGAGGATGGGAAATGGGATATTAATGCAATCGATAACATATTTAATAGGAACATAAAAGATGAGATAAGGAATATCCCCCTCCCTCGTAATTGCCAACAAGAAGACAAACCCTCTTGGGCCCCGAGTAAAAATGGAAAATTTACTATACTCTCTTGCTATAAAGTCACTATAGAAAGACATATTGAACAACAACCCTGGGAGAATTGGAAAAAGTTGTGGAAACTAAATATCCTCCCAAAACTCACCACATTTTTGTGGACCACTCTCCATGGAAAGCTCCTCACCAATGAACAACGGTTACGTAGAGGTCTTACACCCATTAGTGATTGTCCTCGGTGTGGGTCACGTGAGGACACCATCCACCTTCTAAAAGATTGCAGATTCGCTAGGGAGATTTGGAGCACTCTTGGATTCGATATTTCCCTTGACCTGAATCTTGAAGGTAATGTTAATGAATGGATCACACTGAATATTTGGGGTGATCCCAAAAATGAAAGGTACAAAATCTTTATTATTGCTCTATGGCACATTTGGAAATCCAGAAACAACCTCATATTTAATTGCATTGATGAGTCTCCACAAACAATTGCCCGTTTAATTATGATTAATGTTAATTACGTTCTTGAAGCTCAGAACCTTAAACGTGCAAAAGTTTGTGGAGAAAACCATTCATTACTAATTAGTGATTTGATTTCCAATGCAGGTAAGTACATTATCCAAACTGATGGTGGATTCGACCATAGGAGTGGTATTGGATCATTTGGAGGGATTGCCAGAAATGAAGATGGCGAATGGATAGTGGGTTTTACCGGTAAAATTCAAGGCACAGCGAGCCCCCTGCGGGTGGAATTGGAAGGAATTTATCATGGTCTTAACATCGCACTCAAAAAGAATTGGAAAAGGGTTTGCCTGAAGAATGACTGCCTTGAAGCCGTTAACCTTTGTAAACAAGAATGCACTTCCAACCACCCTTTGGCTAACATAATTGAAGACTGCAAGTTTCTCATTAATGACCTCAAGGCAAATATTGTGCATATCCCAAGGGCAAGTAAATTCATGGCCGACTGTATGATAAAAATTACGAAAGAAGCGGAAGACCTGTACAAGGAACACGATGAAGCCCCCGAAGAGCTGCTTAGAATGGTGGACAAAGAGCTGAAAGAAGAGGACTTCTTCTTTATTTAAGTTTCCTTTGGTCTTGTTGTTTTTTTTTTCCTGTTGTCACAAAAAAAAATGGTCTTTATTTTTGTCCTAACATCACTCGACTCTCGCTAATATATACATACAAAAGTTCATTAACCGTTGGTCAACAGTGACACTAAATTGCAGAACCTGTGGCTTGACGAGTCCCTTTCACCTGCCTCTTTAATTTGATTCCTCTCGTCTCACTTGATTCAGAGCCTCAGGCCATCAATGTTGTTGGGCTTAGGTTGACCTGTTGTAGGAGATATCACATCCCACGTCTCTCTTATCTCATTATTGTGCTAATGTCCAAGACATACAATGCCCACGGGTTTAATGCATTAGTCCTAGGTTTTGACCCTTCAACGAAAAGTTGGCACTGATAAAGATGATTTAGACTTACCAATCCCATCTGCCTTTATTCTGTACACAAACGAATTAAATGTCTATGCCATAATTACAATCCTCTTAGATCAGACAGCTAGGCCCACATCAAATCTTATAAAACACGCCATCCCAAAATGTGTGCTTCATCTCAACCGTTAACCCCAAGAGCTAGCATTCGAGAATTTAATTTATGGTTTGCAGGGATACAATGAGATTGGCAACATCATTTATTCTCTCTCTCTCTCTCTCTCTCTCGTACCAAATCACAAAACCCACGCCCCTCGCATCACTGTCTTGCAACTATGAGGCCAATGATTTTCATTTTTGTATGTTGGTGGTTTCCAAATCCACGATTCTCTCTTCCGTCTATAAGAGTGAAACCCAAAATTGTTACACACGTATTTCATGAGTTTGGTGCCATATCTGAGAAGGCAGGCTCCCATGGGATGGATTTTGCAACCAGAGGGACGGGATAGGCAACCGGATTTGACGAAATAGCCATCGGAGGCGTGATAGTGAGGAAAAAGATACCCGTGCCTTTCACCGTCGCTTGAGCTGCTGTGATTCCCGTTTCAGCAACAGTGGTCCTCTTTTGAGCGACCTAGCTACTTGGGGCGACGACTCCCATTTTCCTAGTTTTCTTTGCACGTGCCCCTCTTGGTTATGAGATGTTTTTTTTTCATCTTGCCCAATAGTTGCCTTAGAAATTTGCGTACCTGGCTAATTAACTTATAAGGCAATATTTGGATGACAGTTAATATAAGTGATGGGATTATGGACTTAACTCCTTAATATCCAATCTTTCTAATTTATGCATATGGCCCGCCACTATTTCTACTCAACAATGTATATGTACTTGAATTTCCTCATAATCAATAATTTTATATAATCCTTTTGTGAACGTAAAATCCCAAAGTTCTTTTTATACGATCCGATTTATTTCCCTTTAATCATTTACAATTTATTCCTTGTTATATAATTTCTCTTTATTTCATTTCGAACCCCACACTTTTAATGACCATCTCGAACCTCCAAATTAGTTTAATCGTAACTCCATACGGGAATTAATTAAAGTATTTAGGGCTGGGTATTACAGATTTAATACGGGTGATGATTAGATTGTTTAAGTAATACTAGAAAATGAGGGAGATCATCCAATAGTGGAATGAGAGTTGATTTAGTAGCATTTTTTTTATTAAACGAGTTAAACGAAAGAAACAGTGATTTTCCACTCTTATGTATAATAGTTTTATCATACATTTAATCAATTTTTTTTGGGGGGGGGGGGGGGTACTTGATATATAAATGTTTGTCCTATTACTCTTATATTTCTACAAATACTTAAAATACATTTCTGATACATAATGGTGGTATAAATTGGTTGTTAACTGTTTAATAGAAAACAACATGAGTTTCTTTTATTTAACTGCTATTTCCCCCCTCTTATGTGTAATAGTTTTATCACACATTTGTAATTTTTTTTTTTGGGTGGGGGGGTGGGGTGGGGGGAGGGTAAGGGGAGGGGGGGGGGGGGGGGGGGATACTGGATATATAAATTTTTTATCCTACCACACTTATATTTTTAAAAGTAATTAAATGACATGTGTGATACATATTGGTAGTACGAATTTGCTGTTAAAAAAAATCTGAGAAGTGCAATTTTTATGGTAATTACAATATTTGAGAACGTTGCACGCCTATATGACACAAAGTAAGTGATTTACATACGAAATGACTGTCACAATCGGCTAGCTCGAGCATCGCGCAGGTTTACACCTAGTAAACTTCATGTAATGAAACATGATATTATATAATAGGAATATTATATATATTATGTTGAAGGTGAGATAAATAATTTGTACAAATCCACTCACCCAATCCCCCACCAGACTCCTAATAGCTTGGGTTGTTATAAAAGCATGTTTTAGTTTTAAAACATACAACATAACTTTCTCAATACTCTAGTGAAGATATTATGGGAATTAGACCCAATACACAGTGCAATCATCGTGGGAGATTTGTTGAATTCATCTGTAATGGCAACTCAAAATTCACGCAAGGAATAATTGTACCTTTTTCGGCTGTTAAGCTCTAGCTTACCTAAGCCTACAAAGAATTTCATCATCGAATGAAGTCATAATTTGACTGCACACCACCGTCTTAAATTTTTGAACAATCAAGGAAATATGCGAAGCGTAAAATGTGAAATTCAGACACTAATTTTGCTAACTAATATCAAGACTGCCAATAATCTTCATCTACACATGTAAGGACATAATTTTATAAATTTTCGGGGTAGAATCTAGGAATTTTCTATTTGTCCTAGATCACAGTATGTATGTCTGATACCGCTACATTCGGCACGTCAACATGATCATCCACGACGGCCTTGATCCGAATCCATGCATCCACCATCTTCACACGTGCATCATGCTTCATGCGACGTGCTGCTCAACCGTTCCCACTACTCTACTTCGCGTTATTGGTAAAATGATTTATTGGAGTTGTTTATATTTGCATAAATATTTGGGAATTTTTTTAGAAAATATTTTCCGAAGTCTGATTTGTTTTTAACAAAAGCAGAAATTTTTCTAAGTGTAGAAGTGGAGTTGCCTTGGTCGACGAGCTCCCGAGATCTCATTCAAATGACATCTCTCTGTCGTTCAAACGACATGAGTGATATGCCCCAAGTGTGACCTCGGCCTAGAGACACCAACCTCGGCCGAGGTGATGGCCGAGATATTGATCGACCCTGGATAAGCCATGGGCCCACGATATCAGCCCTCGGCCTTAGTAAGGTCGGCCCAGGCCGACACTATCACCTACATTTCCAATGGACACTACGCGCATCACAGGCATCAACAACATTCTCATATACCTGGGTATGGAAACCTCGGCCGAGTGTAGGCCGAGGTGACAAGAAGCCTTGGTAATCTTCAACATAGAATCAGTCCAACCTCTGCTGGGGCCGACCCCAGCATAATATCTCGGCTGAGATCAGGCCGAGACTCCCTATGGAACATCTCGGATTGAACGAATATCAAGCCTTTACAGCTTGGCCTCTCCCAGGCCGAGGTCATGCACCAATATGGCGGCCGAGCATCTGTTGACATTTGGATAAGGACACATGGGAACAAATCAGTTGTAACAAGATTATTCTCCACACGTGGGGAGAATATTTCATCATCATTCCTTACATGTGACAGTGACAGGTGGCTTCCCCCTATTGGTGAGGCTAACACACATATGCATATTACATGCATGGGGGTACACTACATCCCCTAAGTACTGTATATATAGAGGTCATCCTCTACCTTGCAAAGGATCCAGATATTCAACCCTAGCTGAAACTATAACTAGATACACAGTAGAGAGAGAAAGCTTGAGAGATTGTATCCATGGCCGTTAGTGCCTTGTTGCAGTGAGGTTATTCACACACACACAGTGGACGTAGGCCAATTTAGGCTGAACCACTTATATCCTGGTGCTCTCTCCTCTTCTCCTCATCTCATTCTCTTACCTTTTACATAACTATGCTGCCATTGTTGTTCTTAGATTGGGCTTGAAAACACCTTATCTGGTGGTGCTAATTTCAGCATCATCATTTTGGCGTCGTTTGTGGGAACGAGAAGCTATCTCTTCCTCTTTTTTTGCTTAACCTCACCGGAGACTCTGGTGGTGAACCAGGCCTCCCCCTAGCACGGACCTGTTTCACCATTGAAAGAGGTCCTGTGAGGTACTAAGCTCATATGCTAATCAAGCTCTATAGTGTTAACATATGGCACCAGACTTACCACCGCCTCTTCCGCCCCCCCGGAGGTGGAGGGCCTAGTTCCAGTCATGCTCCTCCTTAGTCTGAAGTGGCGGAGGTAGCAGCGGCCTTGAAATCTTTAGCTGCAACACAACAAGACATGAAGGAGCAATTTGCTCAGCTCAGTCAAACTATGATGAGGCCACCTGGAGTCTCACCGGACATGATCACTCCGGCGGAAGTTCAGCCTCATCCTGATGCCAGGGGACCACCCCAGGCGCCAATGAAGGACCAGCCTGCACCCCAGCGAAGAAGGGACGTTGCTGACCCTAGGCGCTTGCGCCTGGGGAGGCAGGGAAACCCTTGCCCAGAGGACAGGTATGATGACCTAGAAGCTGAAGAAGCCCCAGAAGACTGCTGGGAGCCGTATGAGGTGTCAAATAACACTATACGACCTCTTAGGCAGAGTCAAGGATGTGTCGATCGAAGAGGTGAAGAGGCCCAACAAAGAGGGTCGGCCTTTGATAGGTTGAGCAGAGGGTCGGCCTTCGAGAGACTGGGCCCGGTGAATGACCTGAGACAGAGGCTGTCGAGGTCAAGGAGCGCAGCAGGCTCTCAGAGAGGGAATAGGCAGGGTCGGCCAGACCAAGGCCGACCCTGTGAAAGAAGAGGTCAGGAGATGACAAGTTCGCTCATTACACTCCTCTGACTGTGAGCTGTGAGCACATCCTCAATGAGATTAAGACTGACCGGACTCTGAGGTGGCCAGAGAAACTGAAGGCCCCACCACATAAGAGGAACAAAAACCTATGGTGCGAGTTCCATCAGGATAATGTCCATGTCACAGATAGATGCTTCGCTTTAAAGGATGAGATTGAGAAGATGCTGAAATCTGGAAAGCTGAGGAAGTATGTGGATAGTAAGGCTCCAAAGGGTGGAAGAGATGACCCTAAGAAAAGAAGAAATGACAGATGCCGTGGCAATGTCCCGGCCAGAAGGGACGATGATTCAGAAGGAGATAATGAAGACGACCCGGATCTTCCGCCAAAGGATGACAACACCCCGGTGAAGAGGGTCGGTATGATCTCCTTTGGTGTTAGCATCATATGTGGGGGATTTGCAGGAGGTGGCTCTGAGGTAGCCGACAGGAAGGCTCATGTAGCAGAGGCCAGGTCATTGGTCAAGCTCGAAGTTGTGAATCTAACGTCTTCTGATGCAGTGCAGAAGAGGAAGAAGGTAGACATGGACACCCTCGTAGTGGGGTTCTCCAGACTCGACTTCAAGGGTATCTTAGCCCCCCATGATGACCCTTTGGTCATAACAACAAGGGTGCATGGGTACGAGGTACGGAGGATCCTCATAGACGGGGGAAGCTCAGCAGATGTGAAGTTCTGGCCTTGCTTCAAGAGCCTGGGTCTTAGCAGGGCAAGGCTGGTGACCTATCATCACCCATTGATAGGCTTCAGTGGCGAAAAGGTCCACCCATTGGGCATGTATGAGATGGATGTACGGATGGGGGATGAGTGGCCTAGGAGGCTGACCACGAAGATAAACTTTTTCGTTATGGACGAAAACATCTTCTCGGCCTACAACCTCATCATAGGAAGGGTGGCCCTTAAAGAGTTTGAAGCTGTGCCATCGACGGTCCATCAGATGCTAAAATTCCCGACTCCTTATAGAGTAGGGGAAGTGCAAGGGGACCAGACCACGGCGCGAGAGTGTTACTTCAACTCGGCCAAAGAGAGAGAAGCCCATAATAGAGCAACCACCACTTACAGCATTGACACTCTTGACCCAAGAGATAAAACAAAATTGAAGAAGGGTGAGGCCGCGGAAGAGGTAGAATCCATCGTCCTCAATGAGGACGAGCCGGAAAAAACCGTCCAGGTCGGTAAGGCCCTAGAGCCAGGAATTAAGGAAGAGTTGATAAACTTCCTCAGGAGGAGACAGAGTGTCTTCGCATGGAGTCACGCAGACATGCCTGGCATCGATCCTGAGGTCATGAGCCACAAGATCAACGTGAACAGAGATGCCAAGCCAATCAAGCAGAGACGAAGAGTCTACTCCAAGGAGAAGTACGACGTCATCCGAGAAGAGGTAAAAAAGTTGGAAGAGGCCGAGTTCATAAGAGAGGTTACCTATCCGGAGTGGCTCTCAAATGCAGTCATCGTGCCTAAGGCCAATGGGAAGTGGCGAATAAGTGTAGATTTCACTGACCTGAACAGGTCTTTCCCGAAAGACAGCTATCCCTTACCTAGGATAGATCAGATGGTGGACGCAATGGCAGGGCACGAGCTCATGAGCTTCATGGACGCTTATTCAGGCTATAACCAAATCTTCATGGATGCTGAAAACTCTGAGAAGACAACCTTCATTACTGATAAAGGGACGTACTGCTACAAGGTGATGCCCTTCGGTCTGAAAAATGTGGGGGCAACGTATCAACGTCTTGTCAATAAGATATTCGAAGAGCAAATAGGTAAGACCATGGAGGTATAAGTAGACGATATGCTAACGAATAGCCTGAAAGCATGTACTCACGTAGCGGACCTTGAGAAGACCTTCGATGTCATGGACTAGTACAGAATGAAACTCAACCCAGCAAAGTGTGTCTTTGGAGTAGGAGCTGGGAAGTTCCTGGGATTCATCGTTAATCAGAGGGGGATTGAAGCGAGAACCCTGAGAAAATCAAGGCATTACTCGACATGAAGACTCCTAGGAGTATCAAGGATGTCCAGAGACTCACGGGAAGAGTGGCTGCCCTTAACAGGTTTGTTTCTAGGGAAACATACAAGTGTCTTCCATTCTTTAAAGTTCTAAGAAAGGCCTTCCAATGGGACGAAGAGTGTGAAAAAGCCTTCAACCAACTCAAGTCCTACTTAGGGTCTTCCTTGTTGCTGTCTCGGCCCATCACGGGGGAAAGGTTGTTTGTGTATCTGGAAGTCTCTGAATCAGCCATCAGCGCGGCCATCATACGGGAAGAGGATGGGGTCCAGAGGCCTGTGTACTTCAACAGTAAGGCCCTTCAAGGGTCTGAACAAAATTATCCCCGAATGGAGAAGTTGGCTTATGACCTAATACATGCCTCAAGGAAAATGAAGCCTTACTTCCAAGCTCACTCCATGGTAGTCCTCACTGACTCCCCACTAAGGCAGGTTCTGCACAAACCTGAGAAGTCCGATAGATTGAGGACCTGGGCCATCGAACTAGGAGAATATGATCTTACCTACTAGCCTAGGACGTCCATCAAGGGGCAGGCCCTCCCAGACTTTGTCGCAGAATTCACCTGGGAAGAGGCCGGTAGAAGTTTGGAAGAGGCCGAGACAGAGAAAGGATTAGATGACGGCGAAGAGACGAACCGTAGTGTCTTCCGAGATTTGGAAGAGACGGCACCAAACGTCTTTTGAGATCGGGAAGAGGTCATCTCAGGCAAAACCCGGAGCGGAATAGAAGAGAACGAAGAGGATCGATACCTCTTCAAGAAGGGGGTTATGAGAGAAGGGGTCTTCTCATCAGATACAGACGTCTGGAGCCTCTTCATTGATGGCTCTTCCTGTGATAGTGGAAGCGGGGCGGGACTAATACTCTCAGCTCCAGATGGCGCCAACATTAAATACGCCTTGGGATTCAACTTCCAGGCCTCAAATAACGAGTCTGAGTATGAGGCCATGATAGCAGGTCTCTTATTGGCAACAACTCTTCGAGTAAAGCGACTCCTACTCCATAACGACTCAAGGTTGGTTGTCAATCAAGTATTGGGGGTATACGAAGCCAAAGACGAAAGGATGGCCAAGTACTTAAAGAAGGTAAGAAGGTTGTTAGAATATTTTGAAGAAGCAAAACTGAAGAGAGTGCCTCGACTGAGCAACAATCACGTTGATGCATTGGCAAGGCTGGCCTCAGCAGTGAAGACAAATATGGGAAGGACCATTCCAATCGAGGTCTTAGGAAAGGAAACCATCGAGGAAGACGAGGTATGTAGCCCTTGTCACAATGTGAACCTAGGAGACTCATGGATCGACCCGCTCGTCAGATACCTAAGAGAGGGAGAGCTGCCTGAGTCCAAGCTAGAAAGGAGAAAGTTGAGATACAGGGCTGCCAAGTTCTCAATGATAGGAGACGTCTTGTACAAAAAGGGGTTTCTATTGCCTCTCCTCAGATGTGTGCATCCCATGGAAGTACCCCGGGTCTTACAGGAGGTCCATAAGGGTTCTTGCTCTAGCCACATAGGGGGAAGGCCCTTAGCCAAGAGGATCATCACTCAGGGATACTGGTGGCATACCTTGTCTAAGGACGCTACAGACTATGTGAAGAGGTGCAACAAATGTCAAAGGTTCGCCACTATCCCTCATCAACCCCATCAGCCTATGACGTCAATCTCTTCTCCATGGCCATTTGCGGTGTGGGGAATTGACTTGGTAGGACCTTTGCCAAGAGCTGTCAACAACTATAGATTCTTGATAGTTGTCATTGACTACTTTTCAAAGTGGGTGGAGGCAGAACCGATGATAACAATTACAGAGAAGAAGACCTTCCAGTTCATTTGGAGGAACATCATATGCAGATATGGCCTCCCAAACACTCTCATCTCGGATAATGGGACCCAATTCAAGAACTCCTCCTTAGAAAAGTATTGCCTAAGAGTGGGGATTAAACAGTTATTCTCATCTCCTGGTCGATCTCAGGCAAATGGCGAGACCGAGGTCACAAATAGAACCATCTTGGATGGAATCAAGAAGAGGTTAGAAGATGCGAAGGGGAGATGGACAGAAGAGGTCTACGCTGTGTTATGGGCCTACAGAACCACGGCAAGGACACCAACAGGAGAAACCCCATTCATGCTGGCACATGGCTCAGAGGTCGTCATACCAACAGAAGTAGGACTACCAACTCATCGGATTCAGACCTACGACCCAGACAGCAATGGGGAAGAGAGGAGGCTAGACCTGGATCTTATCTAAGAAAGAAGAGAAGACGCAGAGGTTAGAAAAGCATCCTACCAGCAGCGGGCAGCGAAATTTTACAACCAAAGGGTGAAGTCAAGACCCATTGCAGTGGGAGACCTAGTGCTAAAGAAGACCCTACAAAAGGCAAATAAGCTACACCCAAACTGGCATGGCCCCTACAAAGTAACAGAAGAGGTTGTGCCTGGAACTTACAGGCTAGAAAACCTAGAAGGAGAACCTTTCACTAACCCATGGAATGCTGACCACCTAAAGAGATATTACATATGATGTTGCGTAGAATTTTATGTAAATGTACCATCTTATTGAGAAGAGGTTATTAATAAAAAGATCAGTTCCTATGACAGCTCTTATTCCATTTTTTACATCAGAAATTATGAGGATAACATTTTAGGTGATGACCTCAGACCCTTATAACATCACTCAGTGGTGACGAGGTCTTAGGTCAGACACCATAATGGGATGACCTCAGACCCTTAACATCATTAATTTAGTGAGATTAATTATGAGCATAACATCTTAGGTGATGACCTCAGACCTTCGTAACATCACTCGGTGGTGAAGAAGTCTGAGCTCAAACATCTTAATTAGATGACCTCAGACTCTTAACATCATTAATTTGGTGAGATTAATTATGAGGATAACATCTTAGGTGATGACCTCAGACCCTTATAACATCACTCAGTGGTGACGAGGTCTTAGGTCAGATACCATAATGGGATGATCTCAGACCCTTAACATCATTAATTTGGTGAGATTAATTATGAGGATAACATCTTAGGTGATGACCTCAGACCCTTATAAAATCACTCAGTGGTGACGAGGTCTTAGGTCAGACACCATAATGGGATGATCTCAGACCCTTAACATCATTAATTTGGTGAGATTAATTATGAGGATAACATCTTAGGTGATGACCTCAGACCCTTATAACATCACTCAGTGGTGACGAGGTCTTAGGTCAGACACCATAATGGGATGACCTCAGACCCTTAACATCATTAATTTGGTGAGATTAATTATGAGGATAACATCTTAGGTGATGACCTCAGACCTTCATAACATCAATCGGTGGTGAAGAGGTCTGAGCTCAGACACCTTAGTAGATGACCTCAGACCTTCATAACATCACTCGGTGGTGAAGAGGTCTGAGCTCAGACACCTTAGTAGATGACCTCAGACCCTTAACATCATTAATTTGGTGAAATTAATTATGAGGATAACGTCTTAGGTGACGACCTCAAACCTTCATAACATCACTCGGTGGTGACGAGGTCTGAGCTCAGACACCTTAGTAGATGACCTCAGACCCTTAACATCATTAATTTGGTGAAGTTGGTTATGAGAATAGCATCTTAGGTAATGACCTCAGAGCCTAATAACAATTCAGTGGTGAAGAGGTTTGAGGTCAGAATTATTGACTGAGTATAAATAAGACATCACTACAACAAAATAATAAAAGAGATAACATGGCATTCAATAAAGGGAAGAGATCATATAGCATTCAAAGGTTGAAATACAAAGAAGTAACAAATATTTCTTGAATATAAAGTACCATGGTGTTACAAGTTACGAGTTATAAGTTACAAGTTACAAATCTTAAAGGTTTGGGGGGAGAACATTAACAGCCTCGGCCTGATTGGCTTGATTAGCATTAGTCACCTCGGCCACGTCATCAGTATGGTCTGCCCCTCCGACCTCGGTCCCTCCCAGAGTTGCAGTCTCAGTAGCAGCAGCTTCGTCCTCCACCTCTTGAAGCGCCTGAGAAAACTGAGGGTCAGCAAAGCCGAGACCCACAAAGTCAGAGGCCTTTAAAGTACCGACCTCCCTCTCTCTGACTTCAGCCCATTTGGTAGTGGCCTTGATACCTCTTTTAATATATTCAAAGTCAAAACCCATGAATTCGTCCGAGGCTTTGTAGTCAGAAATTATTTTGTCTGAGGCATCTTCGAGGGCAGCCTTGACAGCCGAGCTGACCTTCTGCTGCAGAACGTCATCTTTGGCCTTCAGGGCTTTAGCATGATCTTTGACGAGCAGAGAAATGTCTTTCTCCAATCCCTTAACCTTACTTTCAGAGTTCTGCAGCTCTGATTTCAGACGATCGACCTCAGCATTTAGGGCGCTCTGAACCTTCTCGTCCTCTTCCCCCTTCTGGATGAGGGGCAATTTTCTCAGAGTCCAGTTCGATAGGTGGTGCATAGCAGCTACTCCCTGCACATTTAAGGAAGAGGTTAAGCTGGAGAAAAGTCAGATGTTGCACTTATAAAATTTTGACGAGAGATCAAGACGTACCTGAACGGCTCTGTGAAGGCCGAACTCAACCAGTAATTGTGTATCCAGAGACCTGAAAAAGCGCTTGTCAGCCTCGGTCATTGCAGAGCCGATGGCATCAAGGGCCTGCAGACTATGGCCGATAATGCTGTCAGATAACTTCAGCTGGTACAGGCGGGCCGACAGGGCGTCGGCCGAGGATATTGGAATTGCAGCATCAGAGGCCTTCTTCTGTCTTAAGGTCGGCCTCTGATCCTCAGAGGCATGGGCTTCTGGGGCCCTCTTCTTTGAGGCCTGAGATTTGGATGTAGAGGGAGCTGGGGGAGGAGCGTTCAGACCGGCTTTTTTGGCAAGTCTCGCTAAGCTCGGTGCAGCCATTTCCCACAGTTCGTCCGGAATGCCTTGTGGTCGCTCTGCAAAAGTTAAAAGATATGGGTTAGAGATCAGATATGAATGATTTCAGAGGTTAAACTTAAAAGAAAAATCCTTACCAAAGTCAAAAAGGGGACTTCCACCTAGGCCCGTCCCCGAGAGATAATGAGGGGCCAACAAATGTTCGAACTTAACAAAAAGACCATGTGCCCCTTGGTCTTGCAGGGCTTTCACCTTCTGGATATTCTGAGGAGTTAGACCAGGGTCGGCCCTGGCAGACATGGTGACCTTACCCCATTTGAGGGGTATCCTCGGCTCAAGTGTGGAAGAGGGAACACATGGGCCAAATTCCCATGGTCCAGAGGTGAAAAAATAGCGGGGTTTCCAATTATGGTTTGAGGTCTGAGTCACCTGGAGCATTTTCTTCTCAGGCCTCCGAGCCACAAAATGATAGTAGCTCAGATGGTTTTTGGCCTAGGTTGGGACATAACAACCAACGAAGACCTGAACTGGGAGGTCAGAGTGGTGGACTGCCCTCCATAAGATAATGGCCCCTATGATGACTCTCCAGGCGTTGGGGGACAGTTGTGAGGGGGCCAAGTTGATATAAGAGAGAATGGATTTGATAATGGGATGAATGGGTAGGCAAAACCCTAACTTAAATATCTGCTCGTACAGGCAGATTTCTCCATCTCGACCGTGATAGGCCCTCTCTTCCCTCAGAGGTCTCCTTAATTTAATGGAGGGACTAATGGAGTATAAATATCTGAAGCACAGAAGAACCACCTCAGTTACCGTGCTCTCGATCTCGGCCGCCTCAGCGACGTCGACATCGCTTTCAGAATCTTCATCATCATCAAGCTCAACGTCGGACGGAGCAGATGTAGATGGGTTACTAGCGAATCTCTGAGCGAACTCTGCCTCTGTGACGGCCGACAGGGGGATGCCGTCAAGAATGGGTGGCACATCTACACTCAGCTCAACAATTTCAACCTCTGAAGAAGAGACTGAGGTTCTTGAGCCATTATGGGATGAGGCTCGGCTGGAGACCTCGGCCTGATCAGGGGCCTGACCAGGCCGAGGTGTGAAATCCATGGCTTCCTGAAATGAGTCCACAGACATAGGGTCTGAGGTGGAAGACTCAGACTCAGACATCGGTATGGGGTCGGCAGGGACCTCTGTCTGATAGAAGAACTCAGGGGGATCAGGATATACCACCTTGAGAGGTGGGGGAAAGATAGGTCTAATAGGAAATTCTTGCAACCTACGAGCCTCCTCTTGGGCCCTTTCTATTTGCCTAATCTTTTCTAGGGTCTTCTCTCTAAGAGAGGGGAAATCCTCAAGAAGCTGGTATAAAGGTGTGAGCATCAGAGGACGACCCTAAACTTGGGAATAACTCCTAAAACTACAAACAGGATTGACTTGTAAAATAAAGGAGTCTAAAGATCAAACTAAGAAATTTAAAGCAAACACAGTTCGCCTGAAATAATGGTGCTCGCCGAAAAACTTAGAAACTCGCCAGAAAATGCAAATCGAAAGCGAAAAAAAAGGAAATGGAAGGAAGAAAATACCTGGAAGTGAAACAATGAAGGCAAATGAAGAAAGCTCGCAAAAAAATCAACAAATGCCTCTGCAGTAGAGCGTTGATTAGAGAAGCTTTAGAGAGAGAAATGGCAAGAACAAATCGTGCACAGGAGAAAAGAAGTGAAGAAGAATGAGGGAAAAGGGTTTTGAAACCCTTAAATACATGGGCGCGTTTCCCAAGGCCCATCATTGCCTTGGGAGCCCCAAAGGGCGGCTGACAGCACACGCCTACCAAGTGAGCATGCTCCAACATTGGACAAGTGTCAAGCAAGTACTGGTTCGTAAGAAGACAGGCCTCGGATGCGTACTAATCCCCTAGCCACCTTCCCTCATATGTGACTAGGGGCTGGGGGGTGATTGATATGCCCCAAGTGTGACCATTGCCTAGAGACACCAACCTCGGCCGAGGTGATGGCCGAGATATTGATCGACCCTGGATAAGCCATGGGCCAATGATATCATCCCTCGGCCTTAGTAAGGTCGGCCCAGGCCGACACTATCACCTACATTTCCAATGGACACTACGCGCATCACGGGCATCAACAACATTCTCATATACCTGGGTATGGAAACCTCGGCCGAGTGTAGGCCGAGGTGACAAGAAGCCTTGGTAATCTTCAACATGGAATCAGTCCAACCTCGGCTGGGGCTGACCCCAGCATAATGTCTCGGCTGAGATCAGGCCGAGACTCCCTATGGCACATCTCGGATTGAACGAATATCAAGCCTTTACACCTCGGCCTCTCCCAGGCCGAGGTCATGCACCAATATGGCGGTCGAGCATCTGTTGACATTTGGATAAGGACACATGGGCACAAATCAGTTGTAACAAGATTATTCTCCACACGTGGGGAGAATATTTCATCATCATTCCTTACATGTGACAGTGACAGGTGGCTTCCCCCTATTGGTGAGGCTAACACACATATGCATATTACATGCATGGGGGTACACTACGCCCCCTAAGTACTGTATATATAGAGGTCATCCTCTACCTTGCAAAGGATCCAGATATTTAACCCTAGCTGAAACTCTAACTAGATACACAGTAGAGAGAAAGCTTGAGAGATTGTATCCATGGCCGTTAGTGCCTTGTTGCAGTGAGATTATTCACACACACACAGTGGACGTAGGCCAATTTAGGCTGAAGCACTTATATCCTGGTGCTCTCTCCTCTTCTCCTCATCTCATTCTCTTACCTTTTACATAACTATGCTGCCATTGTTGTTCTTAGATTGGGCTTGAAAACACCTTATCTGGTGGTGCTAATTTCGCCTACCCATTCATTGTTGTTTATATTTGCATAAATATTTGGGAATTTTTTTAGAAAATATTTTCCGAAGTCTGATTTGTTTTTAACAAAAGCAGAAAATTTTCTAAGTGTAGAAGTGGAGTTGCCTTGGTCGACGAGCTCCCGAGATCTCATTCAAATGACATCTCTCTGTCGTTCAAACGACATGAGGATGTCGCGCGATCTCGTTCGAGCGACACGTGTACTTCGTTCGCGCGACATGTTTATCTCGTTCGAACGCCGCCGCCGCCTCGATTTTCGTATAAATATCTGGATTCATTCTACACATTTTCTAAGTCTTTTTCATACATGATTTCTGCGTTTTAGAACCCAAAAAACAGACTTCATGTTTTAAGGTTTCATACCTTCTTTATTCACATTAACACTCCCATATATGTATGTGAATCTTTAAACCTTCAAGAGGATCATTTGTACTCATCTGGATTAACTTATGGAGAAGCCGTCTCTTCTTCATTGCTGCCCATCTGGAGCTCTTGCGGGAGATTCCAGCCAATAACATCGGAACTAACACCTGAGGGTATTTTGTATGTCACTCTTGTTTTTATTGTAATCCGTGTAAACCGTTCTTTACAAATTATAGTGAAAATAAAAGGTTTTTCCCCTTTGATGGATTTTTCCTCATTTGTGTGTTTTGTTTGTGATTGGCTGTTCTTGCATAATCATATTGATTTCAATCATACCTAGATGCATATTTTAGGATTTAATTGAAAAACCGAGTTTAATTAAATAATTTCTTTGTTTGAACAAACGCTCACTCTTCAATTTGGTATCAGAGCCAATTACACAATTATACCGTGTAATTTTTCGCAAAATTTTTCTAAGATATCAATTTTCTGAAAAACTGATTTTTGAAAAAGGTCGTGTTCAATATGGAGATTATATAATAAAATGTCAGTTTTTGAGGGGATAAATTATGCTTACTGGAAAGCCCGTATGAAATTTGCTTTAAAAGCCATTGATGGAAGAGTTTGGATTTTGGTTGAAAGAGGGTGGACACCTCCCTCCATCACTATTAATAATGTGACTAATTTAAAATCTGTGACTGCATGGACTGAAGAAGAATTTAAATTGTCATCTTTTAACTCTAAGGGTCTAAGTGCTATTTCTGAATCCGTCACACCTGACGAGTTTCGACGGATAATGACGTGTACCACATCAAAAGAGGCATGGGATGTTTTGCAACTTACCCATGAAGGAACTAATGCCGTGAAAGAATCAAAACTGCAAAACTTAACAACTCAATTTGAAACTATCACCATGCTTGAGACTGAATGTTTTGATGAATTTTATGCTAGGTTATCTGATATTGTAAACACTAGCTTTAATCTTAGTGAACACATTTCTAATGCTAGAGTTATTAAAAAGATTCTAAGATCACTACCTAAGCGTTTTATCCCTAAAGTCCCTGTGCTAAATTCTATGGGTAATTTAAATACGCTTAAATTAGAGGAACTTGTAGGTGACTTACAAACGTATGAAATTTATATGTTTCCTAAATCTGTCAAGCCTAAAGATAAGGGAATTTCACTTAATGCCCAGGATAGGAAGAGTGAGGGGTCGGTAAGAAAGAGGGTAGAGTCATCTAGAAAAAGGGAGATAAAAACGTCTGATTTCGAGTGTGACTTTGATTTAGATGATTTGGCTCTGTTTGCAAAAAAATTCTAGAAAATTCTCAAATTCAAGAAAAATGGGAATTTCAAAGATAAAAAGAATTTTGAGAAAAATAAGTTTGAAAAGAAAAATGAAAAAGATTTTAAAGACCCTCCTAAGAAAGACGGTGAGAGATGCTATGAGTGCGACAGTAAGGGTCATAGAGCTTTTGAGTGTGCTACTAGGCTGAACAGACTTGCCAAAGAAAAGGATAAAGTTATCCTTAACGCTACCCTTAGTGACGACAGTGAAGTCGAGTCAGTGGACTATGGAGACGAGTCACCGCATGAGTGTAACTTCACCGCACTCATGGCTAGTCATGTGAGTACCTCTAGTGCTCCTCACGACGATGAGGATGCTTCTTCACAGGGACACCTCGAAAGTGAGAACGAAGTGAGTGAGGGGGAGTATAATACAAGTGAGAGCGGGAGTAATCTTCAAAGCGCCTACACTGAGTTATATAATGAGTCATTCAAAACCAAAAAGCGTAACAAAGCGTTAGTTCTTAGGATCACCGCTTTAGAGGAAGATTTAGAAGAAGCGATAGAGAGAGAGTCCTCCACCTGCACTACCTTAAGAGAGAGAGAGTCCGCCTGTGTTGAGAAAGAAAGTCAGTTTCAAGAAAGAGAGAGACTGTTTGGAGAGAGTGAGAGTTATTTTGAGAAAGAGAAAAGGCACTTGATTAATCAAGTGGCTAGTCTTACGAGTGAGATCCATTCCTCCCTGGAGACCAAGAAGAAACTTGAAGCCCTTGTAGCCCAACTTACTCATGATCTTGAGAGAGCACGGGATGTCAAGTTTCAAATCGAGGAAAGATCTGAAAAGATGGGAAATATGCTCTTCGGTCCCATTTTAGGTTTTGGTGATAGGCAGGGAATAGGTTTTGATGGTGCCTCCACATCCGAAATTTCACCTGGACCAATTCCTAAGTTTACTACTACTCTATATGGCCATTGTCAAAAACTATGAAGGAGAGATCGACCAAGAAAAGCAAACCAAGGTCTGCCTAAGATTGTGTTCTTTTGTACGTACTACAAAATAAAAGGCCACCTCGGGGAATTTTTCTATAGTTTGGGTCGGACACCACATCGCACTGATGATTTTACCAGTCTGAGAGAGCGTGTTGAGTTTTTAGCTGCCACATCACAGAGTTTGATGGAGGAATTCCGATGGATGTCTTTGTCGTCAGTGAATGCTTCCCGCATCCTGGCTGAAATCAACAACAACAAGGGTAAACAAAAGATTACCACTTATTGGGTACCTAAGAAAGATGAAATGGCCCTTGTTGTCCATGTCGCTCTCAAAGCACATAATACCTCATAGTGGTATTTCGATAGTGGGTGCTCCAGACATATGACAGGTGATTTCTCATTTTTTTACCTACTTAGAGGATTATAAGGAAGGTAGAGTCACCTTTGGAGATGAGAGCAATTCTAGCATCATAGGACGAGGTACAGTAGAGTTACCAGGATTTTCTAAGTTAGAGAATGTTTTGAACGTCAAAGGTTTGAAAGCAAACCTTCTCAGTATTAGCCAACTGTGCGACGCTGACTTTGCCGTAAAGTTTGACTGGGATGCGTGTAATGTCTATAATCAAGTCGGTAAACTTTTAGTGCAAGGGGTGAGGACAGATGATAACTACTATGGGACTATGCCCAAATCCTCACTTGTCTGCAACAGCGCCACGATTACTCCTATGGATCCGTGGGACCAACATCTAGGTCACGTGAGCTTTAGAGATTTGACACGTTTAATTAAAAGGACCTAGTACGTGGCTTACCAACACTTGGGAAGCCAACTTCCACGATTTGTGGACCCTGTCAGTTGGGAAAGCAAATTTATATTCCCCCATAGGAAGTTGCATTCCATTACCACCTCCCGTGTGCTTGAGTTGATTCACATGGATCTTATGGATCCTACTCGTACTAAGAGTCTGGGTGGTAAGAGGTATATCCTCGTGATGGTGGATGATTTCTCTAGATATTTGATTGTAGATTTTTTAGGAGAGATATTCGATGTTGTAGAGTTTTTAATGACTAAGTGTTGTGTCCTGCAAAATCAACACGGAGTCCTTATTAACAGGATACGTAGTGACAACAGCACAAAATTTAAGGAAGCAAATGTAGATCTTTACTTTGATAGCCTTGGAATTAAACATTAGTTTTCAGCCGTAAGGACTCCTTAGCAAAATGGGATTATTGAGAAGAAGAATCGAACGATTCAGGAAATGACTAGATTTATGCTTTTGGGTCGTAAGGTTACTAAGAGATTTTGGGCAGAGGCAGTGTCTGCCGCGTGCCACACGATGAATAGGGTTTACCTATGTCCAAACACACTTAAGACGCCTTATGAATTGTGGACTGGCAAGAAACCCAACCTTTCATATTTTCGTGTTTTGGGGAGTAAATGCTACATCCTACGGGATAGAGAGCAATTAGGAAAGTTTGACTCCTGGAGCGACAAGGGAATATTACTAGGACATTCATCAAATAGTAGAGCGTACCGAGTTTTTAACTTGAAGAGATCTAAGGTTATGGAATTAATAAACGTCATCGTACGAGATGATGAACCTCCAGCGTTTGTTGATCCTAGCCTTGAGTGTGAGGATGAGGACTTTTCTAGCAGCGATTTACTTATACCTCACCCACACCTGTGACACCCCGCCTAATTAAATACCGGGCGATCACTCCTTTATTAAATTAAAATCAAGGTGAACAGTTGGTTCATTCTTAGCATCACTGTCGTAAAAATAACTTTTCCAAATTTAACACCCTATTTAATTAAGCTAAGTGTCAAAACCATTTTTTAACATTACTTTCCAAATTTTATTTTGAAAATAAAGATTTAATTATCTACAACAATTCAATATTTAAAGAATCACACCACAATAATCCTGGAACATATAATCCAATTAATTTAAACATTCAACAACTAAACCCCAGCATTTAAAACTTAAAGTAAAACATACATGCTGAATAAATCCCAAAGTAACAGTACTAGAAATAACTGAAATACAAATGTCCCAATAAAACAGATAAATAGTGGAAAGGGCGACACATGCCCAATAAGGAGAATGATAGAAGTGGAATCAAGTAAATGAAATCGTCTAAGCAAGTGGCCTGCAACTCCCACCTAAGCTGCAGCACGTTCCTTCCAAGGGATCCTAAACAAGACGCCCCTGTGGCTGGGCACCTGTAATATATACATATATATACAAGAGAGAAAGAGGAATAGAAACGGGTCAGAGCCCGATAGTGTATATGATTTAAAAATTCGTTTAGCAAGTATTTAAATTGATACAGGCCAATGCAACAACATATTAGTGCGACACTCTCTTGAGAAATTCTCGCCTCTCTTCTAATGTGCACTCCTATCGCACTAACCTTCCCAATGGTTTATCTCATCATATATCACACTATCCTTCCCCAAGGATTTAACTTATCTTAGGTGACTCTCAAAATTTAAGATTTAACAACATCATGGTTTGAAAAGGATAATTTCATTTAGTACAAAACGCTCATTTTAACTTTATTGATTCATAAGGTTTTTCAATATCATATTATACTTTTCAAAACAAGTATTTCCAATTTGAGTCATTATACATGTCTTACTTACCATAACACAGTAGGCAGTTTCCCATATTTCATAAGTTCATATATATATTAAATACTCGTATAATATATATATTCTAACAGCACCCCACATAAAATTTTATGGTGCGGGCATACTCTGCTATCCAATCCCCGTATCAATCGTACTAAAGGGAATACAAGTTCGGAATCACTCTCGAACTGTATAAATACATACACAAACAATATTGAGGCGAAGCATAGTTTCCAAGTCCAAGAGGTCAGTACATACCCTCACGTCTCTTAGGACCGTGACTACCGATTCGATAGCCTGTACCTAGGATTTCTATCTTCTAGGGTACGAGTCAATATCCCCCATAAGGCACACGAGATAAGATCGTCCCAGCGCGGAAACCTCAGGGATAGCAAGTAGCGCGGGCATGATTTTCACAAGTATATAATATATGCATACACAATCATATAAATATACCACTTTTATTATATCAATTTAGGTTTATCCAATAACCCACATTCACAACATTTATCCTTATTTTCCCATTATTATTTACCAAGTATAATGGTTCGTTTCTAACTTTAATTCGAAGGGTTTTTCCAACTTACTACGTAACCCTCATGGACTCTATTCTTCCAAATGTACAATTCAGTAGATATCCATTTATGTTCCAACGTAACTCTCTCTTACGTGTCTCTCCCCTTTAATATATACTTACATTGTCCCTTATGCAAAATATCCCAAAAATATAGATTTCACCTTACATTAAAGGATTTTGAATTTTATTTTTAAAGATGAGAATTTCAAACGGTTTCGAAATAGGAATTAAAATGGAGTTTTAATTGAATTTTTATTATCTCTAAGAGTCCTCAAAACATAAAACTGTCTAGCAAAAAAAATATTAAAAAATATTGAACGGTCCGATTGAGCTGATTTTTTTTCCTGTAGCTTCCTCTCGTCTTCAGCTAATTCTCTGTAAAATTCATCCAATTCCAACGATCCGATCGTTCGGAATAAATTTTTTTTAGTGTTTGTATCTGATTAGAACTCTTTTCTTAATCAAACTCTTAATCCTTTACATGACAAAGGGTTTCCAGAATATCATATAAATCATCACTACATGAAAATTTCCCATCTCAAATTGGGTTTTCCTTCCATAAATCCCATCCTAATAACTCCTAAACTAATATGGATGATGCATCAACGAAATAAGCAAGATAAACACTTGCCTGGGATTTTCAGAAATCTGGTTTGGTGTTGAATTTAGTGTGGTTGCGTTCCTCGTCTCGCGATCTACGCGTTGGCGGTGGCGGCTGTGCAAACGGGTGAGTTTTGAGCCTTGGAATGCCTTGAGAGCTCTCTCCTCTCCTCTCCAATGGCCGTTCTAGTGTTTTGAGTTATCTAACCCTAGGAGATAACCTAAACATCTGATATAACCCCTTTAATTTTCGTGGGTTTAATTACCCAAAAATACAAAATGACTAAAATGCCCTCCCGGAGTACTAATTAGGCCTAAAAATGCCCCGAGACCCAAATCAAACTCCCGGGTATACTTTTCTGACTATATCGACCCTTCCGGACGCATTGGCGGACTCAAAATGACCATATGAACAACTTATAAAATATTTACTTTTATTTATCAATATTTAGTCCCGACGCGACACGGGCGCGTCCCGACTCAAATTTCTAAAATTGTCATTTTATTCACTCGTGACATTTAATATGGCCACTATTATATATTACTTTGCTCATTAGTAATATTCAACAAATTTTCCCATAATTACTAACTCTCATCACGTTAATAATTATAACATAATTAATTTCCGGATTTTTATTAAATAATTAATTCACATTAATATTAATAAATCCCCAAATTAATATAGCATAAAAATACGGGGTATTACATACTTCCCCCCTAATAACGGAATTTCATCCCGAAACTTGGAAAATAAGGCATACCTGGTAAGAACAAATCTGGATATCTCTCGTGCATATCGGCCTCGCGCTCCCAAGTGGATTCCTCCACATTATGATGCTCCCACTGGACCCGTACAAGTGGAACTATCTTCGACCTCAATCTCCTCTCACTATACTCTAGGATAGCCACCGGTTTCTCCTCGTAAGAGCTATCAGGCTGCAAGTCTATCTCATCTATCGCGATGTGAGTATGGGACATATCATCCCGAAGATACCGTCTCAACGACGAGATATGGAATACATCGTGAATGCGATGTAAATGCTCTGGTAGTCCCAATCTGTATGCTACCAGCCCAATCCTCTCGATAATGGGAAATGGTCTCACGTACCTCGGGGCCAATTTCCCTTTCTTCCCGAACCTCATCACTCCCTTCATAGGAGATACACGCAGTAACACTTGGTCCCCCACATTAAACTCCCGGAAGAACCGTTTCGCATCGGCGTAGCTCTTCTGCCTGTCCTGGGCTACTCGAATGCGACTCCTAATCATCTCAATCCTCGCGGAGGTTTCCTGAATTACCTCTGGTCCTAGCAACTTGTTATCCCCCACCTCGAGCCAACAAGTTGGAGAACGATAAGGCCGGCCATACAAAGCCTCAAATGGAGCCATACCAATCGTAAACTGATAAGAGTTATTATAAGCAAACTCTACCAGTGGAAGATGTGGTTCCCAACCTCCTCCAAAATCAAGAACACACATGCGTAGCATATCCTCTAACATCTGATTAGTACGCTCTGTCTGTCCATCTGTCTGTGGGTGATAAGCTGAACTCAGCCTCAACTCAGTACCCATAGCCTCCTGAAAGCTTTCCCAAAAACGTGATACGAAAATCTTGTCTCTATCTGACACAATATTCAGGGGCACCCCATGTAATCTGACAATCTCAGCAATGAACAACTGAGCATACTGACCTGTGGTATAATCTGTCCGCACCGGCAAAAAATGAGCCACCTTGGTCAAACGGTCTACAATCACCCAGATAGAGTCGTGGGCCCGCTGTGATGTAGGCAAACCTGTAATAAAATCCATGGAAATACTCTCCCACTTCCACGCGGGTACTTCCAATGGCTGAAGCAATCCTGACGGTTTCTGATGGTCCACCTTCACCAGCTGGCAGGTAGAACACTTGGACACGAACTCAACAATGTCCTTCTTCATCCCACTCCACCAGTATTGCCTCCTCATATCCTGGTACATCTTATCTCCTCCAAGATGCACCGTAAATCGGGACCCGTGAGATTGGGTCATCACTGCATGACGCAATTCTGCCCCTTCTGGAACCACTAACCTCCCATTAAACCTCAAACCCCCATCAGAACTAACAGAATAGGACTCAGCACCCTCGGCTAAAAGTCGTACAATCTGCTCCTGGAAAAACGGGTCTGTGGTTTGGGCCTGTACTACCCTCGTAACAATCTCGAGTGTGACTGTCATAACAGATATGAAGGAACGGGCTACTGCGTCCTGGTGACCCAACTCCTTCCACTTCGCTTTCCAGACGTCCGCTACCTCATTTACCGGTCTACGGCTCAACGCATCAGCAACTACGTTGGCTTTCCCCGGATGATACTGTATGTCGAACTGATAGTCCTTCACAAACTCTAACCATCTGCGCTGACGCATATTCAGCTCTCGCTGAGTGAACAGATACTGCAGTGACTTTTGGTCTGTGAACAAACGGAACTTCTCCCCCAATAAATAGTGTCTCCATATCCGCAGTGCAAAAACGACCGTTGCTAACTCCAGGTCGTGGGTGGGGTAATTCTTCTCATGCGGCTTAAGCTTGCGGGAGGCAAAAGCTATAGCCATCTCTTCCTGCTGAAGTACTCCCCCAAGTCCCCGTAAAGAGGCATCGGTGTAAACCAGGTAATCCACACCCGACTTCGGTAAAGCAAGGACTGGTGCTGAAGTAAGCTTGTCTTTCAGCTCGTCGAAAGCCAATTGACAAGCATCATCCCAAACATATGGTACCCCTTTGCGAGTCAGGTTCGTCAATGGACCCGCTATTTTGGAGAATCCCCGAATGAATCTCTTATAGTATCCGGCTAACCCCAAGAAACTACGCACTTCCGTCGGTGTCGTGGGCTGTCCCCACTCCCTCACCGCTGACACTTTACTCGGGTCAACGGCTATCCCCTGTTCAGAAACAACATGCCCCAAGAACTGTACCTCTTGCAACCAGAATCCACACTTCTCGTACTTAGCATACAACTAGGGCTGTGTTTTTTTTCCGAACATTCCGATTTTTCCGATGTCCGATCCGATACTTTCCGATTTTGGAAGGCATATAAGGTTTCCGATTTCCGATTTTCCGATTTCCGATTTTTCCGAATTAAATTGGATAGGAAATTGGAACTATGTTTCAAATTCCGATTTTCCGATTTTTCCGATCCGATTGTCCGATATTTTAGCCGATCCGATTTTCCGAAATAATTTCCGATTAATTTTCCGAATATTTTTTCCGATTAATATTCCGAATATTTTATCCGATTAATATTTCGAGTATTTTATATACTACCTTACATTTCCCTTATCTATTAAAAATGTGTTAGATTAGATCAATTTAATCTCAACCCTTAATTTACCACTATATATACTCTTAATAGCAGCTAGGGCACCATATCTTCTCACCTCACGCCTCTCTAAACGGCCAAATCCTCTCGTCCCTCACCTCTAAGCCTCACCACCTCTAAGCCTCAATCAGATCCCAACAAAGGTAAGCTCTCATGGCCTCTCTCAGATTTCGTTTTTACACATACGGAGATCTCGTTCCTTTCTATTTTTTTATCACTGATTTTCAGATCTCGTCCCTCACCTATGATTTTCAGATCTCGTCACTCACGTTTATGCGATATGTCTGTGTTGGTAGATGATTTTCAGATCTCGTCACTTTCGTTTATATGATTTTCAGATCTTGTCACTTTCGTTTTCGTGTTTGTTTATGTTAAAGAGGTAGCTGACACAGTTAGCTCCGGTGTGGAAAAAAAGTTAACTCCGGTGTGGAGAAAGTTAACTCCGGTGTGGAGAAAGTAGTTAACTCCGGTGTGGAGAAAGTTAACTCCGGTGTGGAGAAAAAAAAGTTAACTCCGGTGTGGAAAAAAAAGTTAGCTCCGGTGTGGAGAAAAAAAAGTTAACTCCGGTGTGGAAAATAAAGTTAACTCCGGTGTGCAAAATGAGAAAGTTAACTCGTTTTCATTAAGGCTCACTTTGCCATACAACTAATTATGCTGTCTTTAGTCTCCTGACACTATTTTCTAAAGCATCCTACTAAGTGATATAACTCATTTAGAATTAAGGCTCACTTTGGTAACAATTTTGGTAACATATTTGTTAACAGTTTCTAAAGCATTTTGATAGCACTTTGATAACTGTCAAAGCATTGGTGTCAAAATCTCCATATTTGGCCTAATCAATTGGAGTCCATAGATTTAAGTTCTTGCAGTTTTTAAATTTTAAAAAATTGTAAATTTATATTTAAAAAAAAATATAATTTAAAAAAATATAATTTTTCCGATTTTTCCGAAAATCCGAATTTTCCGATTTTGCCGAATTTTCCGAAAATGGCAAAAAAAAATTATTCCGAAAAAAATCGGAAATGGTTTCGGAAATTAAATATTTTTGCCGAATTTTTTGGAAAAATTTCCGAAGGGGTCATTTTCGATCCGATCCGGCCGAAACACAGCCCTACATACAACTGATGCTCTCGTAAAGTCTGAAGAACCTGCCTCAAGTGCTCGGCATGCTCCTCCTCGGAATGTGAATATATGAAAATTTCATCTATGAAGACGATGATAAACTGATCCAAGAACTCTCTGAATACTCGGTTCATTAAGTCCATGAATACGGCTGGAGCATTTGTGAGACCAAATGGCATCACTCTGAACTCGTAAGACCCATATCTCGTCAAGAAGGCAGTCTTTGAAACGTCCTGCTCTCTAATACGTAGCTGATGGTACCCCGACCTCAGATCTATCTTCAAAAACAAAGTTGCTCCCCTCAGCTGGTCGAACAGATCATCGATTCGAGGCAACGGATACTTATTTTATATCGTGACCTTGTTCAACTCCTGGTAGTCCACACATAACCTCAGTGAACCATCTCTCTTCTTCACATACAAGACTGGAGCACCCCAAGGTGAGGTACTCCTTCGAATGAAGCCCTGACCTAACAGCTGCTCTATCTGATCTCATAACTCTCGCATCTCCGCCGGAGCCATACGGTATGGAGCGCGTGCTATAGGTCTCGTATCTGGCAATAAATCTAAGACAAAGTCTATCTCTCGACTGGGGGGTAGGCCTGGTATCTCCTGGAATACATCGGAATACTCACGAACGACTGGGATCGAGTCTAAAGGAATCACAACCTCCTTAGAGGCATCCTCCTCTATATAATACAAATGAGCGGTCGAACCTCCCTCTGGGTGAGGCATCGCCACTACAAACATCTCTTGCCCCGGAATGGCAAAAACAATGCTCCCACCGAAGCAATCAATCATGGCTCTATAAGCTGCGAGCCAATCCATACGGATAATAACATCATGCTCATGCATATCTAAGACTAACATGTCTGCAGGTAATACCAAACTACCAATCTCTACCCCCACTCCCCGACATATAAAGAAGATAAGCGACCCACACCCCAGTGGCGAGTCTACACACGTCACTGTGCTCTCTGCTATGGCTAACAACCCTAAGGCCTTCGCAAAATGCTTAGTTATAAAATAATGCATCGCCCCAGTATCAAATAAAACCCGAACCATAGTACCATGGATTGGAAGCATACCCTCAATCGCGGGTGGTGCCTGTGGAGCTGCTGCCTGGTGGACGTTATAGACACGTCCGTACTGTAACTGCCCCTGCTGCACTAGAGCTGCTGGAATGGCTAGTAGGGCTGGCACCTGGGCTGGAGTTGGGAGGGAAGCTGGAAAAAGTGGTCTCTGTGGCTCATTATGGGCACCCTGCTGCTGTGGGGCCCTATTACCCTCTGGGTAATCCTGGCACTTATGACCATGCTTGCTGCATACAAAACATCGGCCTCTGAAGTTACCTCCCCTCTGACCCTGCTGACCACGGCCCTGCTGGCCGTTACCTCCCCGCCACTGGCCCTGTTCGCCCTGATTAGCACGCTGTTGGCCCTGTTGATTAGGCTGGCCCTGCCTATAACCCCCAAATCCCTGTCTGGAATTACCTGAACGGAATCTCTTAGCAGGGTCCCCTTGATGGGAACTCTTCTCGTGTTGATGAGTCTGTCCATAAGATGGTGCCCCACTAGAACTACTACCCCCGGTCCTGCCCTGCTGGCTGGACTCTTCTGATCTCCTGCTTCCCTGCAGATGGAAGCGGTGATCCTGGCAATGTAGTAACGCAGCATTGAGTACATCAGTGAAAGTACTCAGAGATAGATTCCCTATAAGATGCTGACGGATCCTCCAAGCTAACCCGTCCACAAATAACATTATCTTCTTACTATCAGTAGGTGCCTCATCTGGCACTATGGTGAGAAGTCTCATGAACTCCTCCTCATACTCAGCAACGGTAGAGTTCTCCTGTTTCAAATTCAGTAATTTCCGCCTCATCTCAGTCTGCACGGCGGGTGGAAAGTACTTGCGGTCAAACCGCTCCCAAAACGACAAAATAGGGACCGTATCCCTCTCCTCCAAGGTGGTAGTGGACTCCCACCACTGCAAAGCGACCCCCATCAGCTTAAAGGAAGCCAATAACTGCCTTTTTACGTCAGTGCACTCATACATACGAAGATGCCGCTGGATGTCTTTCTTTCATTGGCTGACTGTGACGATATCTGAGGTACCAGAGAACTCAGGGGGATGCGCCTTCTGAAAAGTGTCCCTAACCCTCTCCCATGCAGATGGAAGCTGTGCTGGTACTGGCGCCACTGCCTGAATCTGGGGTGGAGCCTGCTGAACCACCACTAGCGCGGCATTCACCGCCTGAGCAACAATGGCGGCTACTTCACTAGCATTCATAGTGCCTTGTGCCGGAGCTGTTGGCTGCTCGGCCTGGGCATGCCTATCCTTTAGTGCACGTCTCGGAGGCATCTGAAATGTGAAGAAGTTTATTAGTCTCCAGTCATTATAATATCTCAAATGGCTGAAGACGTAACGTAAAAGCAGAAATACAACAATCCTAAAAATAGGGCTCTATAGCAAAAACGTTAAGCTGAAAGCGAAAATAAGCCGTACAGATCCTATGGACACTAGAACCTGATGCTCTGATACCACATGTGACACCCCACCTAATTAAATACCGGGCGATCACTCCTTTATTAAATTAAAATCAAGGTGAACAATTGGTTCATTCTTAGCATCACTGTCGTAAAAATAACTTTTCCAAATTTAACACCCTATTTAATTAAGCTAAGTGTCAAAACCATTTTTTAACATTACTTTCCAACTTTTATTTTGAAAATAAAGATTTAATTATCTACAACAATTCAATATTTAAAGAATCACACCACAATAATCCTGGAACATATAATCCAATTAATTTAAACATTCAACAACTAAACCCCAGCATTTAAAACTTAAAGTAAAACATACATGCTGAATAAATCCCAAAGTAACAGTACTAGAAATAACTGAAATACAAATGTCCCAATAAAACAGATAAATAGTGGAAAGGGCGAC
Organism: Sambucus nigra; assembly: GCA_949130495.1. Lineage (NCBI taxonomy): Eukaryota > Viridiplantae > Streptophyta > Magnoliopsida > Dipsacales > Adoxaceae > Sambucus > Sambucus nigra. The sequence continues at coordinate 264,121,123 of OX422211.1, read as the reverse complement.
ACATGCCCAATAAGGAGAATGATAGAAGTGGAATCAAGTAAATGAAATCGTCTAAGCAAGTGGCCTGCAACTCCCACCTAAGCTGCAGCACGCTCCTTCCAAGGGATCCTAAACAAGACGCCCCTGTGGCTGGGCACCTGTAATATATACATATATATACAAGAGAGAAAGAGGAATAGAAACGGGTCAGAGCCCGATAGTGTATATGATTTAAAAATTCGTTTAGCAAGTATTTAAATTGATACAGGCCAATGCAACAACATATTAGTGCGACACTCTCTTGAGAAATTATCGCCTCTCTTCTAATGTGCACTCCTATCGCACTAACCTTCCCAATGATTTATCTCATCATATATCACACTATCCTTCCCCAAGGATTTAACTTATCTTAGGTGACTCTCAAAATTTAAGATTTAACAACATCATGGTTTGAAAAGGATAATTTCATTTAGTACAAAACGCTCATTTTAACTTTATTGATTCATAAAGTTTTTCAATATCATATTATACTTTTCAAAACAAGTATTTCCAATTTGAGTCATTATACATGTCTTACTAACCATAACACAGTAGGCAGCTTCCCATATTTCAGAAGTTCATATATATATTAAATACTCGTATAATATATATATTCTAATAGCACCCCACATAAAATTTTATGGTGTGGGCATACTCTGCTATCCAATCCCCGTATCAATCGTACTAAAGGGAATACAAGTTCGGAATCACTCTCGAACTATATAAATACATACAAAAAATATTGAGGCGAAGCATAGTTTCCAAGTCCAAGAGGTCAGTACATACCCTCACGTCTCTTAGGACCGTGACTACCGATTCGATAGCCTGTACCTAGGATTTCTATCTTCTAGGGTACGAGTCAATATCCCCCATAAGGCACACGAGATAAGATCGTCCCAGCGCGGAAACCTCCGGGATAACAAGTAGCGCGGGCATGATTTTCACAAGTATATAATATATGCATACACAATCATATAAATATACCACTTTTATTATATCAATTTAGGTTTATCCAATAACCCACATTCACAACATTTATCCTTATTTTCCCATTATTATTTATCAAGTATAATGGTTCGTTTCTAACTTTAATTCGAAGGGTTTTTCCAACTTACTACGTAACCCTCATGGACTCTATTCTTCCAAATGTACAATTCAGTAGATATCCATTTATGTTCCAACGTAACTCTCTCTTACGTGTCTCTCCCCTTTAATATATACTTAGATTTCCCCTTATGCAAAATATCCCAAAAATATAGATTTCGCCTTACATTAAAGGATTTTGAATTTTATTTTTAAAGATGAGAATTTCAAACGGTTTCGAAATCGGAATTAAAATGGAGTTTTAATTGAATTTTTATTATCTCTAAGAGTCCTCAAAACATAAAACTGTCTAGCAAAAAAAATATTAAAAAATATTGAACGGTCCGATCGAGCTGATTTTTTTTCTGTAGCTTCCTCTCGTCTTCAGCTAATTCTCTGTAAAATTCATCCAATTCCAACGATCCGATCGTTCGGAATAAATTTTTTTTAGTGTTTGTATCTGATTAGAACTCTTTTCTTAATCAAACTCTTAATCCTTTACATGACAAAGGGTTTCCAGAATATCATATAAATCATCACTACATGAAAATTTCCCATCTCAAATTGGGTTTTTCTTCCATAAATCCCATCCTAATAACTCCTAAACTAATATGGATGATGCATCAACGAAGTAAGCAAGATAAACACTTGCCTGGGATTTTCAGAAATCTGGTTTGGTGTTGAATTTGGTGTGGCTGCGTTCCTCGTCTCGCGATCTACGCGTTGGCGGTGGCGGCGGTGCAAACGGGTGAGTTTTGAGCCTTGGAATGCCTTGAGAGCTCTCTCCTCTCCTCTCCAATGCCCTTCTAGTGTTTTGAGTTATCTAATCCTAGGAGATAACCTAAACATCTGATATAACCCCTTTAATTTTCGTGGGTTTAATTACCCAAAAATACAAAATGACTAAAATGCCCTCCCGGGGTACTAATTAGGCCTAAAAACGCCCCGAGACCCAAATCAAACTCCCGGGTATAATTTTCTAACTAAATCGACCCTTCCGGACGCGTTGGCGCACTCAAAACGACCATACGAACAACTTATAAAATATTTACTTTTATTTATCAATATTTAGTCCCGACGCGACACGGGCGCGTCCCGACTCAAATTTCTAAAATTGTCATTTTATTCACTCGTGACATTTAATTTGGCCACTATTATATATTACTTTGCTTATTAGTAATATTCAACAAATTTTCCCATAATTACTAACTCTCATCACGTTAATAATTATAACATAATTAATTTCCGAATTTTTATTAAATAATTAATTCACATTAATATTAATAAATCCCCAAATTAATATAGCATAAAAATACGGGGTATTACTGTGTACCCTACTCCTGTGTTAGGTGACACACCTGCTTGGGTTGGCAAGAGTCATGACCCTGCCTCCATTGTAGGTGATCCCACCTTAGGGGTCAAGACTCGTGCTCCGTTAGAGAACATTATTAGTCATTTTTGCTACACGTCCACAGTCGAGCCCAAGAATCACAAAGAAGCACTCAAGGATGAACACTGGATATTTCCCATGCAGGATGAGTTGCTTCAGTTTGAAAAGAAAAATGTCTGGGAGCTTGTCCCCCAAGCTAGTGAGACTAATGTGATAGGTACCAGGTGGATTTTCAAGAATAAAATGGATGAAAATGGTACCATAATTAGAAACAAGGCTAGGTTTGTCGCTCAAGGCTACACACAGATAGAGGGTGTAGATTTTGGGGAGATATTTTCTCCTGTTATGAGGCTTGAGTCCATCCGCTTACTACTCGCCATTGCATGTCATCTGCGTTTTAAGTTATATCAAATGGATGTCAAGAGTGCCTTTCCAAATGGCATTCTACAGGAGGAGGTCTACGTGGAACAACGAAAAGTGTTTTAAGACCCTAAGCACCCGGAGCACATCTACTATCTAAGAAAGCCTTGTATGGTTTGAAGTAATTGATTCGTATCGAATATTGCATATTTCCACCCGTTATCTTTATGCATTCTAGCACTTTTACGGTCCTAAATGCCTATAATTATGATCATTAACCAGAAAACCTTGGATTTGGATATATACATGCTTTGCAGGGGTTATTTGTGCTTTTGTAGGTATTGGAACGCTAAAAGTGAGGTTCAGTTGCATTTCGGAGAAGTTCCGTCATCGAATGCTACTTCAAGGGAAATTTAGTCTTTTTAAACTCACTATTTTTTATGGAATGAAGTTACCAACATGTAGATCATCAAATTATCTTTCCGTGGCCACTGACCGTGCGTCATTCTGACTCCGTATGTGGAAGTTATGCCCATTTTCGGAAGGTTTCGTTATTTTCTTCTACTTCAAGGGTATTTTGGTAATTTCATACTGCATAATTTGGAGGGTTTCAAAACATAATCATGTAGATAATTTAATTAGCTTCGCGTCGGTTCTGACCAAGCCTCATTTCGATTCCGTATGAGGGAGTTATAGCCGTTTTCGTGCAACGAGTCAAAATTGGTTCAAAGTGGAAAAGGGGGCTGCCTCAAGCCCAAGGCAAATTCCAAAAGTACGGTCGACCGGTCCCAAAAGTGAGGTCGACCGGTCCCATCAGATATGTACGAAAATTGACTTATTTTGGGTTTTTTGGCTTGGTTTTGTTTGAGGTTTATTTTGGGGTATAAATAGAGTGTTAGGGGCATTTCTTTGGAGATATATTTCATTTTAGATAGAATAGTTAGGGTTTGGGTGATTTGCTTAGTTCTTCTTCATTTCTTCTTGGATTGACACACTTTTGGGCTTGAATGTTGACTATTCATCATCCTCTCCATTAATATAGTTTGTATTTCTTCATTTATTGTTTTCTAGTTAATTTACAAGCTTTCTAATTTAGGTTTACATGCTTTATTTACATTTCTTGATTACTCGCTTTGTAGTGTAATTTTACCGCGTTTATTTACCGCTTTCCATTTACCGCGTTTTTAACATGCTTTCTAGGTAATTTAAATTAGGTTGTGTTTGAATTGAACTTACTCGGGTTGACGTGTTGCTTTGCTTTGGTGATGGAGTTTACGGGTCTATTTCGAGTGTGTTGTCCTAGTTATTACGCCTAGGAGATTTGACGGGGCATATCATGTATGTTCCGTGCTTACGACCTTTCGCGTGTAATTTCCGGGATATTTGTTGACGCCAAAATCTTATTAGGCTTTTATGATGATTTAGGGCGTAACAACCCTTGATTTAATTAACTGCCGAAACGAGACGCACTTGTAATAACTCGTCGACCCATGTAACCATTTTATACTAATTAACTCGGGTGAGGGATATTCGACGCAACCTATAGCTTTACTCGCTTTCATAATCTAGTTTCAACACATTGCCTATATTAATTTTCCTTTTAGTTTGTAATCATCTTTTACACTTTTATTTCGGAGTATTAAATCACTTAAATTCTAACATCTCGTCTCTGTGGATTTTCGATACCCGACTTACCGCTGTGCTTGCCTCGCAAGTGTAGTAGTAACTTAGGTTTTTGTATTGAGTTGGCGAAACGAAAACAACGATTAGCGTCTTTACACGCGCTACTTTTCGCACTTGATCAGTAATCACCTCGTGTTTGGTATGAGAGGCTTACTTCCTATCTCTTAGCCCGTGGCTTCAAGAGAGGGAGAGTTGATATGACGTTGTTCATCAGGAGAGTTGATGGTGCTATTTTGGTTACCCATGTCTATGTGGACGACATAGTCTTTGGATCCACGTGCTCCCAGCATGCTCACCACTTTGAGGAGGATATGAAAAGTGAGTTTGAGATAAGCATGGTAGGTGAGCTTACTTTCTTTCTTGGTATCCAGGTTCGTCAGCTAGAGAATGGGATGTTCATCTCCCAATCCAAGTATGCTAGATACCTAGTGAAGAAATTTGGTTTAGACTCCGCTAAGCATGCACGTACACCTATGAGTACTTATATAAAGCTTAGTAAGGACACTTCAGGTAAGGACATAGAGCAAACCTTGTATCGGAGTATGATAGGTAGTCTTCTCTACTTGACTGTCACTCGCCCCAACATAGCCTTTAGTGTTGGAGTCTGTGCGCAATATCAGGCGTCCCCAAAAGAGTCACACTTACTCGCTCTAAAATGTATTATCAAATACGTGAGTGAGACTCTCTCCTACGGTATTTGGTATTCCTTTAATACCGGTGACCGTTTGTTCACTTATTCGGATACCGATTGGGCCAGGGATGTAGATGGTTGTAGGAGCACTTTTGGTGGGTGTTTCCACTTTGGTTATGATCTTGTCTCCTGGCTGAGCAAAAAGTAAAACTCCATTTCATTGTCCACTACGGAGGCTGAGTACATCGCCGCCGGGAGTTGTTGCACGCAACTCTTGTGGATGAAGCAAATGTTGGAGGATTATGGGATTTCACAGGACACCATGACTATCTCTTGTGATAACACGAGCGCAATACACATATCCCGCAATCCGATCTAATATTCACTCACAAAGCACATCAGGATACGCGAGCACTTTATATGACAGTTAGTTGAGGAATAAGTTGTATCCCTGAGTTTCATACCCATGACCTTCAGTTAGCCGATATTTTCACGAAACCTTTAGATGCCCTTAGATTCGTGAGTCTTAGGAAGTCTTTAAGGATTTTCACAGTTGACTGAGAGGATGGCCCATGTCTAGGATAGGATGCATTGTCATGTTCATATCATATGATTCCTATTGCTAGTTTGTATCATTTGTATTCTTATTTTTTCTTTTTATATTTTTTTTGAAAAATCCAAAAAGATTTTCTTTTTATAAAATTTTTAGAAAAGCCCAAAAAGATTTTTATATTTTTTGTACACCTTTTATGGATGAGCATTTAAGATATCTGAGTCACAAATTTCATTCCATTTATCCATGTGACTGTCTGGTAGTGATTTGAGACGCTACATCATTGCATCCACGTGCTTTACATTATTTGGAGTCTTTGAGATGTGATTAGTGACATCTTTCTACATGTTTGGCTCCTTATCCCCTTTATTGCACACATGCCCGATTTTATTTGATTATTGTACTTGTCTATCACATATTGGATTGAGTGTTTCCATCTCAATTCTGTCTACACAACGAACCATATGCGATAAAACTTGACAAGATTGGAATGCATGTAAAAAAAATGTTTGGTGAGATTGTGTGGTATTTTAAAATGGTGAAGGGCTACGAAAGGTAATTATCTATCCTTTGCGATTAAGCCACCGTTTAAATGGACCTAAAAATTGAGGAATTTTATTATTCGGGGTCCAAAGAGGTTAAAAGAGCCCGAAAAAATTTAAAGGCAATAAAAAGCAATACATGCCGAATATGGGCCATTAGGTTTCACCATCAATTATACAATATTTGAGAATTTAGATCACCTCTACACAAAATATAAATTTGAGGGAGCTTGGTTGGAGAATGGGATTGCACTTCCTTGAAAGTCCTGAAAAAGAATTCAATCGTTTTGGACGTTATTGGTGCGGAAATCACTTTGAGCTTTGATTTGCTGATTTGATCGAGTCAACGTCTCATATTTCCATTTTTTTACACCTAACGAAGATGTTGAGTTCATTCATTAGGAGTATCCGATATTCATCGTGCACATATGTCATGTTTGTATGCATTGATTTTCCTATCGAATTTGATCACACCCCTACATTTTCGCTATCATCGACTTGGTTATTTTGGTGTTTATTCATGGTGTGATTCTTTGTTGTATATTTCGTGTGAATTTTTTTGAAAATTTCAAAAAAAGAAAGTTTATTACCTTGTGGCACTCTCCATTTGCATTATGCTTCTCATATCTGTCTATTTAGGGACATCATAAAAGGGGGAGAATGAATTATGGGGGAGAATTTTTTGTTGATTTATCAATTATTTACTTAAGCTTAATTGATCTTTGATTTTTTCATATCATTATATTTCAAACTGTTGTGTGTCACGGGTATCTGCTTTATCTCACAAAATTGATATTTATTGGATTGCAGACCCTAATGAGAAAATCTTTGAGAGTTCTTAAAAAGATGAAGATGAAGATGTTGAAGTTTGATTGTCGACATGTCATTTAGTATTCTCAGTTTTAGGGTTTAATGGGGATATCATCTTGTATGTCATGGAGATTGAATAATTCGGATTTTTTATGTATGTACCGTCATACACATAAGGGAGATTTGTAAGGACATAATTTTATAAACGTCCAGGGTAGAATCTAGGAATTTTCTATTTGTCCTAGATCCCAGTATGTATGTCTGATACCACTACATTAGGCATGCCAACACGATCATCCACGACGGCCTTGATCCGAATCCATGCATCCACCATCTTCACACGTGCATCATGCTTCATGCGACATGCTGCTCAACCGTTCCCTCTACTCCACTTCGCGTTATTGGTAAAATTATTTATTGGAGTTGTTTATATTTGCATAAATATTTGGAAATTTTTTCAGAAAATATTTTTCGAAGTCTGATTTATTTTTATCAAAAGCAGAAATTTTAGTGTAGAAGCAGAGTTGCCTCGGTCAACGAGCTCGTGAGATCTTATTCGAACGACATCGCTCTATCGTTCAAACGACATGAGTATGTCGTGCGATCTCATTCGAGCGACACGTGTACTTCATTCGCGCGACATGCCTATCTCGTTCGAACGCCGCCACCGCCTCGGTTTTCGTATCAATATCTGGGTTCATTCTACACGTTTTTCAAGTCTTTTTCGCACACGATTTCTGCATTTTATAGCCCAGAAAATAGACTTCATGTTTTAAGGTTTCATACCTTCTTTATTCACATAAAAACTCCCATTTATGTATGTGAATCTTTAAACCTTCGAGAGGATCATTTGTACTCATCTGGAGTAAGTTGTGGAGAAGCCATCTCTTCTTCATTGCTGCCCATCTGGAGTTATTACGGGAGATTCCAGTCGACGACATCGGAACCAACACCTGAGGGTATTTCGTATGTCACTCTTGTTTTCATTGTAATCCGTGTAAACCGTTCTTTACAAATTATAGTGAAAATAAAAGGTTTTGCCCCTTTGGGGGATTATTCCTCATTTGTGTGTTTTGTTTGTGATTGATTGTTTTTACATGATCATATTGATTTCAATCACACCTAGATGCATGTTTTAGGATTTAATTGAGGTTTTACGCGCACTCTTCAACGTCAGCTATTAGGAATTAAGATACACTAGAAGTTGACATTTATATGGTCAAGGGGTGAGTTGCAAATATTTTTAACATTTTTTTAATTTCTAATAAATGAGGTTTTATCTCACATGACATATATCATGTGTCACATGAGCAATTAAGCTAAAATCTGCATGACGCGTGATGTTTCACGAGAGTTGCAAGACCCATTTACAATCGTAGTATGCTAGGTTATTATTTTTGAGTTGATAACATACAACTCTCGAATTTAACTTTCGTACAACATTTAAAACCACCAAATTTTCTTACAACACTAGTTTTTGCGGGATGCGTGGATGGTTTATAATTTTTGTTGCAATGTATAAGCAATACATGCCCACATGTTAATTTATTAAATAAATAAATAAATTTATAAAAATAGAAAAATAATTAGATAAATTAATTATTTTGTTAACTTTATTAAATAAATAAGTTTTTGTAAATATAAAAGGGATAAAATAACTTAATTGTTTAGAGGCTAAAAGTATGAAAAATGTAAAGAAAATACTTAAAAAGGGACTTTTTTACTTGACCCCTGCAATATTAACGTATTTTGACTTAGCCCCCTAGAAGATGAAAAATTAGACATACCTCCTAGATTTTAACACCGTTATTTTTTCATTAAAATTCACTCTACTTCATATTTTAATTTATCCCCATATATTTTTTGACAAAAATACCCTCATCCTTCCCCCAATTCATCTTCATTCCCAAATCCACCCTCTTAATCCTAATTTCAAACCATTGGAAAATATGCAACAATAGTTCACTGAAAAATTATTCTCTCACTTTTATCTTGTAAGAGCATAATTTGTATCAATTGCTCATAGCTTAGGCTAACATAGTTTTTGACATATCTAGCTACCACTTCGACTTATGCCGTCACGAAGTTCGAAGATCCAACATCTCCAACTTTCAAGCATCCCCACTCTATGAAGGTATAATGCTATTAAGTTTAAATTTATTCCTTAAATTTAGTTTGGGATGTTTATTTTTATTAAAACTGGAAACATGATTTTTTGTTTGAAACTCGAGGCATTTTTTCTTTATTTAAAAAGAATCCAAATTTCATGTATCTCGTTCAAACGAGATGGGATTCTCGTTCTAATGAGTTTCCGTTTTCGTTCGAAGTCTTGTTTGAAGTTTACTTTGATCAAACATCGGATGAGGGCGTACTGTTTTAGGTCGTTTAAACTTCTTTCAAACGAGATGACTGATTGGTTCGAATAAGATTTATTTCATTCAAACGAATTGTCATTCTCGTTTGAACAAGCTGCCACCTCAAAATTTGTAAACGTCATATAAATACTTGTTTCGTGTTTCTTTTCATCAACTTTTGCCATAACTGTTTTTGCACACTTTTAGTAAAAGTTTTCACCCTTTTGAGTTTGAAAAACCCTTTTGATTCACATATCACATTTCCAGAATGTATTTGAGTGAATAAAGTTTAAACCCTATAGTTTGTATCCTTGCATATACAACCTTGTGGAGAAGGCATCTCCATAGATGACTTGTGAAACCCGAGGGGATCACTGCTGAAGACGAAGGTTGGGGCTGAAAGAGGACTGCAGTTCTTGTGATTCTTGTGAAGATCAGTGATGAAGTAAGGCTGCGGTTTTGTGATTCTTGAGGGGATCATAGTAGATTCATTTATAAAATTTGTAAGTTGCAATTTGTATATTAAAGTGAATAAAATGTTTTACCCGATTTTTTTTCCTGAAACTTTGTTTTGATTGCATGCCTTCTTGATTTACGTTTTGAATCACATAGTTGCATGTTCTAGGGATAATCGAATTAAAAATTAGTGTGGGTTGTCATCTGAATTTAATAAATTAACTCCATTAGAGCATTGGGCATCCTTTAAAAATTCGTATTAGAGTAGGTTTCACCAAATTATCGTGAGATCCTAATTTTTCGCAAATTTTTTCTGTGATATCAGTTTTTTTTTTAAAATTGATTTTAAAAAATCACAAATCCTCTGATGGATAACTTATATAATAGGATGCCAATTTTCGGTGGATCGAACTATGCCTATTGAAAAGACCGAATGAGATCCTCTTTAAAATCCATATATAAGAGGGTTTGGTTATTTTGGGAAATAGGGTGGACCCCACCCACGATCAGTGTGAATAATGTTGAGAGTCCTAAACATGTTTCCTCCTAGACTGATGATGAGCTTAAGTGGAGCACATTTAACTCCCGCGGCCTTAGTACTGTTTCTAGAGTCATCACCACGGATGAGTTTTGACGCATCATGACGTGCACTACATCTAAGGAAGTATGGGATATCCTTCAGTTGACACATGAGGGTACCAACATTGCCAAGTTGTCTAAGTTTCAAAATTTAACCACCCAATTTATGATGAATTTTGTGTTAGGTTGTCAGATATCGTAAACACTAGTTTGAATTTGGGTGAGAAATTTTCTGAGACTAGGGTCATTAAAAAGCTTATAAAGTCACTCCCTTTCCGATTTATTCTCAAGGTTACGGTTCTTAACTCCTTAGGGATTTTAGACATTCTTAGGTTAGAAGAACTCGTAGGATATCTTTAGACTTATGAGATAGATATGTTCCCTAAAGCCATTAAACCTAAGGATATAAGGGGTAGATTTAAATACTCAAGCTAAGAAGAGAATTTTTTAGTCTGAATTTGAGGGTGATTTTGATGTTGATGACTTGGACTTGTTTGCGAAATTTTTTAAGAAGTTTCTCAAATTTTCCAAAAGTAATTCTTTCGATAAAAATATTTTTGAGAAAAAAAATAAGAATGAGGTCAAGGATAGCGATGAGAAAAAGGAAGAGATAAGGGGTTTTGCGTGCAAAGGTAAAGGGCACAAGTCATATGAGTGTCCCATTATGGGAAAGAGAAAGGGCTAGGAGATTGAAAATAAAGCCACTCTTAGTGATAGTGACATCGAGCCGGTAGATTTCGGGGAAGAATCACCACATGAACCATGTATTGTGTTCATGTCTAGTCACATGAGTACTTTTAGTTTGTCCCACGACAATGATGATACATGTAAACGTGAAAGCCTCGATGATATTTCGAGTCATTCTAGTGAGAGTGAGGGTGAGATGGCAAATGAGGGAGAAGAGGATCTCCAAAAATCTTTTAGTGATTTGTACACCGAGACTTTGAAGAAGAAAAATATTAATGAGGAGTTGTCTCTTAGGGTGTTAGATTTGGAAAGAGAGATGAAAGTCTTGAGGGTGTGTGAGGCATCAACGAGTCGACTCGAGAAGGTGAAGATTTCTTTGTGTGAGCAGTTGATCATTTTAGGATGGGAAAATAATGGTTTGACCAACACCATGGCTAATCTTACGAGAGATCTTCAATCTTCATTGGAGACTCATGATAAACTTGAAGCTCGTATATCCCAGCTCGAGAGATATCTCGAACGTGCTCGGGAGGTCATGGTCACTTTAGAGGACACATCTAAGAAGGTTGGAAAGACTCTCCTCGATGCCGCTTTGGATAATATTAAGAGTCTAGGAATAGGTTATGATGGTGCGTCCACTTCCCACGTAGCACCCGAGTCGATTTTCGAGTCTGTGTTAGATCTATATAGCCCTCAACCTAATCCACATAGGCATTCAAATCCATATAGGAGAGCTCATCCTAGATGTTTTGAGAAAGGTGGACCTAATCCCATATATGTTTGTTCCCACTGCAAGCAAATAGGTCACCTTAGGGAATTTTTCTTTAAATTAGGGAGAGTGTCTCATAGTTATCTTCCACGATATGCTAGTACACATGTCCCCACACGCACTCCCACACATATTACTCTGCATGCTCCTGCACATCACATGAGAGATTTTGAGAGTTTTCAATAGCAAGTTGAGTATTTAGTCAAGACTTCATAAGATTTTATGGATATTTTTCATATGATGTCATCTCCTTTTGAAAACTCCTCTGAGCCTAATAATTGAGGTTGAGACTTGTTTCTAGCATATGATATTTTTCATGTTTATATCTTTCATGCCTATTGATAGATTTTACTATGATTCTACTTATATTTTTCATTTGATATATTTTTCAAAAAAATACAAAAAAGATTTTTGTTTTTCTTGAAAATTTTGAAAAATACAAAAAGATTTTCAATTTATTTTTTAGGAAAAGTGAAAAAGACAAAAAGATGTTATTTTTCATAAACTTTTGAAAAAAAAATCCAAAAAGCATTTTGAGACGTGACATCATTTCATTTTTGTGCTTTATAATGTGAGGAGTCATTAAGATGTGATATGATGACTACTTGCTATATGTTTGACTCTTTGTCACTTTTAATGCATACGAGCACATACTTATTTGAATATTTCACTTACTTTTTACGTGCCATTCTTAGTGTTTTCATCTCAATCCTACTTTTAAAACAAACCAAATGTGAAAAAATATATAATAAAATTAGTGCATGTAAGAACCATTGTCCGAATTGAAAAAATAAAAAATCATTCATCAGATATATTTGGTATATTTTATGCAACGGAATCGGGCTGTGAAAGACGTGTTGACTTTGCGTGAAAAGACAACATTTGCAATAAAAAGAGCCTAAAATATTAAAGACACATAAAAATAGAAGTCTCGGGCCAATTTTTAAGAACACTGATGCTTCGCTACATATGAGCGTTAATTTCTTCAAAATTTTGAGAGAAAAAATTCAATATGTGAGTTTTGAGGGAATTAAGTCGAAGATCAATGGGTTTGCACGTCCTATAGAAATATCGTAAAGAATTACGTAGTTTGGGGCATTATTGGTGTGAAAATCACTTACAATCTTGATTAGTTGATTAGGTTAAGTCAATTTCACTTGAGTTTACCATTTTTACACCTAAGGTAGACTTTGAGATCTTCCATTAGTGGTGTCTCATTCCTTCGTGCACATATATTATGTTTGTCTACGTTGATTAACCTATAGAATGTGTTCACACCCCTACATTCCATTTCCATGATTCGATTATTTTTGTGTGTTTTCCATGGTGTGTTGTATTTGTATAAAAAAATTTGAAAAAAAATTCAAAAATAGTCTATGGAGCCTTTGAGATTATCATTGCATGTTTATCACTCATATATTTTTGTAATGATATCTTTTCTTATTGGTTATGTTCCTTATTTTCCAATGCTTAGTTTCTATTCTTTGTCTATTTTGAACAAGATAAAAAGGGGAGAATAAATTACAGGGGAGAGTTTGATTTGTGGGGGAGAATTTTATGCATTTTATGTTATATGTTAAACTCAATGCATCATGGGGTATTTGCTTTGTTTCATGTGCGTGTAGGTACTTTTGGAAGATCGTATTCTCATTACACTCGATGAAGACAAAATGTCTAAGAGAAGACAAAGAAGAAGTAGAGATTTTGAAGACATAATTTCGAAAACATCATTATTCTTGTACCTATCCATTTTAGGGTTTGGGAGGGTATTAGGATATTATTTTTTTTTCATAGGGGATTTCATTGTAATTTGGATTTGGATTTTATATTTGTATCGGAATAGTCAAAAAAGGGGAGATTTGTAAGAGCATAATTTTTATCATTTGCTCATAGCTTAGGCTAAGAAAGCTTTTGGCATATCCCACTACCACTTCGACACGTGTCGTCACGAAGTCCTAATATCCAACATCTTCAACTTTCAAGCATCCCCACTCTATGAAGGTATAATGATATTAAGTTTAAATTTATTCCTTGAATTTATTTTGGTATGTTTATTTTTATTAAAACTGAAAACAAGATTTTTTATTTAAAACTCGAGGCATTTTTTCTATATTTAAATTTTTTTCAAAGTTCGCGTATCTCGTTCAAATGAGGTGGGATTCTTATTCTAACGAGTTTCTATGACACCCTTCCCAATTAAATACTGGGTGATCAATCCTCTATTAAATTAAACAGGATTTCCATTTGATTCATTCTTAGCATCACTGCCAAATATCAGATTAATTACTAATCACCTATTAATTAATTAAGCCTGTGTCAAATTTTATCTTTCATTAAACAGATAGATACATGCAGAATAAAATAAACTAATCCATACACAGAGTCACTTAGTCTAAACCAATACTGAATAAATAAATAGAAGACTGGACGAATTAACCATCGGCTAAAAATTCCCAAATCCAAAATAAATCCAACAGATAGTAAATAATCCAAATACTGAGTCTAAAAGTAAATGGGCAACACGTCCTAAATGAAACTGCAACTGAGATAATATCCCTAATCTAGGAATAAAGAAATGACGTGCCTAATCCGACTCCTGTGTGCATCCACATGTGTCGCAGCTGCGTATCTCTGGAATAAATAATCAAGTCTGGTGTCCCTGTGGCTGGACACCTAAAAGATTTTGAAAATATTTTGACACGAGTCAGAGCCCAAGAAAATTTTTTGTAAATATTTAGCAAGTGATTAAAATGCATTAATTTAAAATGCATAAATGCTTTACATATTTAAGCTAGTGTGGCACTCCCCTGAGATAATTATCAACCCTCAACTAATGTGCGCACCTACCGCTTCCTTCAGAACCCCCTAGTTGTGCTACCCCATCTAACTAGTCTTATTATGAACGCTTCCTGACACACTACTCGAACCAGAGCAATCTTACGGTTGATTATAAGTTATTTCAAACCTTAACTTAATTAGTCATGTCTAACCAAGTCATAAAAAAGTCTCACCAGTTATAGAAATAATACATTTGTACTTCATGTATTTTACCCGTATATAAATATCTACACTATTATATACGTATAACTATATTACAATATTCACACAAATGTCGTATAAAAGATTCATCCTCCCGAGTAATAACTTACCAGATGCTTTCTCTAAAATGCTATCACCCCAGGCATACTCAATCCAACCCGGATACCATGAGACGGTTAACTCACACCGAATCAGGCAAAAATATAATAAGTGTAGAGAAAGCGACCATAGTTCTTTGAGTCTGAGACCGAGTAACACCCAAGACGTCTCACCCCGAAAATAAACACAACACAACATAAAATAATGGATGCTATAACTTGGGAATCACACTCTCCCTGCTCCTCAAGCCAGGGAATTCACCCACATCGCGCAACCTCCTGTGATAGCACTAGAGGGGTATGTATTTATAAAATATCTATCACACTATCCATATATATATAATCCATTAAACCCGCTAACCCATGCCTAACTCCCGTGGCACTAGCTTGAAAATATCTGAGTCAAATCCTTGACTCTTAATTTAATTAATTTCACATTAGTAAATATAACAATGTGGTGTCACTCAACCATAATGCCTGGACTCACTCACTTGTACCGTATTTTAACCTTTTAGAATTTATTACTGAAGGTCTCGCTAATGAGTTTAACACACTTGTAAATGTTAATAATCCTTAATACCCATTCCTCAACATCCTAGGTATTTACCTCCATTTCATATTTCACTAGTTAAATCCCTTTAGTCCACCAATAAACCACAAAGAAATCCCAGGTAAAAAAAAAGAAATGAACTTCTAAGGATTTTTCAGCGTCGATCGAATGAGGCATTTGGTCTTTTGAACGACCTCCCACTGTCGTTCGATTAACCTGCTGCGTTCAACACCCCTTCTTCTTCTTCTTCTTCTTCCCCACGATGTTGGTTCGGCCACTAACACATAACAAACTTCTGGGCTTCTTCCTAGTCTCAACCCAACCGAAGAAAATCTTAAACATACTTTTTTATATGCATTTTATTCATCCTAATAACCTAAAACATCATTGATAAACATTAAAGTTTGTCCAAATCCCGAATTGGGTGTCACAATTTCATACGAATTTCTCTCACAATTTCAAACCTATAATCTGAACTAACCAACATCAATTATTGGGTTCCTCATATAAATCACTTCCATACAAGATTGAATAATATTACAACATCAACTGAACCTCTAATTTAAATAAATTGTCCCATTCGTAAATACCTGTTTTCATGTGGGAACCCACCCGAAAATGAATTTCCATTACAACCACCATGATATGAATCGAACACAATAATTTAAATTGAAAGCAAGTTAACTACTTACCTGATTAGATTCGTAGGGTGTGATTTCCTTTGAGGTAGAAGGTGGATTGACGAAGAATATGCCCAATTCCTCTTGATTTGGCTCCCAAAAGCTGCCCCAATGTCTCCCTTTTTTCTTCTTTACAGCTCTAGGGTTTTCTTTTTGAGTTATGGATGCCACTAACTCTCTAATTTAGACTTTATATTGTTAATCACGAAATTAAGCTTATGGTCCAAGTCCAACTGGCCCATACACCCACTTGTGGGCCCGGTTACACCTAAAAATATCTCGAGATTAATTACTACCACCGGGTACTCTTTTCTGACTATTTCGATCCCTCTAGAATCAACCTTGCACTCAAAATCATCATCCAAGTCACTTTACTAAAAATACCCCCCATATAGTCAATACCCGACTCCCGGTTGAGATGTAATAAAATTCCATTGTTTAACTCGCTATACGACGTATAATAATTATTACAATTCACTTAGTAGTTATATTCCATAAATACTAACCATTAACTCTCCAGATTCGTATTTAAATAAACATACAATAATTAATTCAATTAAATTACGACACGCTTGTAATTTAAAATTTTTTGAATTAATTACATATTTAAATGCTTATAAATATGGGGTGGTACACACTTCCCTCCTTAAAAATAAATTTCGCCCTCGGAATTAAGATGTAAGTGCAGAGGGTAACTCTGGATACTGCTCTCGCATATCCTCCTCCCGCTCCCACGTCGACTCGTCTATATTTTGGTGCCCCCACTGAACTCGAACCAAAGGTACCACCTTAGATCACAGTTTACGACCACTACGACCATGTATAGCCACCGGTCTCTCCTCATACGAGATATCTGGCTGTAAGTAGATCTCCTCTAATAGAATATGCCAAAAAGCTCTCTCTCTCTCCCCCGGTACCTCTTTAGTGATGACACGTGGACCAAATTGTGAATCCATTGTAAGTATTTCGGTAAGCCCAGTCTGTACGCAACTGGTCCCACCCTCTCAATGATTAGAAATAGTCTCACATATCTTAGCGCTAACTTCTCTTTCTTGCTGAAAATCATGACTCCCTTCATGGGAGACCCATACCATGATCTGGTCACCAATATCCAACTCGATGATCCCCGACCACTTTGTGCTTTAAAAGGCGAGCCTATACTCCACCGACTCTACTATCTCTATTTTAGAAAAGGCCCTACTTTTTTGGGTGCCAATTTCCTTGTTGACAATTACGTGACTCTCTTCAGGGTAAATACTCTCAACAATTCCCGACTACTCATGTCAGACTTCAAACCTTTAACTCACGGTGATGTAACTCTCATTACGTTCCTTAACTATACGAAAAAGACGTGAGTTACTCAATTTATGCCAATGGATCATAAATTACTTCGGATCATAGAAGCTTGTTATTTCCCCACCTCTTATCAACCAAAGGGTGGATGACAAAATCTCCCTATAAAGTCTCCAAAGGTGACACGCAGATAATAAAATTCTATGAGGTATCACATGTAATTCTAACAGTGGTAATTAATACTCCCAATTACCCAAAAATCAAAAATACACATTTCTCGATTCCTTCTACAACCTAGTCGTTTCCCATCTATCCATCGACTTATGGGTGACACATCTAGAACAATATGTAACTCCGTCCCCATCGCCTCCTGACACTTCCTACTAAAAGTGGGACTGAAAGGTCTCATCCTAATTCACAACAATATTGGATGAAACCTTATTCCATTTCACTTTTTCCCTTCAATTGAAAAGTTGGATCTACTGCTCGATAGTATAATCAACCTCAAAATAACAATTATTCTGTTATGGTTAATCCATTCCATAACCTGATGGAAACCCTGAGCTCTCCACGATTTTTCAATAACCTCAAATATGAATTTTACCAATCTACGAATTAATCCCATCACTAGAACCATTAAAATTACAAAAATCCTGGTTGATAACCTCGGATAAAACTTTTCCATCCTTAAATAGTGTACTCGGAGACAACTTCACTATGTCTCATTCAACACCAATCCTTATGCCCAACTTTCACAACACGTGGAACATCATACTCCCCTTTTTCCAGAATATACCAACAATCGTTGCCCTTCCATATGCTCCAAAACTCTATTCCTTGGGCACTTTTTCTTTGGTTGAAATCTATATATTATCTATTGTAAACCACTCTAGGCCTTTAACTAAGTGAGAATCTTCTTTACTTTTTCCAAAATAGCGGGGTTCTCCCTTGTCCAGGGATATCTTTTTACATGTGCCTCCATCGTCTTTCAACCCACCACGCTTGTGATCT
Source organism: Sambucus nigra (assembly GCA_949130495.1). Lineage (NCBI taxonomy): Eukaryota > Viridiplantae > Streptophyta > Magnoliopsida > Dipsacales > Adoxaceae > Sambucus > Sambucus nigra. The sequence goes on along the minus strand of OX422211.1, from coordinate 264,102,537 downwards.
TTCTCTTTGATATACACACAGTCGGACTGCCTCCTTTCTTAAAGGAATTTAAGTCCATCAAACCTTTCTACATCTGTTCCTAACTGCCCCACAGGCATACATCAACACGTTTATATCCGTATTCCTTTATGCTGGACCATTCTGAAAATGAAACTCACCAGGGCACCCATACACCCTATAACTCGAGCATATTTGTACGAACATCATAAACGTCACATACATAACATATATATCTCAAGATATACCCCCGTAATTCTTGACGTGGCTATATCATACGGGTATTCTCAATTACCCCACAAATAGAAATTAAATTCTTCTCGATATTGCCCCACTCATCAACATGTGGTATAAAAGTTTTCCTAGTGCTTCCTTCACAGCATTATCCAACTTCACTGACCCTATTTGAAATCGCCCGGAGCCCCCCCCCCCCCCCCCCGATTTTAATTTCTTACAAAATTATATTTCCTTTTTATGAAAAAGATGCGGAAGCGTAAGATGGTTCACGACATAAAAACACCAAATTTTAATTTACTCCAAAATTAAAATTAAACTGAGTGAAATTAACTCACAACGCACACACAATTCAAATTTCACTTAAACCAAATTAATTAATCCAAGTCCTAGAATTTGCCTAAGTATTATATATTAACATTTCCAAATTAGGCCAAACCAGTTTTAACAATAGACTTAAATTAAATAAACAATTACCCAAATTTAATTAGCACCCAATTAAATTAAGTGTGACAATTAAGACTATTTTTATCTTGAATTATCCTAAGCATGAGTTTTAAGTCATTATGCAAGATAAAAATAAATCAATCACACTACGCCGCGATGTACGAGGAAAAACCCAAGACGGGAAACAACCTCGAAAGGCCCTAGCCTCAAATCCACTAAGTACGGAATTACATTTACAAGACAGATGACTTACTTCTTTAACTCGAACCCTCTCAAGCCTTTATGCATGTTCTTGTAACCACCTCTTCCTAGCGGATAACCAAAGAGCTCCACCGCGATCTTGGACTCACCAATCGGACAATAGGTACACCGTCAACCACACGTGGTGTCTTTTACCACATGAGAATACTGCAACAAAATAAACTCTTCTTCTTTAAGGGATTTATAAGAAAACCCAAACTTCTCTATAAACAAATGTAGAGATAAACCGGTGCCAAAATGCTCCAAGCAAAGTATATGTATATATGAAATTGGAAGAAACAAATATGGGTGTAACAAGAGTGGTAAATGATTTTCTCTTTGAAAATTAACACTCAAAACACGATCTTTTTCTTTAAACCATTTTGCTCTCAAAACACTCTCTAGGAGTTAGAAGGATATGAAAAAGATCAATTATAAAAATGGATTCCTGCACATAATAAAGTCTAAGAAAAATTAGTTAAGAAACAAGTGGGGAAGTGGGAGAAAACTGCTTAAAATTGCCAAAAACTGTTCACGCCTGGCCTCTCATTCGAACGACATTTCGTTCGAACGAAATCTCGTTCGACGAGACTTTTAACGAAGTTCCAAATTGAACTCGTTAGAAATCTCGTTGGAACATAAGGTTCGTTCGAACGACATATCAAACGGCATTTCAAAGGCCTATACTGGGAACTCGTTGGCAAACTCGTTCGAACGACATCTGGTTCGAACGAAAAACTCGTTCGAACGACATATCGAACGAACTTCCAGAAAGTTCATAAATTTTGATTTTAGCCCAGAAACTTTATATACTTTTATTTTAAAGTTTGATAAAATCTTTCTAAAATTAAAACAACAGTTTTAAATAACCTAACACCCAAATAAACTTGTTCCAAGCTCCTATATATATATGTAATGCATTCATACATTGGGATCATGGAACTACTATTGATGACGTTGAAACGAGGCACATAGACTACGGCTTTTGATGAAGCTTTATACTCTTTGCCGCTAAGTCTTCAACTAAACACATCATAGGCTTGAGTAGGTACACTTGAACACTATCCTATGACATAAACGTTTTTGTTCGGAATTGAGCCAAAACTACAAATGACTCAATTGGAAATTTGCGTCCTTACACTATTTCATAGTAGATCTCATCTCCCACATGTTTACTAATCGACATTCAAACCGATGCCCTACTATCCATCAATGTCTCTCCACTCCCAATGTTTATTAAGGTTTATACGTGTAACATCCTACAATAAAGCTCACAAGAACTTTTCACAATGCACTATCCCTTAGTACTGTCGGTTATTGATTTTTCTAGGCCCAAAGCGTATAATCGGGACACCCAAGTTCTGTCCCCATACTCGTATATTCATCATCGATTCCCACGTCTTTAAAGGGTCATATAACACTGCGCTCGTACTTTCCCTAAGTCCTCAATGCTAAATCAATAACGAGATAAATCTCTCTGCTCGATAATAGACCCAATAAAATAAAACATACATGCTCTCTGAAGTCTCTATATAGAAAAAGGTCTTTATACATGCTCAACCCTTTTTTGATGATACCTCAAAATATATCCTACCTTAAAACAGTGAACCCGATAGCCTTGCTACAATCGCCTACCATTGCTTAAACTCATGATAATAATCTATACTCTCATATCATTCTAAAGGAGTAAAACTAGTATATACTATAGATATCCTCTTACTTTTTACACCTGCTTCCCCGCAGGCAACACTAAAGAGCCCCGACATTCAATGGTAAATATAAGCATTTAACTATAAAAATAATATTGTCAATGCACCCACTAAACCTAACTTGCCTGCAAATTTTAGTGTTAATAATTATATATTGTGACGCACTTATGTCACCAAAAGTTATCCATTTTCCCAAGGATATACAAATTAACGTACCTTTAAATGCTAGTGGCACCTGATGTTCCCGTGGCATGACTGCATATCAGATGTTATAGGCATCTCCATACATTAGTTGCACCTATTGTGGTGGAGTTAATGCTGTCGAGGATAACTGTCTATGTTGTCTTGGTTGAACACTCTGTTGTGGTATGCTATTCTATTGTGAGCAATATTTCCGTTGGTGACTCACCTCCCCACATATAAAACAACGACCTTCGAAGGGACATTCCATCTTCTGATAGCCTTTCTTCCCACACGAGAAACAGCGGTCCGAGAGATCTCGTTATCTCCAACCCTGGCCCTGCTGGCCAAGTCGAGGTTGACCCTGGGGCTGTCCTTGGTGACCCTCATCGTACTGACCTATCCCATTGCCCTCTGGCCCTTGTGGCCCTAAGAAACATTCCTATGTTGTTGTTTCACCCGATGACTCTACTTGTCACACCCCAAACCCAATATCCATACTAATCATTTATTATTAGAATAATTAAATCATAATCTAGAGCCCATTGGAAATATAATTCATCTATCCATATTTTACTGTATAATGTGCATAATCAACATAATATTATTATTGTGCCATAAAGAAATCAATATCAGAGTCATAATTAAGCGGACATACAATACTATGATTAACTACGATAAAATTTCACAATCATCAACTCAATCCATACCAACGCAAAATATACAATGTGTGAGTAAATTAAAATCTTCAGTGTGACAATGATAAAATCCCCACATTTAAACCCCGGCTCCTTCCAACGGTGCAATTCTCAAAGTTACCGGTCATATGGTATTCTAGTTGGCAGCATACAAACCTGAAATTGTTAAAATATAACTGTAAGCATTAAGCTTAGTGAGGTACTCCTTCCCTACAATGTAATAACAATTCTATATAGAATATGTGGATATAAAATCCGAACAATCCTGTCCATTGGCAATAACAAATCCTGGAACATAAGTTCCAATTAATTCTGCCCATTGGCAATAACAAATCCTGGAACATAAGTTCCAATTAATTCTGCCCATTGGCAATAACAAATCCTGGAACATAAGTTCCAACAAATCATTGGATCTTTGTCCAATTCCAATCCTGGATCATAAGACCCAACCAATCCTGGATATTTTAATATCCAAACAAATCCTGAATACCGAAGTATTCAAACAAATTCGCTCTTAGAGCTATATTCATATTTATATATGAAACAAATCATAAGTACACTCACCTTGACAGTTTAACTGGCTTTTCCCTTGCCTTTATCCGGTACTTGTTCAATCAGCTCTTCTTCCCTTCCTATCATTCTCACAATATTAGTATCATCATAAGAATATTAATAGTCCAAATAATAACTTCAATCATAACTCAATTCATAAGCATCATATTATTAAATTCAAATCATTCATTAAAATGAAGTCCCATCTAGACTCAGGTTCTGATATCTAACATATTCAAATTACAGCCCAAACCCTTTTTAATTATTCTTGGTAATCCAATCCTTATTATATCATGTTTCCAAAACAAAAGACGGCACATCATTCCGAGTTTCCTAGAGCAAAATAAGCCTATTTCTTCACTACATAGCAAATCTGCCCTATAGGCTCTTTTATCGTTCATTCAACTTCCAGGAATTTTCATGATTTTTCTACATCATAAATTTCTATGATATTTCACCCAACATCAGTAAACACATTGAAAAATATAATATTAAATTTTCATAATTTTTAAGGTTCGTTTCCTATGTTAAGCAAAACATCGAACACATGGCGGGCATATTTTCACCCTTAGGGCAGATTTCATACCCGAACTTCAAACTCTCACCAAGGACTCATTTATTGGTATTTTCACATGATTTTCGGATATGTCATACATATATGAGTCCAGGTTAATATCCAATTGGAATAAATCTATTCCAGTAACTATACAAAAATATATGGAAGTTTGAATAAACAAAGTTTCTAAACAAAGCAATCTTAGGGTTTTGTACATTCAACTTAACTTAAACTTGCATATATCCATACATATGCACACAAGTACGAAAGTTCAATAAAAAATCAAGGATCTATTTCATATAAATCACAATTTCAAGAAAAATAACAAGATTCATGGTTGGAATTACCTTAGGGGCTTCTACGTAATTTTCTATGAATTTTCTTCAATTTTCTCCTCACTTTTTCTTCCTAACTTCCAACTTCTCTTTCCTTAGGCTTAAAATCTCTCATGGCTGCATTTTGAATGAATAAAGAGGTAATTCTAAGGGTTTAAGGTCGGCCAAAGCCACCACCCTTCCCAACCAATGAGAATAAAACATTTGTTGCCATAATAAGACAAAATACAACTTAACGGATGGACTATTTTGCCCTTGTTTCGTAATTTTGGTATAACTTCTCACTCGAACCTCCGTTTCATTCACCGTTTGTTGTGTTACAACCATAACTCACTCGTCTAAAACTATATAGTTTTCACCTCAAGTCAATTGTTATGTCATAAAGGTCAAAACTAGCCTTAAACATGGACATTCCTATCGAAACCTTCAAATTTTGTATTTGTAACTAATTCGACATTTCATGCTTTTTGGAGGTAGGATTAGACTAAACATAATAAATTAACATCACATATATTAATAACACACTAATCATATAACATAAGGTAGGCATGATTTAAGCATAATTAATCATAATTATATTCGGGTTGTCACAATTCTCCCCCTGTTAGGAAATTTCGTCCTCGAAATTGACATACCTTGGTTGTCCGAATCAAACAAATAGGGATAACGCATTTTCATGCTATCCTCACTCTCCCATGTAGCTTCTTCCATGGAATGCCTTCTCCACACAACTTTCACAAGTGGGATCACCTTTGATCTTAATATTTGTTCTTTCCTATCAACGATAGCAAGCGGTTCTTCCACGTAGCTCAAATCTTCCTTCAACTCAATAGGTTGTTCCACCAATACATGTGAAGGGTCTGCTACATACTTTCTCAACATAGAAACATGGAAAACATCATGTAACCGAGATAATTCTGGTGGTAACGCTAACTTGTAGGCAACCATCCCGACTTTCTCAAGGATTTCATAAGGTCCAATGTAGCGTGGACTTAATTTCCCTTTCTTTCCAAACCTCATAACTCCTTTCCATGGAGATATCCGAAGAAACACATAATCCCCTTTCTGGAATTCCAAATCTTTTCGTCGTTTATCCGCATAACTTTTCTGTCTGCTTTGAGCTATTCTCATTCTATCTTGAATAATCTTCACTTTTTCAGTGGTGACTTCAATTAATTCTGGACCCTCTATCTTCCTTTCACCAACTTCACCCCAACATATCGGTGTACGAGATCGTCTACCATACAAGGCTTCATATGGAGCCATACCAATCGTAGACTGAAAACTATTGTTATATGCAAATTCTATCAAAGGCAAATATTCATCCCAATTACCTTTGAAATCAAGCACACAAGCTCTAAGCATATCTTCCAACATTTGTATTGTCCTTTTAGACTGCCCATCTGTCTGGGGATGAAAAGCCGTACTAAACTTCAAGTTAGTACCCATAGCATACTGCAAGCTATCCCAAAATCTGGATGTAAAAGTAGGGTCCCTATCTGAAACAATAGATACCGGTGCTCCATGCAATCGAATAATTTCATTAACATACAATCTAGCATACCTATCAACTGTATACGTAGTCTTGACTGCTAGAAAGTGAGCGGACTTTGTCAATCTATCCACCACTACCCAAATCGAATCTGACCCCTTCTGAGCTCGAGGAAGCCCAACCACAAAATCCATCGTTACATGATCCCATTTCCATTCCGGTATCGGCAATGGCTGAAGCAGACCAGTAGGTTTCTGATGCTCCACTTTCACTTGCTGACATATAAGGCACCTCGCAATAAAATCATCTATTTCCTTCTTCATATTATTCCACCAATAATGCTCCTTTAAATCCCTATACATTTTAGTGCTACCAGGATGCATAGTATAAATGGAATTATGAGCCTCATCTAAAATTTCCTCTTTCAATCCACACACATTAGGCACACACAACCGCTGCTTATACAATAAAGTGCCATCATTCACAATACAAAAATCTTCAGACTTACCATCTCGGAGATCTTGTCGTTTCTTCTCAATGAAAGGATCTTGACTTTGCAAATCATGAATACGAGTAGCTAACAAAGGCCTCACGCTTACATGAGCAAAGAATCTGTCCCCATCTTCTAGCTGCAATTCCACTCCCATCAATCTCAACTCCATAATATGAGCAACTCTAGCACATCGAATACACGATAACCTGCCTGAAGCCTTTCTACTCAAAGTGTCTGTAACTACATTTGCCTTTCCTGGGTGGTAGTGAATTGTACAATCATAATCTTTAATTAACTCCATCCACTGCCTCTGCCTCAAATTCAACTCCTTCTGAGTAAACAAATAATTAAGGCTTTGATGGTCAGTAAAAATTTCACATACCTCACCATATAGATAATAACGCCATAATTTCAAAGCAAACACAATAGCAGCAAGTTCCAAATCATGTGTAGGATAATTACGTTCATGTGTACGCAACTGCCTAGAAGCATAGGCAATAACTTTACCATGCTGCATAAAAACACAACCCAACCCCTGATGTGAAGCATCGGTATAAACAACAAAACCATCTCCACCATGCGGAATAGTAAGAACAGGTGCAGTTACCAACCTCTTTTTCAATTCATCAAAACTATTTTCGCAATCAGAATTCCATTCAAACTTAACATCTTTCCGAGTCAGTTTAGTCATTGGTAAGGCAATCGAAGAAAATCCCTTAATAAACCTTCTATAATACCCAGCTAAACCCAGAAAACTCCTCACCTCAGTCACATTATCGGGTCTCTCCCATTTCACAATAGCCTCTACCTTTTTAGGATCAACACATATACCATCTCCAGAAATAACATGGCCTAAAAATGCAACTTGTGATAGCCAAAATTCACACTTGCTAAACTTGGCATACAACTTCTTATCTTTCAAGAGATTCAAAATAGTTGTGAGATGCTTTTCATGTTCAACCATATCATGTGAATAAATCAGAATATCATCAATAAAAACTATCACAAATGAATCAACAAAAGGATGCAGTACCCGGTTCATAAGATCCATAAATACAGCTGGAGCATTAGTCACCCCAAAAGGCATCACAAGAAATTCAAAATGACCATACCGAGTACGGAAAGCGGTTTTAGAAATATCACTTTCCTTCACCCTCACCTGATGATAACCCGATCGCAAGTCTATCTTTGAAAACACTTTAGCACCCTGTAACTGATCAAACAAATCATCTATACGAGGTAAAGGATACTTGTTCTTAATTGTAGCTTTATTCAGTTGCCTATAATCAATACACAAACGCATGGTACCATCTTTCTTTTTCACAAATAAAACTGGCGCACCCCATGGAGATACACTAGGCTGTATGAACCCCCTATCAAGTAAATCTTGCAACTGGATCTTAAGTTCTTTCAACTCATCAGGTTCCATTCTATACGGTGCCATAGAAATAGGGGTTGTCCCTGGTGCTAATTCAATACTAAATTCAACTTCTCTTTCTGGAGGTAACCCTGGCAACTCACCAGGAAACACTTCAGGAAAATCCCGTACAATAGGAACATCGACTAATTGTAAAGCCCCCTTCCTAGTGTCAAGAACATATGCAATAAAACCCTCACAACCCTTACTCAATAATTTCCTCGTCTGAATAGCAGAAATGATGCAACTGGGAACAATTTTCCTTTCCCCCATAAATTTAAATTCAGGCTCACCAGGCATATTAAAAACAACTTCCTTACGGAAATAATCCATGGATGCATGATATTTGGATAGCCAATCCATTCCCAGAATTATATCAAAATCAGAAATATCCAATGGAAGTAGATCTATAACTGTATCTCTAGACCCCACAGTCAAAACACAATCATGAAAAACATATTCAGTTGCAACCATATCCCCCATAGGCATATAAATACCCAACCCCACATCTAAACGAGCACATGGTATATTCAGGTATATGGCAAAAGCATAGGACACAAAAGAATGTGTGGAACTAGGATCAACCAAAACATAAGCACTTCTATCACTAACAGAAAGTGTACATGTCACCACATCTGGCGTAATCTGAGCTTCTTTCATCGTAAAGACTAGTCCACCTGGCCTGGAACCATTAGCTTGTCCTCTACCCACACTCTTTACTGTACTGCCTGGAGATAACATTCTGCTTGCTACTTCACTATGTGCTGCTGGAGTCTGTGCCAATTGCGGACAATTCTTCTTAATATGCCCCACTTGATGACAATGGTAGCATTCCAATCCCTTAAGCTTAGGACACTCAGATTTATAATGTCCTTCCTCTTTACAAAAGAAACATGTAACACCTCCTATTGGGGCCTCACCTCTCCCTGACTTTCTGGCTGAACCAAAAGATCCTCCACCCCTGGTATCTCTACCAAACCTCCCCTGACCTCTACCACTATCTCCACCACCTCTCTGAAATTTATGAGGTTCCACCTTCACACTTCCACTCTCACCTCCCCTATACTGAGATGCGTCGAATCTACTTTTCTTAAAACTCTCTCTGCTCGCCACCCCTTGGTTCATTTGCCTTTCTGCTATCATGGCTTTGTTTACCAGATAAGCATAATCTTCTAACTCATAAGTGGCCACTCTATTTTGAATAGGCCAAATCAGTCCATCTTGAAACTTACTACATTTATCTTCTTCCTCCTGCACATACTTAGTAGCAAATATAGACAAAGCAGTAAATTTAGCATCATACTCCCTCACAGACATGTTCCCTTGGGTCAAATTTATAAACTCCCTCAGCTTCTCCCTCCTATAGACCTTAGGGAAATACTTAACATACAAAGCTTTAATAAATTCAGCCCAAGTAATAACATCAGTACCTTCCATCTTGGGCACCAAATGGTTACTGGCTTCCCACCAATATTTCGCCTCTTCTTTGAGCTTAAACACAGCTAGATTCACTTTCTGGTTATCTGGAACCTTCATAACTGCAAAGATAGTTTCTAGATCCCTGACCCACATCTCAGCTTCCGTAGGTTCAACTGACCCTGAATATTCTGGAGGATTCAACTTCAAAAACTTCTCATGCATGGAATCTTTCATTTCCTTCCTTGCCTCTTTCTCAATCCTGGCCACAGTCTTGGATTCTAGATATCTAGCCTGTTGTTCTGCCATTTGCGCCATATTTCTTTCTTGTTGCTCTGCCATCCTCATCATTGCCTGCGCCATTATTTGCATCTCTGTAGGCTGCTCTTGCTCTCTAGCCCTTCCAGCAACACTTTGTTCCACTTCAGTATTCTCTGTACGAGAAGCGACTCCCTCTTCTCTAGGTTGTCCATTCCCAGGTTCCATCTGGAATTATCTGTAATACAATAAAATTCTAACAACCAATATAAACAGTTTACAGTACTAAACTATTTGTTAGTATATAAACAATTCAAAAATATCAAATCAATCAATAACTGCCATCCAATCGTCACACACGTCCAGAATTAATAACCTAGACGCTCTGATACCACTAATTGTCACACCCCAAACCCAATATCCATACTAATCATTTATTATTAGAATAATTAAATCATAATCTAGAGCCCATTGGAAATATAATTCATCTATCCATATTTTACTGTATAATGTGCATAATCAACATAATATTATTATTGTGCCATAACGAAATCAATATCAGAGTCATAATTAAGCGGACATACAATACTATGATTAACTACGATAAAATTTCACAATCATCAACTCAATCCATACCAACGCAAAATATACAATGTGTGAGTAAATTAAAATCTTCAGTGTGACAATGATAAAATCCCCACATTTAAACCCCGGCTCCTTCCAATGGTGCAACTCTCAAAGTTACCGGTCATATGGTATTCTAGTTGGCAGCATACAAACCTGAAATTGTTAAAATATAACTGTAAGCATTAAGCTTAGTGAGGTACTCCTTCCCTACAATGTAATAACAATTCTATATAGAATATGTGGATATAAAATCCGAACAATCCTGCCCATTGGCAATAACAAATCCTGGAACATAAGTTCCAATTAATTCTGCCCATTGGCAATAACAAATCCTGGAACATAAGTTCCAACAAATCATTGGATCTTTGTCCAATTCCAATCCTGGATCATAAGACCCAACCAATCCTGGATATTTTAATATCCAAACAAATCCTGAATACCGAAGTATTCAAACAAATCCGCTCTTAGAGCTATATTCATATTTATATATGAAACAAATCATAAGTACACTCACCTTGACAGTTTAACTGGCTTTTCCCTTGCCTTTATCCGGTACTTGTTCAATCATCTCTTCTTCCCTTCCTATCATTCTCACAATATTAGTATCATCATAAGAATATTAATAGTCCAAATAATAACTTCAATCATAACTCAATTCATAAGCATCATATTATTCAATTCAAATCATTCATTAAAATGAAGTCCCATCTAGACTCAGGTTCTGATATCTAACATATTCAAATTACAGCCCAAACCCTTTTTAATTATTCTTGGTAATCCAATCCTTATTATATCATGTTTCCAAAACAAAAGACGACACATCATTCCGAGTTTCCTAGAGCAAAATAAGCCTATTTCTTCACTACATAGCAAATCTGCCCTATAGGCTCTTTTATCGTTCATTCAACTTCCAGGAATTTTCATGATTTTTATACATCATAAATTTCTATGATATTTCACCCAACATCAGTAAACACATTGAAAAATATAAGATTAAATTTTCATAATTTTTAAGGTTCGTTTCCTATGTTAAGCAAAACATCGAACACATGGCGGGCATATTTTCACCCTTAGGGCAGATTTCATACCCGAACTTCAAACTCTCACCAAGGACTCATTTATTGGTATTTTCACATGATTTTCGGATATGTCATACATATATGAGTCCAGGTTAATATCCAATTGGAATCAATCGATTCCAGTAACTATACAAAAATATATGGAAGTTTGAATAAACAAAGTTTCTAAACAAAGCAATCTTAGGGTTTTGTACATTCAACTTAACTTAAACTTGCATATATCCATACATATGCACCCAAGTACGAAAGTTCAATAAAAAATCAAGGATCTATTTCATATAAATCATAATTTCAAGAAAAATAACAAGATTCATGGTTGGAATTACCTTAGGGGCTTCTACGTAATTTTCTATGAATTTTCTTCAATTTTCTCCTCACTTTTTCTTCCTAACTTCCAACTTCTCTTTCCTTAGGCTTAAAATCTCTCATGGCTGCATTTTGAATGAATAAAGAGGTAATTCTAAGGGTTTAAGGTCGGCCAAAGCCACCACCCTTCCCAACCAATGAGAATAAAACATTTGTTGCCATAATAAGACAAAATACTACTTAACGGATGGACTATTTTGCCCTTGTTTCGTAATTTTGGTATAACTTCTCACTCGAACCTCCGTTTCATTCACCGTTTGTTGTGTTACAACCATAACTCACTCGTCTAAAACTATATAGTTTTCACCTCAAGTCAATTGTTATGTCATAAAGGTCAAAACTAGCCTTAAACATGGACATTCCTATCGAAACCTTCAAATTTTGTATTTGTAACTAATTCGACATTTCATGCTTTTTGGAGGTAGGATTAGACTAAACATAATAAATTAACATCACATATATTAATAACACACTAATCATATAACATAATCTAGGCATGATTTAAGCATAATTAATCATAATTATATTCGGGTTGTCACACTACTGGGAACCCTGCTACTGCCCTTTACCCCTCTGTGGGTAATCTCTCTTCATATGCCCTGTCCTGGAAGTCCCCCTGTCTCTGGCCCTATATGAAACTATGACCCTATGGCTGGTAACCCCCTAGTCAAAATTTCTTGGCTAAATCCCTTTGTCGGTAACTCTGTCCCTATTGGTAACTCTTCCGCCGCTGTGGAGGTTCACTAAAATTATTCCCTTCGGTACTATCTGATTGACTAATTTCCCTTGTTATTTTGCTCCTCATCCACTGAGAATGACGATCTTGATAATGCAATAGTGCATTACTAACTTCTTGTGCTACAATACCCGTCATCTTTGTGACTGTCACCATTTTCTATGGTACTTGAGGTACCAGTCCAGCCTTAAACTCTCCAGTGGTGCTAGTTTATCATTCTCTCTCAACTGACATCTGAAATTTAATTGAATTGTATGATTTCACATTCAATTCAAAATTTAATAGTGGACGCACGATATTTCAATCGCGTGAAGATAAAAGCAACAATCCTAATAATAGGGCTTTATATCAAAAGAACGCTATGCTGAAATCGTAGTAAGCCGTATAGATCCTATGGACACTAGAACCTGATACTCTGATACAATCTGTGACAACTCGCCCAATTAAATACCGGGTGATCAGTCATTTATTAAATTAAAATAGGATTTCCATTTGGTTCATTCTTAGCAACACTGTCGAAAACCAGATTAATTACTAATCACCTATTAATTAATTAATTAAGCCGGTGTTAAATTTTATATTTCATTAAACAAATAAATACTTACAAAATAAAATAAAATAATCCATACACACAATCACCGAGTCTAAACCAATAATAAATAGAAGACTAGTCGAATTAACTATCGGTTAAAAATCCCAAATTCAAAATAAATCCAACAGATAGTAAATAATCCAAATACTGAGTCTGAAAGTAAATGGGTAACACGCCCTAAATCAAACTGCTATTGAGATAAGATTCCTAATCTAGGAATAAAGAAATGATGCGTCAAATCTGACTCCTACGTGCATCTACATGTGTTGTAGCTGCGTATCCCTGGAATAGATAATCAAGTCCGGCGTCCCTTTGGCTGGACATCTAAAAGATTTTGAAAATCTTTTGACATGGGTCAGAGACCAAGAAAACATTTTAAAAATATTTAGCAAGTGATTAAAATGCAGTAATTTAAAATGCATGAATTCTTTTTATACTTAAGTTAGTGTGGCACTCCCTTGAGATAATTCTCACCCCTCAACTAATGTGCACACCTACTGCTTCCTTCATAACCCCCTAGTTTTGCTTCCCCATCTAACTCGTCTTGTTATGAACGCTTCTTGACACACTACTCTAGTCCGAGTAATCGTACTGTTTATTTATAAGTTATTTCACGCCTTAACTTATTTAATCATGTCTAACCAAGTCATATAACAGTCTCACCATTCATATAAATAATACATTTGTACTTTATGTATTTTACCCGTATATAAATATCTGCACTATTATATATGCATACTATATTACAACATTCACACACATGTCGTATATAAGATCCATCCTCCCGAGTATTAACTCACTGAATACTTTCTCTAAAATGCTATCACCCCAGGAATACTCAATCCAACCCTGATACCATGAGACGGTTAACTCACACCGAATCAGGCAAAAATAAAATAAGCGTAGCAGAGGCGACCATAGTTCCCTGAGTGTGAGATCGAATCATACCCAAGACGTCTCACGCCGAAAAGAAACACAACATAAAATAATGGACGCTATAACCAGGGGATTATACTCTCCCTGCTGCTCAAGTCGGGAGATTCCAATTAATTCATAATTATCATCAAGAACCCTAGTTTTATGTTCTTCCATGATAGCACTAGAGAGGTATGTATTTATAAAATATCTAACCCTGGTATTTAAAGAGCACACACACACACACACACACACACACACATATATACTATCACACTATCCGTATATATATAATCCACTAAGCCCGGCTAACCCATTCCTAACTCCTGTGGCACTAACCTGAAAATATCCGAATCAAATCACTGACTCTTAATTTAATTAATTTCAAATTAATTAATTTAACAATGTGGTGTCACTCAACTCACTCACTTGGACCGTATTTTAACCTTTTAGAATTTATTACACAAGGTCCCGCTAATGAGTTTAACACATTTATAAATTTTAATATTCCTTAATACCCATTTCTCAACATCTTAGGTATTTATCTCCATTTCATAGTTCACTAATTACATCCCTTTAGTCCACTAATAAACCACAAAAAAATCCCAAGACAAAAAAAAAAAGAAACGAACTGCCAAGGATTTTTCACTATCGCTCGAATGAGGCCTTTGGTCATTTGAACGACCTCCCACTGTCGTTCGAATGAAGTCATTGGTCGTTCAAACTACCTGCTGTGTTCAACACTCCTTATTCTTCTTCCCCATGATGCTGGTTCGGCCATTAACATCCAATGAAGCTTCTGGGTTTCTTCCCAGTCTCAACCCAACCGAAGAAAATCTTAAACAAACTTTTTTTTTATATGAATCTTATTCATTCTAATAACCTAAAACATCATTGATAAACATTAAATTTTGTTTAAATACCGAATTGGGTGTCACGGTTTCATACGAATTTCTCTCACAATTTCAATCCTATAATCTGAACTAACCAACATCAACTCCTGGGTTCCTCATATAAATCACTTCCATATGACATTGAATAATATTACAACATCAATTGAACCTCTAATCTAAATAAATTGTCCAATTCGTAAATACCCATTTTCATGTGGGAACCCACCCGAAAACGAATTTCCATTACAACCATCATGATATGAATTGAAAACAATAATTTAAATTGAAATCAAGTTAACCACTTGCCTAATTAGATTCGTAGGGTATGATTTCCTTGGAGGTAGAAGGTGGATTCACGAAGAACACGCCCAATTCCTTTTGATTTGGTTCCCAAAAGCTTCCCCAATTTCTCCCTTTTTTCTTATTTACAGCTCTAGGGTTTTCTTTTTGAGTTATGGCTGCCACTAACTCTCTAATTTAGACTTTATATTATTAATCTCGAAATTAAGCTTATGGTCCAAGCCTTACTGGCCCGTACACCCACATGTGGGCCCGATTATGGCTAAAAATATCTCGAGATCCAATTACTACCCCCAGGTACTCTTTTCTGACTATTTCGACCCCTCTAGAATCAACTGTGCACTCAGAATCATCATCCAAGTCACTTTACTAAAAATTACACCCAATATGGTCAA
Organism: Sambucus nigra; assembly: GCA_949130495.1. Taxonomy (NCBI): domain Eukaryota; kingdom Viridiplantae; phylum Streptophyta; class Magnoliopsida; order Dipsacales; family Adoxaceae; genus Sambucus; species Sambucus nigra. The sequence goes on along the minus strand of OX422211.1, from coordinate 264,086,610 downwards.
TACCCGATTCCCGGTTGAGATGTGATAAAATTCCATCGTTTAATTCGCTACGACGTATAATAATTATTACTATTCACTTAGTAATTATATTCCATAAATATTAACCATTAACTTGTAATATCCCGTATTTTTATTGATATTATTTAAAGAGATTAATTAAATTAAATGGGATAATTAATTGGAAATTAATCCAAATTTAAATACTAGCGAGACGTGATTTGGTATTTGATTATAATAATAATGTTGAATATTTACTGGGTGAATATGGTAATATATGATTATTGAATTTATTAAAATTGTCGCGAGGCATAAATACGATAATTCGGGAAATTAAGTTGGGACGCGCGTGTCAGTCGCGTCAGGAATCGTTTTAAATGAATTTAAAAATAAATTATAATTTTATCACCCGTATGGTCATTCTGAGTGCGCCAGCGTGTCCGAAAGGGTCGAAATAGTCAGAAAACACTAGTCGGGGATTTAGTTTGGGTCCCGGGGCATTTTTAGGCCAAGCCGGCAACTCGAGAGGGTATTTTAGTCATTTTAATTTTTAGGGAATATTGACCCACGAAATTTAGGCTTTATTTATCAGCCAATATTAGGGCCATTATCTGTCAAAAATCAAGGAGTGAGCAACGTGAGAAAGATGAGAAGTTACAAGGAAACTTTCAAAGCCATAATCACTAGGTTGTTCGTGGTCCGGTCCGATCCGATTTTTAGGATTTTTATGGACCGGACCGATTTAACCGGTCCCAAAAAAAGGGACCAAGATTGAACCGATTGCACCGATCTTCCGGGCCTAATCGGTCCGATTTAACTTATCGGTCCTAATCTTATTAAAATAATAATTTTAGAAATTACAGATATATTGGAGAAGAAGTTGCTGCTAAGAAACAAACACTGAAGAATGTTACAGATTACATTACAGATTATGATATAATCTGTAAACATGCAGAACTTGGTTAGAATTATGGTGTTATACTTATACCTGAAGGCCTAATTGATTTCATTCCAGAGGTATAACAACTTATTGCAGATTTTAATGAAATCTTAACACATGATGTTGTTGATGAAAATGGATAGTGGAAAAAGAAATTGAAAGCCAAGCTCATCAGCTATAAAATACAATCCCACTTTTTCGGGTATGAGGGAATACCCAAGTCCCAAATGTTGGTAATACCGTATAAGATTCTAAGTGATGGCAAAAACTTAGAAAAAAAACTATCAGAGAAAAATAAAACACAAATAATCAAAGAAAAAGAGTAAGGGTTTATTGGTACTGTATCAGGTTCTGAGTGATGGCAGTGATGTGATGGCAGCTATAAGGGACTGAGTGAGAGAGGCTGAGAAGATGAGCTTAAGCAGTGACGAGGGACTGAGAAGATGAGACTGAGAAGTGATGAGAGAGGTTGCGAAGTGATGGGAAGAGAGGTTGTGACTATGAGCGATGAGAAGATGAGCAGATGAGAGAGTGAGGGGCTGAGTGAGGGACGAGCGTGCGTGAGTAACTTTTATTTAGCCTAGGGTTTTCTTTTGTTTTCACTTTTTACATAGTGTGACGAGCGTACCCTCATTTCCAAGCATTTTTTATTTGAGTATATATATTTATATATATATATATATATATATATATATATATATATATATATATATATAACCGATCTGGGTCGATCCAAATCGGCTATTTAATAAGGCGGACCGAGGATCAGACCGGTTTGCCAAAAAAAAATCTGGACCGGACCGATTAAAAAAAACTCAGAAAAAATAAGGCGGTCCGGTTTGGTCCGGTTCGGTCCATCGGTCCAACCGGTTTTCTGAACACCCCTAATAACCACCACACAACACCACTATTCACCGAAATTGTGACCGGAGAGAGGAAGAGAACCAGACTTATCCTCATCGAAGGATCAGAATAATAAATTTCCAGGCAAGTGATTTGATTCATTAAGTTTCATCGAATAATTTATCCATGATAGTATAGGATTTGATGATATCCATGATAATATTGAAAACTAATGAAATTTGGAGATGAAACTTTAATTTTGGATACGATTTGCATGTAGTTTGATTCTGGAAGTATTCCATTAACAAAATCATAACCCTTGATTAATTATAAATGGATTTAGGAAGAGAAGTATGAACATGCTTGAAGAAAATAGAAAAATAGGTTTTTTCATAATATTATGATGATTTGATCCAAGAAAAGTCTAATTGATGATGATTTAAGAGATTTGGAACGTTAAGAATCATTTAATCAGGTTGTATAATGACCCAATATATTTAATTTAGGATTTAACATCTTGTAATGAAGATTTAGGACAGAAAATGGGACTGAAAGCGAAGGAAAACCGTAACTTGCACCTGATTGATCGATCGATCGACATTCATAGGTCGATCGATCGACTGGGCTCGATCGATCGACACCCATAGGTCGATCGATCGATCTCCCCAGAAATTGTGACTTTTCCCCCTTTCTGAATTGAAGTGATTTCGATCATCGAACGTTGTAGGTGGGGATTATGTGAATACATTAGGACTTTAGGGAGACCAGTAGGAATATAGTTGAAGCCCAGATCATAGTAGAAATTTGTTGGAATATAGTGTTTAATTTAAGAGTGTCCGACGAGTAACTTCCTATTTTATGATGTGAGAACATGATTTAAATTCTTAGGAGTGATAAGTTAGGATTTGGGACAGAAATAAGGACCTAGGAGTATTGAATTGATATGTGGGATACGTAGGAGACTTAGTAACCTCTTCGGTTAGGTTTTAAGTACTCGAAACTATACGATGTGAGACTTATCGACAATATATATTATGCATAATCTGGAATAATAATAGTGTACGAATTAGACTAATGGTACATGACTGAGAATATACCTGTAATAATATAACAAGTTATCTAAGTTGTGTGAATGCTTAGTACATGGATTATTATGTGTATAACATACTTACCATACTTGCTATCATGGGAGGTCATCTTTCGGAATAGGACCATCTAATCTTGTGTGCATACGGGGGGATTTAGATTGGTATCTTAAGGACATAGGGCTGTGAATGGCTTATTTGTGAGTTAATAAGTCACCTGACCATAGGAGCGTAGGTATGTGCGTGACCCGTGGGTATGTGAACTATGTTCGCCTCCAATATGTGTGATTTTATTTATTGAAACGGTGACTGAGAGATTCGGAACACGTAGTCCTTATGTATGTGATGTATCGGTATTCGATAGCAGAGTATGTGTGCACCGCAACTTAGCCTAGGGGTGCCCTATTTGTATATTTATGCTGAGAATAATATACTTGTGATTATAACGGACTCTTTGCTATAGTGTGAATATAAATAATTGAGGCATTTTGAATGAGATTAAAAATGAGAATTTTCTATCGTAATTGTTATAAATTAATCTGATCAATGAAAAGCTGAGTTACACGCAGGATATTTTAGAATGATATGAATAGACCCCTATATTATACTATGAAGACAGAAAGTGGTACAGACTAGTTAGTTAACGACATAAGTACGACGGGTTAAGGATATACATTAGGCGTGCACATTAGTTGAGGGGCGAGGAACTTATGTGAGAGCACGTGACTAACATGTATATAATATTCACTATTTAATGGAATTAACACTTGCTATATTTTTTAAACTGTTTTCACCTCGGGCTCTGACCCGTTTGCTTTCCAATCTATTTTTCGTGTAAACCCTTTTAGGTGTCCAGCCACAGGGACGCCAAGCATAGGAGTTCCATTATATTGACATGTTTTAGCTGTTGTGGAAGTTACATGATCTCGGTATTAGACGCCTCCACATTCTGCATTTGATTCTATTCAGGGTCATTCATCAGTTAGGGCATGTCACCCATTTCCATTTAGAGATAGCATTCTCATACTTTCAGTTTCATTTAAGTCTTGGATTTATTTATTTATTTAGACTTTGTATTGAGATTTATTCAATATTTGGATTATTCAGGGGAGTGTTACTCCAGACTCATTTTATTTATTCCATTATTATTCTATTGTGATTGTGATGTGGATGTGGTATATTTAGCATATAATTTAATTGGTTGCATGTTAAGTTAATTTAATAAAACTTGGCAACTCACTTTTTAAGTATTAGGTGGCTACTAATTGTTTAAAATGCTTTCGACAGTGATGCTATGAACTGAACCAATTTGACATTTTGTATTAAATTGAATAAAGGAGTAGCTACCCGGTATTTAATTAATTGGCATGTCACAGGTGGTGTCAGAGCATCACATTCTAGCGTCCTTAGGATCGGTATGGCTTGTTATGTTTTTGTGTAGTGTCCTTTGATATAGGGCCCTACATTTTAGGATTATTGTACTCTTTTGTGTATCTTACGTTCTTCAACTATTTTGAGATAATAATTGTGTACTCATAAAACTTCTCTCTCATTTCAGATGCCTCCTTGATCAACACAGCGAGTTCCCAGGGTGCCCAGCCCGAGCCTGAGCCTTCACCAGTTCAAGGTTTTATGAACGCTGCGGAGGTTGCAGCCATTGTAGCCCAAGTGGTAAATGCCGCGTTAGCAGTTGTGTAGTAAGAACCACCTCAGGCACCGGTGGTAGTCCCATTCCAAGATCATGCATTCCTGTCTGCTTGGGAACTTGTTCGTGATGCCTTTCAGAAGGCGCACCCTCCGAAGTTTGCAGGGAGCTCTGACGTTGTTGTGTCGAGCTAATGGAAGAAGGACATCCAAAGACACTTGAGGATATACGAGTGTACAAATGTGCAGAGGCAGATACTGACTACATTTAAGCTGGTAGGATCAGCATTGCAGTGGTGGGAGTTTATTACCACCGCAGATGAGAGAGATGTTCTTTCTATACAGGAGTTCTGGGTGCGGTTCGACCACAAATATTTTCCCTCCGCAGTTCACACCGAGATGAGGTGAAAATTGATGAACCTTAAGCAGGAAGGGAGGACAGTGGTAGAGTATGAGGCCGAATTCACTAACCTTCTGAACATCGTTCCCAATGAGATTCCTACTGAAGAGAAGAAAATCCAGAAGTTCATGGATGGGTTGACATGGAGGATTCGTCAGCACTTTTTGTGTAATCTCTCGTTGGCCACTTATTTCGATGTGGTTAACACATCATTACTTCACTTCCAGGACCGCCGCTTCCATTTGCCAAAGGGTAAGTGAGCAAGAGAGTCCAGACAGCAGGGCAGGACATGGGGTAATGGTGCTAGTGGGGCACAATCATCTCAGGGTCAGCACAGGCATGGTGATCAGAGTTCCCAGCAGTGGGATTCTAAGAGATTTAGATCAGGATGTTTTAAGCATGGCCAAGGAGGTTTTCGGCATGGCCATCAGGGCTAGCAGCAGTTTCAGCATGGCCAGTATAGCCAGAGTAGGGGTGGTAATGGCCATCAGGGCCATGGGCAGCAGGGTCAGAGAGGGGGGGGGGGAACTTCATAGGGAAATGTTCCATATGTGTGAAGATTGGCCACAAATGCTAGGAGTGTCCTGAAAGGGGCAGGGCCCCACAACAGCAGCAGTAGGGTGCTCGATATGAGCCCTAGAGATCGATGTTTCCTACCGCCCTCCCAGCGCCATCACAGATGCCAGTATTATCACCTATCCCAGTAGTCCCAGTTTAGCAGGGACAGCTTCAGTATGGTCGAGTTTACCAGCTCCAACTGGCTGCAGTCCCACAGGATCCACCCGTAGTTGAGGGTATGTTTTCTATTCAGGGGATTATGGGGCGTATTTTGTTTGACACGGGAGCCATAAACTATTTTATTGCCACGAGATTTGCACGCACTATGGGGTTATTAGATACCGCGGAGAGCACTGTTACTTGTGTAGATTCACCGTTGAGTAGGGGTTCTGTGATGTCTCTTATATATAGAGGTGTGGGCGTATAGATTGGGAGGTTTACTTTACCTGTCGATATGTTAGTACTAGATATGTCTGAGTACGATGCGATAATTGGTATGGATTAGCTAGTTGCGTATCGAGCCATGATTTATTATTTCAATAGGAGTATTATTTTTGTCATACCCGGACATGAGATGTTTCTAGTGGCAATGCCTCATCCTGAGGGAGGATCGTCCACTCACTTGTACTATATAGAGGAGGAGACCTCTAGTGAGGTGGTGATACCACTTGATTAGATTCCAGTTGTTAGGGAGTTTGCTGACGTATTCTAGGATATTTTGGGATTACCTCCTAGTAGAGAGATAGACTTCGTTATAGATTTAACGTCGGGCACTCGACCGATAGCCCACGCACCTTATCGTATGGCACCAGCAGAGATGAGGGAGCTACGGAACCAGATAAAGCAGCTGTTGGGTCAGGGGTTTATCCATAGGAGTACTTCACCGTGGGGTGCTCCTGTGTTGTTCGTTAAGAAGAGGGATGGATCTTTGAGGTTATGTGTAGATTACTGGGAGTTGAATAAAGTCACGATACGGAATAAGTATTTGTTGCCCCTAATCGATGACTTATTCGACCAGTTGAGAGGATTTGCCTTCTTCTCAAAGATTGACTTGAGATCGGGATACCATTAGTTACGTATCAGGTAGCAGGATGTCTTAAAGACTGCCTTCTTGACGAGATATGGTTCCTACGAGTTCAAGGTTATGCCTTTTGGCCTAACCAACACCCCAAATCGTGTTTATGGACTTGATGAATAGGGTGTTCAGAGAGTTCCTAGACCAGTTCGTCATTGTCTTCATTGATGACATTCTAGTTTACTCCTAGACAGAGGAGGAGCATGCCGAGCACTTGAGGCAGGTTTTGCAGACACTGCGTCAGAACGAGTTGTATACAAAATATGAGAAGTGTGGGTTTTGGATGAAGGAGGATCAGTTTTTGGGGCATATTGTGAAACCCTGCCTAATTTAATACCGGGTGATCAGTCCTATATCCAATTAAAACAGGTTTCTCATTTGGTTCATTCTTAGCACCACTGTCGAAAACTTTTTAAAACATTACTAACCACCTAGTATTCAAAAAGCCGATGTCAAAATTTAAATCTTTTTATTAAACAATCAACAACAAAATATTATTACATAAATACATCTCATGCAAAAGTAATATAAATCCATCCACAATATAAAAGACTGGAATGAAATAATACCGAATAAACCATCGGTTACAAAATTCAACATATAGTCCAACCTGAATAAGAGTCTGAATACAAGGTCTGACTATCATAAATGAAATAACTGTGGGCAACATGCCCGAATAAAGTACTGCCCTGCACCCTACACTAGGAGTGAAGTAACTGAATCGTCTAAGTCAAAATCCTGCAAGCATCCACAAGTGCTGCAGCTACGCATCCCTAGAATATATCATCCTTCTTGGCGTCCCTGTGGCTGGACACCTAAAAGGTTTTGAAAAAAAGGTTTTGCAAGTACGGGTCAGAGCCCAAGTAAAAATCATTTAAAAATAATTAGCAAGTACTTAAATAACAATTTAAATGAACAGCTATTAGATACACATGTTAGGTTGCGAACACTCCCTTGAGTTCCTCATCTCTCATCTATAATGCGCACCTAACGTTTGCCACTTAACCCCACCTAGTCAATTCTAGCCAATCTAACTAGGAAACCATTATCTAATAAACCCAAATCAATATAGCTCCTCCGTACCGCCCATACATTACGCTATCGAATACCCTTAATAAGTAGCATCTCTCTTATGTTATTATTAAACCCCAGTTACCCTTTCTATGTAAGTTATTGGTCAAACTTTACCATTTAAGTTTCTCTACTTAAACTTTATTTTAGATATTCACTAACTATCTTCCTACTATTCACACATTAGTAGCTACATCATTATATAGATATACCCTATCTAAGCTCCCTACTAATTACTCTTTAGTAGATTAATCGCTCTTTAGATACATACTATATTGTCTCTCTACTAGCACACATAAGTAGATTATTCATGTAGTATATATATTTTACACACCATATATAATGTAAGTACACGCTCTGCTATTATATCCTTGTATCACACATCAAGGGCTATTGGTTTGTAATGTTACCCTGACCCCAAAAGTTATTTCATATGTATTGGTCCGGAATGTTACCTCGACCCCAATATTCAGATTACTTTTAGTTTAGATACACACAACTAACTGGTTTGAAATCATAAGTCTGCTACCCATAACTCATAGCGTCTACCCGTATTTCCATGCAAATACATTTATTAAATATATATCCATTTCTCTTTAATATGAGCAAGGCTTTTCAAATTTTAGGATTTAGTGTTCACATACTTAAGTCAAATAAGATTTCACTATCTTTCTCATCCATTAATTTTACACAGTAGATAACATAACAAGTATATATATATATATGCACACTTTTTAATATATATATATAACACGACACCTCCCAGACCTAGCTGCGGTGCATATTGTAAAACATCTCAAAGGTATATATATTTATCATCCATTATATTTATACTAGTAAGGCACCCCTAGACACAGCTGCGGTGCATGCATACTCTGCTATCATGTCCGGGTACATCTCTTGTTGTACAAGGGACTATTGATTCGTCTTCTCTCACGAACCATATATATCAAATCACACATATTGGAGGCAAACATAGTTCACATATCCATGGGTCACGCACATACCTACGCTCCCACAGTCAGCAGACTTATTGACTCACAGATAAGCCATTCACAGTCCTATGTTCTTGAGGTACCAAATCTAAAATCCCCCAGAAGGCAACACAGGATAAGATTGTCCTCTTTCGAACGCCAACCTCCCGTGATAGCAAGTATGGTAGGTATGTCATACATATAATAAACAATAATATAGGTACACATTCCACTTATATAAATATAACATCAATGAGGTATTCACACAACCATATAATAACGATAGGTATTCACTACACCTATATATATATTTATAATAACAATAGGGCACACACACATCCCATATCACAAGCCTCATATATAGTATATTTATATCCCGAATATTCTACGTATTCCATAATTTATAACTTCGCTTATTACCATACATTTCCGAGTATTTCTCACCACTCGAAGGGTATCCTTTATTCCACATACAATATCGTAAGGTAAACTCTCTACCCCCTAATGGTCTAAGTCCCCGTTCCTCTCAAATTCTCTTAACTCAAACTATCCTTCAATTTAGATTTTTGCTCTCTATTAATCCAAATTAATTTAGCCCTTAAACTTCCCTCGTAGGCAATGCCTAAAACCCAAACTAGGACTACTGGTGTTTCAATATAATTCCCTTATATTATAAATTAAATCCCACAAATTAATTCCAAATGATTTCCAAAGGTCCTAAAGAAAAGGAAATTTTTTGGCCAAAATTGAACAACCGAATCGATTAGAAAATTTTCTGGTAGATTAAACACCCTGTAGTAAAATATCGATTACCCCCTCTACAGAACTCCGATTGACGTGATTCAAAGCTCATTTGAAAGATAAGACATAGATATTTCCAAGCATGTATGGATCTAACTCTAATTCTAAGTATAATTTAAATGGCATACGTTTAAAGTTACGTCAAAAATTCTGGCAGTTACTATGCTGGCAGATCAAACACCCTACAGTAAAACATCGATTTCTCCCTCTACGGGACTCCGATTGACCTGATTCAAAGTTCATTAGAAAGCCAAGACATAGAAATTTCCAAAAATGTATGGATCTCACTTTAATTCTAAGTAAAACTAAAATGGAATACGTTTAAAGTTACATAAAAAATTCTGGCAGATTGACATCTTGTGTTCATCAATAAAACTCTAAGTCATTCAAGATTCATGTTCTTCAATCAAGAACCCATCAAGATTCAATCTTAATCATCAAATATACTCTAATATCAGTTTATCTTCATATAGAGATAAATTTCCAATGAAAATTTACACAAAACATCAAAGATTCAACCTAAAAATCAAATTCTCCTTTAATTAACATAAAACCCCAATTTTTTTTCTCATATTCATTAACTTTATAAATCAAGAACTCAGATTTCTCTCTTATTAATCAACCCAAACCAACTAATTTCATATTATCATCATTAAGGAACATCTCTACATGCATTGCCACTCTAGTTTATGAATTAAACCCTCCCAAATTCATATAAAACATCCAAAAACATGAAATCAAACCCTAATCTACATGGGTAGTATAACATGCTTAATATAAATTGCTATTTAAATACTTGCCTCTCAATAGCAGGTCTGAATTTCATTAATATGATGGTGTGGTTGTTCTCCCCTCGCTCCGATCTCGATTCCGTTGCGTTCGGGGCGAAAAACTGTGTAGGAAGCTTTGGCTTTCTCTTCCTCTTTCTCTTCAATGGCCTCTCTTCTATTGTGATTGTGTTAAACCTAGCCCCTTCTCTCTAATGGAAGATATACACTTAATATTTTCGGAGTTCTCTAAACCTCCAACTCTTGAATGACCGAAATACCCTTAAACGATGCCGGGTTGGTCCAAAATCATCCCGGGACCCAAACTGTACACCCGAGTACACTTTTTCGACTATTTTGACCCTTTCGGAACCAACCGTAACCTCAAAATCACCATCCGAGTCACTTTAAAAAAATTATTTTAATTCCACCTCAAAATATCGAACGCGTGAAATTAAACTTAAATTGAATTGATTTACTCTCAATCACTGAATTATATAATTTCTCTAAATTAAATAAATTCAAAATCACCGAATCAAATAAATTCCAAATCATCGATTTAATTAAATCCTAGATCACCAATTTAATTTAATTAAATATCCTCAGAAATATGGGGTATTACACATATCATTTCAGACAGGGGGATAATTGTTGATCCGGGGAAGGTATCAGCGGTGAGAGAGTGGGGACAACCCATGACACCGATAGAGATACGTAGTTTCTTAGTCTTAGCGGGATACTACAGGAGGTTTATTCGGGGGTTCTCAAAGATAGTGGGTTCTTTGACACATCTGACTCGCAAGGGTGTGCTATTTATTTGGAGCGATGCCTGCCAGTTGGCTTTCGACGAGTTGAAGGACAAGTTGACCTCAACACCAGTGTTAGCATTGTCGAGGCTGGGAGTGGAGTATCTAGTCTACACTGACGCGTCCTTACTAGGACTTGGGGGTGTACTGCAGTAGGAGAGTTAGGCTATAGCTTATGCTTCCCGTAAGCTTAAGCCTCACGAGAAGAATTGCCCCACCCACGACTTGGAGTTAGCGGCAGTCGTATTTGCTCTTTGAATTTGGAGATATTATCTCCTGGGGGAGAAATTCCATTTATTCACAAACCACAAGTCCCTACAGTACCTCTTCATGCATAAGGAGTTGAATACGTGCCAACATAGGTGGCTTGAGTTTGTGAAGGATTATCAGTTTGATATCCAATACCACCCAGGAAGGCTAACGTGGTAGCAGACACATTGAGCCACAGGCCAATAGGTGAGGTAGCCGAGGTGTGGAAAGAGAAGTGGAAGGAGTTGGGACACCAGGATGCAGTGTCCCGATCATTCATGTCTGTGATGACTGTTACACCCCAGATCAGTATGAGAGTTATACAGGCCCAGGCAGCAGACCCGTTCTGTCAAGATCAGATAGTACGATTACTAGCAGAGGGGGTCGAGTCTTACACCGTTAGTTCTGATGGGGGCTTACGCTTTAATGGGAGCTTAGTTATTCCTGAGGGGAAAAACTTATGACACGAGGTAATGACAGAGTCACACGGTTCACGATTTGCGGTACATCCGGGTGGAGATAAGATGTACCAGGATATGAGACGATAATACTCGTGGATCGGGATGAAGAGAGAGATTGCCAAGTTCATTTTGAAATGTGCCACTTGTCAGCTAGTAAAGGTAGACCATCATAGACCGGCAAGACTTTTACAGCTATTAGAGATTCCTATGTGGAAATTGGAGAGCATTTCCATGGACTTCATCACGGGATTACCTATATCATCGAGAGGTCACGACTCTATATGGGTGATCGTGGATCGGTTGACAAAGGTTGCTCACTTTCTGCCAGCCCGAACAGACTACACTACGGGACAGTATGCCTAGATCTTCATAGCTGAGATAGTGAGACTCCACGGGGTGGATCTTAATATCGTGTCTGATCGAGATAAGATATTTTTGTCACGATTTTGGGAGAGTTTCCAAGAATCCATAGGTACGGAGTTGAGGCTGAGTACAACATATCACCCGTAGATAGATGGGCAGACTGAGCGAATGAATCAGATGTTGGAAGACATGTTGCGTATGTGCATCCTATACTTTGGAGGTGGTTGGGAGCAGTATCTTCCACTGGTGGAGTTTGCCTATAGTAACTCCTACTAATTCACTATTGGTATGGCTCCATTCGAGGCGTTGTACGATAAACCTTTTCGTTCCCCAGCATATTGGCTAGAGGTGGGGGATAACAAAATCCTTGGGCCAAAAGTGATTCTGGATACTTCGACGAGGATAGAGATGATACGGAGCCGTATTAGGGTAGATCAAGACCGACAGAAGAGTTATGCCGATGCCAAGAGGTCCTTTCGAGAGTTTAATGTGGGGGACCAGGTGCTGCTTAGAGTGTCTCCTATGAAGGAAATTATGCGTTTTGGGAAGAAGGGGAAGTTGACGCCTAGATGTGTGGGACCATTCCCTATAATCGAGCGAATTGGGCCAATTGCATATAGATTTGGGTTATTGGAACACTTGCATAGGGTCCATGACGTGTTCTATATTTCCCCACCGAGGAGATATCTTCGGGATGATCTGACCCATACTCACATTGCTTTAGAGGATATCAATCTATAGCCTGATAGTTCCTATAAGGAGGGACCGATTGCTATTCTAGACCATAACGAGAGGAAATTGAGGTCGAAGATAGTACTGTTAGTACGTGTTTAGTGGCGGCATCATAATGCCGAGGAGTCTACCTAAGAGCGCGAGGATGAGATGCGTGAGCGTTATCCAGAGTTATTTTTGCCAGGTAAATTTTATTTTTGAATTTCAGGACGAAATTCTGTTATTAGGGGGGAAGTATGTAATACCCCATATTTTTATTGATATTATTAAAAGGGATTCATTAAATTAAATGGGATAATTAATTGAAAATTAATCCGGATTTAAATACTAGAGAGACGTGAGTTGGTATTTGATTATGATAATAATTTTGAATATTACTGGGTGAATATGGTAATATATGACTATTGAATTTATTAAAATTGTCGCGAGTCATAAATACGATAATTCGAGAAATTAAGTTGGGACGCGCGTGTCAGTCGCATTAGGAATCGTTTTAAATGAATTTAAAAGTAAATTATAATTTTATCATTCATATGGTCATTTTGAGTGCGCCAGAGTATTTGGAAGGATCAAAATAGTCTGAATATACTAGCCGGGGGTTTAGTTTGGGTCCTAGGGTATTTTTAGGCCAAATTGGCAACTCATGAGGGTTTTTTAGTCATTTTAATTTTTAGAGAATATCGACCCACAAAATTTAGGCTTTATTTATCAGCCAATATTAGGGCCATTAGGGTCATTATCTATCAAAGGAGTGGGTAACGTGAGAAAGAGGAGAAGTTACAAGGAAACTTTCAAGGCCATAACCACCACACACCACCACTATTCACCGAAATTGTGACCGGAGAGAGGAAGAGAACCAACCTTATCGTCATCGAAGGATTAGAACATTAAATTTCCAGGCAAATGATTTGATTCACTAAGTTTCAGCGAATAATTTATCCATGATAGTTTAGGATTTGATGATATCCATGATAATATTGAAAACTAATGAAATTTGGAGATGAAACATTAATTTTGGATAGGATTTTCATGTAGTTTGATTCTGTAAGTATTCCATTAACAAAATCATAACCCTTGATTAATTATAAACGGGTTTAAGAAGAAAAGTATGATGATTCTTGAAGAAAATAAAAAAAAATAGGGTTTTTCATAATATTATGATGATATGATCCAAGAAAAGTCTAATTGATGATGATTTAAGAGATTTGGAACATTAAGAATCATGTAATTAGGTTGTATAATGACCCAATATGTTTACTTTAGGATTTAACATCTTGTAATGAAGATTTGGGACAAAAAATGGGATTGAAAATGAAGGAAAACCGTAATCTGCACCTGTTTGATCGATTGATCGACATTCATAGGTCGATCGATCGACTGGGCTCGATCGATCAACACCCATAGGTCGATCAATCGATCTCCCCAGAAATTGTGACTTTCCCCCCTTTTTGAATTGAAGTGATTTCGGTCATTGAACGTTATAGGTGGGGATTATGTGAATACATTAGGAATTTAGGGAGACCAGTAGGGATATAGTTGAAGCCCGGATCATAGTAGAAATTTGTTGGAATGTAATGTTGAATTTACGAGTGCCCGATGAGTACTTTCCTATTTTATGATGCGAGAACATGATTTAAATTCTTAGGAGTGATAAGTTAGGATTTGGCACAGAAATAAGAACCTCGGAGTATTGAATTGATATGTGGGATACGTAGGAGACTTAGTAACCTCTTCGGTTAGGTTTTATGTACTCGAAACTATACGACGTGAGACTTAACGACAATATATATTATGTATAATCTGGAATAATAATAGTGTATGAATTAGACTAATGGTATAGGGCTGAGAATATACCTTTAATAATATAACAAGTTATCTAAGTTGTGTAAATGCTTAGTATATGGATTATTATGTGTATGACATACCTACCATACTTGATATCACGGGAGGTCGGCTTTTGGAATAGAACCATCTAATCTTTGTGTGCCTACGGGGGGATTTAGATTGGTACCTTAAGGACATAGGGCTGTGAATGGCTTATTTGTGAGTTAATAAGTCACCTGACCATAGGAGCGTAGGTATGTGCGTGACCCGTGGGTATATGAACTATGTTCGCCTCTAATATGTGTGATTTTGTTTATTGAAACGGTTCCTAAGAGATTCGAAACACGTAGTCCTTATGTGCGTGATGTATCGGGATTCGATAGCAGAGTATGTGTACACCACAACTTAGTCTAGGGGTGCCCTATTTGTATATTTATGCTGAGAATAATATACTTGTGATTATAACGGACTCTTTGCTATAGTGTGAATATAAATAATTGAGACATTTTGAATGGGATTAAAAATGAGAATTTTCTATCTTAATTGTTATAAATTAATCAGATCAATGAAAAGGTGAGTTACACGCAGGATATTTTAGAATGATATGAATAGACCCCTATATTATATTATGAAGACATGACGTGGTACAGACTAGTTAGTTAATGACATAACTAGGACGGGTTAAGGATATACATTAGGTGTGCACATTAGTTGAGGGGCGAGGAGCTTACGTGAGAGCACGTGACTAACATGTATATAATATTCACTGTTTAATGCAATTAAATACGTGCTATATTTTTTAAATTGTTTTCACCTCATGCTCTGACCCGTTTGCTTTCAAATCTATTTTTCTTGTAAAACCTTTTAGGTGTCCAGCCACAGGGACGCCAAGCATAGGAGTTCCATTACATTGACGTGTTGTAGATGTTGTGGAAGTTACATGATCTCGGTATTAGACGCCTCCACATTCTGTTTTTGATTCTATTCAGGGTCATTCATCAGTTAGGGCATGTCGCCCATTTCCATTTAGATATAGCATTCTCAGACTTTCAGTTTCATTTCAGTGTTGGATTTATTTATTCATTCAGACTTTGTATTGGGATTTATTCAGTATTTGGATTATTCAGGGGAGTGTTACTCCAGACTCGAGTGTTACTCCAGACTCATTTTATTTATTCCATTATTATTCTATTGTGATTTTTATGTGGACGTGGTATATTTAGTTTATAATTTAATTGGTTGCATGTTAATTTAATTTAATAAAATTTGGCAACCCACTTTTTAAATATTAAGTGGCTAGTAATTATTTAAAATGCTTTCGACAGTAATGTTATGAACTGAACCAACTTGACATTTTATATTAATTTGAATAAAGGAGTAGCATAATTAATTTTATTTAATTAGTTGGGGTGTCACATAACTCTCCAGATTCATATTTAAATAAACACACAATAATTAATTCAATTAAATTACGACACACTTGTAATTTAAAATTTGTTCAATTAATTAAATATTTAAATGCTCAGAAATATGGGGTGTTACATACTTCCCTCCTTACAAATAAATTTCGCCCTCTGAATTAAGACGTAAGTGCAGTGGGTAACTCTGGATACTTCTCTCACATATCCTCCTCCCGTTCCCACGTCGACTCGTCTATATTTTGGTACCCCCACTGAGCTCGGACCAAAGGTACCACCTTAGATCACAGTTTACGGCCACTACGACCATATATAGCCACCGATCTCTCCTTATACGAGATGTCTGGCTGTAAGTCGATCTCCTTTAATGGAACATGCCAAAAAACTCTCTCGCTCCCCCGGTACCTCTTTAGTGATGACATGTGGAACACATTGTGAATCCGTTGTAAGTGTTTCGGTAAGCCCAGTCTGTACGCAACTAGATCCACCCTCTCAATGATTAGAAATAGTCTCATATATATCTTGGCGCTAGCTTCCCTTTCTTGCCTAACATCATGACTCCCTTTTTGGGAGACCCATACCATGATCTGGTCACCAATATCCAACTCGATGATCCCCGACCATATAGTGCTTTAAAAGGCGAGCCTATACTCCACCGGCTCTACTATCTTTATTTTAGAGAAGGCCCCACTTTTTTAGGTGCCAATGCTCGACTCACGGTTGAGATGTAATAAAATTCCGCCGTTTAACTCGCTACGACGTATAATAATTATTACTATTCACTTAGTAATTATATTCCATAAATATTAACCATTAACTCTCCTGATTAATATTTAAATAAACACACAATAATTTAATTAAATTACGACACACTTGTAATTTAAAATTAGCCGAATTAATTAAATATTTAAATACTCAGAAATACGGGGTGTTACAATTTTCATTTTCGTTCAAAGTCTCATTTGAAGTTTACTTCGATCGAATATTGAACGAGGGTGTACTGTTTTAGGTCATTTGAACTTCGTTTAAACGAGATGACTGATTGGCTCGAATGAGATTCATTTCGTTCAAATCAATTGCCACTTTCGTTTGAACGAGTGTCAAAATTCTTTCGAATGAGCCGGTGCCTCGAAATTTGTAAACGCCATATAAATATATGTATTGTGTTTTTTTTCGTTAATACTTTTGTCAGAACTATTTTTGCATACCTTTAGCAAAAGTTTTCACCCTTTTGAGTTTGAAAACCCTTTTTGATTCATAAATCATATTTTCAGAATATATTTGAGTGAATCAAGTTTAAACCCTACAGTTTGTATCCTTGCATACACAACCTTTATGGAGAAGGCATCTCCATGGTTGGCTTGTAAAACCCGAGGGGATCACTGCTGAAGATGAAGGCTGAGGCTGAAGGAGGACTGCGATTCTTGTGATTCTTAGGTCATTGTTCAAGGAAGGCTGCGATTTTGTGATTCTTGAGAGGATCATAGTAGATTCATTTATAAAATTTGTAAGTTGTGGTTTGTAAATTTTATAAAGTGAATAAAAGGTTTTACCCGAAAGTTTTTTTTCCTTTTCTGAAACTCTGTTTTGATTGCATGCTTTCTTGATTTATGTTTTGAATCACATAGTTGCAGGTTCTAGGGCTAATCGAATTAAAAATTGATGTGGGTTGTCATATGAATTTAATAAGTTAACGCCATTAGAGCATTGCGCACCTTTTACATATCTCATTCGATCTGTATCTCTTTTAGCAATTACAATGAAAACTTATCTCCTAAGCTCTACCATCCTCATTTCATAAAGTCCCCTCTCTCCTATATATATATATATATATATATATATATATATATATATATATACCAATTTATCGCAAAAAATTGAACTATTATTACATTTTCTCCGACGGTTAGGATTTTTAAAATTAAAGTTAAGAGGTTTGATTTTGGGAAGAAGATGAAGTGGGGGAAGAATAAGGGTATTTTTGTTAAAAAAATATAGGGGCAAGTCAAAATATGAATTTCAATGATTTTTTAATGAAAAAGTTACGATGTAAGAATTTAGGAATTTATGTCTAATTTTTCATCTTTCATAGATTAAATGAAAATATGCCATTATTGGAAGGGGTTAAGTGAAAAAAAATCCTAATAAATTCACAATAGAGAAATATTTTACAAAAGGAAAGTGAATAAAAGAATCATAAATGTTGCAATTCTTAATGAGCTTTACGGCGTGAATATTTAACGACTTCGTTTTACGGGACTTCGTTTTACAATATTGTGTGTGTGTGTGTGTGTGTGTGTGTGTGTGTATATAGTAATGATACGAAGACTCAATTTTTGAATACATTTTTTAGAGATAGTGATGTATCATCACTACATTGAGTATTGTTTTTAGTGAAATCCATATGAGCCACATACATTACCTAATATGGTGATGACAGATTACTATATTAAAAAAATATATTAAAAAATTAAATCTCTTTATCATTGCTCTTAAACTTAAGCATTAAGTTTGCTCCCAATAAACAAATTATCTCAAGTATGGCACCATCTTCCCCTAAATATGAGCATAATCTAATACAATTCACCGCAAAATGAGCCTTGACTAAACCACATATTATTCTCTGGTCTGAATCCCAAATACCTTTTGGATGAATCCAAAAATCACTTCATCTTTTATTTTTTTTAAATACAAAACAAAGTTTATCTTATGCACCCACCAACCCCCAAACATTTCGACCCCAAAGGCAGAGTTATCAAATCGAATCTTGCCTTGACTAACCTATTTAAAACCCAATCGTTTAGTGGACCTGAATATGATCGGGTCCACCTAATCCCAAACCCAAATTCCAAGAACCTTCGTATCGCCCATTAATCAAATATGAATCTCTCTCCTCTTGACCAATTTAATCTTTCAACTCCTTCTTCACCCTCTCCAAATCAGATATTGTTTCGTCTCTCTATTCATTTCAGATCATTGATTTCAATTCTTATTCATTCATTCATAAATAAATTGAAGTCTATTTCCAGCCCTTTGATTATTGATTGATTGTGATGACGGTGGCGGGTTTAAGTTGGAGTTTGGGTGAGGAGAAATTGTTTCCGCCGGGATTTCGATTTCACCCCACTGATGAAGAGCTAGTTCTTTACTACCTCAAAAGGAAGATCTGTGGTCGTCCCCTCAAGCTTGATATCATTGGCGAAACGGATGTGTACAAGTGGGACCCACACGAATTACCTGGTACTACTTTTACTCTATTCTTTCGTGTTTTGTTTGTTTGTTTGTTTAGTTTAATCCTACGTGGTCTGAACGTATATGCAATGCAATTGCACCCCATGAGCGTGTTGTTATGATTTGATTAGTGTGTTATTTGTGTTTGGTTTAGTCATACACGCAAATCTTCTTTTTTGTGTGATGTGGGGCTCACTTTGATACAACATATGTAAAATATTTTTGATAATTTTTTGGTACTAATTATTGTAGTAGGTGAGTTAGTGAATCAATACAACCAAAGAAGATTTTTCATGAAAAGTGTCCAAAATGTGCATTATAGGTAGCTCTTTCCATGGAAATCAAGATTTCTAAAGAGAGAAATTTAGAAGCTTTCATATTTTTCAGAAAAAATAGGGTCAATCAAACACACCTGTAAACTTAGATAAAAAATGTGATTATGTACTTTTAAAAAATTCAAAGTTATACTATTCTAGAGATAAATATATATAACATTAAACAACCGTAAATAGTAAACAAACAAGGCTTTTTTTTAAACATTAAATCTAACACCAAACAAAGGCAAATAGTATTTTAGAATAAAATCTAACACAAAACAAATAATAAATCTAATTTAAATTTAGGATTGAATTTAACACATTTTTTAAAGAGTCAATAATATCGAAGAAAACTTGAACCTCAAACCTAAGTTCAAAGAATCCACAACTTGAATAGGTCCTCAATTTGCATTTACAAACTAGAACATTCATCGCCATCTATGGTTTGAGCTTTAATTTTTTTTTTTGGAGATGGAGTAATGTTATCAAATGAAATAACCTTGTCAATTAGTAGGCCAATAATAAAAGAAGAGAAATTTTATTTGCATCGATGTTTGGACTAAGTCCTACCTAAATTCTATGTACAACCCAACTCATATTTTAAGGTGGTCGCTAAGAGAACCCTAAAAATAACTCCATAATACCACTATGATAAAATAACTTCATAATACCACAGAAACCCATTTCACACTCCATAATACCACCAAAGGGCACTCAAGTATTTAAAGCTCAAATTTTTCACTTTCATCTTTCCCTCATTCTCTCTAAACTTCTCTAAACCTCTTAACCTTTTAACATCTAAACCTCAAAAACTACAAAGATCACCACTACAAAAACTCAGATTTCAACCTTTAGATCATCAAACACCACAAAATCTTAATGGTACTAACTAAATGTACTTTTAATCTAGGGTTTATAATAATCATTAGTGTCGAACTTTTAATTTGCACATATTTACTAACAAATTTTATGGAATGAGACATGTTAATAACTTATAAACCTTCGAAAACAAGAAAAAATACCCCAGAATCATTCTAATGGATCATATGACAAGCCATGAGTGTTTAAAAAAAAACTAGCTTCGTACATTGTACCTTCGCTACCCGGATCCCGAATCAACCCCCATATATCGTTATCTATGTCCCGAGTTTATTATTTAAACCCGAGTATATGCATTACCCGAATGAGACTTTTAAAAAATAAAATAAAAAAATATAGTGGTTCGATATCCTTCATTCGAGGTCTAGATACCAAATATATGCATTCCATTCGGAATAAGTACCCCAAATATATGCATTCCATTCGGAACAAGTACCCCGAATGAGAATTTTAAAAATATATATATACACACACATTGGTTCAGTATCTTCATACCAAAATTTGTCATTTTTTCGGTATCCTGATACCGAATCACTATGCTCGGCCATTTCGGCTCCCAAACTTTTCAAACATTGAAAATAATAAAAAAAACATATTTTTAAGCATAAATTGATTGTTTTTGCTCCTTTGGGTAGAGTTCTAGTAACCACAACCAATTTCATTCTCATGTCCACCTTTCATGGAGTTTATTGGTTGAAATGAGAGAAAATGGTACAAACTGTGTATTATCAACCTTGAAAAGGGTTTGAATGTATTTTGGGATGATTTGGGTGATTGTTGATTGGTATCGCGAGTGAGAACGTGAAGAGTTAGGAGAGTTGGGGTAGGGTTTGAGACTGATAAGAGTTTGAGAGGGAGATCAAATGATGGTGGAGTTCATTTATGTGTTCAAAAAATGTATTTATACCATGTAGGGATTCTTAGCAAAAAATAACTAATATTTTTATTATTGATATATTTTTGGGTTTCCCTTTAGCCGCCATGTATTTTAAAAACTTTGACTTCTCGAACGAACAAACATATTCTCAAATTTACACTCTAGCCCAATTATCCAGCCAAACAAATTATGCTCTCTCTCATCAAACACTCCTCCCTGTCGATTTTCATGATTATATTTCTGATATTGGAGAGTGGGTTGGAAATATATATCCGAAATTGAATAGGTGCATAGGTGATCAAGGCCGTATGAGTTATATAATTAAGGCATTATTACGGGCTAGTCTCATTTATTGGGTCAAAGATGCATTAAATTCTATTGACTTTTTTTAATGCACTAAATCCTTTCTCATTATAGACTACATATATTTAGACATATCCTCATTTTAAATCAACTTACTCCCGCTCTCTAAAAATAAACACATAACTTCACACTCTTTCTCTCTCTAGCAGCCCAACCTCTAACTTCACATTCATCCCCACCCCTACCCCATCCCATCGGAGACTCGCCGGAAACAACTCACCAGAAAATCTCGCTGGAGGGCGCCGGAATTCTCGCCGGAGTATTTCTCTCTCTCTCTCTCTCTCTCTCTATTCATCTATTTCTTTATTTTTTTGGTCCGCACCAGTGGCACCATCGCCCGAGCTGGAGAAGAAGAGTTTTCACCGGAAAAATTGAAGGTTTTACAGAAACAGTAAATTTATCTATTTCTATTTTTTCGTAAAAAAATATCGAATATGGGTGTTTCCTTGACTCATTGACAGTTGGTAACTATTGCCCCTATAATTAAGTTGGTTTAAGTAGTTTAAAAGTCAATAACCTAGATTATGTCAAAGTTATCTATCTTACAAAGGATTTTGATATGTTTGGATCTATGATTTTGGGCAAAACCACATGAAGATTTCAAAAAGGTAACTTCTGAAATTTTTATAGGTTTCTCAAAAGTTAACCTTCTCTTAAAGGAATTTACCCAAATAAGTTCAGAATAAAAAAGATGAACATTACGTTTTGCCCAAGAGAAAACAATTCAGCAGTGTACCCAACATTTTCACGGGTCTATGTCTGAACTGGTGTGGTTCTTTTAACAGCGAGGTTACGTACATCTTCACTCCCACAAGTTGAAAGGTAAGATAAGGCCAAATGAATTAGAAGAGGCCTTCGGTAGTATCCAAACTTGTCTAGTCTTAAGGATTCTTTAGAGATTATTAATTGTTTAGAAACAGTATATGTATTAACCCGTAAATTCCATATTTAGGTAGATTGGGTCTAAATACACAAAGTATGAACGTTATACAGTTATTAATCATTCTAAGCATAAGGAGTAACATAAAGAGTGCAAATGAATATTTGGATATCTCAAACCATACAGAAATGATAATAAATAAAACCGTAATATCCATAAGTATCAAAATAAATTGTAAATGTAAACTGATACAACTTTAGAATGCCATAAACCAGGACCCCAAATAAAATAATAATTATATGTGAGATACAAAACTCTAATCTCAGCTGCAACCAAACTTCAATAGAATCAATGCTACCACGATAACTCCTCGGGTACCACATCAATATGACTTGAAATATTAACAATGAAACGTGGGTCAAGCCCACAACAAGAATTCCTGAACGTGATCCTAAACAAACAATGTTAAGAATATCATATAAAAACCATCCCGTCCTCAGTGCATAACAAGTAGCAATACTCAGCCCAAAAGGATAATTATAATCTGGTGATAATATGCCACATTTAATAAGTGAAAGGTAACCACAGTCTATCACATGCAATCTCTGTAACATTGATAAACTCTACCCAACAGATGATAACTGGGAAATCCTTATTGTTAAATTTTCGGGATCAATACCCAACCTACTAGAGCTAAGACTACCTGCCCAACTACATAATAACTATTTATCAACATATCTACAATCATACACCTAATCTCATCTACACAAGTCTCCCAAAAACCCTTAAAACATTGCCGCACACCTTTAACTTCCAACTCCCAACCGAAACTAAACCTCACGAAGGTCAACACCTCCGGCGATCTCTCGTGCCTTTACTAATCCTGGCTAAAGGATGTCCCACATCTTAAAGTCCCATAACACAAATCACTACGCCACCAAAACGTCTCCACAAAAAGATCCAACCCCGTTATCCTTCATGAACAACGATGACCTCAGCACATAGGATCGGGATTATATATAAACCTATGCACAACTTGTGTCATCAACCAGAGTGCAGTACATTCCAACCCCCTCCGGCACGTTGCATACGTCCCATCATATGTGTGCATATTATGTGCGCTAACCTACTTCATATTAGGATTTGTTAATTCTAACATAATATGATTTAAAACACTAATTTTAATGGTTTAAGTTTGACCTCTTGATTCTGCACCCAAATTACAAATTACATACTATATAATAAGAACCCTAAGTCTATGCTTCTAGCTTCCAATCATTAATTCTCTACCAATCAACCTCAATTACCCTTATTAACATGAGGAATGGAAGTTCTAATCATTAATTGATTCACAATGCATTGTCTAACAATTTAAATCCAAGTTCTACAATCCAATAATAGCTTAATAGTCAAGACTTCCACACAATTCAAAGGTAGACAAAATTTATTGCCTTGATTGGTTATGGAGATTATCTTCTTCTTCTAGCAATTCCCCAATAGTTCTCTTCTAAATCTTCAATCTTCTCATTTCAGAGCTCTCTCCCAACGGTTAGATGCTCCCAGGTGAGGTTAGGGTGGTTTGTTATGTTATTAGGTTTCCTAATGAAATAAGGTTTGAGATTTATAATGCTAAATCTGCAGGTTTCTGTAGGCCTAGTTCAAATTCACTGATAAGTCCTCAAAATATAATTTAATTAGCTCCAAACATAATCCAATGGGCTACCTAGCTCCCATCTCAAATCCACATGTTTTCTACAACATTTGGGCACTCTAAACTCTTCTCGAATCCGACCGAACACCAAACATGAATTTCAACCCAAGCCAAACATCGACCCCATTAACCCAAATACTCAATAAGGGCTGTAAATCCCACCAATATAAATATCTCAGTCCAATTGCAACCGAGATGAATATAATTTAAAGGCCAATAAATAATTTCCAAATAATCCAAATTTACATGATATTACAGTATAAGTGTTTAATTCAGTATATGTCATTGACTTGGGTGGTAGCTGTGTGTTACTTTGCTATGTGGATAATGGTGTTCCTTTTTCTAAAATTTTATTTTTAGAGTACTAGATTATGCCGACATGTTTTTTTTGAGTAATTTTATGAGTTGAGCTGGTTAGTTGATTTATGAAGCTTGTTAAAATATGGGACTGGGTATGAAAAATATATGTTGGGCTCCTTTAATGCTACTAAAATATTGGGAGTGGGTTCAATGTGGTGTTTCTGTGTTTGTTTTTATTTCCCCTGAAACAATGATATGGTTTTACAAAACAAATTGAATTTTGATTGGTAGAGAAAGTTGAAAAATTACCATGTACTTGTGCCAATAATAATAATAATACCGCATCATGTTATTTGTTAAGAGAGACTCAATTCTATAACATGCCCTTGTAATTTTATAGAATTGACTCAAATGTTTTGTGAGCTAGAGATACGACTGATTTCGATTTTTTTAGACTGTGATAAGTGTTTTGTTTGCAGTTAAATAATTTTTTCCCTTAAATTGAAAATGCAGGGCTCTCTAAACTGAAGAGTGGCGACAGGCAATGGTTTTTCTTTAGCCCCAGAGATAGGAAGTATCCAAATGGAGCAAGATCAAACAGAGCAACTTTGCACGGGTACTGGAAAACAACGGGAAAGGACCGCAAGATAACATGTAATTCTCGATCAGTTGGAGTGAAAAAGACCTTAGTTTTCTACAATGGCCGTGCACCGTCTGGCTTACGAACGAACTGGGTGATGCACGAGTATACCCTTGATGAAGAGGAGCTCAAGAGATGCCAGTCTGCTCAGGATTATTATGCACTTTACAAAGTCTACAAGAAGAGCGGGCCTGGCCCTAAAAATGGTGAGCAGTATGGTGCACCCTTTAAAGAAGAGGAATGGGCTGATGATGAGTGCTCGGATGTTAATGGTCTTGTTGACAAGGAGAAATCTGTGAAGGAGGTCAATAGCGTCATTTGTGTTGATAATACCAAAGTTAACAGTCAGTTCCTATTAAATGATCTTGAAGAGCTCATGAGCAATATTGTGGATGACCCTGTGCTTGTTTCAGATTGTCCTTATAATGGGCAGTCAAGCTTTGAGTTGGCCCAGTCAACCACGACTCAGTTACAAATTTATGAGTCATCTGAGATCACATCTGCTCCAAGCATTCATTCACAGGAGCCTTGTGTGGTTGAGGAGGACTTTCTAGAAGATTTTCTTGAAATAGATGACCTCGTTGGTCCAGAACCTACTGTTCAATCTCAAAGCTTTGAGAAACCAGAGGAGAATCTGCTATTTGATGAAATGGATGGATTGAGTGAGCTCGATCTGTACCATGATGCTGTCATGTTTCTTCGTGAGATGGGCCCAGGTGAAACGGGACACTTTTCACATTCATATTTAAACATCATTGAGAATGAAGCAGTAAATTACCAGATGGGATCCTATTCGAATGATCCCAATCAGATCAGTAGTCAGCTGTGGGAGCATGATGAAAGATGTAGCGTCTTTACTCCAACAGAAGCAAATCAGGGAATTATTCCTCCTTCAACTTCAGGTACAGTCATTACTGCAAATTTCAGTGGCCCCAATTGTTCACGATTGCCTCTGAGGCTATGAATTCCATCACATAAGTTTGTGACTGGTAAAAAATTGTGATATTTGGCCTTT
Source organism: Sambucus nigra (assembly GCA_949130495.1). Lineage (NCBI taxonomy): Eukaryota > Viridiplantae > Streptophyta > Magnoliopsida > Dipsacales > Adoxaceae > Sambucus > Sambucus nigra. The sequence continues at coordinate 264,060,389 of OX422211.1, read as the reverse complement.
GGCCTCCGTTTATTATGGTTTGTATTGTTTGCTAATATTAGCCAGTTTTGGCAATGTTTAGGTCTGGTATATGAGTATAATTCTGCAAATCTTCCTAGTGGAGCAAATCAACTTCAAAACCAAATTGGTATAGAGGATGATCGTACTACAAGCTCATGGCTCTCCTCTACCCTCTGGGGCTTTGTGGAGTCCATACCAACAACCCCTGCTTCCGCATCAGAGAGTGCTATTTTGAATAGGGCCTTTGAGCGAGTTTCTAGCTTTGGTAGGGTCAGAATAAACACCAGAAGCACAGATGATTCAACTTCGAGGAGGTCAGACAGATCTAATAGTAGGGTAGTTTTCTGTTTTTCGATTCTTGTGGTAGTGTGTGCTGTGTTGTGGATGTTGATAGGAACATCTGCAAGAGTATTGTGGAGATGCATTTCTTCATGAATATATATAAGTAAGAGTAATTCCATCCTGACACAAAAATGTGATTAAGCGGCACAAAGATTGACATGATTGATGGGGAAACAGGGCATTGGTCAAGTATGTAGGTCCTGTGGTCCACTTAAAATGCAATGTACTCCCACCGTATCAGTGTCAGTTTTTTATTCTCACATTTTTGTCAGTGTAGAGTTACTGATATGTAGATGGCTAGTTTTGCCGTTCTATTGTGCGGTATCTTGCCAGAATGAATGGAAAGATGAACATATTTTGCATGTGATGTGAAGGGTCCTTCCTACCTCTGTTGTCAGTATCGGGCGATTCACGAGTAGAATCGCACGATACGGTTTGATACAGCATAGAAACGAGCCGAATCGGCCTACTGAATCGAAAATCACCTGGAATCGGACGTATCGGACTTGAATCGCGAGTCGATACGTGACTTGTAGGACTCGCGATTCAGTCGCGATTCAAACTGCCCCTCCCTTTTACTTTTCTGTCGGCATCTGACTATTCAAAAGTTAAAAAAAAAACTTTTATTTTTATTTTTTATGGCCGAAAATGACATTAATATCCTTTAAAGAGTTTAAAACACATAAATGACCAAAACCCGAGGTATAAAAGGTCATTTTGTCACTTTTCTTGTGTTTCTCACCATTAATATTCTGTCCACCATTACTATTCTGTGTCGAAAATTGCCCCCTCTAATGGGTCAGGTTGTGCTATGTATTTGCATGACAATTAGATATAGGGACAGAAAAGACGTCAAAAGATGAAAATAGGTACCAAAATTATAATATAGTGGAAATTTATTTATCCCAAGGTATTGAAGATGATGAGGTTAAGCAACAATGACTCGTTGTTTGGTGAGATTCTTCTTATAGTAGGCAGGTGTTTTTTCTTCCACCTTTTCAATTCGTTAGACAATAGCATGTGCTATTCATGTGCACGAAACATTTATAATTAATTAAATTTAAGAACAAAATTTGAACGAACATAATATATGGATAAAATAAAAATTCATACAGTAATTTATTATAGGCCTATATGTGGAAACTTTTTATCGAGAGCTTTGGCCATTAGTCTAACTTTTCAGATGTTGCTTTTCGTCCCCTTGAAAAAGTTTTACCCCTTGAAGTCCCATTTCACTTTTTTGGTTCCAACTTACTATAAAGGTCCAAAGTAGCTATCCACATCGTTGATTGTTGTTTCGAGCGGCAACTAATGCTTTTTCCCTTTCATTATCAAACATTAGAAACAAGACTTCGAAAGTTCAAATTCAGAAGGCCGTCTTTTTATTAATTTACAAATTTAGTTTTCTTTTATTCAAAATTGCAAGATTTATATCCCACTAGCTGCATGTGGTCCCATGAACTGCCAGATCATTAGGTGTCTAAAGAATTCCACTTTTAAATTGAGACGTACAATACATGATTGCAAGAAATTATGTGCCTGAATGGTTGCAGAATGGCTTCGCCTGAAAAATGATAAAATCAATGAAGAAAAGTTACTGGAATAGTGTTTTAAGAAAAGTTGCTGAGATATTTTTTTTTGTAGTACTCATCCATGTGCTATGTCATTAATATAGATTGTCTTGTGCAATATGTATATCTTCCACTGAATATGCTAGTTCAGGAATTGAGACCAATTTTTCTTCTGATGTTGTGAATTTCTTGGTGAGAGAGAGAGGAAGAGAATTTTCGAGACCAAATTTTTTCTTATAGTTTGCTAGGCAAAGCTTATACAAGTGGTGACACGTAAGAAGAATAATATAAATGAGTAACTAATTTTTATACGACCTAAACACCATCATTCTCAACAGAATGCCCCAGCCATCGCTTTATAAACTTATGGATTGCTCCAATCTCTAAGCTAGTCATACGAGGATGATGTTGAACTTTATCTTGGGGAGTCGCATTTCTATTTTGTTCTAACAGTGTCCTCACTAGAGTGATTTCCGTCGCTGCCCTTGGCACGGGCCTCTGAATATTTTATTAAGTTTTCATATGGCTCGATCAGTGTGAACTCTCATTTTTCCAGAGGACTGCAATATCATTGGTGAGGCAGCACTTCAAGTGTTGCAAGAGCACTAACGTGGCACATCTGCATAAACTTTTGCCATAAATGATTTTTTTGTTATGCGTGTGGATATGGTCTTTAGATGACCTCTCTTTGGACATCTTAGTCTAGTGTTTAACAACCCCTCAAGACGATCTAGGCATCTTGACCTGGACACAAAATAGAGGATGACACCTGGTCTAACCATCTTATTTGACAAAAAATCTACTCTAGTCCAGTCTTAAAACTTCTAGTTATGATACCAATTTACAATGTCTGATCCCAGCCCAACATCATTCCTGAGTTCATGATTATATTTTGCACTACTTATTCAGGGTTACTAGAGCCAGGTTAAGCCTACCGAGCAGATTTTCAAAATAGACCTCTCAAATCTAAACAATTCATATCACAAACAATCTCTATTGAAGCATCGTCAAATATATATATTGTATATATAATCAATTACTATTCATGTGAATTGAAATACAACATTAGGCAGAGTAGAGTAAAGTTTTAACAGATCACAGTTTAAATACCAATATAAATTAAAAGTGAGAATCCTCGATATAGACAAAATAACTAAGACTGCTTGTTGGCTAACAATATGCTGCACAGAACAGTTGGCCAATGAACCACCCTACTAAATAAACAACTCATATATTATAGTTCAATTTAACTTTAGGATCATATGAAGAATCAGATGTGATGCAAAAGATCCACCAAAAAATTTAGTGCACTAGAATGTCGAAATGCCTTATGGGCTGATTCACATGTTAACCCACTGTGTGTGTGTGTGTATGTATATGGGCTTACAGGTATTTAGTCCTCCTTTTTCAAAAAAATTAGCAGGTGATTTATGGGACTTTTAACCAAGGGAAAAAAAACACAGGATCAGCTCTAAAAAAGAATTGTTGCAACAGGACTAGAGACAGAAATACCTATATATATTCATATAGCAAACAAATGGTTTGGCATTACGTTCTCTCTTACCACAACCCACGCGCATTCATTGTGTCACTCTAATCACCACATATTAAAATCATTGATAACTAATGTGAAATGTGATTACAAAGAACCAATCAACAAGAGTTCGATTTAGGACGAGTCTACTATCTAGATGGGATCTTATAATGTCACTATTGAACTCGTTTCAACAAATGGAAGAGAGGTTAAAGACGAATGATATTTCCAACCATATACAACTGGATAAAACTTTAAATTAGTAGTAGAACCCATTGTCTTTGACACATGAGAATCATTGGACACCACTTCAATGGCATTCTACCTTGGGAGCTGTTAAAGGCTCCTTGATTTTTATTTTTATTTTTTTCCGTATCACTTATACCACACTATTTAATAACTCCCGATGCTTAAAAATGATAGTACATTAAGTTATAAAAAATAGTATTGAGTTGTTATTGTCGGCAGAATTAGGTGCTTTTCTTGTCCTTCCAACTGTCTGCTCTTACTTTTAGGTTAAAAAAACTCTTGTATAATTGGTTTGGGGGTATTACAGACTCAACATCCAATTAAGGTAAAGTTGAAAAAGTAGACCATCCATGTATTGCAATAAGAGCTCCATGCAAAACTAGGGGCAGAATCGACTAGAATGAAACAATAGGCATAAACTAGCTATTGGAACAATTTTTGGAAGTAACATGAACAATATCAAGAAAAAACCACCCACATTGCAACAATGAGAAGCGACAAAACTTCACTATATGTGGAGAATGAATGTTGTACTCTCTCTTTGGTAGACCCTCACCCCAAAATATATTGAAAAGGACTATGGCACATGACACTACCCTTTTGCAATTTAGGGATGCACAATACATGCATAGAAGTACAAAGTTGACCCATATTTAATAAAATTTCCGGCACCATCTCAAGGGGCTCGCCTTGAACCCCCTGAGCTTTAGCTAAACCAATCCCACCATATAGATAGAACTGCATATCCACAACCTGGTGTAGAAAACTGAGTTAACAATCACATCACATTAGCTCCCAAGAAGATCGGAGTAAGAATTCAAGCAACAACTTTAAAAGAGCATCTACAAGCGACAATGATAAGATTGAAGAGTGTTTAAATTTGTAAAAAGGGAATCACGGTAAAGGATTAGGCATTTCTTTCTACTGGCAACATCAACACATGTTAATAATTCAACATGTTGTCCACCATGGTTATCCCAGCGGTAAGGGCGACCTCTGGCGCACGGTGCAGGGTTCGATTCCCTTGGACACCTGATTTGAAGCTAGGCGTGTGTGAGGGCTCTTGCACAGCGTCCTCCCTTTTAGCTCGCATGGGGGAGTCCAAATAATTCGTTTGTGTGGAGGTTCAAGGTTATAAAAAAAATATAAAATAATTCAACATGCTTGGCAATAAACTAGAAATGGGTTGTTCCTATTCATTGAACTGTACATGATCTCCGTGTCTCCCACTTCCATGGAGAGTTTCCTTAACCCAGTGCAACTCTTTGACAACATCATTGATGCCCATCCGTTCTCTTGGTGATTTCATTGTACAATTCACCCCGATTCTGAATATAGAAATTAGACACTCTTTAATGTTGCACGTGCTCTTTGTTTTTTTAGTTCGAGCATTTTCGACAATGCCCTTCTCATCCTCCTCCTCCTCGTCTTCTTTTTCTTCTAGTATATGGTCAAGAAGAATTGGATCCACAATTTTCATGACTCTTTCAGGCAACGCAGTCTTGGCAAGGCTGTGGAGGCTTAAACCATTTGTAAAAATCTCATCAGTTGGCCTTTCCCCCGTAAACAACTCAAGTATGATGATGCCATAGCTGTACACATCACCACTTGTTGACACTTCACTTCCCATTCCATATTCTGCAAATGAAAACACCATCCCACATTGCAAATGTTATATTTAATTTCTTAGAACAAACGAGATAATGTGAGTCATAGTATATGGTATTTTTCTAGGGATGGCGAATATGCAGGTTAACAATATATTATAGCCAAACTACAGGGCATAAAAGATGACAAACTTTACTTTTTGTCGAATGATGTTACCAAAGTTAAAGGATAAGAGTATATTATAGCCAACCTACAGGGCAAAAAAGATAACAAATTTTATAACATGTACCTAATTGTTGAGTTCTTTCAAACCTCAACACCCTCATTTTTCATATTAGGAAATTCAACCTCGTGCGCCCTCTATATCGTCCCTCATTATGGATAAAATATATGGTGCACTCCCATCGATTGCCGCAAGACATGTAGGAAAAAAGTGGCCCGCTACCTTATATTGTCTCTTAATAACCACCAATAATTACCCACGACCATCTTGCATGCCTCACACTCATTTTTGGGGGTGCACCATATAGGCATGCCACGTGGTGATATATATATATATATGCTCTATGCAGACCGGACATGTGTCACCAAACGGTGCGCCTAGAAATTGTCGCTTAAATTATACGCACACTCTCTTTCTTTTCGGGGCTCACCGCCCGGTGACACATGTCCGGTCCGCACTCTTAAAATGCGAATTGGTCCGCACAAGAGCAGGACTGTATATATATATATATATATATATATATATACAGTCCTGCTCTTGTGCGGACCAGTCCGCATTTTAAGAGTGCGGACCGGACATGTGTCACTTAACGGTGCACCTAGAAAATAATGCCTAAATTAAAGGCACACTCTCTCTCTTTTCTGGGCGCACCGCCAGGTGACACATGTCCGGTTCGCACTCTTAAAATACGAACTAGTCCGCATTTATATATATATATATATATATATATATATATATATATATATATATATACAGAGAGAGAGAGAGAGAGAGGGGCTATAGTACATTATGCTCTATACATCACCCATGCATCACGTCTAATTCTAGACCCAAAAAAACTTTTTTTTTCAAATTTTATATTTTTCTCTTGAAATTAACCTTCCAATCAAGCCATATGCAAAAAATTAGGTCAAAATACATTTTTAACTATTTTTAAAAAATTCACAAAAAATTGTTAAAAATACCTTATTTATAAGGGTCTGCGCCAGCAGTTTTTTTAAAAATATCTACAAAATGTATTTTGACCTAATTTTTTGCATGTGGGTTGATTGAAAGGTTAATTTCAAGAAGAAAATATAAATTTGAAAAAAAAAAATTCTAGGGCCTAGAATTAGGTGTGGTGTACGGTGTGATGTATAATGCATGATGTAGGTGAGCGTTCCTCTCTCTCTCTCTCTCTATATATATATATATATATATATATATATAGTCCTGCTCTTGTGGAGTTGACATGTGTCACCTGACGGTGAGCCCAAAAAAGAGAGAGAGTGTGCCTATAATTTAGGCGATAATTTCTAGGCGCACCGTTAGGTGACACGTGTCCGGTCCGCATTCTTAAAATGCGGACTAGTCCGCACAGGAGCATTATTTTATATATATATATATATATATATATATATATATATATATATATAATAATGGTCCTGTGCGGACTAGTCCGCATTTTAAGAATGTGGACCAGACATGTGTCACCTGACGGTGAGCCCATAAAAGAGAGAGAGTGCCTATAATTTAGGCGATAATTTCTAGGTGCACCGTTAGGTAACACATGCCCGGTCCGCATTCTTAAAATGCGGACTAGTCCGCATATATATATATATATATATATATATATGGAGAGGTTCAAAAGTGAACATAAACGATGAATATATTAATGAACATTAACAAAAAACATATAACAACCCATTAATTTTAATTCATATATTGTAATTGGTCCGCGCCAGAGGCAACGAAGACGCGTGTCAATCGAATATTTTTTTTAACAGCGCCCCTAGCCATAGCAGCCCTTAAACCACCAAACCATCCACCACCACCACCACCACCTACAAATCATTCCTCTGCCTCCACCTCCGACATAAACAACGGACTAGAATTTTGGGTATTTGCAACCATGTACATTTTGCAGTTGGCAAGAGGATTTTTCTGTGAATCTCAGACTATGACGTGATGCCTTTGAATCTAGACGAAAAATTTACAATGTCAGATTCACTTTCAAAACTCCCCGAACATTAATTTTTTCTAGCTAATTAATGATTTAAACAGTATTCAAATCAATTTCAGTTAGAATTAACGATTGTAAAGACGAAACATTGTAAAGCTGATTTTTTTTTTGCCAGTTAAATCAACAATTTGATGAAATGGGTTTCAAGGGCTGCTATGGGTTGTAAAGCTGATTGTTTTTTTTTTGCCAGTTAGAATCAATAATTTGATGAAATGGGTTTTAAGGGCTGCTAGGGGGGGCTTAAAAAAATATTTGATCGACACGCGTCTTCGTTGCCGCTGACGCTGACCAATTTCAACATAGGAATTAAAATTAATGGATTGTTATGTGTTTTTTGTTAATGTTCATTAAAATGTTCATCTTTTATGTTCACTTTTGAACCTCTCCCTATGTGTGTGTGTGTGTGTGTATATATATATATATATATATATCCCTCGGGATCTTATTCTCATCCCAAGTTCGACACACAAGGGAGTTCCGCATCCGGTGGTCGTCATCCCAACTCAACTTGGCCCTTCCTCAACCCGCCTCTGATTTATTTATTTAGATATTCAATCTCCAAGAAAATGGATTTTTAGATTGTTGAATATATTATATTTCGTGGTTCTGGTTGTGAGATATATATATATATATATATCCCTCGGGATCTTATTCTCATCCCAAGTTCGACACACAAGGGAGTTCCGCATCCGGTGGTCGTCATCCCAACTCAACTTGGCCCTTCCTCAACCCGCCTCTGATTTATTTATTTAGATATTCAATCTCCAAGAAAATGGATTTTTAGATTGTTGAATATATTACATTTCGTGGTTCTGGTTGTGAGATTATTATATAATATATTCACATTTAATGTCACTTCATATATTCATATAAATATGGTCAAAGCTAAAATTTACAAATTGGGAAAATTGAAATATAATCACAAAAATAATTGTTTCGAAGGGAAAATGCTCTCTCTCTCTCTCTCTCACACACACACACGCGCGCGTGCGCGCGCACACACATGTATGTAAAAGTTATTGAACACATTTACTTTATCATTGTTTGATTAATATTAAATATGTAATGGATATCGAAAAATTTTGACTTTATAAAGTTGAGTTAAAAAATGTTAAAAATAGTAGCACGCCATCATTTGTTAATTTGATTTTTAATTTGATGATTTCTACTGAATAATATAATAAGTACAAATAAGCGTGTGTATGCTGCAATATTCGTAAAATAATCTATTAGATAATAAAATAAAATATTGTAAGGTCAAATATATAAATATATTACAATTTATAGGGTTTGTAAGCGCTAAAAGAAATTCGTGCTTTCACTAATCGATTTACTTTATACCACGTCTGATACGCACAATAATGTCATTGTGACTTGTAAATGTGCAATTTTTTCCCATTCCAATTTTCTCCCTTAGAATGAATTCCTAGATCCTTTGAAATAAAAAGGACAAACCCCCTGTAACTTTATAGTAAGACTCAAATAAAGGATTACTTGGAGCTGCATAACCAATAGATCCTCTTATTCCAAGGGAGTTGGTTTTATTTGAAGAAGATAAATATATGATTTGTAGAGGGAACCTTGCCAATTCAAAGTCACCCAAGCGGGCCGTCATGTCATGGTCTATGAGGACATTGCTTGGCTTTAGATCACAATGAATAACAGGTTCTTGGCAGCCATTATGAAGATATTCTAGAGCACAACCAATGTCAAAAAAATGTTTAATCTCTGAGAAAATCTTAGATGATTCGGAATCACAATCCCGTCTATTGGGTCAATAGGATGCAACCACTCTTTTAAGCTTCCATTAACCATGAACTCATAAACCAGAGCCTTGAAGTCATTTCCACGGCTGTCAATACTCGAGCATGCAGTTATTATCTTGACAAGATTTCGATGCCTAAGATTCCTCAAGGCTTCACATTCTACCATAAAGCTCTTAGAAGCTCCTCTGTGCTGAAGATTGAGTACCTTAACAACTATATGAATCCTATCTGGATCCAGAATTCCTTTATATACAGAGCCAAAAGCACCCACACCAATCAAGTTTGTTGAGGAGAATCCATTAGTTGCTTTAAATAGTTGGCCATAAGACAGTTTTAGAAATGAACTGTCAAAGGAAGGAACTGAAGAAGGGCAACTTCGTCTTTTTCTATGCGAATAAAAAATTCGAAGTGACAACACCAACGTGAGTCCCAAGAACCCGCCAATAATGGAGATTATTAGTTTCACCATTAGAGACAATTCTCCCCCATTTGACTCATTGCCTTCACATATAAACAACTGTAATTCTGGTAAACCACCGCAAAGATTCTTGTTTCCGACAATTGAAATTGCGCTGGTGTTCTTGAAGACTCCCTCACTGGGTACCTCTCCCTCAAAGGCATTATATGATAGATTTAAGCTCTTCAAAGAGGTGAGATTTTCAAAATAGTCGGGAATCCCACCATAAAATTTGTTACGGGAAAGGTCTAGATAATGGATACCTCGCAAAGAGCTTAAAGAAAATGGAATTGTGCCTTCAAATAAGTTACCCTGCAGATAAAGATTTTCCAACTTGAGGCAATTTCCAAGACTGTTGGGAAGCTTGTCTGATAACTTGTTCTCTGAAACATCAAAGTATCCAATATTTATCAACCTGCCCACTTCAAAGGGGAGAGAATCACTCAAGTAGTTGTGAGATAGGTCCAATTGGATTGACAATGATGAGAGACTAATAACCTCGATGGGTATTGTACCATTGAGTTTGTTGTGAGAAAGATACAACATAATCAAGAACTCAAAGTTTCCAAGAATTGAAGGTATGCTCCCATGTAAATCGTTCCATTCTAGATTGAGCCCATATAATAACGTTAAATTTCCAAGGGAATGTGGAATTTCACCCGAGAGTTTATTTCCATTCACATATAAGTACTTGAGATTTCGAAGGCTTCCAAGACTGTCTGGAATATTGGTTATGCTCTAAGCTTATCACATCTATGTTGATGATATTTCCAATCCCTGCAGGGATTCTGCCAATAATTTTATTTAGCGCTAACCCTATGGATTTCAGTTTGGTTGAGAAGTTGCCAATGTTTCCGGGTAACTCCTGTAACAACCCAAGACTTTCGGAACAGTAATTATTTTATTTTGGGAGAAAGAAATAATATTTTATTGGAGAATAATCAAATTGGCAATTGAGGTCAAAATTTAGAGTTGTTAAAAAGTTTCTCGAATGGAAATTTTGAGGGTACCATTGTGTCCGAAAGGGTCGAGAAAGTCGAAATGACTGTACTTGGGGTCTATTTGGGTTCCGAAATAAATTAGGACCGTTTGACTCGAATTAAAGTCACCGAGTCATTTAAAGTGTGTATTATCATTTAAAGATGTGTATTTTGGGATTTAGTCTTATTAAGACTATGGGAGATTTAATTCTCCAAAGAGAGAAAGAGAAATAGAAGAAAGAAAGAAAGAAAGAGAGAAAGAAAGAAGAAAAGGAAGGAGAAAGGAAAGAAAAAGAGGATTTCCGGGCCAATACGCGATTTCAAGGCGGATTAAGACCCTACGAACCCGAGGCAAGTGATTAAACTTGCTAAATAATTGTTGTGTATCAATTATTGCATGATTTGTGGATTCAATTTTGGGTTTTAGGTTTAAATTGACAAAACCTAATTTTTGGGAAAAATCTTAGATTCGTATTGTATTAATGGATTTAAGGTTAGAAAACTTGTATATATGTGTTCTTGGATGAAAATAAATGTCATATTTGTGTTTGGATTGAATCAAAATAGTTGGAAGATGACAAAAATGATTTTTGGGTATTTTGGGTTAAGAATAAAACAACCCATTTCGTAGCTTGCTGCACAAGCAGTTACTGCTGCCGTTTCTACGATGGCTCAGCAATCTGCCGCTCGAGCAGCCCCACCCCATTTAGGATTGTCCTTATGGGAGAGAATGAAGGAAGATTTTAGTAAGGGGAGTCCTCCCGAGTTTGCAGGGGGAGTTGATGCGATGGCTGCAAGTTAATGAAAAAATATTATACAGAGGCACCTTCGTATGGTTGAGTTTAGTGAGGTGCAGAAACAATTTTTAGCCACTTTTAGGTTATCGGGTGCAGCTCTTCAATGGTGGGAGTCTGTCACCACATTTGAACAGAGATATACTTTACCTATAAAAGAATTTTGGAACTTTTTGATCGAAGGTATTTGCCTTCCCCTACTCAGGATATGGGGATTTTTCAAGGAAATAGGACGGTGGAAGAATATGAAGAAGATTTTTCTCTATGGGCGAGATTAGTACCTAATGAGGTAAATACGGAAGAGAAACGTATATCGAAGTTTGTTCGAGGTTTAGATTGGAAAATCCAACAACATTTGTTAGAAAGTCCTAAGTTAATGACTTTCATCGAGGTAGTGAATGCGGCACTATTAAAGTGTCATGAATATCGTTTTCGTTCTCAAAAGAGAGATTGTCCTAATAGAGGTAAATGACCACGTTTTGATGAAATTTTGGAAGTACAACCCCTACAGCAGATGGTCGCTTTAGATCGGGGGACTATGTTTCGGAGCCCATTGATGAGGATGGGCAATCGGACTAGAGATGGATGTTGTAAGAAATTTTTCCTTTATTAATAGGATTATTACTATATGAAGTTTTGGAATATCGTATGGGAGATATATATGAATCGGGTAGTGCTTTAGCCCTTTTTGTTTATGTATGGTATGTAATGACCCTAAGGGGAAATTTGGAGCAAGATGTAATACCCCGTAATTTTAAATGACTTTTAAAATGGGTTATATTTTAAATTAATGGATTAATTAGACTTTATTATTAATTAATTCATTTGGGTTTTATCCGGACGGTGGATATTAAAATGGATGATTCTGAATATTACTTAAAGGTATTTAGGTAATATATGAATGTGATGTCATTGATATGACTGTATGAGATAAATTCGGTAATTTATATTTTTAGTCAGACGCGGTATGGGACGTGTCGGGACTAGTTTATTAAATTAAAAAAGGAAATTTATTTTCTATCGATCTAATAGTCATTTCGACTGCGTCTTTGCGTCCGGAAGGTTCGAAATAGTCAGAAAAGTCTATTTGGATGTTAATTTTGAGTCTCGGGTCATTTGGGAATGAATAGACAACCCGAAAGGGCATTTTGGTCATTTTTCTAGGGGGGATGAATAGTGATTTCGGATTTGGAACTATTATAAGTATTGGTAGATTAAGTGTATGGGGGTTATTCATCTCCTCTTCACAAATTAGAGCAGCCATCTTCTTAGAGAGAGTGTAAGAGTGCTTGGGAAGGGAAAAGCCAACTTGGGAAGGAGAAGAACAAGAACCAATGTTCACCACCACCAACCACCACCGGAGTTTGACCGGAGAAGGGACAACCAACTGAGATATACTACACCAAAGGATCAGACCTACAAGAAAGGCAAGTGTTTGATAATGGCAATTTAAGTTCGTATATTGTCCATGTTAGAATAGTATGAAAAGAGAAGATTATTCTTGTTTGGAAGAAATAATGGAGCATTAAATGGATTTCTGGAAACTGAAATGATATAAGAATTAAACTCATTTTTTAGGTTGATAATAATCCACGAAATAGTCATGAATCTGTTGAAGAAATTATGATAACCATTGATGTGTTCTTGAAGATGATATGTTGATAATTTTCTAGAAATAAGGAGATAAACATACTTTTTAATCCAATCCCTTAATGATTTTAGGATGTTTAGAGTATTGGAAATCGTTCATATATGTTGATATATCATGTAGTAAAGATTATAAGTCATTTGGGATGTTTAGATGAAGGTATAAATGATCATAAGTTGCTAAACCCGTAGTTGCTGAAAATGCAGAAAACCAGGCTGTGACCTGAGGGATCGATCGATCGACCCCTGCCTTCGATCGATCGACCTCCCCAGAATATGTAAAGTTGTTTCTTTTTAAAGGTTGATTCTTATCCAAAAACCTTTTGTGGATCTTTGGTGATTATTATTTGGATATTATGGGACTTAGAAAATATCAGTAAACCCTTGATAAGATTTGAATTAATTTGATTTGGATTCAAGTGATTAAAATGATGAAAATTATATCGAATGGAATTTCGGTTACTAGATTTATTTGTTAAATTCCAAATGGGGATGTATGAGGATTAAAGATAGGACCAGAAGGGGTGATTTAATATAACACCTGGGTATCCTTAAGTTTACAATAGGGTTTAATCCAAAGTGAAAGAAGATGTGTATATAAGAGATTTGAAACTATCGATTTTAACCTTAATTAAAAGGAGAATTAAACTCGTAGTAATTCGGGAGAAATGATGTTATGGACCAGTAGGATATTAGTGAATTCTTACTGAATATATGTTGAGGAAAAACCTATTTGAATCTTGTGTATTGAGTGAGGGTAGCCTTAGGGTTACAATTTGAACATCGAGGACTGAGTTTAAGCTCATTATTGATTACGCAAGGACTGAGTGTAGTACAAGAGCGTAGTGGTATGACTCCTGGATAGAGATGGAGTTTAGAACACATTTGGTTGAAAGAGGTATGAGGTTATCCCGATCGCATAGTTGAAGTTGTCGAACCTCCTCGATCGACAAAGTTAAGTAGTAGTGTATTGGAGGGGTTCCTTGTTTGGATTTCGCTTTGCGAGACGCTCCGCGAATGAACCTTAACGACGTCGGGAGTGGAGAGATGTTATAGGATGCGAGGATAATTAAATTATGAAGTAAAGATATGATATGTTAATACGTGGGATTTAAAAGGGATATAATGCTACGTATGGGAAATATCTTAGGGTAGTGATATTACCTTATTAATATTATATTATAGGTATGATAATACCTATTGGATTGATTAATGATTATGTGTATGACATACCTAGCTTACTTGCTATCGGTGGGAGGTTTGCGCGTGAGGTCAGTCATATCCTGATGAATCCATGGGATCTTTGATTTGTCGCTCGAGAACATAGGTCTATGAAAAACTTATCGGGGAGTTGATAAGTCCGCTGACTGTGGGTATGTAGGTATGTGCGTGACCCATGGATACGAGAACTATGTTCGCCTCCAATTTATTTGTTGTTGTTTGTGGTTCGTGGAATCTTCCCGAACCTTTAGTCCCCTATTCGGTGACCTGTGATGATGGGACATGATAGCAGAGTAATGCATTGCACCACAGCTGTGACTCGGGGTGCCGTATTATATATGAATATATATATATATATAATGGATTAAATGATTAAATGGATATATTGTGGTTAAATCTATCTACGGTGATAATTGTAGATAACGGTGAATAGAGAAAGATAATGGAATTAAGTTAATGAATGTTTATAGAATTGAAAAGCTTAACTCATGTTAATGAGAAACGATTCATATTGATGAGTAATGATTCATGTTAATGAGAAACTAATCATATAAAGGAGAAATGTAAATGAATAATAATGTGACGTATGGGATGGGACATACGGGGATTATGATATGGGAATGGAATTTATAATATGGAGACTAGAAAAGAGGAACCATTAACTAGGAGGTTAATAGGAAACGTTAAGTGTGCACTCTAGTTGAGAGGTGAGAATAGCAAGTGAGAGTTGGATCTAACATGTACATAATAAATGCTTTATTGCACTTGTTAAATACTTGCTATTTTAAAAATAATCTACACACTCGGGCTCTGACCCGTTTCCTTGCATATTTTCTCTTCTATTGTATCTCTATATCAGGTGTCTAGCAACAGGGACGCCAACCATAGTTGATTGGGACGAGCTATGGAGCTATGGAAGTTTTGCTTAGACGCTTGTCATCTTTTTTATTCACAGTATTCTTACATAGGGCATGTCGCCCAAAGGATTTAAGTTATCATTTTCTGTCGGAGTTAAATACTATTGTATTTGTGTCTTTTAATTCATTTAACATTGTGGGGATTATTGTAAAGGATTTATATTATTTGGGAATGTTTATTCCAGTTGCATTTAAATTCTTTTGAGTTATTTATTGTGTTATCTGTGTTGTAGAATAAAATGTGTTGTGTTATTCTTAAACTGGAAATAGATTTTGTTAAATTAAAATTTGGAAAGTTTTTAACACCAGCTTAATTGAGTTTTGGGTGAGTTGTAAATGTTTTCGACAGTGATGCTAAGAATGAGCCAACTGTATATTCTATTTTAATTTGGTATGGGACTGGCCACCCGGTATTTAATTAGGCGGGGTGTTACACAAGATAGGCTCTTATCCTATTATTTTGTAAAAAGGATTGATGATTTTGCAAGGTGCTCAAAAAGAGCTCTAAACCTTATGGTAAATGTAAGAATGGTAAAGGTGATAAGTAGTAATGATAAAAGCTACTTCTTTTATATAGTCATGATAGACTATTATGATTGTTGAATTCCAGATATGGATGTGCCTTATAAAAAGGCTATATATATTGAAATGATGTAATATGTTGTTTATGTTTGAAATTGAGATTGTGGAATGATGGGACGCATGTAAAATATTAGCTCATGAATATGATAATATTTCTGAGCTACATGTTATATAGATGATGATCAATAAAGACCTTGTGTTGGACATAAGGCATTTTATATTATATTATAATATATAAACCGTTTTCAAAATAAACTATTTTCAAAATAAAACTTTTACTGGCCTTCGGGCCCTTTCAAAATGATTTCATAAAATTTAAATTTTTCCAAATTCTATTCCGGATTTAACAAACTCTCAATCCCCGACATCGCCACACAGTAGTGTATTGGGAGGGTTCCTTGTTTGGATTTCGCTTTTGCGAGACGTCCCCGCACGAAAGTGGCGATTGTCAGGAATTGAGAGGAGTTATTTCTTTGGACCATTCAAATTTTTGTTCTATTAAAATTTTAGTATTATTTATATAATTGGAATTGTGGAACTTGGAGGCAAATAAAGCCTCATTATGATTGTTGTGAGCATAAAGCTCAAATATAAAGGGTGTATGGGCGCCCTTGTTGTGGAAATTGGTTTTATTTAATTCATAATCAACTTAAAATAAAATAAAATAAATTAATTCGTCGTGGGAAGTTAGAAGTTTGGAGATAGGATTAGTGATAATGGGTAGATTAGGAATAGTTGAGCTTTGGGAGAATTAGGCTTAGCTAAATTTCGAGGACGAAATTTTTGTAAGTGGGGAAGTTTGTAACAACCCAAGACTTTCGGAACAGTAATTATTTTATTTTGGGAGAAAGAAATAATATTTTATTGGAGAATAATCAAATTGGCAGTTGAGGTCAAAATTTAGAGTTGTTAGAAAGTTTCTCGAATGGAAATTATGAGGGTACCATTGTGTCCGGAAGGGTCGAGAAAGTCGAAATGACTGTACTTGGGGTCTATTTGGGTTTCGAAATAAATTAGGACCGTTTGACTCGAATTAAAGTCACCGAGTTATTTAAAGTATGTATTATCATTTAAAGATGTGTATTTTGGGATTTAGGCTTATTAAGCCTACGGGAGATTTAATTCTCCAAAGAGAGAAAGAGAAATAGAAGAAAGAAAGAAAGAAAGAGAGAAATAAAGAAGAAAAGGAAGGAGAAAGGAAAGAAAAAAGAGGATTTCCGGGCCAATACGCGATTTCAAGGCGGATTAAGACCCTACGAACCCGAGGCAAGTGATTAAACTTGCTAAATAATTGTTGTGTATCAATTATTGCATGATTTGTGGATTGAATTTTGGGTTTTAGGTTTAAATTGACAAAACCTAATTTTTGGGAAAAATCTTAGATTCGTATTGTATTAATGGATTTAAGGTTAGAAAACTTGTATATATGTGTTCTTGGATGAAAATAAATGTCATATTTGTGTTTGGATTGAATCAAAATAGTTGGAAGATGATAAAAATGATTTTTGGGTATTTTGGGTTAAGAATAAAACAACCCATTTCGTAGCTTGCTGCACTTGCCGAATCGATTCGCCCCTACCGAATCGATTCGGTCTGTTGCAGATTGCCTAGGTCTTTAGGGCCGAATCGATTCGCCCCTTACGAATCGATTCGGCATATAGCAGACTCTCAGGTCCTTTGGACCGAATCGATTCGGATGGGCCGAATCGATTCGGAAACAGGGGATTTTGGAGATGTTTTTCTAGGAAGAATTCATCCCATTTCGTCTAAAGTTATCAATTGGGAACTTCTATGGGAGTAATTTGGAGTATGTTTTAGAGAATTTTAGATAGTTTCCCTTATAGGAAATTATTGGAGTCATATTGACTAAATTTGAGGAATACCGATTGGATATTACGGTTTATTCTAAGTGGGGAAGCCCACCTTGATCGGGAAGTTATACTTGGAGATAATAAATTCAATTCATAGGAAAGAATGTGAATAATTTAGAGATACCGGATCTTAGGATCCAAATCCCAAATGGGATAACTTTAAAAAGGTTCATAAAATGAATTGAACCCTATTGTGAATGGAAAATAATAAATGCTATTTAATGTGCATATGGATATAGAAATATCCTTATTGATGATTGATTTGGGAGATATCTCCCACAATGAGAAATGTTATTTGATGTGCATACGGATATAGAAATATCCTTATTGATGATTGATTTGGGAGATATCTCACACAATGAGAAATGCTAATTGAGGTGCATTAGGATATAAAATATCCTTAACTTAATTAGAATTGAAAGACAATTCATAATAGAAGCGACATGAGAGCTTCAAGCGAGAATTAGTATAGCATATACTAAGTGGGGTTAATGTGTGAGGTGGAGCATTAGTATATCTTGAGATAAATATACTAAACAAATGATGTTAACCAAATTGCGCCTAAGAGCGTATATTGAACATGAATATGATGTTTCAGGTATACCTTATATAATGGTATATCTTTATTATGTGGGATGTATGTATACCTTATATGATGGTGTATATACATGTTAAGCATACCCCCTCCTTGCTATCATTGGGAAGTTTCGTGCGTAGAGGGTGAGCATTCTGACTAGAAAAGCAGGATGTGGATATTCCCCAGGTCATAGTCGTCCTTCGTGGTCAGCAAATGACATATATATATATATATATATATATATTTATTTTGGGGGTGAGAGGTCGTGGGTATGTGACGCTCTCACTTGCCGGTTAGGAACTATGACCGCTTCCCGGACGTCGTGTGCGTGAGTAGATCACGAGGTGGGTCCCCACCAGGTGGCCCCAGCTTGCTACGTATATGGGATGCTGGAAGATGATAGCATGTGAGCCTGCGTTCTTCGAGTTATAGCTCAGTTGGATGGTTATTATTGCTTGTGCTTGTATTTTAGTGTCAAGGGCATAATGGACCTCAACGACCTACATTGACAAGAGTAATGTATCAAGGGGGGTTCCTTGTTTGGATTTCGCTTCGGCGAGACGTCCCACGCACGAACCGCAGTGTAATGTTGGAACTTGGGGATAAGTTTAGTACTTATTGCTCATAATTATTTATATATATATCACCTATCCCGACAATCGACAGTGCCAGGAGTAGTGTAACGGGGGGGTTCCTTGTTTGGATTTCGCTTCGGCGAGACGTCCCACGCATGAAACGCCGTGTACTGTTGAGAATTGGGAATATTAATTAATTAAAATTTGGATACTTAACTTTGGGTTACATGCTTCATGAATTGAGGGCATAATGAGCCTCGAGGATTAATACGGTCAGGAGTAGTATAACGGGGGGGTTCCTTGTTTGGATTTCGCTTCGGCGAGACGTCCCACGCACGAAACGCAGTGCCGGGTTGAGAATCGAGAGGAGTTTAGTCTTCATACTCATGATGATAATAACTCATATATAATTACTATAATAATTATATATATGGTTTCATGCCTTATAAGGGCATCACTAGAATACAAAATTCTAGTAAATGAGATTGTTGATGTGTTGTGATGATGTGGACATGATTGGATCATGTAACTTTATATGTTCAACAAATGAACATTATAAAGATAACTATAACAATTGCATTAAAGATAATGTATATAACTTAAAGTATAGAAATAAATGTAGAATTGGGAGATAGGTTAGATGGTTTCACTTAAATACTTTATCTGGGTTTAAGTTAGAATCCTCTTACCTAATTAGAATCGGACATCCTTTTGGACACGTGCATACGCTTAGTGCGCGCTTTAGATGAGAGGTGAGTTGAATTTTTATGGAGTGTTCGATTCCAACTAAATCATGTAATAATGCATTTATAATTATTATGCATTTTAATACACTTGCTATAAACTGTTTTTCAAAACTCGGGCTCTGACCTGTTTATATTTTCCTCCTCCATGTATATATTGTATTACTTCAGGTGTTCCTCCGCAAGGACGCCTTTGATATTCCTCCATTCAGGATTTGTGGAGCTGTGGCAGTAGCGGACTGTTGCGGCACTTTGCTTTAGTCGATTCCTATCTATTGTACATCTAGATTAGGATTCAGTTGTATTGAGTTAGTATTCAAGTGTTGTAGATTAACACTTTCATATTTTATTTATCAGATTATTGTATTGTCTATTGCCCGACAGCATATTCGGGTATTTCATTGTTGAGATTTTTATTGTACAATGTATTGTACTCTTTGATTATTGGAGCATGCACTTTGACATCATAGTTAGTTGTATATTGTTGGTTGTGTGCATTATTGGTTTTGTTGTTGTTGTTAAAAATAAAAGTTTTAAATTTTTAGCAATTCACACTTCATGATTTCGGGTAGTTAGCCTTATATTATAGTGTTTAGTTGTTGATGTTGAGACTGTACCATCTGAGATACCTGATTTATGTAGTATAGGGCTGGCCACCCGTTATTATTTGGAGCGGGTTGTCACAACTCCCCTCCAAAGCTGTTGCCACTCAAACTCACAAGTTCCAAAGTGGTGCAATTAACCAAGGAAGAAAGGAAATCCAGGTCATTAGTTTCTCCATTTCCAAGATTATTTAGATGCATCCCTAGCCCCTCCAAGCTATAAAGATTCCCTAGAGAAGAAACTTTCCCTGTGAATCGGTTCCTCGATATTGAAATTACTTGAAGATATGACGCGTTAGAAATTGAAACCGGAACGGTTCCACTCATCAAGTTTGTGTGAATGTAAAGTAGTCTAAGGTTAGGAAGAGAAAGAAACATGTCGTGGGGAAGACTTCCTCGAATTTTGTTTACAGGTAAGGCGATATGGTAAATAGAAGAGATGTTGTAGATGGATGGGGGGATTATACCAAAGAGATTATTCGCACCAAGTGCAATGTAGCTCAAGTTGGTTGATTGGCCGAAGGTGTTTGGTATTTCTCCCTGCAAATTATTTTCTTACATGGCCAGTGCCACGAGGGAGGTCATGTTCCCGACAGAAGGTGGGATCTCTCCCGTGAGATTATTTGATCTTAGGAAAAGTACCTCAAGATTTTTTAAGGACATCCCAAGCTGGCTTGGGATTTCCCCTTCCAGCTTGTTACCATCGAAACTAAGGTATGTGAGCCTCAAGCAGTAAGACAAATTGACTGGGATTTTACCCGTGAACGAGTTATTCTCGAGGCGCAGTGTTTGTAACCTGAAGAGCAGACCAATTTCCTTTGGGATTTCATGTTTAAATGTATTATTAGCAAGGGTTAATGTGGCAAGGAAACTCATGTTTCCTACATGAGACGATATGGGCCCCACCAGTTGTTTGGATCGTAGATCAAGCGCGGCCACCCTCTGATGGCGGCGACTACATGTAATGCCTTGCCAGTGGCAGAAGTGGGTGGAATCATTCCACCAGCTCATAACTTGAAGAGGGACATAAGTGATTTTTCTTTGATGTCAAGTAGTGTTAATCTGTCTATCTCGTTGCCTCCCAGCCTGGAGCCTAAAACAGGAGAGGTTGAACATAACAAGCCTAGAACAATCAGCATAGAGATTGTGACACCCCGACTAATTAAATACCGGGTAGCTACTCCTTTATTAAATTAATTCAAAATGCCAAGTTGGCTCAGTTAATAGCATCACTGTCCAAAACATTTTTATTATTACTAACCACCTAGTATTTAAAAAGTAAGTTGCCAAATTTTAATTTAAGTCTGATTAACATGCAACAAGTGTAATAAAGAATAGTAACACCATTCACCATACTGAAGTAAAACGAATAACCATCACAATAGAGTAAATAAAGTCTGGAGGAAAAACTCCTCACTAATCCCACAACTGATAAGTAAAACGAATACTGAAACAATACATGCCAAAGTCTGAAAACTAAAATGTAAAAGATGTCTCTAAATAGAAATGGGCAACATGCCCTACAACTGATAGATAGTGACTCTGGAATCCAAAAGATAGAAGCGTCTACAAGCAAAGTCCCTGTAGCTTCCACAAACAACTACAGCTCGTCACCTGAATGAGTATCCTATGCTTGGTGTCTCTGTGGCTGGGGACCTAAAATGGTTTTACAAGAAAAAGATTTGAAAAGCAAACGGTTCACAGCCCGAATGTGGAGTTATATTTTAAAAACCTGCAAGTGCTTTAAAAACATTTAAAACATTAAATGCAAAGTACATGTTAGGACGTGCACTCACATTATATTCTCACCTCTCGTCTAACTGTGCACTCCTAACGCAAATACCCATCTACAACGATATAAACCACTAGCTAAGTGACGACATAACTAGCTAGACTGCCAAAGGTCCTACCCATAATACTTGGTTCCATTAACATAATAACGCTCGTAATTAAATAGGGTTTAACGTAAACTCAGATACTCAAAATGCAATATATATAACTATCAGTTAACTCGTTATATTTCTCGAAACAATACCGTAATATATTTACAACATTAACATGAGGATTCTCATTAATTAAATGTATATTAATCACATCGTAATTATACAATACAAGCACCCAGAGAACTAAGCTGCGGTGCACACATACTCTGCTATCCATCCCGGTACATCACGTACATAAGGATCACATATTCCGAATCTCTCAGGAATAGTTCAGATAACACAAATCACAAAAAGTGGAGGCGAACACAGTCACCATCACGTGGGTCACGCACATACCTACGCTCCCACGGTCAGCGGACTTATTAATATCCCAATAAGTCTTACTATGACCTATGTTCATCAAGGTACCAGTCTATATCCCCCCCGTAGGCATACAAGGATTAGAGGGTCCTAAGCGAACGCAACCTCCCGTGATAGCAAGTATGGTAGGTATGTCATACACACAATCCATATACCAATACTAAGTAAACACACATCTTAGTAATACCGTATTTTAATCGTAGTACATATCGCATTCTCGTACTAACTATAATTATCACCATTCATACTATTCCGGTTTGTAATTATACGCGCCATAATTATCTCACGTCGTAGTAGACACTCACGTCTCAACCCAAACCGTCCATGTAATACACTCTTTTTTCTAAATTCCTTCTCATAAATACCCAAATGTCCCAATTCTATCATTACTACATCTACGGAATGATATCTATATCCTCGAATAAGTTTACGGAACTCCAAAAATCAAAACAGTCCAAAAAGGACCACACTGTCAACTCGTTAGAAGTCTCGTTCGAACGAGACTGTTCGAACGAGATTCCTCTGCCAACTCGTTAGAAGTCTCGTTCGAACGAGGCTGTTCGAACGAGGTTCCAGTTCGTTCGAACGAACTGTACCTTCTAACGATATCTCGTTCGAACGAGATATCGAACGAAATCCATTCTCGTTGGCAACGACTGGTCAACTCGTTAGAAGCTCGTTCGAACGACCTGGGGGCTGCTTCTAACGAGCTACCAGCTTCGGCCCAGATTTTTCCCCAAATCGTTTTTCATCCATTTTAACACCTCAAATCTTCTAAACTAAGTCCCAACAATCGTTTAAAGGTCTATAATCAATACTAAACATATATAGTCACATCCTAACATGTTTTTAAGGGATCAATCCATCCTAACATCAATTAAATTTACAACTTTCTATACTTTTTCCAAATATCTCAAGAACATGAACCCTAACTACATATCATCATCAAATCCCAGAATTTAATTCGTTTTTTCTTTCACCCAATCATGTATTAACATCAGATTAATCGTCTCCAAACTATTCTACATGCAATTTATCCTCAATATTCAAAACCTAAGTCCAATTAATCATGGGTTTTCATTCATCTTCCAATAACAATTATAAATCTTCAATTTTCTAACATGGAAAGAACATTTGCTGAAGTTAAACATAATTAAACCACTTGCCTTGTTTATTTCCGGATTTGGTGTTGATTTGGTGAAGAATCTCTGCAGAATTTTCTCTCTTTCTCTCCTTCTCCAAGCTCCTTCTCCAATGGTGGCTTAAGGTGGCTAGGGTTTTGATTTGGGAACTTAGAAAACCTAAATGATAACCTACGTAGCTTTCTAGGTTAATATGGTTTGGTTAATGGGCTTAATGGGTTAAATCCACATCAGATTTACATCTCTAATTTTCGTCACTTTTAATTCCTCAAAATGTAAAATTACCAAAATACCCTTTAAGTTACCGGTATGGCCTAAAAATATCCCGGGACCCAAACTATACCCCCGGCTAGTGTTTTCTGACTATCTCGACCCTTTCGGACGCGTTGGCGTACTCAAAACGACCATACGGTTTATAGATTTTAAATTCACTTTTATTATCAAAATATTATACCGTGACGCGGCGGTCCCACGCGTCTCAACAAAATTTCTAAAATGTCGTATATAAATCTCACGACAAATTTTATAATTTCGAATTCATATATAATCATATATGCACATATCAAATACCAACTCGCATCACATTAGTATTTATAACCCGGATTAATTTCCAATTAATACGCATTTAATTAATTAATCCCAAAAATAAATATAGTCAAAAGTACGGGGTATTACATAGATGTTAACATTAACAGGTGAACAACATGCGTGTAGTCCCATGATTGTAAGAGAATTTGGGAGGACATGAACTTCTTGCTACCAAAGGAAAAAGGGTAGCCGACATTTTTTGTTCTTCACAAATGCTTATCATAAAATAATATGAACGACGACCGTTGGATTATCAGTCTTGCAAAAGTCTAAATAAGCGTTCAACAAACTGTCAACAAGAATCATTGTTTTAGAAGCAAGTTCCAGGGAGTCTTACTCAAATTGACTTTTATTCTTTATACCAACAAATTGTCTAAGTAACAAGTGGATTTCTAATAACTTCAAATTCACCTTTACCTTATCAGAAGGTAATCAAACAAAATAGTTACTGTCTAAAAGGATGGATCTATTTTTCATATCATACTAAATAATATGATATTTTCATTCAATATTATGATCTTTAAAAAATACTTAATGAAGGATAGGATAAAAATATTCATTTATAGTTGAAAGAAAATAGAATTAAATAAGGAGATACGTTATTTATTATGTACTTGAGTTACTTTTAATTTTCTAAAACTTATGATTATTAAAATTTCTTTTTCCATGTGCATGGAAAATCGAAATTGACCTCATGTAAATTTCAAACTATATTAGATATTGGTGTCTCCCATAGTCATTCAAAAGCTCAAAAAATTTACTTTGTACTAAAAAAATATGTTCTTTTATTTTCAAAAGAATAATGCTTTTGGTATATGGGGAAAGCAACCGGATTCATCCACCGGCTTAGGTGGCTGCTGAGGAGGCAGCCTTTTAGGTATGAGGAGGATTTTTTTTTGTGGATTGTTATATTTGTCAATTGTTTTACCTTTTTTTTTTAAAAACTATTTTTTAAAATTATATTCTGAAAATGTTTTTTTTTATAAACTCTTTTTATTGTTAAAACTATTTTTTAAGAATAACTTTTTTCCCTTTATAAGTTGGCTTAGTGTAAAAATTGTTTTTTTAATAACCATTTTGTGGTAAGATTTTTTTAGGTTAAAAAATAATTTTTATATATCAATTTGTTAACAATTGAGACATCAATGATCGGTTATTGTCGCTGGCGCGGATTCCCATCATTTAATGGATGTGGGTCCGCGCTAGCGGCATTAACAACTTAGTATTTTTAAATTTTTTTTTTTAGTACCGCTTTTTATCGCAATTGGTTAGTGTCGCTGACGCGGACCCATATGTCTTAATGAATGTGGGTGCGCGCTAGTGACACTAATCAATTGCGATAAAAAGCGGCACTAAAAAATATATTTTTTTAACAACTTAGGATTTTTTTTTAAAATATTTTTTTAGTGTCGTTTTTTATCGTGATTAGTTAGTGCCGCTGGCGCGGACCCACATCTATTAATGGATTTGGGTACGCGCCAGCGGCACTAACCAATTGCGATAAAAAGAGGCACTAAAAAATTATTTTTTTAACAACTTGGATTTAAAAAAAAAAAATTTTTTTTAGTGCCTCTTTTTATCACAATTGTTTAGTGTTCTTGGTGCGGACCCACATCTCTTAATGAATGTGGGTTCGCGTTAATGAATGTGGGTTCGCGCCAGCGGCACTAACTATTTTTTTTTTGTAAAAGCATTCCTCATTTTTTTTGTATTATATCGATTCGTTAAAATATGATACAAAACGATTTTGATTTTATTTATCTAATACGCACACCAGCCGATTCAAACTGAGCATGACCTTTATATTTTTTTAAGAGTATTTTGGGAAAAAGGTCCTCGTAATTCTCAAAGTGTATAAAATAGGACATTCCACGTAATTTTATAAATTTAGTCCCTATACTAAAAACACCATGAAAAATAGTGAAAAATGGTGCCGCTGGCGCGAACCAAAAAAATGAACTCCTAACTCTAAAGGGACCACACAAATAAATATTATTGTACCACATGGACTAGATTTATAAACTTGAAAAGCATTGTCCAAAAAATTCAAATATAGGAAGGAACATGACATTTACTATAATTCTCTATTTTTTTAACTAATACGAACACAACTAATAAAAAATATATTGTGATTGTGTTAGATAAATAAAATAAAAATTGTATTGTGTCGCATTTTAATTGGGTCTTCTTCATATTTGAAAATGAATTTATAATATTTTAAGATATTTTGTTTAAAATTAAAATTGAAAAAAAAACTAAAAACTTAAACCTTTGCAATTATACCCATCTTGATCCCATCCAGCTAGATAAAGGATTGTTGAGTTTTGTGAGTTTCTATTGCCAACTCATTTAGCCATATCAACCGGTTGCTAATTGCGGTGCAATTAGCCGGTTGCAATAGCACTCCTCTTTTCAAAATAAAGATTATTGGTTGATTGATTTGTAAAGGATAATAACATAATATAATACTATTTAAATTGTTAAAAAGTAATTAAAATGAGAGATTTTGTACACATTTATCAAGACTTAATATTCCTCTTGTAACGATTATTTGAGCTTATTAATAAAACATAGGTCTTTAATGTGAATGACAATGCTTAACAAGTCACAATTATTTATACCTCTTCCTTCAAATATGTCAATAGTTTATGCCAGCGAGTCTATGATGAATTTATCTGTTTACACTTGCGCAAGTTAAATAAATCTTTCGAAATAAATGTCAAAATCCGAAAGTCACAATTGGTTCTGCTCCCCTATCTTTTTCTTCTTCAATAATATAATAAATCATCATCGTCCCAAGTAAATTGTCATTCTATTTCTGCCGTCCAATGATTGTGACATTTTTTGTTATATTTATCAAATTTCTACGAATTCAATTATTAGGACACTAAGAGCATCTAGAATAGACTTGTAAATTTTGTTGTGTATATGTATATCCTAGTTGTCAATTTGATTTTACACAATAATAATAAATCTTCGTTTTTTGTTTCCAGCCATTTATTTTAAAATGATTGTTTAAAAACTGATTTTAATAATTTGGGGCCCGTTATATTTTGTATTCAGAAAACTCGATTTAAACACTATTTTTAAATAAAGTTTTAAAATTTAATTTTTTGTGTTTATAAATATTGGTGCGCGTTTGATAAACTTATTTTTAGATACGTTTTTTTGAAAATTTGACAAAATTAGCAAGCATATATACATCAATGTATACATACATATCATCATAAATGCATCAATATATCATGTGTTTTTACGTATATTTAATGAAGTATGTTGCGAAGTTTAACTATATATATATATATATATATATATATATATATATATATATATATATATATATATATATATAGGGGAAGGATAAAGTGAGGTCCCAGTTTGAGGATCCTGAATGAGGACCATTTTTTTAAAATAGTAAAAAAAATATTTTTGAACTATTTTTTTTTATGATTTTTAAACATCTAAATATGACCATAAAAAAATAATCACTTCAGATGTATGTATTAACTACTTAAATGGATTAATAATGTAAAGAAGCATATAGTGTTGTTTCACATATATGAAACTTGTGTTCGTGTTTGAATTGTGTATTGAATCCTTCGGGTCTCTAAGAACTTGGATCTTGACTCCGGCTTTCTACTTTGTTATCCAATCACTTCATGTACCTACATAGAAGAATTTCGACTAAAAAAATAATATTAAAGCTTTATATAATATAAGAAAACTACACATATTATGTGGAAGATGAGCGAAATAATGAAATTGCTCACTATAGAATTTTGTTAAGCACCATGATTTCCACTATTAAGCCTATTTAATCCAAACCAAGATATGAGGAAAGTAACCTATATTGACAATTATATCCAAAGAAAGATAGGCATTTTGTCAAACACCTAGGCGATATTTTTCAATAACAATTGCAAAGCCATGGAAACACCACCCCATTCAAAAGAAAAGTGAAAATTCCATATATCCACCCAACATAATTCACTTTCAAAAGCATCCCATTATAATTTAATGAATAGTAAAACAAAATTAACATATGAATTTAGAACAAAATATATTTGGGAAAATTAAATGATAGGTGTATTTAAGATTAAGATAAGGACATGAAATAAAATGATCTCCGTATAACTAACAAATAGACAATAAATTCAAAATTAAATATGAAAAACTGGAAAATCAACACCAAAATAGGCAATCCAATACTTCTATTTGAACATTGAAAGAATTGAGATATGAGGATTGACCACAAAATAAACTTTTTATAGCTAACTTTGCTAACTAACATCAAAGGAGCCAACTTCGTCTATAAAACAAAGGATATTCATTCAAAAGAATTAGTAAAACAAAACAAAATTCATTAGCTACTATAAACATTGTAAGACTAAAAATATGTAAAATCAACATCTTAGCATTGAACTACACAGTATTTCCAAATCAGACAAAGAGACCACAAAACGTCGCTAAACTTAGTAGGAGCCCCCTACAAAAACAAATGAAATTAAAAGATAAAAATAAAAGCAAAAATCTGCAAACCCTAAAATTAGTTACATTAAAATTCTAATGAGCCCTAAAATCAGTTAAAATAAAATTTAAGAATATTTACAATAAAATTATTATAGAAGGAAATAAGGCCCAAATCAGAATACAAAAGAGGGAAACCCAAAGCTGTAAACCCTAGAACTCAAAACTTACACTCACCCCAAATTTCTTTATTTTACAGACATGTGAGTAAGAGAGTACCATGGAGAGGAAAATTCGAAGACAATAAAAAATCATAAATAAATTGAGTAAGAAAACGAAAGGGGAAAAGAGAGATACCCTGCGGTGATTCAACCAATTAAAACTCCAAATCTCCCCATAAAACTGACAAATCTAGTAAGATATATGTGCTTAGATTTGCAAACAAAAAACATGTCAAATCTGAAGAAAGGCAGAAAACACACAAATCTCGCAATAAATGCGATTAATCTCCTTAAAAAATTCATAAAATTGAGTGAAAATAAAGTACCCATAAGAGATACACGTTATAGTGCTTAGATGTGCAAAAAAAATGTTAAAATGAGGGGATTACTTGTCTAATAGAGAGGGGGCCGTGAGGATGGCACAACCTCCAAACTGTATGATCTGAGTGTGTAATGAATAAATAAGCATACCTGAGCCAAGAAACCCAAAATCTACGAAATCTAAAACCTAATAATGTAACTAAGATCTGAGTTTGTATTACGTGAGCAAAGAAACCCAAAATCGAAGAAATAAAAAAACCCAAAAATTCAAAGCCCCCCAAACTGAACCTTGACAGGTGAAAGGTGAGCGACTGATAGGTGACCAGGTGCTGAGAAGCTTTGTGAGGGTTTGTGATTGCGAGGGTACATGGTGAGTGCGGGGCGGAGAGAAGAGGAGGAAGTGGGGGCGACAGTGTGGAGAGGAGAGAGGGGTTGTTTCGTGAGAGGGAGAGAGAGGGGTAGGGTTTGGGGGAAATCATGGATGAGAGAGAGAATGAAAAGTCGTGTAGGTTTGGGGGTATCAGAGAGGGAGGCGGATGAGTTAGGGTTTGAGGGTATGTGTTAAGTGAAAATTAATCTCAACCTTATATATATATATATATATATATATATATATATATATATATATATGGAGAGGTTCAAAAGTGAACATAAAAGATGAACATTAACAAAAAGTACATAACAACCCATTAATTTTAATTCATAACAAAGACGCGTGTCGATCGAATATTTTTTTAACCCCCCACCCCACCCCACCCACCCCCAACCATATCAACCCTTAAAGCACCAAACCATCCACCAACACCACCACCTACAAATCATTCCTCTGTCTCCACCTCCAACATAAACAATGGACTGGAATTTTGGGTATTTGCAACCATGTACATAGTTGCAGTTGGCAAGAGGATTTTTCTGTGAATCTCAGACTATGACGTGATGCCTTTGAATCTAGACGGAACATTTACAATGTCAGATTCACTTTCAAAACTCGCCAGAGCATTAATTTTTTTGAGTTAATTAATGATTGAAACAATATTCAAATTGATTTCAGTTAGAATTAACAATTGTAAAGACGAAGCATTGTAAAGCCGCTTTATTGTTTTTGCCAGTTAGAATCAACAATTTGATGAAATGGGTTTTAAGGGCTGCAGGGGGGGGGGGGGGGGGGAGTTAAAAAAAATATTAGATCACATGCGTGGCGCGGACCAATTTCAACATAAGAATTAAAATTAATGGGTTGTTATATGCTATTTGTTAATATTTATCTTTTATGTTCACTTTTGAACCTCTCCCTATATATATATATCCCTCGGATCTTATTCTCATCCCAAGTTCGACACACAAGGGAGTTCTGCATCCTGTGGTCGTCATCCAAACTCATCTTGGCCCTTGCTCAACCTGCCTTTGATTTATTTATTTAGATATTCAATCTCCTAGAAAATGGATTTTTAGATTGTTGAATATATTACATTTTCGTGGTTGTGGTTGTGAGATTATCATATAATATATTCACATTAATGTCACTTCATATATTCATATAAATATAGTGAAAGCTAAAATTTACAGATTGGGAAAATTGAAATATAATCGCAACAATAATTATTTTGAAGGAAAAATGCTCTCTCTCTCTCTCTCTCTCTCACACACACACACACACACACACACACACACACACACACACACGTATGTAAAAGTTATTGAACATATTTACTTTATCATTGTTTGATTAATATTAAATACATAATGGATATTGGAATATTTTGACTTTGTAAAGTTGAGTTAATAAATGTTAAAAATAGTAGCACGCCATCATTTGTTAATTTGGTTTTTAATTTGATGATTTCTACTAAATAATATAATAAGTACAAATAAGCGTGTGTATGTTACAATATTCCTAAAATAATGTATTAGATAATAAAATAAAATATTGTAAGGTCAATATATAAATATATTACAATTTATAGGGTTTGTAAGCGCTAAAAGAAATTCGTGCTTTCATTAATCGATTTCCTCTATACTACGTCTGATACGCACAATAATGTCATTGTGACTTGTGAACGTGAAATTTTTTCCCACTTCACTTTTCTCCCCTAGAATGGATTCCTAAACCATTTGAAATAAAAAGTACAAACCCCCTGTAAATTTATAGTAAGACTCAAATAAAGGATTACCTGGAGCTGCATAACCAATAGATCCTCTTATTCCAAGGGAGCTGGTTTTATTTGAAGAAGATAAATTTATGGCTTCTAGAGGGAACCTTGCCAATCCAAAGTCACCCAAGCGGGCCTCATGTCATGGTCTATGAGGACATTGCTTGGCTTTAGATCACAATGAATAACAGGTTCTTGGCAGCCATTATGAACATATTTTAGAGCACAACCAATGTCAAAAACAATGTTTAATCTCTAAGAAAATCTCAGATGATTCGAAAGCACAATCCCGTCTATTGGGTCAATAGGATGCAACCACTCTTTTAAGCTTCCATTAACCATGAACTCATAAACCAAAGCCTCGAAGTCATTTCCACGGCTGTCAATACCCGAGCATGCAGTTATTATCTCGATAAGATTTCGACGCCTAAGATTCCTCAAGGCTTCACATTCTGTCATAAAGCTCTTGAAAGCCCCTCTGTGATGAAGATTGAGTACCTTAACAGCAATATGAATCCTATCTGGATCCAAAATTCCTTTATATACAGAGCCAAAAGCACCCACACCAATCAAGTTTGTTGAGGAGAATCCATTAGTTGCTTTAAATAGTTGGCCATAAGACAGTTTTAGAAATGAACTGTCAAAGGAAGGAACTGAAGAAGGGCAACTTCGTCTTTTTCTATGCGAATAAAAAATTCGAAGTGACAACACCAACGTGAGTCCCAAGAACCCGCCAACAATGGAGATTATTAGTTTCACCATTAGAGACAATTCTCCCCCATTCGACTCGTTGCCTTCACATATAGGTAACTATAATTCTGGTAAACCACCGCAAAGATTCTTGTTTCCGACAATTGAAATTGCGCTGGTGTTCTTGAAGACTCCCTCACTGGGTACCCCTACCTCAAAAGCATTATATGATAGATTTAAGCTCTTCAAAGAGGTGAGATTTTCAAAATATTTGGGAATCCCACCAGAAATTTTTTTACGGGAAAGGTCTAGATACTAGATACCTCTCAAAGAGCTTAAAAAAAATTAGTATTCTGCCTTCAAATAAGTTACCCTACAGATAAAGGTTTTCCAATTTGAGGCAATTTCCAAGACTTTTGGGAAGCTTGCCTGATAACTTGTTCTCTGAAACATCAAAGTATCCAATATTTATCAACCTGCCCACTTCAAAGGGGAGAGAACATGGTTCAAAGTCAAGGCCGATACTGCGATGATATGGCCCAGTTGAGTAAGTATCGGTGACCACCTATCCGATTCCGAGTTACGAGCTGAATTTTCAATTATTGATCTGAATCGATTCTATATCGGTAATTTCTCGGTACTATCGGTGATATAGCGGTATAATCGGCGCATATCGATGATATCACAGTAGAATCGATCCATATCGGCGATATCGCAATGAAATCGGCCCATATCGGTGATATATCGGCCGAGATGGTATAAGTTACTAAGCATCAATCTCTCTCTCTCTCTCTCCATCCAGTGTTACGTTGGTAAGTGTGGTTTTTTGGGGGGTTACGAAATGCTAATTGTTTTTTTAATTTAGTGTGCTCTGTGTGTGGGTTATTTGGTCATCGTATGGGTTTAATTGAGTGCATTTTATATGTGCCAGTTTTTTTTAAATAATGCAAATGATCCAAATGGTATTTATTATTTTTTATAATAATGTTCCCAATGTTATTTTGTAATATGTTATTATTTATAAAAAAATGTAAATGTTATTCTTTTACAAACAAATATACAACTGTAATTATTGTAAAAATAATATTTGTATCCTCTAAACATTTGTAAAAATAATATTTGCATCCTTCATGTAAAAAAAACATTTGCAACACAAGTAAAAAAAAATATTTGCATCCTCTTTGTAAAAAAATAACATTTCCATCAATTTAAAAAAAAACATTTGCAACCCAAAAAAAAAAAAATAACACTTACATTCCTTTTATAAAAAAAATACCATTTGCATCATTTTTTGTAAGAAAATAGCATTTGCATCCTTTTTGTAAAAAAAATGTAATGTTTTGTCAAAATCACTATTTGTAAAAAAATAACAATACTAAAAAAGAAACATTTCTATCATTTTTAGAAAAATATAACATACTTAAAAAACACATTTGTATCCTCTTACTAAAAATAATACTAAGCATATAATAGTTGTATCCTCTTTGTAAAAAAAAAATCATCCTCTTACTAAAAAAGTAACATTTGTTTTTCTTTGTAAAAACATAATATTTGTATCCTCCGTAAAATAAAATATTGATTTATTTTGGAACATTGAATCTGGCAAGTTCGCAACACGTCAATATAATCAATTGCACAATGTTATGCCTATTAAAGGATAGTTTTAAACTTATCTGATTGATCCACATTGTTAATCGTATTTTTTTAAAATTTTCTAAATTTTTTTCGGAATTTTTCCGCTATCTAAATAGTCTATCTTTGTGTATCGCCCGATACCGTGACTGATACCGCAACCGAGTTGAAAATTGAGTGACCGATACCGAGACTTTGAACCATGGGAGAGAACGACTCAAGTAGTTGTGAGATAGGTCCAATTGGATTGACAATGATGAGAGACTAATAACCCCGATGGGTATTGTACCACTGAGTTTGTTGTGAGAAAGATACAACATAATTAAGAACACACAGTTTCCAAGAATTGAAGGTATGCTCCCATGTAAATTGTTCCATTCTAGATTGAGCCCATATAATAATGTTAAATTTCCAAGGGAATGTGGAATTTCACATGAGAGTTTATTTCCATTCACATATAAGTACTTGAGATTTCGAAGACTTCCAAGACTATCTGGAATATCCCCAACTAATTGGTTATGCTCTAAGCTTATCACATTTAAGTTGATGAGATTTCCAATCCCTCTAGGGATTCTGCCAATAATTTTATTTAGTGCTAACCCTATGGATCTTAGTATGGTTGAGAAGTTGCCAATGTTTTCGGGTAACTCCCCTCCAAAGTTGTTGCCACTCAAACTCACAAGTTCCAAAGTGGTGCAATTAACCAAGGAAGAAAGGAAATCCAGGTCATTAGTTTCTCCATTTCCAAGATTATTTAGACGCATCCCTAGCCCCTCCAAGATATGAAAATTCCATAGAGAAGAAACTTTCCATGTGAATCGGTTCCTCTATATTGAAATTACTTTGAAGATATGACGGGTTTGAAATTGAAACCAGAATGATTCCACTCATCAAGTTTGTGTGAATGTAAAGTAGTCTAAGGTTAGGAAGAGAGAGAAACATGTCGTGGGGAAGACTTCCTCGAATTTTGTTTACAGGTAAGGCGATATGGTAAAGAAAAGAGAGGTTGTAGATGGATGGGGGGATTATACTAGAGAGATTATTTGCGTCAAGTGCAATGTAGCTCAAGTTGGTTGATTGGCCGAAGGTGTTTGGTATTTCTCCCTGCAAATAATTTTCTGACATAGCCAGTGCAACGAGGGAGGTCAAGTTCCCGAAAGAAGGTGGGATCTCTCCCGTGAGATTGTTTAATCTTAGAAAAAGTACCTCAAGCTTTTTTAAGGACATCCCAAGCTGGCTTGGGATTTCCCCTTCCAGCTTGTTACCATCGAAACTAAGGTATGTGAGCCTCAAGCAGTAAGACAAATTGACTGGGATTTTACCCTTGAATGAGTTATTCTCGAGGCCCAGTGTTTGTAACCTGAAGAGCAGACCAATTTCCTGTGGGATTTCATAGTTAAATGTATTATTAGCAAGGGTTAATGTGGCAAGGAAACTCATGTTTCCTACATGAGGCGATATGGTCCCCACCAGTTGTTTGGATCGTAGATTGAGCGCGATCACCCTCTGATGGCGGCGACTACATGTAACGCCTTACCAGTGGCAGAAGTGGGTGGAATCATTCCACGAGCTCATAACTTGAAGAGGGTCATAAGTGATTTTTGCTTTGATGTCAAGTAGTGCTAATCTATCTGTCTCATTGCCTCCTAGCCTTGAGCCTAAAACAGGAGAGGTTGAACATAACAAGCCTAAAATAATCAGCATATAGATGTTAACATTAGCAGGTCAACAACATGTGTGTAGTCCCATGATTGTAAGAGAATTTGGGAGGACATGAACTTCTTGCTACCAAAGGAAAAAGGGGAGATATATATGGGTAGCCAACATTTTTTGTTCTTCACAAATGATTATCATAAAATAATATGAACGACGACTATTGGATTATCATTCTTGCAAGGGTCTAAATAAGCGTTCAACAAATTGTCAGCGATAATTATTTTTTTAGAAGAAAGTTCTAGGGAGTCTGACTCAAATTGACTTTTATTATTTATACCAAGAAATTGTTTAAGGTCGAGGAGAGTAACAAGTGGATTTCTAATAACTTCAAATTGACCTTTACCTTCCATACAATTTCCATGTCATACCTTAAGGAACATGGTCATAGTTTTTTTGGATTTATTAGAAGGTAATCAAACAAAATAGTTACTGTTGATGTAAAAAATTAGATTGTATCTAATTATTTAATCATAGATAAATAAAATGAGACAAAGAAGTTTTAAAGTGATTCAGCCTTATAAGAATGGCCTACGTCCACTGCATCTGTTGTTGCTAACTGTCTGGGAATTCTCTATTATAGGTTTTCTTAAGAAATTCCGGTCCCCTTACAATGAGGGTAATATAATGTATTTATAGCCCTGAGGCTGTAATGTGGAAGGGTAATACATTAAATGCTGTACATGTGAAAGGGTAATGTATTAAATGCCCCTTAAGTGTATACATCTGAATGATAAGCATTTAATGAACAGTCAAACTGTTGGTTATCCTGCTATTAATGCTTTGTTCGAGGTGCAGCTCGGACCGTCTAAGCTGCTCGGACCGCCTAAGTTCATCGGTACTCAAAAGTTCCTCGGAGAGTTCTTGTAAGTCGGAGCGTCTGAGTTGGTCGGGGAAGCAGTGTTCCTCGGAGTGTCTGAGTTCCTCGAAATTGTTTGTTGTTTCCACGTAGATTGCCACGTGTCTTCACCCAATTGAGCCATGTCAGCAGACTAAATTTGGTATCAACAAAATCCCCCAATGTTTCATAGTTCGAAATTTGAGGAGTGTGAAACATTCTTTCTCGATATATGGCGGTTTTAAATGGTTATCCTGAAATTTAGGAGTGTTTCCTTTGTATTTATTTTTCCTTTCAAATTTGTAGAATCAGGCTTTTTTTTTGAATTTTTATAACCGCCTCGATCTCCACGCACTTTTTGTCCTTCTAGCCAACGGTAGCGTAATCGTTTCTTTTTGTAATCATTAACTTTACCGTTTCCCAAGATAAGGTATTTAAGCGTCATAGACAATCCCGTCGTCTTCTACTTTTTTAAATTTGTATCTTCGAGTTTTCCATCGTCTCTCTCTCCTGTGCATTCATCTCTTCCATCGTTCGTTGTCAACAGATCCATTCTTTTTCTGTAAGATCTTCCTTCTTCTTCATTTCCTTTATTCATCATAGTTTACCTTGTTGAATCTTTTGATAAATTTCATTCTGATTTTTCTATTCCTTCATGGGTTGTTCTGGAGGAACTTTCTGAACCTTCTGATTATTTCCGTTTGGCTGAGGGACATTGGTTCCCCAGTCTCTTTGTTGTTAAGTGTGAATTTTCTTTCCCTCCAAACCCTCTATGTCTGGAATTCTGTTAATACTTTGACGTGGTTCCTGCAAGAATAGCCCCCAATACATGGAGAATAGTTAATGGGGTTCATAGACTAAATCAAATTCATGGAACTCGCATAGGAATTTTAGAAATCATATTTTGTTATAGATGGGCTGTTGGTGATAATACTTTTTATTTAAAAACTAGATTTTTAAATAGGGATTTAGTGGTCAATCTCCCGGATGCCAATAGGGACTATTTTGAGCACGGAGTTGTTATAAAAAATTGGCTACATGCTCCTTTATCGGAGATGAAGTGTATTAGGGTCCCAGATGCCCTCCCTATGGCAATGGGATAGGTTATTTTTATTTCATTTTATTTATTTTGAGATTATGCTTCCTTTATGTTTGATAAAATGTGCCACTGATATTTTAATTTTAATTTATTTGCAGTTGACAACAAAAGAAAGTGTCCAAAAGAGGCAGACGTTAATATAAGGCACTTAAAACTTATCTGGAGTTTGCATCAGATTATTGCCGACGAGCATATTAGGTCAGCTTCATATCTGCTTCAGTACAAGAGTTACACAACTTCTTTTACTGCTCGTCCGGTGATAAGCGACGCAAAGCCAGTACCAGCTTCTACCAGTTCTTCGCCTGAGTCACACGTTCCTTTAAGTGAAAGGATGAAGAAAAGAAGACCGCCTACTCTTTTCGAGAAACCCGCCTCTGCTGCTGGAGAGGCAAAAATAAGTAAACATGATGTCCCAGAAGGGACAAAGAAAATTGATGCACCTCCCTTGGCTGCCCCTGTAAAGGTTGTCGAGAAGCCCCCAGTGGCCCCGAGCAAGGCTGCTGCTCCAGGCGAGGTGATTGTCATATCACCGACCAAGAGTTCTTCCTTGGTCGAAACTATTCCTGTTCCTTTGAGGAGGCTAAAGAAGAGCTCCTCGGTCAATTTGGCTGACACCGTCTCTCAGCCCCCGACTAGTGGAGTTCCCACTTTTGTTCCCCCGAGCTCTGCTATGAGCTCGGTGAAGACTTGGATCATTCCCGAGATCCAAGGTATTGAAGAAAACCTTTCTCGGGACATGGTTACCTCATTGGCTGCTCGCCATATTTCTTCTGTAAGTCTTATTGTTTTGAACTTTTCATCTTTCCCTTGCTATATCTGTCTCTGACTTGCTTTCATTTTCTTTTCACAGTTGGTGAGCTGCTTTAATACAATTGTGAAGAAAGATGAAGCTATTAAAGCTTCAAGCTCCTAATCTGGTGTGGAGGAAGCTCTGATGGGTCTAACGCGATCTTTGGAAGATTCTCGTCAGAAGCATGATGCTGATAAGGCTCCTTGGGAAAGGAAACTTACCTCAACCAAGCAGGAGAAGGCTCAAGTTGTTGAAGTCTCCACGGAGTTGGAGAAAAAATTAAATAGTCTGGAGGAGAAGAATAAAAAGCTTGAAGGGAAGCTCAAGAATGCTGAGGAGTTTGAAGATAAACTGAAGGTTGCCGAGGAAAAGTTGGGTCAGCTTCAGGAAGTAAGTCGGCAGAAGGAAGAAGCTGAGAATAAACTGAAGGCTGCTGAAAATCTTCTGTTCGAGAAGCTTTCCTCGGAGAAGTTAAAGAGAAAATTGGCTGTGAAGAAATCTTTTAGCGCTGGCTGGGATAAGGGGTGGAATAAAGGCTTGGATGCCATGATGTCGCAAGTAGAATATGGCAGCCTAAAATACTTTAGAGATGGGTGGGTCGCAGCTCTTCAGGAGATGAAGGTTGATGAAACTTCTGAACTTTTCCAGAGACACATCCCTGGTCCCCTTCCAACTCCTGAAGACGAAGAACAGGACGAAGCTGCCTCTAA
This sequence comes from Sambucus nigra, assembly GCA_949130495.1. Taxonomy (NCBI): domain Eukaryota; kingdom Viridiplantae; phylum Streptophyta; class Magnoliopsida; order Dipsacales; family Adoxaceae; genus Sambucus; species Sambucus nigra. Next base: position 264,021,464 of record OX422211.1, on the reverse strand, counting down.
AGAGCCTTCCATGTTGATTGGAGATCAAGTTTCTCATCCCCCAGTCATCCAGCCTACTAAATAGGAACTTCAGCAACTCGTTACTTCATCCGAGCAACTGCCAGCGCTCCTCGAGCAACTCTCTGTTCCCTCCGAGCAACCTACCTCCTTGTCCCAGCCTCCCGAGAAAGTTTTGGGAGACAAGGAAAAGGTGTAGAGTTGTTCGGGTTTCTTTCTATTTTATTTCTCTTTGTCAAATGTAACCCTGAACATGTAACTCTGAATTTTTTGATATAATAAAATTTAAACTTTTGTTTATGCATACTGTTGTTTCTCATCTTCATGCTCTGTTAGTACTCTTATTGATTATTGCTTTTTCTTCCTCTACTAGTTTCTGGCCAGGATGGAATTATTGTCTTCTCATGATATAAAGTTGTTACAGCAATGCAATGAATATTTTAAAGCTGGTCACATAGATCTGAGTGCAGCACAAATCGTCGACATCCTCGGCCAAGATGCTTCGGAACAGGTAATTGAAGCTTACCAATAGTTTAAGTGTCTGCTTGATCGTGCAGTGGCCAATAATGTAGCTTATTATGATATGATTGAAGATCTCCAAGGCCTCTTGAATACCTTCAGCAATAATATAAGGAATCCACTGCCCTCTTGCACGAGGGGTACGAGAAGAAGTATCAGCAAATCATTGCCGACAAGGGATACGAGAAGCATTTTACTACATACGATGTGAGGGAAAGAACTTTGAAAGCCGAGGTCGAAGAGCACAGGCAAATAGCCGAGTTGTTGGAGCAAGAAAATAACAACTTGTAAAGAGAAGTATCTCAATTAAAATCTGTTGCCTCCACCTCAAACGCTTTGATCCCAGTGACTGACGAGGGATTCTCATTCTTGGAGGTAGAGAACGCCAACCTGAGGGATGAGTTGGAAACCTTGAAAAGAGCTCGCCCTTCTACATCTTCTCGTGGACGAGCAAGAGCTGCTCGGATTCCTGTCGAGGAACAGAGGACTCAATCTGCTTTAGAGAACCAGGCCTTCCAGCTAATGGCGAAGAACCAGGCATTGGCTGAGATGTCTAAGAAAACCAGGGACCTGGAAGAGCAGTTTTCTGCGCAGAAATCTATCTTGGAGAATAAAGAACTCTTCATAAAAAACCTCCACGAGCAGCTAGAAAGATTGACATATCAATTTCACAAGTAGCCTGGGGAGTTCTGGATGGCTGGCTACAACGAGGCTCTCTACCACTTGGACGACCGTATCCAGAATGCAAATAATGAGGGCTACAAATAGGGATGGCTGAATGCCTTAGGTGTGCTACAACTCGAACAGGGTCATTACCTGTGGGATTATCATAATCCTGGGCTGCTCGACCTACCCGTGCCACCATTCAATCTTGATATGAGTTGGATCCCTGCTCGGGCCATCCCTCGTTGTCTGATTTCCAAATACCTCGGTGATTATAATATCCATTCAAATGTCGAGATATCTCATCCCGAGCACCTCCTAGATCGACCGTCCGTGATGAATATCAGGATGCTAAAAGATCTTAACTTCATAAATTCTCCTCTCGCTTTAAATGATCCACCTGATGGCGAGGAACCTGTTTTAAAAGCAGAGGGGAAGAAACCAATAGAATATGAGTATTGATGTAATAAATTTGTATTTCATTCCTGATGTATTTTGTTCTATATTTAATGAAATAATTTTATTTGCAAATCTTGACAGCTATTGTTTTGTAACACTTTACATCTGTGCATGTGTATCTGTTAAAAAGATAATAATATTGTGTTATTTGTCGACCAACTTATTGTCGAGTAATTTGAATTTGTGGTAGTCATTTGGCAAAAATGATGTTTTGTTTCTCGACCACCTCAGTAATAATAAAAAATTATGCTCGATCACTTTCTCGTATTCATAAAATATTTTTGACCAACCAAGGTCGGTAAATTTTCCTTTTCAACCAACTACAGTTAGTGGGTTTTTATCCCCGACCAGCCATAGTTAGTGGATTTTTCCTCTACGAGGAGCTTTGGCACTTTTCTGGAATAATTGTACCTCCCGACCAACCTTAGTTGACTTTTTCGAGAATATATTTACTTCCTAACCAACATAAGGTGGCATTTTTAGGAATACTTTTACTTCCAGAGGAATATATAGTTTTACTTCCCGTAGGAATACATTTACTTCCTAACCAACATAAGTTGGTATTTTTAGGAATACATAGTTTTACTTCCCGTAGGAATACATTTACTTCCTAACCAACATAAGTTGGCATTTTTAGGAATACATAGTTTTACTTCCCGTAGGAATACATAGTTTTACTTATCGTAGGAATACATTTACTTCCTAACCAACATAAGTTGGAATTTTTAGGAATACATAGTTTTACTTCCCGTAGGAATACATTTGTTTCCCGACTAGTTGGCGTTTTCGAGAAGAAATTTGAGTAATCCGAGTTTTACCGAGTAGTGTGTAGCACTAGTATTCCCCGAAAAACTTTAAATAAAAGGAGAGAATTTGGCAGAATATCTTCATTTTATTCATACTGACGGAATTGCGTTACATGAGAACATACATCTCTGATAATACTTGCGCAGGTGCTCTGCGTTCCATGCATTCTTAAACTCCTCCCCCTCTAAAGTTGCAATTCGGTAGGTTCCTGGCTGAACAACTTCTATAACTCGGTATGGTCCATGCCAGTTTGCCTCCAATTTGTTGTGCTTTTGAATTAATTTCTTTAGCACATAGTCTCCTTCTTTCAGGTCGCACTTCTTTACCCTCTTATTGTAGAACAAAGTTGTTCGTTGTTGGTACGCAGCTTTCTTGATGGCTACTTCTTCTCTAACTTCCTCGAGCATGTTTAAATCCAATCTTCTCATTAAGTCGCTGATAGGGGAATTAAAATTCAGTACCCTGTGTGTTGGGAGGCCTAACTCGGCAGGTATAACAGATTCACTTCCAAACGCCAGCATATATGGTGATTCTCCAGTTGCTGCTCGGGGAGTAGTACAATAAGCCCACAGTACTGACTGTAACTCGTTGATCCAGTTTGCTTTTGCGTCACTTAGTTTTTTCTTCAAGCCATTTAGCAGTGTTTTGTTCGTCACTTCAGTCTGTCCGTTGCTTTAGGGATGGCCTGGTGCTGAGTGAATCTTCAAAATATTTGACTGATGACAATAGGTAGCGAACTCCTCGTTGTCAAATTGTGTTCCATGGTCTGTGATGAAGGCATGAGGAAGACCATATCGACAAATGATGTTCTTCCAAATAAACTGGTACACCTTGTCGTACGTCATATCAATGAGAGGCTCAGCTTCAACCCATTTAGTAAAATAGTCCACAGCGACAACGAGATACTTAAATCTTCCCCTGGTCGTCGGCAGTGGCCCAACCAAATCTATTCCCCATATGGAAAATGGCCAAGGGGAAGTAATGGGTGTCAATAATGCTTGAGGAGTTCTTCGGATGGAGGAGAAGCGCTGACACTTGTCACATTTCTTAGCATAGGTTATGCAATTAGCCCTCATCGTCGTCCAGTAGTATCCTTGCGTCATCACCCTTTGCAAAAGAGTCCGACCTGCTACATGGGCTCCGCAGGACCCTTCACGGACTTCTTCAATTAAATCTTTCACCTCGGTGGGATGCACACATCTCTGCAAACCTGCTATAACTCCTCGTCTGTATAAAATACCGTTGGTCAGTACATAATGAGCAGCCCTAAACTTCAATTTCTTGGCTGCAAGTTTGTCAGTTGGTAATTCCCCTTTCTCAATATATGCCCTGATGGGATCCATCCATGATGATCCTAAATCGAGGGTAATAAAGTTCATCGTTAGATCTTCATCTATACTCCGACCAGCTAAAACTTTAATTGGGATTATTCTTCGTAGCTCGGTACGAGTAGCTGATGCTAATCGAGCTAGGGCGTCTGCTCTCGCATTATCCATTCTTGGTATTCTGACCAGTTGAATAGCAGCAAATTCTGATACCAACTCCATCACCTTTGCATGATACTTGATCATTAATTCTCCTTTGGCTGCATATATTCCCAACATTTGATTTACGATTAATTGAGAATCACTGAAGACAATAACCTGCTGCGTCTCCATAATTTTTGCCAAATTAAGTACTGCAATCATGGCCTCATACTCAGCCTCATTATTGGAAGCTTTGAATTGGAAACGTAGGGCTTATTCCATGTCGACCTCGTCCGGACTGCTCAAAACTATCCCTGCGCCACATCCGGTAGTGCAAGATGAACCATCTACATACAGACTCCATATAGGTAACTCGTCTTCAAATTTATGATCTGACAGAGTTCCTCGATGAAATATTTGTTGCTTCCTTTCATCCTCCCCTGATATTTCTTGCTCTTCATCGATCATCTTTTCTTGCCCTTTTACCAACTTAAGTTGGTCTGGGCTCGAATTTGATGATCCTGTAACATCCACTTGCCCTTTTACCAACCTAAGTTGGTCTGAGCTTGTGTTTGATGATCCTGTAACATCCACAAGTTGATCAGCGAGAAAATTTTGCTCCTCGGGGGTATCAGGATAGGTGAACTCTGCTATAAAATCTGCTACAGCTTGCCCATTTAGCGATGATCTGGGTTCATAAATTATATCATATTCACCAAGTTCTATTGCCCAGCACATTAATCTTCCTGACTTTTCTGGTTTGCGAAGGGCTTGCCTTAATGGCATATCAGTATATACTACTATGGTATGAGCTTGAAAGTATGTCTTCATTCTTCTACTTGCCTCGATCAATGCTAGTGCCAATTTTTCCAGCTTTGGATATCTGATCTCTGCTCCTCGGAAGGCCTTACTTGTGTAGTAGATCGGTTTTTGTACTCCATTTTCCACTCTTATCAATGTCGAACTGACTGCATTCTCGGACACTGCCAGATATAAATATAATTTTTCTCCCATCACTGGCCTGGATAATAGTGGAGGCGCTCTCAAGTATTTCTTCAAGTCTTGAAAAGCCTTCTCACATTCATCATTCCACTCAAAAGTCTTTCGGAGTGTCTTGAAGAATGGGAGACATCGATCAGTTGCTTGCGATACAAATCTGTTGAGTGCTGCTACTCATCCTGTAAGACTTTGCACCTCTTTTTTCGTCGTTGGAGATCGCAGCCCTAACAGAGCTTTGATCTTTTCAGGGTTAGCTTCAATGCCTCGTTGATTGACAATGTATCCGAGAAACATGCCTTCTCGTACTCCAAATATGCACTTCGTCGGGTTCAACTTCATTTGATATTTATCTAGTTGATCAAAGGTCTGGCTTAAGTCAACTAGATGATCAGCAGCTTTCTTGCTCTTCGTCAGCATATCGACAACATAGACTTCCATATTACAACTGATTTGTTCTGCAAACACTTTGTTCATCAGCCGCTGATATGTTGCACCTGCATTTTTCAAACCAAAAGGTATAACATTATAACAATAAGTTCCCCTAGGGGTAATGAAAGAAGTACTCTCCCTGTCTTTAGGTTTCATTTTAATCTGATTGTAACCAGAATAAGCATCCATGAAGCTCAGCAGCTCGTGTCCCAAGGTAGCATCCACTAGTTGATCAATTCGAGGCAACCGAAAATGATCCTTTGGGCATGCTTTGTTGTGGTCAGTGAAATCTACACACATCCTCCATTTGTTGTTCTTCTTCTTCACCATCACCACATTTGCTAACCAGTCAGGATATTTAACATCTTCAATAAAGCAGGCTTTCTGGAGCTTCTCGACTTCCTCCTGTATAGCTTGATTCTTCTCGGGGCTGAATACCCTTCTTCTCTGCTTCACAGGCTTGATCTCTTTATTCACATTGAGTTCATGACATAAGAAATTTGGGTCTATCCAAGGCATATCTTCATGACGCCACGCAAAAGTTTGTTTTCTGCTTCTAAGGAAAGTTATCAATTCCTGTTTTAGTGAGGCTTCCAACGACGAACCTACTTGAGTAGTTCGTTCAGGGTGCTCGTCGTCCAGAATGATGTTTTCAGTAGCTTCCACCACTTGACCCTTCACGAGTTGCGACTCATATCTAAGATCCAATGTTTCAATTTATTCCCCTTCATCCACTTGATAAGTAGTAGTCTTTTTCCTTGATTCCTCCAGTTCCTCTTGCTCGGCGGATGAATAATAGCATTCCCGAGCTACTTTCTGATCACCTTTCACAACTCCTACTCCAAAATTTGTTGGAAATTTTAGGCATTGATGTACCATAGATGGTACAGCCTCGAACTTCTTCAATCCTACTCTTCCCATGATGATATTGTATGATGATTGAACATTCTTATCCATTACGAAGAAGCGTATTCTTTCTGTTTGACAAGAAGGCCACGTACCAATGAATATGTCCAATTTGATCGTCCCAAGTGGAAATACTTTCTCGCTAGCGAAATTGAGGAGGGGTCTATGATAAGGCTCCAGTTGAGATAGCTTTAAATTTAAACTGTCAAAGCACGAGTAGAACATGATGTCTGCCAAGCTACCATTGTCTACCAGTACTCTTGAAATCATTACCTCCTTCATCCTCATTTTGATCACCAATGAGTCATCATGAGGATATAGAACACCTGCGAGGTCAATCTTTGAGAAGCCAATGACCAATTTCTCTTTGTTCACCTTTCTCGGGCGATCCTCCTCGGCTATATTTATTCATTGAATGTATGAGCAAGCTTGAGCCTCACAGAGGTAAGCTTTTCTCTCAGCAGTAAGGTCTCCTCCTCCTGCATCTCCACCTATAATAACATTATAATCAAATGACCCAAAACGTATTGAAAATATCTCACGTTCTGGCTGCCTTGGTCTCTTTGGAAGATCGATGTCGTCTTCTGGATCAACTTCATGGTCTCTCTTCTTGTTCTTCTCTGCTCGACGAGGAGATCTAGACCTTTCTCTTGTTTGGTCGTTGTTTTTTCTTTCGCTTCCACGATCAACATACTTTGCCAGTTTTCCTCGTCTGATGAGTGTTTCAATCTCATTTTGAAGAGCTATGCAATTTTTGGTCATATGGCCATGATCTTTATGAAACTCGCAATACTTTGCCTTATTTTTCCTTTCGAGGTCTGCCTTCATTTTCTCTGGCCAATTTAATTTCTCATTGTTCTTGATTTCTTCTAGAACATGGTTGATGTCCTTCTTCAAAGGAGTATAATTATCGAATTTCTTCATTACTTCCCATGCCGACCTATTTTTTGAGTGTTTGTCATCACCATTGTTCTTATGCTCTTTCTTCTTAGCTTTATCACCTTCCACCTTGGTTTCTTTGACATTCTTATTCTTCTTCGCAGCCATAGCCTCCTCGGTATTCATAATCTTGGTCGCCTTTCCCATCAGATCTGACATGGTTCTAGGCGGATATTTAGCCAAAGTGTAGTATAACTTGTTAGGCAGTAATCCACTCATCAAGGCTGTAATCGCTGTCTTTTCCTCATAGTCAATGACTTTGAGCTTCTCGTTATTAAAACGAGTTATATAATCTCTGGTACTTTCACGAGTTTTTTGTCTAACACTTAACAAATGTGCTACTCGTTTAACTGGCTTTGCTCCAAAATAGAAATTTCCAATGAATAACTCGGCCAGTTGAAGAAAAGTTGAGATCTTACCCCGAGGAAGATTATTATACCACATTTGAGCAGATCCGGTAAGAGTTCCCGAGAATGCTATGCATGTCATCTCATCTGGAACAGCATAGATGTCGGCTGCAGCTTGGTATTGTTCTATATGAAGGACAGGGTCAGTCTTTTTATCATATTTGGGGGTCACAACTGGTGCTTTAAACTTTGATGGTGTTGGAAAATCTACAATGGCATGGACAAAAGGTGTTCCTCGAATAAGAGTTCGTTGTAGAGGCTTTATCCATTTCCCCTAATCTATCCTCCAACCTCTGAATAGAGCCTTTACATGCATCATTTCCTTCCTCGGGCCTGTTGGTTCGAGCAACTGATTGCGTTGATGTGGCTTCCTGGGATCTATCTTGACGAGCAGCTGGTCGCGACTGGGCAGATCCTTCCCTTAAATCTGATGGTCGTCGAAAACTCCTCGATGCGACTTTAGGAGGACTTCTACTCCTTTTAGGTCCTAATAGATCAAAAGGTGATACCCTGCTTAACCTCTCTAGCGCACTAGTCCTTTCTGGAGAGAGAGTGATACGTTGTTCAGTATCCGTGGCCCGCACTGACGAAGTTCGTCCAGGTTGATAAGAAAAATCTTTAGATTCCTCAGTACGATATGAATCAGTACGCCTAGTACGTGAGGAAGGTAAACATGTATTTCTTTGAATACTTCGCAGTCCTGAATGGGTTGGTGCACTGCCATGGAGGGTTTGTAGGAGTTGTCGCATCGTTTCTTGCATGACTGTCGGGACTTGGGCCAGATTTCTCATTATTCTAGCCAGATCTGGAATATTAGGCGGAGCAGATGGATGTGGAGGGCTTCCAGCGTTTCGATGGCTGGGTTCTGGGATATCAGCCATTTGTGATGAGTTTTTTTTGATGAAAAACGATATTAGCAGTCGTTTCCCACAAATGGCGCCAATCTGTTGATGTAAAAAATTAGATTGTATCTAATTATTTAATCACAGATAAATAAAATGAGACAAAGAAGTTTTAAAGTGGTCCAGCCTTATAAGAATGGCCTACGTCCACTGTTTCTGTTATTGCTGATTGTCTGGGAATTCTCGATTACAAGTTTTCTCAAGAAATTCCGGTCCCCTTACAATGAGGGTAGTACAATGTATTTATAGCCCTGAGGCTGTAATGTGGAAGGGTAATACATTAAATGTTGTACATGTGAAAGGGTAATGTATTAAATGCCCCCTAAGTGTATACATCTGAATGATAAGCATTTAATGAACAACCAAACTGTTGGTTATCTTGCTATTGATGCTTTGTTCGAGGTGCAGCTCAGACCGCCTAAGTTCATCGGTACTCAAAAGTTCCTCGGAGAGTTCTTGTAAGTCGGAGCGTCTAAGTTGGTCGGGGAAGCAGTGTTCCTCGGAGCGTCTGAGTTCCTCGAAATTGTTTGTTGTTGCCACGTAGATTGCCACGTGTCTTCACCCAATTGAGCCATGTCAGCAGATTAAATTTGGTATCAACAATTACTATCTAAAAGGATCGGTCCATTTTTCATGTCATACTAAATAATATGATATTTTCATTCAATATTATGATCTTTATAAAATATTTAATGAAGGATATGTTAAAAATAATCATTTATAGTTGAAAGAAAATAGAATTAAACAAGGAGATACGTTATGTATTATGTACTTGAGTTAATTTTAATTTTCTAAAACTTATGTTTTTTAAAATTGCTTTTTCCACGTGCATGGAAAATTGAAACTAACCTCATGTAAATTTCAAACAATATTAGATATTGGTGTCTCCCATAGTCAATCAAAAGCTCAAAAAGTTTACATTTTACTAAAAAATATGTTCTTTTATTTTCAATATAAAGATTATTGGTTGATTGGTTTGTAAAGGATAATAACATAATATAATACTATTTAAATTTTTAAAAAGTAATTAAATTGAGAGATTTTGTACACATTTATCAAGACTTAATATTCCTCTTGTAACGATTGTTTGAGCATATTAAATAAAACACGGGTCTTCAATGTGAATGTCAATGCTTAACAAGTCGCAATTATTTATACCTCTTATGGCAAAAATGTCCATAATTTATGCAACCAGTCTATGATGAATTTATCTATTTACATGTGACACCCCGCCCAATTAAATATAGGGAGATCAGCCCTCTACCAATTTAAAACAGGATATTCAGTTGGTTCATTCTCAGCGTCGAAAAACTTTTTAACATATTAATCACCTAATATAAAATTAAGCTAGGTGTCAAAACATTTCCAATTTAGTAAAACCAAGTAAATCCATTTCTATTAAATTTCAAAATATAAACCATTCACCACACATCGGAATGTAAATAAATACTGAACATGAATCAAGTACTGCAATAAATAAGACTGAGTAAAACTCTCAGTTCAAAACTCCAAACCATACAATAAACTGAATACAATATCTCTGATGGAAGAACTAGAAGTGCGCAACATATACCCTAAACAAGAAGTCTAGACAAAACTGAATGGAAAGGATAGATGCGTCTACTGCAAGGACCTACAGCTTCCACAACAGCTGCAGCACGTCAAGCAATCCAATTCTCTAAATCTGATACTCCTGTGGCTGAGCACCTGATATAATACATATATATAGTAAAAGAGAGAAGAGATACCAGAAACGGGTTAGAGCCCGATGTGTAAAAATATTTTAGCAAGTATTTAAAACTGGTTCTTAAAAAAGGTTTTATACGCATGTCAGTTATCGAATTCTCACATGAGTTTCTCACCTCTCGTCTATTGTGCACGCCTAACGTACATCTAATCTCCCCCTAGTTATACCTCCCAGTCTAACTAGTCAGAAACCATACTAATACTAACTATGCTCACTAGTAGTATTCCCGTATCGCCCATACAATACGCTATTCAGATAGTTTATATCACATACTAAATTTCATTATTCACCGTTTGAATGATTAAATCTTTTATTCACTAAGATAATTTTACTTCTCATTTTCATTTTATCTACTAGTCTTGCAAAGTAACGAGTTACCCAAATACACTCATACATATATATAGTCTCATCATCCCTATATATATACAATAATCCTGCACTCTTAGGTTAAGACCACTTGGTGCAATGAAATGATTATTATTATTATTACCTAATCTACTAATTTCACACAGTAGCAATATTCACAAGTCCATATACATATATATATATATATATATATATATATATATATATATATATATATATATATATATATATATATATATATATATATATACTAATCATGCACCCCCGGCTAAGCCCCATTAGTGCATATCTCCAAAAAATCATGCATCCCCGGGTTAGAACCCATTAATGCACCTATCAATAATAATTCATCACCCCTGGGTTATCACCCATTAGTGCGCCTAACAATAGAATATTGCATCCTCGGGTTAGCACCCATTAATGCACCTATCAATATTAATCCAGCGCCCCCGGATTATCACCCATTAGTGCGCCAAACAATAATCATCTTTGTACCCCCGGGTTATCACCCATTAGTACACTTAAAAATAGAGTTTCTGCACCCCCGAGTTATCACTCATTAGTTCTCTTAACTATAAAGTTCTTGCACCCCCGGGTTATCACCCATTAGTGCTCTTAATAATAATATCACATAATAGGCATACACACATCCTATTATAATTTATAGGTATTTCTCCAACCTATATATATACTCTTCATACATATTTTAACCTCATTACCACGTATAGTATAAATAATTAGATTACTATCTCTCTCATAATCTCAAAGGTACATTCTCTCTATACCGAAATAAGTAAAGTATTAATTCCCACATACTTTTCCCAAAATTCCTTCTTATTTGAATTTACTATTTAGTAGTTTCTCTCACTCCAATAAACCAATAAACTCCAAACCGGGCTCTAAGAAAATTCCCAGAAATTCACCCTGTGGTTTGAACCAGAATGACATGTCGTTCGAACCAGAATGACATGTCGTTCGAACCACTTCGCGCGAGATCCCTATCTCGTTTGAACCACTTCGTGCGAGATCGCGTGAGATTGCACTGTTCGTCTTCTTCACCAAACTTCAGCGTTTTTCACCATTTTTAAACCTAAAAACCTCTAAGATTCGATTCCCAACAACTCATCATCAATACCCATCAACACCTAACGTGTTATAAGTCATCCCTAACCTCCTAGGATCATTAATTCGTCATAAATCATCATAAATATATAAAATCCCCAAATTAATTCATATGAACCCTAGTTTCCAAATTTTCAATTAAAGAACTTAATCAACCCAGATTAGTTCATCAATATATAATCAAATTTCATGATTAATCCTCTACATACATGAAGGAAATTCAGCCACTAATTAAACCAATCCTTAATCATAATTTAATTCTCCAATTTTCACCTAATTAATATATAAATCATGATTAATTCCACCTATACTAACATGAGCATGATTGTTGCTAAAAGAAAGCAAGTAATAAACACTTGACACGAATATGACGGTCTGATCCGTTGGTGATGTTGGTACATACGCGTTCCTATCTTCTCGATCTACGCGTTGGTGGTCACGGTTGTGCAAGGTGATGATGATTTGACCCTTTTCTCTTGGAATTAGTTTTCCCTCACACCTCCTATAGCCGTTTTTAACTTCTTATAACTTGTTCAACCTAATGGACTTTCCTTGGCTGATATAATTAATCCAATTTTCGTCCTTTAATTTTGCCCAAAAAATACAATTTACCATAATGCCCTCTCGGGGTGCCGGTTTGACCTAAAATCGCCCCGGGACCCAAACTAAACACTCGGGTATAATATTTTGACTATCTCGACCCTCCCAAACTCAATGACGCACTCGAAATGACCATACGAGTTAATAAAAATAAATTCTCTTTTTATTCCATTCAATTAGTCCCGACACGACTCACACGCGTGTCAGACTTAAATTACCAAACTGCCGTATTTCTCACTTCCAACAATTTATCAAATATCATAATTCCATATTACATATCACAAAGTTATATTCAATAATTCTCAACAATAAGTATTAATCCTTGGCACGCTAGTTAATAATTATTTTAATCTGGATTAATAACAAATTAATTTCTCACATTTTAATTTAATTAATCCAACAATAATAATTAATCTCATACTTATTCCCATAATAATAATAATTAATCACATAATTATTTAAATCATCAAAAATACGGTGTGTTACATACTTTCCCCTTACAACGGAATTTCATCCCGAAATTCGAAAAAAGTATACCAGGTACAGACAACGCTGTAAAAATATTGGGCATCGCATCCCGGCGCTCACAAATAAGCTACTCCGTACCACCCATATAGTACGCTATCGAATACCCTTAATAATGAACACTACGCATGTGATTGCTTTAAACTCCAAGTTACCCTGTCATATAGGCTCTTGCCCAAGCCATTCTGCTTATGTTTCACTACTTCAACATTATTTTAGATATTCACTATCTAGCCTTCTACTATTTGCACCTTAGTACATATATCCTCTTTTCAGATACATACGACTCTTTCTCGTGTCGTTCATACAAGTAAATTGGTTGTGCAATATATATTTCACACACAATATATACGATAATATCGATTCTTCTCCGACATTTGTAATCATAACTGGTCCCTCACCTTTAATTATCAAGTAGGACAACAACAAAGTTTATCATGCCATACTTCCACTGGAACTCTGCCCGAACGTGAACTTATAGGAATTATTTGGACATAAACTCCACTAGTGTAAGGTACTGCTCCCGTCCTCCTCTAAGATCTCAGGGTCCACATATAATTTTCTCTCTCGCATCTGATTAGACCGCTTATCCTGCCCATCCCTCTGTGGGTATTAGGTCGTACTCAATCGCATCTTAGTACCTATAATCTCACCATCTCAGCTACATGAGAATATCCTTGGGGATACTCTTCCATTCTCTAGTGGAAGGATCCCCTACAGGTTTCGAATTGTCCACCATTTTTCAATCCGTCAGGTGACCTACTGCAAGACTATCCTTGCAATATTAACCTACTTCATAACCCATCACCACTGTTGTTTGTATTTTCATACCTTTTATACTCTCATGAATAAATTTCAATTTCATTTTAAAACGTAAGTCTCTGACAAAACTTCGTGAATAAGCTTCGGCTTACCCGACTACATGTTATCGAATTCACATGCTAATCATCATCCACTACCTGATTCAATCACCCAGGGCGTCTATACACCCTATGCCTTGCGCATCATTATACAACAACATAAAATTTTCTTACCTCAATTCTTGCACATTTGTTATGCTGATGTGGTAGGGGTGCACTCAACCGCCCCACTAATCATGACTTAAACCATCCTTCAACGGCATCATTCATCTATTTCAAAAAATACTAAGGCCAGGATACTCTATTGGCCTTAAGTTATAAAAGAATTATCAACTCTCAAATATATTCTCCTATAGGTACAATAACCAACATACAAAACTTATGTACTATCGAACAAACTTCTCTCCAACTCCCAACGTTCGCTAGTTTCATGCGTGGGATGTCTCGCAAAGTAAAATCCAAATAAAGAACCCCATCGATACACTACTATCTAACCTAGTCCATTGTTGAGGTCCGTAAGGCCTTCAGTACCTACTATGTACTTTCCCACAATCTACGTATTGTGACATAAAAGTTTACTCGTCCCATCTCATGTCCTTAAAAGGTAACATGAAGCATGGCGCCCTCACTATCCCGAGTACTTGGCGCTATAGATATATAACGAGCTATATTGTGCCGCTCGATAAGAACACAATTTATTCTAAGTCTTAACAGACAAATAAATTCCTATGCTCGGAAATCACATATAATTAGACACTATACTCGTCGAGGTCTATAATACCATGAACGTTTCATATATACTCATATCTGGGCCCAACCCTATTTCAGGTGGCACCGCACAAAACTAAGATCACTCCTTCCGGAGTATCCGGCACGACAATCATATCACTAAATTTTTACTATTGTTTAACCATACGGTAATTAATCACTACACATTACCATAATAAACTCTACTAAAGCTGACTCACTGCAGTGGTAAATTATAATAACAAAACACATTCTTAGGGCCCGCCCGGTTCACTCGCGAGCAATCATAAAAATGCCCTGCTAACAACGAGAAATACTTTTGTAACAAGACTGTTAAAACTAATGTTCCCACTAAACTCGACCCGCACTTTAAGTTTAGGGTTTCCAATTTACATAAAAGTTATGGCACACCCATGTCACTAGAATCTATCCTTTACTCACAAGGAAGAAGCAAAACCTCACCAGTCTCGCCAAATCACAGGGTCTCAGCACGTGGCTGCCATCACGACTCATGAACATCTGCAATCGTCATACATCCTAGGATTTCATCCTATGGTTGCCCCCTCTCCCTATGGACAATTTTATTCCATATTGTTGATTTCACGCCCATTATTAAAACGTTGGCCCAAACTCTCCAGGCCTTAATTATAGCTTTATTGAGCTACCGTTTACATCCCGGGCCCCGTAGACTCTGACATACTGTATGCTACTATTAAAGAGGACTCTACTGGTCCTGACTGAACCCATCATTCTCGGGTTATAAATTTCCTGGGCCTAATTCTCTTGACCCCAAATTCTTTTGCTTGAACTCTCGCTCCTCCAGTCGTTATGCTTAACTGACATGGTTTACCATTTTTAATATCTTCGGTCTCACTTCTCAATTGTGGACACATTCAACACTTGTACTCCTACCTCCTTCACACAAGGAAAACTTCACAAACCATTTCCCCGTCATTGGTCCCACTGACCATTTTGGGAATGTCCTTTTCTCGGACTGATAGTCTCAACTCACTATTATTCTTCCATTATCCCTTTGGATACGCTACCTATTCGGAACTATGGTTGGCCTCTACAGCCTGATTGACTTCATCATCTTTTTGAAGTTAATCACTTAAAATCATCTAATCGAGTTCCCCATTGGGTATACTCTCACGTGGGGTTTCACTAACACCGTTAAATTCGGTTTCTGCTCTTCAGCAGGTTTGTTAACCCTCTTTACTCCCTTCTCTTGGAAGGACTGCCATCAAGCAATCGTATAACTTTGATGACATCAACATTAGTCATCTTAGCTGGATTTCTCATCCATATTGGTATTCTACTCACGGTTCCTTTATCAACTATAAACCCGTTGGATAATTTATACCCTTCTGCCAGGTACGAAGTTCATTATGCAATTCAACCTTTCTCTCACGATCGTTTTCTATCTTACCCATTGTGATAAACATCAAAATTTCACTCACATTTTGTTACCACACCGGATGAAATAATTCACAGTCAAATCGTACCCAAATTTCAATCACCCTTCTTCATATATGGTGATTGCCTCTAATCACTACACGATGCTCCTAAGAGCTATAGCTTTTAACTCCAAATTTAATTATGAGTGCCGTCACGCCCCACTCTACACAATTGCCTTCGAATTTTCTTCTTCCGTTGGTCTGTTACACTTCTTCATTTTGTTCTCTGCATCTTCACCGATGGGTTTTCAAAAGAGCTCCTCTGATTTCCCCTTTATCGACTATATTAGGTGGTCCTGAAATTAGTCCACCATTATCTACGACTGTGTCCTGGGAACCCACAGTTCTCGAGCGACGATTTTACTATCCCTTACATAAGTAATTCTCATTGTGATTTTTGTCCCAATCACTTTTACCCGATTGCTCTATGTCTTCTGTTGAGCTTCTCCTCCCACAGTTCTTTTTACGACCCTCGCTGGTCATTCTAAAATGTTCGGTGTTAGAATCACACTAAATTTCGTATAATGAGTCACATCCATTATACTTCGTAGCAGGAGAATGTAAGTCACATACGTAAGGGGACACAACAATCATATCATAAGGCTCTACATCAAAGAATGATACACTGAAACGTAATAAGCCGCACAGATCCTAAGGACACTAGAACCTGATGCTCTGATACCACCTGTGACACCCGACCCAATTAAATATAGGGTGATCAGTCCTCTACCAGTTTAAAATAGGATATTCAGTTTAAACTGTCGAATTTTTTTTAACATATTAATCACCTAATATAAAATTAAGCTAGGTATCAAAACATTTCCAATTTAGTAAAACCAAGTAAATCCATTTCTATTAAATATCTAAATATAAACCATTCACCACACATCGGAATGTAAATAAATACTGAACATGAATCAAGTACTGCAATAAATAAGACTGAGTAAAACTCTCAATTCAAAACTCCAAACCATACAATAAACTGAATACAATATCTCTGATGGAAGAACTAGAAGTGGGCAATATATGCCCTAAACAAGAAGTCTAGATGAAACTGAATGGAAAGGATAGATGCATCTACTGCAAGGACCAACAACTTCCACAACAGCTGCAACACATCAAGCAATCCAAATCTCTAAATCTGATACTCCTGTGGCTGAGCACCTGATATAATACATATATATAGCAAAAGAGAGAAGAGATACAAGAAACGGGTCAGAGCCCGATGTAAAAATATTTTAGCAAGTATTTAAAACTGGTTTTTAAAACAAGTCTTATACGCATGTTAGTTATCGAATTCTCCTATGAGTTTCTCACCTCTCGTCTATTGTGCACGCCTAACGTACATCTAATCTCCCCTAGTTATACCTCCCAGCCTAACTAGTCAGAAACCATACTAATACTAACTATGCTCACTAGTAGTATTCCAGTATCGCCCATACAATACGCTATTCACATAGTTTATATCACATACTAAATTTCATTATTCACCGTTTGAATGATTAAATCTTTTATTCACTAAGATTATTTTGCTTCTCATTTTCATTTTATCTACTAGTCTCGCAAAGTAACGAGTTACCCAACTACACTCATACATATATATAGTCTCATCATCCCTATATATATACACTAATCCTGCACTCTTAGGTTAAGACCACTTGGCGCAATGAAATGATTATTATTATTACCAAATCTACTAATTTCATATAGTAGCAACATTCACAAGTCAATATATATATATATATATATATATATATATATATATATATATATATATATATATATATATATATATATATATATATATATATATATATATATATATGGTACCATCATCCCTATACATATATATATACTAATCATGCACACCCGACTAAGCCCCGTTAGTGCATATCTCCAGAAAATCATGCATCCTCGGGTTAGCACCCATTAATGAACCTATCAATAACAATTCAGCACCCCCGGGTTATCACCCATTAGTGCGCCTAACAATAGAATGCACCTATCAATATTAATCCAACACCCCCGGATTATCACCCATTAGTGCGCCAAACAATAATCATCTTTGTACCCCCGGGTTATCACCCCTTAGTACACTTAAAAATAGAGTTTCTGCACCCCCGAGTTATCACTCATTAGTTCTCTTAACTATAAAGTTCTTGCACCCCCGGGTTATCACCCATTAGTGCTCTTAATAATAATATCACATAATAGGCATACACACATCCTATTATAATTTATAGGTATTTCTCCAACCTATATATATACTCTTCATACATATTTTAACCTCGTTACCACGTATAGTATAAATAATTAGATTACTATCTCTCTCATAATCTCAAAGGTACATTCTCTCTATACCGAAATAAGTAAAGTATTAATTCCCACATACTTTTCCCAAAATTCCTTCTTATTTGAATTTACTATTTGGTAGTGTAAGAGGGTACTTTAGATAAGATAAATAGAGGCGTAACCCCTGTTTATGGTAATGATAAGCTACTTGGCCAAAGCCTTGGGTTAATGATAGGACCCACAAACACAGACGCAATGAAGTTAGGCTCAATTTAAACTCACAAAGACTCTCGTGCATAGCTTAGAAGATAATAATGAACTTTAGAAGTAACTTAGCTAGAGGGAGAGAGAAGTAAGCAGCCTAGATACACCTTGGTGGGTAGGTATAAACACACCTAGTCCTCTCAAGAAATCTCTGTCAAATATTCAAAGCTTCGTAATAAATAACAATGGTGAGAAGGTAAAACTCTCTGTCTGGTAATAACTTCCCAGACTCTAAAAGGGGTTCTTCTTTCCTCAAAGTTGGTTGGGGTCCTTAAATAGCCCCCCCCACACCACCCTCGAGGCAATTCAGTCATTTAAAGCCATGAAAGACGTCCCTCACACTTTATGTCACAACATTAAATGTCTGATACACTAGTTGTCTCCACGTCACAAACATTAAATGCCAAGATATGCCTTTTGCTTAACCACTGTGTATCAGGGGGCTGTTGTCGCAGAGGTGGCTCAACAACTGCCTGACAGCCCCAAATACCACTGTGGTTTACTTAAGTTCATGTCTGACATTATTTATCTAGCTAGTGACATCACCTACAGTAGATGTGACATTAAGTAGAGGGTTGTTTGGTTCGCAGCTTAACACCCGATGGAACTCCAAGCCGCTCCACCCGAGGTTCCACATTCAGGGTCCTTCGGTGTTTTACCAGGTGTATCTAATATGGTTGGGACGAGTCCCAATGGTGCCTTACTTCTCAATCCTCCGAACCAAGTCCCCCTAAAGTTCCCACTGCGAGGTCATTCAATAGAGCATGAATGCTCTCCCAGGCCCTGCCAAGCCTGGTCTCTCGCGAGTACCGTTTGACCTCACACTAAAACTCATTATTAATCTCGTTACAACATTACAACTGTTATAGATTACAGTCAATATTAACAGAGATACAATATGACTAACATAACATGCTAAATATGAGTTTCCATGCTAAGATGCCTCGTTGAGTTGCCGCGCGGAGTTGCCACGCTTGAGCTGCCTCGACTGCTTAATCTCAAACACTATTGCCAATTAGGGAATTATCCCTAATCTCAGGATTACCTTCAAGCCCCCTCTACATTTTCCCCTTCGTGGAGAGATTTGTTGGAATAAGAAATGTCTGCACGAAACTTCTCAATCTGAGGAACCTTATCTTTTCAAATACTCGTTTGGACTCCTGGTAAATGACATTCTTCCCTGTTATGTTTCTCTATGTTCGGACAAGTGGGAATGCTTCCCAATGTATCCGAGGCACCCTTTATCAAGGTTTTTCCGAATCGTTGGAACATATTATCCGTTGGGCCCTAATGGATAAGTCTGACACCAATTTTGGCGCCAAAACATAAACTTGGTGAAGAAGGCAACCCCTTCTATTCCCTAGACGTCTTTTCGTACTCGACGTCATGCTATATTTTCAGCTGTTAAGACCCTTCCCGATGTGCCACGTGTTCATTTGAAATGATGAGGGACCGCCCTTGCACGTGCACTCGTGGGGAATGTTAACCGTCGAGTTTGAATCCCTTCAAACATCTCTTTTTTTCCAAAACTCTAATATCTTCGTCTTCTTCATCTCCTTCAACACTCCTGCTTCTTTTTAGAGAGAGAAATAGCCTGTGCAACCTCCATTGTTGCCCTCTTCTTTGCTCGGCCTCCTTTTTCTCTCATCTTTTTCACCACCACCTGCGGTTGTGCTCCCTTCTTATTGTTCTTGTCCTTATTCTCCCATCTATAACACTTATTATCAATTTCTCATGGCTTGTTCCGATGTTCCCAAGGTTACTGTCGCTACCCAGCCTGGTTCCCCCTCTGTCGTCGCTGGCACTGCCACCACCCTTAGCGGCGCTGCTTTGGTCGCTGCTCGTCAAGAACAACTACGCTTCTATTGTCGTGCGCCCATTTTTGAAGAGGAAGCCGATAAGTTTTCTAAGGCGTGCAAGACATGCCATTTCTCATCCAAGTTCGATCCATTACTACTGGGTGATGAAGAAGTGGACTCGTCGAAGTGGGGCTATCTTCCACCCGAGGGAACTATGCGCTTCTGTATGGATCGTGGTGACTTTGCTTATTCCCAGATCGACTTCGAAGCCCTTGGGGGGTCACCAGCCCATTTTTCTACATGGCACACACATATGCAGAGCTCCCACGCTGCTGCTCTTATGAAGGTTGGGCTGCATCGAGCCTACTAGTTTGGCGAGTTCACTCTCTCGAAGCACAACGCGGCACTTCAAGTGCTAGTCTCCCGATGGAACATCATAACCACACCTTCTTCGCTGCATGGGGGGAGTTTACTATTACGTTGGAGGATGTCTACGAACTCCTAGGGTTCGATCCCATGGGCGAGTATACTTACCACGACGAGCCTCTGGACGCCGAAGAGGCTGCTGATCGGGTTGAGTTGGATCGGATCTGCCGCGGTTGCACCGGTTACTCCAATAAAGCTACCTTTGCCCCTCTTATCAATTATTTTTTCAAGGCTCCGACACCGAAGGATGCTAGTTATGTAACGGGCCGTGGTAGAGGTACCTCCTTGGAACTACCAGTCTACATACTCGTACTACTTTCACGCTTATTTCTCACTCGAAAGCCTAACGATCAGCCCAGGAGGGATCTGATAAACATCTTCGTTCGTTTGGCCAGAGGATTCAACCTACCTCTGGCCGCCATTACCTTGGGGTCCCTCTACACTTGGTTGGATCGAACCCATATTAATATGGAACGATCACTGGTTCGCTATAATTTTGCAAATTTTGCCAACACCATCATCTTGACGGGCTTCCTCTACACCCGCTTTCCTGCCATTTCTGCGAAGTTAGTTTCTTTGCCTGTGAGCCAGGGTATCAAGCCCCCACGCCTCCTATGTTTCCACAATAAGCAGAGCCGAAAGGAGATAATGGAGGTTTTTGACCATTCGGACTCCTTCATAATGAGGCCATACATTGAGCCCACCTTCGCCCACACTTGGGACTTCTTTCCTACTGCAGCCACAATGGTTAGATTTAATCCGATTGTAGAGGATCCTTCGCAGGCCGTGGTGCTTCTTTTTACCCTGAGGTTCCTACCCTCTTACACTGAATGGGGGTATGCTTCTGAGCCTTACAACCGTGATAGATGCAGCATACAATTTGGGTTCGATCAGGGGGCTCCTCGACCTGTGTTCCAGAACAATCATCCCAAAGCCACCTTTATCGAGGCATGTGCCTTTTATACTGCCACTGTGGTGCTTGGCGTGACATCCACCATTGATGGGCGTGTCACCCTCCCGAGTGCCACGAGGAAAGGAGACGTATCCACATCCTTTGACATGAAGTTCCATCCGGGGCAGTTGGCCAGGATTAACGAGTATATTCAGTTCCCTCCTTGCTATCCCCCTTTCCTTTCCTTTTCTTCCTCTGAGTTGGGTCTGAAGGGGAACTCCCTGCTTGGGGTTGAGTTTCCCCTAAGAAAAACTGTCAAGGAGTCTCCTAATGAACTACCCCCTCATTGCCCCTCGATCCCGACTGCCACCCCGAAACCCAAGGCCACTGCGGCCCCCAAGCCATCTATCCCCACGGCCGAAGCTGCCACGGGAGAAGGCCTCTCTGAGCCATCTACCAAGAGGGCTAATAAGTCCAAGTCAAAGAAGGTCAAGGTCAAAGATCATAAGAAGACTCCACTAGAGGCATTCCCAATTGCATCCGTTCCCCCCTCCATGCCCCCTTAATTAGCTGAAGAGTTGAGGAGGCGGGTAGAGGCCGAAGTTGCCCGGATAAATGCTGAGTTTAAACGGCGCACAATTGTCGTTCCCCCTTCGGGTGTATCCCCCAAAATAGTGTTGGATCCTAGTGAGCCCCCTGCGAAGAGAAGAAAAAGGTCAAAGGTGCCTGAAATTGGTGGTGCCACGACATCCAGAAGGAAGACGCTGGGTACCAAGCCCCAAAAGAAACAAACATCTGAGCGTGCTTCATCACCAACTCCTTCTGTCCCTGCTTCTATGCCATCTTCACCAATAATTGTATCATCTCGTTCTCCCTCCGGATCTAAGGTATATGCACATATATTTTTTCAGTATTCTCTTATCGTGGCATTTTTTTTATTTATTGCCTGATATCTTTGGTGCAGGGAATTGAAGAGATGGGGGTCAGTCCTCCCAGTCCCCCCATCCCTCCAGTGAGTTATTTCATGGGGGGACGTTGTGGTGCTCCTCCAGCCACTACCTCCCTTCCTCGTTCTCCTTTAATAAGCCTCACCTATTCACGTCGTTCCTCCTCCCGTCAGGCCAGATGTGCCACCGTGAGTGCTGTTGGGTTGTTTGGCCAGCCCGAGGTACCTGTTCCAGCCTCCTCTGAGTTATCTTTAGAGTGGGAGGTCTCTACCCCTGGTCATGGTCGAAGAGAGTGTGTCACAGGTAAGTGTCTTTTTGAGATTTTCATCTTTTATTTGTCCCAATTATTCCCTAATTGTAACATGTTGGGCTGTTTTAGGTGGATATGGCGTCGCTGGTAGTCAACATTCTCCTTCTTCTTGTACTCTCAAGACCCCTTGCTGCAATTCCTCTTTTTAGTACCATAACGGGGGTAAGCCAAGCGCGTTTCTGTCTCTTGTCTTTTTATAGTTACTCCTTTTATCTAAAATTTGTTTTTATCTTTGTAGCTCTCTCCAAGCCTTTCTCCGCCTTTCGCGCTAAGTGGCCTTATTCCTTCTCAGGCCCGGGTTGGAGTACCTGCTCTAGTTGGGACATCCCTCGAAGGGCCATCACTTCCTTCTGATGGTTCGCCCGTGCTTGCTATAATACCCTACACTGGCGAGGGAGGTGTTTCTTCCTTCGAGGCTTCTATACCCAAAGGCTCCGTTAAGGCTGTCGAGGGAATGAGCCCGCCTCCCACGGTTTCTAGCGTTTTGACCCCCATGGTGATTACCCTTGCTCCTGCTGCTGCTGCTGAGGTGCTTCTCTGATTTCTATATATTTCTCGACTTCTGGAAATCCACCTTTATGGGTGACTTGATCGAAGAAAGAATTTTAAGTTATTTTTCATAAACTCCCACCTATTTGGTGACTTAACAACGAAAACACTTGTTAAGATTTTTAATAAGCTCCACCAAAAACGGTGACTTAACAACAAAAACACCTGTTAAGATTTTTAACAAACTCCACCTATAACGGTGACTTAACAACGAAAATGGTTGTTAAGATTTTCATAAACTCCACCTATAACGGTGACTTAACAACGAAAGCGCTTGTTAAGATTTTTAATAAACTCCACCTATAACGGTGACTTAACAACGAAAACACTTGTTGAGATTTTTAATAAACTCCACCTATAACGGTGACTTAACAACGAAAAATGCTTGTTAAGATTTTTAATAAACTCCACCTATAACGGTGACTTAACAACGAAAACGCTTGTTAAGATTTTTAATAAACTCCACCTATAACGGTGACTTAACAATGAAAATGCTTGTTAAGATTTTTAATAAACTCCACCTATAACGGTGACTTAACAATGAAAACGCTTGTTAAGATTTTTAATACTCCACATATATTTCGCCTGTATTTCCAGGTTGCTCGGGAGGATTCGCCGCCAGTTCCTTCGCCTGTTGCCTCGCCTCCTCGTGAACTTGCATCCTCCGAAGAATCAAGTCATAATGGTCAAGGTTCCACGATAGGTGCTGTCGCGGATAGCGAATCTGGGTGTGCGAGCTTCCTCTGCCTGACTTGGCTCCTCCCGCCTTTTGCCTAATGGTACTCCAATGTTCTCCCCAAATGCCTGCTATTAATGCAAAAATTCTCCATCTACGAGGACCAATCAGAAAAGGACACATGTCATCCTACGTGGCAATATTCGACACCCGAGGAGAGTTGGTCGACACCCGAGGAGTATTAGTCGGCACCCGAGGAGAGTTGGTCGGCCCCCGAGGAGAGTTGGTCGGCATACCAACCAGGAAGATCAAAGGATAACTATGCATTTAATGTGCATTAATGAAGCTGACAACGCATTTAATGAGCCTTAATGTACATTTATACTGTATTAATAAATGACAACACATAGCATACCAAGCAGTTCAACAATTAGATTCGTTGAATGTAGACATAAATGTCTACATACAATTAATCTCTTTATCTCCCATCACTATAAATACATGTATCCCCTTAGCCAAAAGGGGAGAGATCCGGGAGAACCTAGAAACACCATACACAAGATACACATCCTTTCTCTCTCTACACCTTATGGTGCTATTGTAAACCCATGGGAATAAAATAACAGTGGACGTAGGCTTTATTTATAGCCGAACCACTTTAAAAACCTTTGTCTCTTATATGTTTGATGTGAATGTTTATCTTCATCTTCAATCTCATCCTCATCATTTATCTGCTGTTGACGCCACTAAAATGACAGTGGCCATTTTCTGTCTTCAACAGATTGGCGCCATCTGTGGGAACCGTGTTACAAGCATTGTTCTCCATCAAAAGCTAAGTTTTTATTTTCTCTACGTACAATCAATTATATATTCTACATACATCTTTTGATTCAATCATGATTTTTATGTTTATATACATAAGTTAATTGTCCAATTTTTATCTGCAAAATATTGCATATCATGATTTTAAAATCATAACTGTTAGATTAATTCTTATTTAGAAATCTGAAAAATAATGGATTTCATAAATCATAACTTTTTGCTTGATTCTCAAGTTTCAATTTTATATCATGGAATCAATATTTTAAATGATTACATATACCAATATATATGACGGTGGTAAGATTTGATAATTTTCATTATAAATTTTGTAAGATCTTTGATGTCTATTCAAATTCCCATCATATTTTTAATCAGAGAATGTGAAAAGGTTAAAGTCAATAAAAAGTTTTCTCATGAAAATCGATTTATTTTCTCTCTCTTCAAAGTTTGAGTCTCTTTGTATTCATTTTTATGAACTATATACTTAATTTGGTTCATCTTCCATCTATGTCAATAAAGTCAAATTGATTGATTTTTGATATAAATTCGGTAATAACTTCGATCATTCACCATATTTTTATCTCTCCAAATAGGGAATAGGAAGGGATCAATATAAAAAATAATTTTCTGTCACCTGAAAAATCATTACCCACCTCTTGTAAAAGATGATCAGTAAAACAATCATGACCATATCAAGACTCTGGGCACAAATTTGATATGTTGGACCCTCGTTCATCACATCATAGGGTTTCTTTGTCGAAATCACACGATATAGTGGATTAGATAATTATTCATTTAATTAACATTCTTTATGCTTAAATTTTACATCGAATGTTATTTTTCTGATCTAAGGATTCGAGATATTCTGGTCATCCATCCATATTGTTGGTCGGCATCATCTTGGGCCATCTTTTATTAAAGGGAAGCTTAACCAGACCACTTTTGTTTGTCGAAGATAAGATGTGAAGATCCATCAGCAACGTTGAAATAATTTTATCCAACTACGAGGTATCTTATTATTGGTCGGAGCCCCATATTGTAGCTCGGTGGAACCAATTGCAGGTCAACAATCATCTACTTCTTGATCGGCGACATCTCAGTCTTGTTCGGAGGGTTCAATTTACTGGTCGGCAACTATCCAACCATCCACTTTTTGGTCGGTAACATCTAATGTTGTTCGGTGCTGTCAATGCACCATTTTTGTTGATCGACGAAATTGCTCAGCTGGTCGAGGACCATTTGCTTCTTGGTCGACACCATATATTCTATAACTTGAGATATCCTTAAATGTTGGTCGGCAACATCCATGCCGTTTGTCGGTAGCAGTAGAATCTTGGGGTATTAAAAAATGCGAAGCACCCCAGATATTTCTTTAAACACGAGTTCAGCTCGGGGACGAACATGGGCTTAAGTCTTTTTTAACTTGTGATCACCCCAAAAATATTTTTAAAACCAAGTGATAAATAATTTTCAAACAGCAACTTATACGTGATTAGTTGTTGGAGATTAAATAACTTTACAAAAAACTCTACGTCTTATTTATGATGCATATCTGATAAAAATTTGTCCATCTCACACACATTTGGCATAAAAATATTATTTCATATTTTGAAATTTTTATTATTTTATGTTGATACACATCACATATTGTTTGGCTGAATAATTATTATCATGATAATAATTATTTTCTCTAGTCTCGACAGGTGCTCGGGAAGCTTATTAAAATTTCATAGGGACGAGATTCAATCCCGATGAAAGCTCTCGTAAACCTCTAAAAAAGTAGTATTGCTCGACATCAGGCAATTGTGCCTCGACATATCAGCCAACATATATTATTTCATTTTTTGAAATTAATATTTTTATTTCTCAAGCATATACATATCATATATTGATTGGATGAGTAAATTATTCTCATGACTAATGAATTCAGCCTACACAAATGGTAGAGCAAGATATTAATTTTTACAGGTACAAGACTCAAGCCGACGAATGCTCGAAAACAATCTGGAAACTATTATCATTGCTCAGCATTATGAAATTTCACCTCAGCAAGGAACTATATATTTTATTATTGCTTTGATTTGTGCTCAAGCACGAATTATTCTATATATCCTTTCGGATTCATATTCTATATTCATCTCTTCATGGAGCTCCGCGAAATACTTATTATCATATTCAGCTCCGAGGAAAAGCTACAACAGTTATTATATTTGACCCCCAACGGATAGTTGGCCGGGGCAATTCTTATTTATATTCAGGCCCAGATATTGGCTCAAGCACAAATTATTCTATATATCCCTTGGGATTCATATTCTATATTCATCTCAACATGGAACTCGGCGAGATACTTATTATCATATTCAGCTCCGAGGAGAACTATAACATTTATTATATGTCACCCCCAACGGATAGTTGGTCGGGGTAATTCTTATTTATATGCAGGCCCAGCAAAGTTCTCGGCCATATTCTTATGTTCTGGAAAATATTATTCTTATTCGGCATTATGCAATTGTGCCTTGACAAGATACTTATTCAGCTTTAAGGAGAAATACAACACTCATTGTATTTCACCCCCAACGGATAGTTGGTCGGATAATTCTTATTTATATTCAGGCCTGACAACATTCTCGACCATATTCTTATGTTCTGGAAGATCTTATTCTTGTTCGACATTATATAGTTCTACCTCGAGAGATCAACGAGGCACTTTATTATTTTTAATTATTCTTTATATCTATTTGGATGCATATTCTATTCTTATTTCAGCAAGGAGGTCTCCAACATTTATATTATCTTATTCCCAACAATCTGTTGGTCAGCTCCAAGGAGGTCTCCAACATTTATATTATCTTATTCCCAACAATCTGTTGGTCAGCTCCAAGGATGTCTGCAGCATATATTATCTTATTCCTAACAATCTGTTGGTCAGCTCCAAGGATGTCTCCAGCATTTATTATATCTTATTCCCAACAATCCGTTGGTCAGCTCCGAGGAAGTCTCTATAATTTATTATCAAAAATGTATTCCTAAAAATGCCGACTTATGTTGGTTAGGAAGTAAATGTATTCCTACGGGAAGTAAAACTATGTATTCCTAAAAATGCCAACTTATGTTGGTTAGGAAGTAAATGTATTCCTACCGGAACTAAAACTATCTATTCCTAAAAATGCCAACATATGTTGGTTAGGAAGTAAATGTATTCCTACGGGAAGTAAAACTATTCCTAAAAATGCCAACTTATGTTGGTTAGGAAATGTATTCCTAAAAATGCCAACTTATGTTGGTTAGGAAGTAAATGTATTCCTACGGGAAGTAAAACTATGTATTCCTAAAAATGCCAACTTATGTTGGTTAGGAAGTAAATGTATTCCTACGGGAAGTAAAACTATATATTCCTAAAAATGCCAACTTATGTTGGTTAGGAAGTAAATCTATTCCCAAAAATGTCAACTTAGGTTGGTCGAAAATAAGAAGATGTCAACTACAATTGGTCGAAAACATTTTATGAGTATGTGAAAGCGATCAAGCAAAAAGCATTCAAAGTTCACATTCCACACTTGGGGGCTTCTATTTAAAATTCAGTTGTTCATTTGGTGGCACATTCTCATAACATCATATAGTCGAGCACCAAATTCAACTCCATAAATTTACATAGTCGGGGCCCCGACTAATTATCATTCAGAAGTTATTTTTCTTGCTCGAGAATTAGTTCAGGAGGCTATTGAAGTTCAGGAGGTATATTGAAGTTCAGGAGGCATATTCAGGAGTTATTATGCACATACTATTAAAGTTCAGAAGTCAAATTCAGCATCTACAGCACTGAGATCTTTACTACTACTGTCCCGACCAACATTGAAGAAGAAGTTGTATGAAAATGTTTCGAAGTCCACCACTAGCTTGGTACTAATCAGATTGAAGAGTTGGGTTCAAAAGCTAGTATGTTACTCGACAAAGTATTCAGAGGATCATAAATCAGAAGAATCAAGCACGTGAAGTTAGCACTCAGTTGCTCGGCACAGGAGGCAGTTGGTCGGCCAGCAAACCAATCAACATACTTGAACATTATGACAAGCTACAAGCTGCATACTATGGCATGGCTGCATCCAAATTCCCAGGGGTGATACATAGCACACGTAGTTCCTCTAAAGAAAGATTAGCAACCATCAATCAGCCTGCATCATATGTCATCCAGGAGATAATGCACTTTATGTTGAACAAATCAAGAAGGTAGATCAAGAATTTCACGAGCACCGAGCAACACTGCAGAATAAATACTCCATCCTTTCAAGTAAACCATCAAGCATGGAGCATTGGGGGCTTCTGTTAACGCAAAAATTCTCCATCTACAAGGACCAATCAAAAAAGGACACATGTCATCCTACGTGACAATATTCGACACCCGAGGAGAGTTGGTCGGCATCTGAGGAGAATTGGTCGGCACCTGAGGAGAGTTGGTCGGCACCCGAGGAGTATTAGTCGGCACCCGAGGAGAGTTGGTCATTACCTGAGGAGAATTAGTCGGCACCCGAGGAGAGTTGGTCGGCCCCCGAGGAGAGTTAGTCGGCACCCGAGGAGAGTTAGTCGGCACCCGTGGAGAGTTGGTCGGCAGACCAACCAGGAAGATCAAATGATAACTATGCATTTAATGTGCATTAATGAAGATGACAGCGCATTTAATGAGCCTTAATGTACATTTATACTGTATTAATAGATGACAAAACATAGCATACCAAGCAGTTCAACAATTAGATTCGTTGAATCTAGACATAAATGTCTACATACAATGAATCTCTTTATCTCCCATCACTATAAATACATGTATCCCCTTAGCCAAAAGGGGAGAGATCCGGGAGAACCTAGAAACACCATACACAAGATACACATCCTTTCTCTCTCTACACTTTATGGTGCTATTGTAAACCCCTGGGAATAAAATAACAGTGGACGTAGGCTTTATTCATAGCCGAACCACTTTAAAAACCTTTGTCTCTTATATGTTTGATGTGAATGTTTATCTTCATCTTAAATCTCATCCTCATCATTTATCTGCATCTGTTAACGCAAAAATTCTCCATCAACGAGGACTAATCAGAAAAGGACACATGTCATCCTACATGGCAATATTCGACATCCGAGGAGAGTTGGTCGGCACCCGAGGAGTATTAGTCGGCACCCGAGGAGAGTTGGTCAGTACCCGAGGAAAATTAGTTGGCACCCGAGGAGTATTAGTCGGCACCCGAGGAGAGTTAGTCAGCACCCGAGGAGAGTTGGTCGGCATACCAACCAGGAAGATCAAAGGATAACAATGCATTTAATGTGCATTAATGAAGATGGCATCACATTTAGTGAGCCTTAATGTACATTTATACTGTATTAATAGATGACAACACATAGCATACCAAGCAATTCAACAATTAGATTCGTTGAATGTAGACATAAATGTCTACATACAATGAATCTCTTTATCTCCCATCACTATAAATACATTTATTCCCTTAGCCAAAAGGGGAGAGATCCGACAACCGAGAAACACCATACACAAGATACACATCCTTTCTCTCCATACACTTTATGGTGCTATTGTAAACCCCTGTGAATAAAATAACAGTGGACGTAGGCTTCTTCCTTATAGCCGAACCACTTTAAAAATATTTGTCTCTCATGTGTGTGATTGGATTGCTTTTATCTATTTATCTGTGATCATAAAAATGGTATTCGGTCCAGTTTTTTGCATCAATAGATTGGCGTCGTCTGTGGGAACGTGTTACAAGCATCGTTCTCCATAAAAGGCTAAGTTTTTAGTTTCTCTATGTATAATCAATTATACATACATCTTTTGATTCAATCATGATTTTTATGTTTATATACATAAATTAATTGTCCAATTTTTATCTGCAAAATATTGCATATCATGATTTTTAAATCATAACTGTTATTAATTCTTATTTAAAAATCTTTGTTTCTCATGTGCTTGATTGGATTGCTTTCATCTATTTATCTGTGATCATAAAAATGGGATTCAGTCCAGTTTTTTGCATCAACAGATTGGTTAGGAAGTAAATGTATTCCTACGGGAAGTAAAACTATATATTCCTAAAAATGCCAACTTATGTTGGTTAGGAAGTAAATCCATTCCCAAAAATGTCAACTCAGGTTGGTCGGAAATAAGAAGCTGTCAACTACAGTTGGTCGGAAACATTTTATGAGTATGTGAAAGCGATCAAGCAAAAAGCATTCAAAGTTCACATTCCACACTTGGGGGCTTCAATTACAGATATATTTATTCATTCGGTGGCACATTCTTATAACATCATGCGGTCGAGCATCAAATTCAACTCCACAAACTCACACGATCGGGGCCCCGACTAATTATCATTCAGGAGTTGTTTTTTTTTGCTCAGGAATTATTTTGATATTGAAGTTCAGGAGGTATATTGAAGTTTAGGTGGAATTCAGAAGTTCAGGAGGCATATTCAGGAGTTATTATGCACATACTATTGAAGTTCAGAAGTCAAATTTAGCATCTACAGAACTGAGATCTTTACTACTACTGTCCCGACCAACATTGAAGTAGAAGTTGTATGAAAATGTTTCGAAGTCCACCACTAACTTGGTACTAATCAGATTGAAGAGTTTGGTTCAAAAGCTAGTATATTACTCGATAAAATATTCAGATAATCATAAATCAGAAGAATCAAGCACGTGAAGTTAGCACTCAGTTGCTCGGCATAGGAGGCAGTTGGTCGGCTAGCAAACCAATCAACATACTTGAAGATTATGACAAGATACAAGCTGCATACTATGGCACAATCCAATCAAGCACATGATAGACAAATATTTTTAAAGGGGTTCGGCTATGAATAAAGCTTATGTCCACTGTTATTTTATTCCCAGGGGTTTACAATAGCACCATAGGGTGTTCCTCAAAAGAAAGATTAGCAACCATCGATCAGCCTGCATCATATGTCGTCCAGGAGATAATGGACTTTATGTTGAATAAATCAAGAAGGTAGATCAAGAATTTCACGAGCACCGAGCAACACTGCAGAATAAATACTCCATCCTTTCAAGTAAACCATCAAGCATGGAGCATTGGGGCCTTCTGTTAACGCAAAAATTCTCCATCTACGAGGACCAATAAGAAAAGGACACATGTCATCCTACGTGGCAATATTCGACATCTGAGGAGAGTTGGTCGGCACTCGAGGAGTATTAGTTGGCACCCGAGTAGAGTTGGTCAGTACCCGAGGAAAATTAGTTGGCACCCGAGGAGTATTAGTCGGCACCCGAGGAGAGTTGTTCGGCACCCGAGGAGAGTTGGTCGGCATACCAACCAGGAAGATCAAAGGATAACTATGCATTTAATGTGCATTAATGAAGATGGCAGTGCATTTAATGAGCCTTAATATACATTTATACTGTATTAATAGATGACAACACATAGCATACCAAGCAATTCAACAATTAGATTCGTTGAATGTAGACATAAATGTCTACATACAATGAATCTCTTTATCTCCCATCACTATAAATACATGTATTCCCTTAACCAAAAGGGGAGAGATCCGACAACCGAGAAACACCATACACAAGATACACATCCTTTCTCTCCATACACTTTATGGTGCTATTGTAAACCTCTGGGAATAAAATAACAGTGGACGTAAGCTTCTTCCTTATAGCTGAACCACTTTAAAAATCTTTGTCTCTCATGTGTGTGATTGGATTGCTTTTATTTATTTATCTGTGATCATAAAAATGGGATTCGGTCCAGTTTTTTGCATCAACACCTGCCAACCATCGTTTGGTCATTGAGCGACTCGTGACCCAACATCCTGGGACCTTTACAGTGGACAGCCTTTGTTCTAACATCGCAGTTATGGGTCATAGGCTCCAAGTCATGGCCACCGTTATTGCTGATATCGTGGACACTCTGACTGTGAATGTGACCAGGCCCCTCCTTAACCAGTTCTTGGGCTATTTGAGGGAGTTGGGTCGTGACGGGTTCCATTTTGACTGGCTCATTAACACTTAAAGACTTTGAAGATCCAGCAGGTGGACAGGCAATGGGAACTTTTGAAAAAACATCAGGAGGATCAGAGGGACGAGGAAGCCAAGCTGGCCGAGCTAGTACCTCTCCTCGAAGCTGTTGACAAGAAGGTAGAGAACCTCGAGAAAGATCTGCGTTAGGCGAAGTCAAAACGAGAGAAACTCCTAATCGAGCGTACATAGTCGCAGACAAGGTTAGAGGTTTCTATCAGCGCCCAAAAATCCTGTCAGGCAGCCTTTGCGGGTCTCCCTGGAGATTTCTTTTCTTCCCCTGATCTGTGGTTCCTCCTGGGTTAATGAGCTTCTTGTATATGTATATATTTTTTTCTATGTAATCCTTGGGCAATCGTTCCCATTTTTGTAATGCCCCAAAGTATATGAATGGAAAAGAAAAACTTATTCTCATGTTCTCTTTGCGTTATAGCTGTTTACATAGATCATGACATGAATTTCCGTAGTTCTTTTAACTCTAAAAAGAAAACAAATAAAGTAAAGGGGACCTTCACAAAGTGAACTCGTATATTCATATTTTCTAAGTACATTGGTGACTCCAAATTTAATGGCCTACACGTGATAGATCTTCAACTATTTGTTGTTAATCTTAAATGGCCTGTCTTCCTCTATATTAGAAATTAAATAATAACCTGAGTCATGAGCCTCCTTTACGATGAAGGGTCCCTCCCAATTTGCTGTAAACTTAGGTAGAGGAAGTCCCCTAATATGTTTAACTGTTGCCTTTAACACGAGATCTTCCTCCATGAATTTCCTTGGTCTCACCAGGTTATCATACGCCCTGGATAGCTGCCTCGTATACATTTAAAAGTGTTGCATCTCATTATCCCTGTGCTCGTCCAACGCTTCCAACTGTACGTGTCTATTCTGAGGGAGCATGATGCTCCGTAGAGCATATCGAGTCGAGGGAACCTCTAACTCTACTGGGAGAATTGCCTCAGCCCCATAAATAAGAGAGAACGGCGTATACCCCGTAGGCTTTCT
Organism: Sambucus nigra; assembly: GCA_949130495.1. NCBI lineage: Eukaryota > Viridiplantae > Streptophyta > Magnoliopsida > Dipsacales > Adoxaceae > Sambucus > Sambucus nigra. The sequence continues at coordinate 263,987,525 of OX422211.1, read as the reverse complement.
TTTAGTCATTTGATAGGCCCACAAAATGGCTGGTATCTTGTCATCCCATGATCCTGGGAAATCTTCCATCATTTTAGCCAAGATATTGACTAAAGTCTTATTATTTGCTTCGGCTTGGCCGTTCCCCTTTGGGTATGCCACCGTCGAGGTGTGATGGATGATGGAGTATTTATCCGTGAGCATCGTTACCTCTGAGTTGACGAAAGGGGTTTCGTTATCTGAGAGAACGACCTTTGGAATCCCGAAACGGCAGATGATATATTCTCGAATGAAGTTGTTCACTACCCCTGCTGTCGCCCTTTTCAGTGGTATCGCTTCAGCCCACTTTGTGAAACACTCTATTGCCACCAGGATCCATATTTTCCCCCTCGACGAGGGGTGTATTGCCCCTACTAGGTCAAACGCCCAAGTGTGAAAAGGGTAAGACGTTGTCAGAGAGTGTAAGTCTACCGATGGGGCATGGATTATGTTTCCATGTAGCTGGAAAGCCTTGCACTTTTGAACGAACTCAGCGGAGTCCTTCTCCATCGTTGGCCAATAATATCCCAACGTCATCAACTGATCATACAACTTGGCCCCTCCTATGTGAGCTGGATCGTGTGCTTGTTTGAGGACCTCGGCTGCTTCTTCTTTCGTGACACAATGCAATGGCCTATTGAAGTACCCCCTTCGATAAAGCTTCCCCTCCTGAACATAAAACCTTGGAGCCCTTCGCCTCAAGCCCATCGCATCCATTTTCTCCATTGGGATAACTCCATCCTGAATAAAGTCGATGTAGGGCTGCCTCCAGTCCGCTTGAGCTTCAATGAAATGACACTCAACTGTTTGGAAGAATAGCTGACACTTATCGCACTTCAATTGCAGCTCTGCCGCATCTTGTTTCATTCTAGGCCAGAAATACCCCTCTCTTTGAATTCTCCTATATAGAGGTATCTCAGTCGTTTTGCAGTGCTCCTCATGCATTTTCCTTAATCTTTGCTCTGCTTCCTTTGGGCTGACGCATCTTGACAACCATCCCACAGCATTTCTATAGTAAAGATTCCACTGGTTCATAAAGTATTGTGCCAACTCTCTTAATCCCATAGCTCCATCGCTAAACTCTAGTTGTTTCCTAATCTCTCCCCTCTAGTCCGCGTCCTCCTTCATCGGTAGTATTGACTGTACCACCGAAGGAGCTGTTCTTCGTTGGATCATAACTATAGTCTTATCGGTCTTCATGACCATTTTTTGGGCGATAGTGGCATAAGCGTCTGGATGGAGGTTCATCGTTCTGGGATATCTGCTGATCTTGGTTTGATGGAACTGGTTGAGAATCCTTTGAATGATTGTTCTATATGGCGCCAGGCTCATGTGCTTCAACGCATATTCTCCGTTTACTTGCTGAATCACTAAGTTCGAGTCACCCTTAATGCAGAGTGAACGAATTCCTCTTCTAAGAGCCTCTAGTAGCCCCAGTACCAATGCCTCGTATTCTGCTTCATTATTGGAACAAGGGAAACCTAGCTTGTAGGAAAGGCAAATCTCCTCCATTCCCTTTGAAAAAATAACCCCTGATCCCCCCTTCTTTTCTGCCGAATATCCATCGAACTGCATCATCCATTCCTCATCAGTTGTATTCAGGCAATTATCCTGCAAATTATCTCCTGGAATGTCTTCCTTGGGGGGCTCGAAGGTTCCCGAAGGGAAGATGGCCAATAGATCAGCGTACGCTTGGATTTTAATTGCGTGAGGGATCACACACTTCAAGCATATTCAGAGAGGATAAGGAACCATCTAGCTGCCCTGCCAATCAATATAGTTCTTGCAAGCAAATACTTAATTGGGTCACATCTAGTTACAGTATGGATTGTGAAGGACAACATATAATGCCTAAGTTTTTATGTTAAAAAGACCAAAGCTAAACATTGCCTTTCTAAGCTACTATATCTAGTCTCTGGCCCATGTATAATTCTCCTGAGGTAGTAAACCGACCGTTCCTGCCCATCCATTTCTTGTGCTAACAGAGCTCTGACGGACCTTCTGGTAGACGTGAGGTATAACTGCAACGGTACTCCTGTTTGGGGAGGAACCATAATTTGTGGTGAAACGAGCAGTTTCTTCAGCTTGACAAGAGACTCCTGGTGGACCTCCTCCCACCGGAATTTGTTGTTCTTTCGCAACAACTGCTTCAGTGGATGTGTTATTTTGGCCAATCCAGGCATAAATCTCCTAAGGTAGGAGACTTTGCCGAGAAAACTCTTCAGTTCTTTCGCCGTTCTTGGACATGGCATCTCTAATATCGCTCGCTGTTTATCTTGGTCCATCTGCACCCCTTGTCGATCAACTACGAAGCCTAGAAACTTCCCGCTTGTTACTCCGAAGACACACTTTAGCGGGTTCATCCTCAGTTTATACCTCCTGCACCGAGCGAGCACCTTTCTTAAATCATTCAGATGGGACTCCTCCTTCTTTGATTTGATGACCAGGTCATCCACGTAGAACTCCACAAATTTGTGGAAGAAGTCATGAAAAATGGCCATTATTGCCCTCTGGTACGTAGCTCCAGCGTTCTTGAGTCCAAACGACATCACCTCGTACATGAAGTTGCCCAACGGGGTTCTGAACGCCGTTTTCTCTGTATCGATGGGATCCATCTTAATCTGATTGTATCCCACATACCCATCCATGAAGCTATACATCTCATGACCGGCCGTGGCATCTATCAAACTGTCAATGGAAGGTAGGGGAAACTCATCCTTGGGACAAGCCCTATTCAAGTCTCTGAAGTCTACGCAGATCCTTATTTGGTTCTTGTCTTTCTTCCCCACTGGCATAATGCTAGATAGCCAGAGGGGATGTTATATTGGCTTGATGAATCCTGCTACCAACAAGTATTGGACCTCTTCTTTAATCTTTAAGTCTAGTTCAGTCTTGTAAGTCCTCATTGCCTACTTCACCGGTATGGAAAAAGGCATCACGTTCAGTTTGTGGCAACTCACCTCTTCATCCAGCCCTTCCATTTTAGTGTACTTCCATGCAAAAATATCTATGAATTCCTGGATTAGCTTAACCAAGGCTTCTCATTTCCCTTCATCGAGATCTTTCGAGATAAAGATAGGCCTTGGATCTTCCCCTTCTCCTGCTAAGTTCAGCCGGTCTAGCTCTTGTGCCTGGGGCCTTGGTTGATCTCCCATGCAGTCTGGTTCTTCGGCGATATCTTCTATTAACTCTTGTATGTTGGAGTTGTCTATCACCATACACGACCCCCATCGATCCACCAAAAAACACTCATACATCGGGTCAACCTCATCCTTAGTCTCTTCGGTCGCCCGTTCACACCGCTATAAGAGGTACACTACTTTTCCATCTTCGGTGACAATTTTCTTGCATTGCCTGCTGGTAGCTGTTGTCACGACCTTCCTCTTCTTCTCTCTGGAAGCCTCAGCGATTCTTTTTTCCGAAAAGTGACTCAACACGCTTTGCCGTTGGACCTCGTGCTCCATCGAGTCTGTTCTAGGCCTCATCCTGTCTTTGAGCTATCTCAAGATCTTTTGAAGCCAAGGGATCACCTGCTGGGCTTCTTCAGTCCTCACCCCTTCGCTACTTCCACCCTCTTTATCCTGCTCATTCAAGGGCCCCATTCTCTCTCTAATCGAGGGAACCCATGCCCCCTCCATTCTCTTCGTCAGGACCCGTACATCCTCCTCCAGTTTTGTATAGAATGCCGCATCCACTAAGTGTGCTTCTTCGATAGCGAAAGGCCTCTTCGTAGCCCTAATGGTCACTTCCGTTCCCTTGATATTTGCCTTGGCGCATTGATGATAAGTCGAAGGAATTAAACCTTGGTTGTGCATCCATACTCTCCCTATTAGTAAGTGATAGGAAGTTGCGCTTTCTATCACATGGAACTTGATGTGGGAACTCAGGTTTCCCATCGCAATCCCAACATTCACATACCCGAATGATTTGGAAGATTGATTGTCATATCTCGAAATTACCAAAGGCATGGGGACCAGCCTTTCTTTTGGAATACCAACTGCGTGGAAGGAGTTGATTGACATAATATTGATGGAAGCACCCCCATCCATAAGAGTCCTCACAAAGCTAACCCCGTTGACGCTTGCAGTTACATATAGAGGCCTGTTATGAGGAAACCTCACAGCTCTATCTGCATCACTGAAGGTTACCTCTGACAGAAATCTCTTCACCAGCCTACCCATGGGTCCCCTCCATCTTAGCGAGGGGGCTGCGTTCCTTTTTGCAATGTCCAAAATTGCGTGAGTTATCTCCATCCCGCTCTCCTTCGAGATCCCCACTTGATCGAAGAACCAAGTGAATTTTGGGGATTTTGAAACTGCACTACATTCTATGACTGGGTCTGTTTCCCCATCTTCAACGCTATACACGTCCTCCACGTCTTTAGCACTTGCTTCATCATAGGCTAAAACTACATTATCCATTCCCGTGGTACAATGTTCCAGAGCTTCATCGAGCTCCTTCTGCTTCATCGTCAACCCTCCTCCTTTTCTTTCTGCCTCCTCATCATACGCCATCACCAAATTGGCCCCGTGTGCTGGAAGTGGGTTATTGTTAATGTTCTGTGGGGGGATTTGCAATGTCCCCGCCTTCATGTACTTGTCGATGATTCTTCGCAGCATGAAGCAGCTCTCTGTTGGATGAGGGATCTTTCGATGAACCTGGCAGTATTTAGGATCCACAGGTTCTTCCATCGGGATGCCTTTTGGTTCATAAACCGTTCCCCCTTGGACCATCGCGTTATAACAACTCACAGCCTCTTCTATCGTGCAGGGCAACGGTGGAGGGTCTTCTCTATCTTTCCCAAATTTCCTCTTGTTGTCCCTCCTCGGTGTCTTTGCCCCTACCTTCTCCTTCGGCGTACCCTACTCGCGGGGGCTGTGACCTCCCCCCCCGCGGGTTGCATTGGTTGTCTGAACATCATGGGCACTACCACCGGATTGGGTCGTACCACCAAAGAGATGTTCCTTGTTGCTTTCAAGAACGCCACAAAAGTCCCCTCGTACGTTTCGTTGATAAGATGGCAGATGTATTCAGGAAGCAGTCCCTCAGCACAAATTTGTAATAACTTGGACTCTTTGGCCTCCTCCCTCACATCGAGGGACCTTTCCCTGAACCTTCGAACATAGGCCATAACTTCCTCCCCAGGTCTTTGCTTCTCCCTTCCCAGTTGGGTCAAGGTGAACTCGTCTTCCGCCAAAAAGAACTTTTGGACAAACAATACGTGCATCTCCTCCCACGTAGAAATGCTATTGGGAGTTAGGTGAGAGTACCAGGTGTATGCCTTCTCGGTTAGGGATTTGTAAAACTCCCTCAATATAAGCTTCTTATCATTGCAATGTGTTCCCAAGTGTTCAACAACAGCTTAATGTTCTCCTTCGGGTTCCCACCCTTCCCTGTATATTTTTCGAGGATAGGTGGAATATAGTCCTTTGGGTAAGGCTCATCGTTGTACGGTTGAGGGTAGGGTGTTCGGAAGTCGTCATAAACTGAAGCCAATTTTCCAGCTGACTGCGAGGAAGCCCGCATGAACTTCAACATCTCCTTCTGCATCTCTTTTCTCATTTCTTCCATGGACGAGGCCACCAGCAACGGGGCCATGGGATGAGCACTCGTTGAAACTGAAATGAACGTCACTGGCGGTACCGTTGAGACTCCTGCGGTTCCCAGTGCTGGACTCGCAATAAGGGGGTATGCTTGCTGGGAACGTTCTTGCAATGCCTGTACCTGGTGGGGCCGTTGGAGCTACCCCTGGTGTTACGAAAGCATTAGCCTCCAATCCTCCCAGCATAGTTGAAGCTACTAGGGTTTGCCAAAACTCATAAAATTTGCTCATGAGGAGCTCCATCTGGGCGAGTCCCAACCCTGCGCTCATGGCAGGTTGTGCCGCCCCAGGAACGTCTGACATCGTCGGAACCGACAATACCTCTACTCGAGGATCCCCATCCTTTAGGTCCTCTTGCTCCCTCGCGACCTGTTCTTCATTACGCTGGATGTCATCAAATTTGAGTCTTCGAGTAGCATTATCTTGTGCCATACTCCCTAGCTAGGAGAATGCCTCCCCAACAGAGTCGCCAAATGTAAGAGGGTACTTTAGATAAGATAAATGGAGGCGTAATCCCTGTTTATGGTAGTGATAAGCTACTTGGCCAAAGACTTAGGTTAATGATAGGACCCACAAACACAGACGCAATGAAGTTAGGCTCAGTTTAAACTCACAAAGATTCTCGTGTATAGCTTAGAAGATAGTAATGAACTTTAGAAGTAACTTAGCTAGAGGGAGAGAGAAGTAAGCACCCTAGATACACCTTGGTAGGCAGGTATAAACACACCTAGTCCTCTCAATAAATCTTTGTCAAATATTCAAAGCTTCGTAATAAATAACAATGTTGAGAAGGTAAAACTCTCTGTCTGGTAATAACTTCCCAGACTCTAAAAGGGGTTCTTCTTTCCTCAAAAGTGGTTGGGGTCCTTAAATAGCCCCCCCCCCCCCCCCCCCACCCCCCCCCACACCACCCCCGAGGCAACTCAGTCATTTAATGACATGAAATACGTCCCTCACACTTTATGTCACAACATTAAATGCCTGATACACTAGTTGTCTCCACGTCACAAACATTAAATGCCAAGATATGCCTTTTGCTTAACCACTGTGTGTCAGGGGGCTATTGTCGCAGAGGTGGCTCAACAACTGCCTGACAGCCCCAAATACCATGGTGGTTTACTCAAGTGCATGTCTGACATTATTTAGCTGGCTAGTGACATCACCTACAGTAGATGTGACATTAAGTAGAGGGTTGTTTGGTTCGCAGCTTAACACCCGATGGAACTCCAAGACGCTCCACCCGAGGTTCCACATTAAGGGTCCTTCGGTGTTTTACCAGGTGTATCTAAGATGGTTGGGACGAGTCCCAACGGTGCCTTACTTCTCAATCCTACGAACCAAGTCCCCCTAAAGTTACCACGACGAGGTCATTCGATAGAGCATGAAAGCTCTCCCAGGCCCTGCCAAGCCTGGTCTCTCACGAGTACCGTTTGACCTCACACTAAAACTCATTATTAATCTTGTTACAACATTACAACCGTTATAGCTTACAGTCAATATAAACAGAGATACAATATGACTAACATAACAAGTTAAATATGAGTTGCCACGCTAAGCTACCTCGTTGAGTCGCCGCGCGGAGTTGCCACGTTTGAGTTGCCTTGGCTGCTTAATCTCAAACACTATTACCAATTAGGGAATTATCCTTAATCTCAGGATTACCTTCAAGCCCCCTCTACAGGTAGTTTCTCTCACTCCAATAAACCAATAAACTCCAAATCGGGCTCTAAGCAAATTCCCAGAAATTCACCCTGTGATTTGAACCAGAATGACATGTTGTTCGAACCAGAATGACATGTCGTTCGAACCACTTCGCGCGAGATCGCGCGAGATTGCACTATTCATCTTCTTCACCAAACTTCAGCGTTTTTCACCATTTTTAAACCTAAAAACCTCTAAGATTCGATTCCCAACAACTCATCATCAATACCCATCAACACTTAACAGGTTATAAGTCATCCCTAACCTCCTAGGATCTTTAATTCGTCATAAATCATCATAAATATATAAAATCCCCAAATTAATTCATATGAACCCTAGTTTCCAAATTTTCAATTAAAGAACCTAATCAACCCAGATTCGTTCATCAATATATAATCAAATTCCTTGATTAATCCTCTACATACATGAAGGAAATTCAGCCACTAATTAAACCAATCCTTAATCATAATTTAATTCTCCAATTTTCACCTAATTAACATATAAATCATGATTAATTCCACCTATACTAACATGAGCATGATTTTTGCTAAAAGAAAGCAAGTAATAAACACTTGCCATTAATATGCCGATCTAATCCGTTGATGATATTAGTACATATGCGTTCCTTTCTTCTCGATCTACGCATTGGTGGCCACGGTTGTGCAAGGTGATGATGATTTGACCCTTTTCTCTTAGAATTAGTTTTCCCTCACACCTCCTATAGCCGTTCTTAACTTCCTGTAACTTGTTCACCCTAATGGACTTTCCTTGGATGATATAATTAATCCCAATTTTCTTCCATTAATTTAGCCCAAAAAATACAATTTACCATAATGCCATCTCGGGGTGCCAGTTTGGCCTAAAATCGCTTCGGGACCCAAACTAAACACCTGAGTATACTATTTTGACTATCTCAACCTTTACGGACTCAATGACGCACTTGAAATGACCATACGAGCTAATAAAAATAAATTCTCTTTTTATTCCATTCAATTAGTCCTGACACGACTCACACGCGCGTTAGACTTAAATTACCAAACTGTCGTATTTCTCACTTCCGACAATTTATCAAATATCATAATTCTATATTACATATCACACAGTAATATTCAATAATTCTCAACAATAAGTATTAACCCTTGTCACGCTAGTTAATAATTATTTTAATCCGGATTAATAACAAATTAATTTCTCACATTTTAAATAAATTAATCCAACAACAATAATTAATTGCATACTTATTCCTATAAAATAATTAATCACATAATTATTTAAATCGTCAAAAATACGGGGTATTACATTACACTTGGAAGATAAATAAATCTTACGAAATAAATGTCAAAATCCAAAAATAATAATTGGCGTAGTGGTATAAGGCTGCCACTGGGACGGTCTTGGAGGTGGATTGAGTTTGGTCCCCAGTTCGATTACCGACACTGTTAAAATAATGCTTGGCCAGTGGAAGCCTCGAATAGTGAATGTGAATTAGTCAAGGTGCCCGTAAGCTGGCCCGGACAACTCATGGTATGCTAAAAAAAAGGACAATTTACATATAGGTCAATTGGTTACAATTTTTAAACATTGAAGGATAATTTCCTATTAGGTCCACTTGTTATGCCACTTGCATGGACTTTTGCAAGAAGAGAATTGGAGGACCTAAGTGTTTAAAATTTGTCAAAATTCTTTTAATGTTTAAAATTTATTTGTGAGGAACCTAAAAATACTTTCCAAAAAAAAAAAACATCATCATTCGAAGTAAATTGTCATTCTATTTCTGCCGTCCAATGATTGTGACATTTTATGCTAAATTTATCAAATTTCTATGAATTCAATTATCAGGAAACTAAGAGCATCTCTAACAGACTTGTAAATTTTGTTGTGTATATCGTGGTTGTCAATTTGATTTTACACAAAAATAATGAATCTCATTTTTTTTTGTCTCCAGCCATTTATTTTAAAACTATTATTTAAAATTGATTTTAATAATTTGATTACAAGTGGAAACATCACAACCATTCAATGTGGGGAGAGAAGCATGTGCAAATGGTGAGCCGAGATATAAGTAGTAAGATAGAATTGATGATGTGGCTGTGTAAAATGGGTGTGTAAAATACACGAATTTTACACAATTGTTGGAGCCATTTTATTTTACAGATTGTGTCAATTTTACACAAAACAAAACTTTTCACAAACTATGGATATGCTCTAAGGGAGATGGATAATATTATCGCTACCCTTTTTGGGTAATTTTTTTTGTTACCTCCGACATGTTAGTGTTATATTTTATTTTGTCTTTTATGTTCTAGCGAAATCTATATTAATAAAGACAAAACAAGGTACAAAACTTTGAAATCGAAGATAACAAAAAGTAACCCTAATATTATCCAAGGGAGATTTTTTCTCTGATGAAGCAGTGGGAACCGATAAATTTAAGAACCACTACAAATTAAGAAGAAAAGCGCATGATGACAACGAATTACTTTTAGAAACAGTATTGAATAATGAATAAGTTTTGTTAAATAGCAAATCCTGATATAGAAAGGAAAAATATAAAAGTGATACATCTCTACTCTAATGTGATTTTGGAACAGGTGTTACTCCAAAAGGATTAAATAACGTGCTAATTGTTTTAAGTTCTCTAGACAATCAATGGAACATGTTATGAGTAGCGACAAAATGTGGTTCAAATAATAAAATAATTTATATTAGTTCAATCATTTAAATATGATATTCATATTTAAAAGTTATGAGTTAAATATGAAACTCATATTTAAAAGATATGAGTTATATATGGGGTATATGAGTTATATATGGGGTGCATATTTGAAAGATATGAATCAAATATGGAGCCCAATTTTAAAAGATACGAATAAAATATAATACTCATTTTTAAAAGTTGTGAGTAAAAAATGAGTTTTTTTTTATATATACCTCAAATTGTAATACTTACTTTAGTAGAAAAATAATGGGTTGGCTCAGCCCATATTTGATTTTCTCATATTTGGCCCAGTCCACATTTAATCTAACCCATATTTGACCCAACATACATTTAAGCCAATCCATATTTAATCCGTCCAAATTACGCCCAACTCATAATTTTGACAATGCTACATATTACATTATTTTTTTTTTACTTTTGTAACTTGTTATTGTCATAATTTTGGCGCATTTGGGAAACGTATCAAGGTATGTCTAGATGGCCAAGGCCTTCACTTCCCAAAATCTTTCTAAAGGTAAAAGAGACTAATTCCTCCATTTTAATTCAAAATCCTTCCAACGGTAAAAGAGACTAAGACTTTCACCTTAAAAAAAAATTAATAATAAAAAAAATATTTCTCAAAGTGTAATGCTATGAGTACACTGAAATAACAGAAGAAGTTACACACTTTAATGTAACATTGAAATAAAGCATTGTAAATCACTCATTTTAAGACAACTCATAATATTTTATTACACTAGAACATTAATTTGTGTAACTTTTTGTGTAATTATATTGTAATTTCATTGGCCCAATGAGCCCAGACAGTCTTCTAATTTCTAATCCCACGAGACAATACCAACCCTAAAGGGAAAAAAGTTTGATATATTTGAGACATTAAATTTTTGAAATTTTAAATTTTGATTGATCAATAATATTAATGAAGACTCACATTATTTATGAAAATGAGTTCACGCCAACAATATTGATCAATCAAAATCCAAAACATTAAATTTCTATCCGCCCTAAAGAAACTTGCACCAAACTAAATAAATACTTTCGATGGTCCCAATGCAGACTTAAAGTCTTTCTTGACCAAGACTATTTCCATGCTGGTGCCCACCCATTTTGTCTACCATTTCTAAGTCAATACATTTAAAAATGATAATTATATGAGAAACTCTTTATTATTAACACCTTTTTACTTACCTCCCAAATTGTATGCAATGTATTGGTTTGTCAACCTATGTATAATAGTAACTCAATAATCAATCAATACGTTAAAAATACATTAGAGTTTAGGAAAATGGTGTCGATAAAAAATATTCCATGAAATTAATTTAAAAAACACTTTTTATTTCTTTCCGAACAACACATAAATTTTTAAATGACTTTGTATTAATGACATCTCATTAATAACTTTTAACTACACCCATATGCACAAAATCATATTTTCAATTCATTCAAATCTAACCCTAAGCCTAACCCCATCACCATCACCATCACCATCACCATCTCTCTCTCTCTCTCTCTCTCTCTCTCTCTCTCTCTCTCTCCCCTTTGAATAAATTATAGTTTCTCCATTAAATATCCTTCCAAGAACCCTAACTTTTAAAAAAGTAATTAATAATAATTTTCTATAAGTTTTACGATCTAAAGCAAACATAAATTCAAATTTAAACCCTTGATATACGAAAAAACATCTAAAATTATAAGACGATAAAAAAATCTCCGCCTTGTACATACAGTGGGATTCCCTCGAAGACGATGTCAAAATTTGGTGATTTCACACCTTGCATGTGCAAAATTTCAAAGTGTAAGGATATCCTCCCTATTGAATTTATTCTAAATAGAAAAAAATGTACCGTACAACAAAATTTGATACACGAGTTTTGGCAAGTGGAAAGGGGTTTTGTGATTTTATTGGTTTATTAGAAATTAAGGATTTCAAGAACACTTTAGTTAAAAAAGTTAAAATTTATTTTTGTTTCTCATTTTAAACCTATTCGGATAAATTGGAATTCTTTATCGAAATCTTGTTTGTACGAGGCCCGTTTGTACGATAATTCAATAGGGATTTCACACGAGCATTTTAAGCATTTTCATACAAAGTGAACTTTGTAAGAGATGCCTCTCATCGAAAGATTGTTTTATACGAGAATTCAATTATAAAACATAAGTTCTCATACAAAATAAACTTTGTATGAGATGGGTCTCGTACAAAGTTGACTTCATACGAGAATTTCAATTTATAACATTAAATTCTATTTAAATTATCGTGCAATTGTATAAGAGCATTTTCGTTCGTATGTGACTTCATGGGATATCAATGTGATTTTTAACGGGGTGATACCGATAGAGTTTCACTAGATTATAACGTGTGAAACGTCTAAAGAGGCTTAGGATGTCTTAATGCGAAGCATGGGAGAACAAACTATGACAATCTCAAACTCCAACAAATCGCCACTTGGTTTGAGATGTTGACGATGCATGGATGAGTGTTAAATGAGTTTTATGGCAAACTCTCAGACATTCTTAATTCCCCTTTTAACTTGGGAGAGAAGATTTCAGATTCAAAGGTTTTCATTTATTCTTATGTTTTTGGCATGTGGGGAGTTCATGATTGGATTAAATTTTAGATCTTAGAAATGTAAAGGTTCTCTCTTCTCACAATTTTAAATTTTTTCTATATGTGATTATATATATATATATATATATATATATATATATATATATATATATATATATATATATATATATATATACATATATTAAAAATCCATCATTTTACTGATAGAATTATACTGTTAGAAAATTTGTCAATTTGTTACAATTTTTTAAGCTGAAAATATATTATGAAATGTTTTGTAATGATAAAAATCCGTTAGTATGTCAGTAATTAGTAACGGTAACTAAAAAATTAGTAATGGAAAAATTTCGTAAGTAATACGTGAATTAGTAACGGTAATTTATCGTTACTAATTTATTCCCCATGCTTTTTTTTTCACGGTATTTTACCATCATTAATTTTTTTTTTGTAATGGTAATATACCATTGCTAAAAGTGTGTTTTGGTGTAGTGACAGGTATAGGAGGATAGGTAAGTCAATTTGTGGTGGCATGGCACTGGTGGTTGAGTGAGATGCCACTTGATTTTTTCGAAGGCCTTTTGACATAGCTCATTCCAGACTTTGGTTGAATTCTTTTTGAGAAGTTATAAGATAGATTCACAAATGTAAGTGAGCTGGATAATGAATCAGTTAACGTACTCGAGTTTTCCCAAGAAACTATTGCTGGGGTTGTATTCTTAAACCATATCATGACATTTGATTTATTAATAAAAAGATTGTCTACTTCATTTTAAAATGAGAATCATATTTGTGATAATTATTTATACTTATATCTTATATATGTCGGTTAATTGTAGTTAGTAGGGATTCTGATGAGTTGGGTTCATGTTGATCATAGGTGATTAGAATTCTGATTCTGGTACAATTAAACAGTACACAAGCTAGATAGGGAGTTGACATCCTATCTATATTGTTGCATGTGTAAACTAAGAGTAAAATTATCGGAAAAACCAAGTAATTTCTTTTGAACCACCGATATAGGATGAAATACAACTTGATATCAATAGTACACTATCTAGTTAGCTGTAGTGGGACTATTATCGATGACCAGGATGCACATGTCACTTATGATGGACCACAAATGGAGCCACGTCATAGTGGTGGAGTCAGTCGTCATATTGATATATTAGTGTTTTTGGGTGATAACTTTAGTGATATCCCAGAGGGACACAAACTGGATCCCGATAATTATGATGAGTCATTCCAAAATAAGGACTCCGAGATTTGGCTAAAGGTTATGAATACCGAGATGGATTTAATGTATTCGAATTAAGTTTGGGAACTTCTATACTTGCTAAATGGGACAAACCCATCGGTAGAAAGTGGAGATACAAGAAGAAGAGAGAGTTGGATAAAAGTTTCAAACCTTTAAGGCAAGGCTTGTTGCGAAATGGTTTCCTCAAAAAATGGGGATTGACTATGAGGAAACCTTCTCCCGTATCCATGCTAAAGTCCATCCGGATTCTCTTATCTATTGTGGTTCATCTCGATCTAGGGATTTGGAAAATGAACGTTAAGACTGCATTCTTGAATAGTAGTCTTCACGAGTTCATCTATATGATGATGTGACACCCCACCTATTCTAATAACGGGTGATCAATTCTCTACTAAAATAAAATAAGAATCTTAGTCTGATTCATTCTTAGCATCACTCTTGAAAATTAATTTAATTACTGATAACCTATTAGGCCTGGTGTTCAAATTTTAAAAACTTATCAACAACTTAACTTGCTAATAAAGCTTCCAATCAATGCAATAAATCATTCCATCTAACTAGTACACATTTACCATGAAAATAAAATGAATACTGAATAAAATGAAGTAAATAAGCTAAACTATGACACTCGGGACATATCCAATACAATAGTCCCTCTGAAACTAAAATGCATAAAGTCTGAATAATACAATATTGTCTAACTGGGGGTATGATCAAAATAAATCCCGAAGAAGTATCTTATCTAGATCACAAAGATAGAAGTGTATAATCGTTCCCTGCTGGAATCCATAACTACAACAGCATCGTCTGACCGGAAGGATTGCTAAGCCTGGTGTCCATGTAACTAACCACCTAAAAGGTTATGAAATGATTTGATATGGGTGAGAGCCCAAAAACAGTTGAAAATATTTAGCAAGTGTTTAAAATAAAATAATAAATATACAATGTAATCATTTATATTTAAACTGGTGTCGTACTCCCATGAGATAATCCTCTCCCCTCATTTATAATGCGCACTTAACACATGTATTTTAAACACCCTAGTTATGGTACTCTGCCTAACTATCACCATCACGTAACTTAGTTCCACATGGTAATCTTTTAGCCCATCTGTGCTACACATACTTTACTTCGTTTTATTTATCATTTAGCTGACGCATAAGCTTTATCATTATAGTTCTCAATTATAATCTTTTAATTAATCATTTCTCATAAATTTACGATGGTTACGATTTCCATGTTCACACCTTTGTTTAATTCTCACATGTTGATGTAAAAAACTAGATTATCTCTAATTAATCAATCATAGATAAAAGAAATTAATAAGACAAAGGATTTTTAAAGTGGTTCAGCCTTGTGAAAATGGCCCCCGTCCACTATTTTTGTATTGCTGACTGTTTATTTGGAATCTCGATAATAGGTTTACCAAGAGATCCAAAATCCCCTTCTTATGAGGAGGTTACAATGTATTTATAGCCATCAGGCTGTACATATGAAAGGATGATGCGTTGTTATCTAGTAGACATATACATCTGTATGATAATAATGTGCATTTAATGCATAGTTGTCTTTTGATTCTCTTGATTTGGATGCTCTGCACGCTAAGTAGCTCGGACCGCTTAAGTTGCTCGGTACGCTTAAGTTGCTCGGTATGCTAAGTTGCTCGGGGCACCTGAGTTGCTCGGTATGCTTAAGTTTCTCGGTAACAGTATGTTATTCGTCTAAAGTATTTATATTTTCCATGTAGGTTGACACGTGTCTTCAAGTAATTGGTCCATGTCAGCAGACTAAACTTGGTATCAACAGAAGCCCCCAATGTTTCACAGTTGAGGTTGAATGAAAGTGTGGAACATTTTGCTTGAAAACTGCTTGGATTACTAATCTTCATGAATTTTAGGGAAATTTTCAAATTCTTTTTTGAGCGTATAATGTCAAGCTTCATAAATATTTTGAATTTTCACGATCACTTCGATATTTGTGCCTTTTTCTTCTTTTAGCCATCGGAAACGCAAACGTCTTTCCTTGTAATCATTATTTTTCTCTATTCCCGAGGTGAAGTATTTAAGTGCGACAAAAATCCTATCGTTTTTCACTTTTCAAATATGTATCTCTGAACTCTTCATCTTCTCTTTATCTTGTGCCTTCGTTCTTTCCATCGTTCATTGACAACTGATCTCTATTTCCTTTGTAAGATTTTCATCATTCTTCTTTATTTTCTTTATTCACCATGGTTTATCTTATTGAATCGTTAGACAAATTTTCGTCTGAGTTTTCAATCCCTTCGTGGGTTATCTTGGAAGAACTTTCTTATCCTCGTGATTTACTTTCTTTGGAGGAGGGACACTGGTTCCCAAGTCTTTTTGTAGCTGAGTGTGGTTTTTCTTTCCCCCCAAATCCCCTGTGTTTGGAGTTTTACCAATATTTTGATATTATACCTGCAAGAGTAGCTCCAAATACATGAAGGGTAGTTAATGGCATACATAGGTTGAATCAACTTCATGGAACTCTCTTGGGAATTCCAGAAATTATGTATTGCTGTAGATGGGTCACTAGCGACAATACTTTCTATTTAAAAACTAAGTTTTTGAACAGAGCGTTAGTTATCAATCTTACCGATGCCAATAGGGATTATTTTGATTATGGGGTTGTGATGAAAAATTGGCAACACCCTCCATTAAGTGGAGATGATGTGTACCAAGGTCCCAGGTGTCCGCTTTATGGCAATGGGATAGGTTGTTTTTATTTTTTAAATCTTGTTTTCTTTGTATACGATGAAATGCACCACTGACATTGGATTTTGTTTGTTACAGTTGACAGTAAAAGAAAACCTCCAAAAGAAATCGAGGTTAATATAAAGCATTTAAAACTTATATGGGGCTTGCATCAATCTGTTTCTGGGGAGCACGTTAGATCTGCTTCTTATTTTTTGCAATACAGAAGCTACACTTACTGTTTTATTGTTCGTCCTCGTCCTGTGGTGGTTGATTTTGATCAGGTACCAACCTCTGAAACCTGTGTGGAAGGTTCTTCTTCTTACTTGAGTATTTCTATTACTGATCTAATGAAGAAGTGGAAAGCTCCTGCATTTTTTGACAAGTCTTATTTTGCCATTGAGGAGGCAAAGAAAAACAAACAAGATGTCCCAGAGGAGGGGACAAAGAATATAGATGTACCCCCTTCTATTGCTGCCAAAGAAGCTGGAAAGAAGCCCCTTGTGCCTCCGAGTATGACTGTTGTCATCTCTCCTTCGAGTGAGACTGTTGTCATTCCACCAACGGAGATGGCTCCTTTAATCGAAAATGCTCCTGCTCCTATAAGGAGATTAAAAATAAGTTCTTCTGAGAGACCTGTTGCACCTATCTCTCAACCTTCAAATGTTGAAAGTAGTATTCTAGCTCTTGTTGCTCCGAGCTCTGCTATGGGCTTGATAAAATCTTGGACTGTTCCAGAATCCCAAGGTGTTGAAGACACCTTTTCTCGTGAGAGACTTACTACATTGGCTGCTCAACACATTACTTCAGTAAGTATCTTTAGTCTGTGTCATTTATTTTCTAATACCATGTTCATATATTGACTTAAAATTCTTTCTTTTTTCAGCTCGTGACGTGTTTCAACATCATTTTGAAAAAAGATGAAGCCATCAAGGCCTCCATTTCCTCGGGTGGGGTACAATAATCTTTTGCTGGACTAACTCAATCCTTGAGAGAATCTCGTCAGAAGTACGAGGAAGATAAAAATTCTTGGGAAAAGAAAATCGAGTCTGTTGAAGCAAACCGAGATGAACTTGTGACTGCCTCCAAAGAATTGGAGAGGAAATTGAAGGAAGCCGAACAATGAAAAGTGGAACTTAAGATTAAGCTTAAATTTGCTGAGGAAAATGTTGCTAGGCTTCAAGACGTTGAGCAGCATAAAACAGAGGTGGAAGAAAAATTGAAGTCTGCCGAAGAGCTCCTTAGGGAAAGGACCTCCTCGGAGAGGGCAAAAAGGAAAGCTGCAGTTAAAAAATCCTTTAGTGATGGTTGGGACAAAGGTTTAAACAAGGGTCTAGATGTTATGTCTTATCAAATGGAATACGCCAGTGTTAAATATTTTAGGGATGGATGGGTAGCAGCCTTGAAGGAGTTGAAGGTTGCTGAGAATTCTGAGTTATTCCAGCAGCATACTCATGGCCCTCTTCCCTCTCTCTCTCTTGAAGAAGATGAAGCTGCTTCAGATAAATCTTCTATGATGACAGGAGAGCAGGTCCCTGTAGTTCAACCTTCTGAGCAAGTCTAACCAGCTATCATATCTGGCGAGCAGCTGCCCTTGCCCTTCGAGCAACCAACCCCTTCATCTAAACTATCTGAAGAAGTCGTAGGAAACAAGGAGAAGGTGTAAAGTTATTCGGGTCTTTTGTTTTGTTGTTTTCTTGAATGTAACCTTGAACTATATTTTCTTTCATCATGATGAATAAAATTTTAACTTCTTTTGTTAGTTTGGAATTTATCTCTTACTTGCTCTGTTCGCACCATTGTTGATTTTTTTTATTCTTCTCTTTGCTAGTTTATGGCCAGGATGGAGCTCTTATCAGCTCATGATACCGAATTGATAAAGAAATGCAATGACTATTTCAAAGCTGGTCATGCAGATTTTACTGAAGTTTAAATCATTGATATCCTCGGATTAGATGCTTCTGAGCGAGCCATTGATGCTTATCAATACCTGAAGTGCCTACTTGATTGCGCCGTAGCCTACAATGTGGCTTACTACGAAATGATTGAAGATCTACAAGGAATGATCGAGGAACTTCAATAGCAGTACAAGGAGTCTACCACACTTTTGCATAAAGGCTATAAGAAAAAATACCAGCAATTGAGTGCTGATAAGGGATATGACAACTTCATTTCTGCTCATGAGAAAAAAGTGAGTGTGCTGAAACTTGAAATTAAAGAACACAGACATATTGACAAGATGCTGGAGCAGGAGAACATCGCTTTACAAGAGGAAATAAAACAACTCAAATCTGCTGCTCCTTCTTCTTCGGGAGCCTTGATTCCCGTAAATGATGATGGTTTTTTATTTTTGGAAGTAGAAAATGCTAACTTAAGGGATGAGTTAGAAACTTTGAAATGAACAGGATCTTCCACACTTGCTCGTGATGGTGAAAGATCTTCTTCTCGTGGACGAGCAAGGGCTGTTCGGGTTACCATTGAAGAAATGAGAACTCAGTCGGCTTTAGAGAATCAAGTCGTTCATTTGATGGTGAAGAATCAAGCCTTGGCAGAGATGTCTAAGAAGATTCTGAATTTCACCGACCAACTCTCCACCCAGAGTTATGCTCTAGAAAGCAAAGAAATTTTGGTGAAGAAGCTCCGCGAGCAACATGAGAGGTGGACCTATCAATTTCATAAGCAGCCCAGGGAATTTTGGATGGCTGGGTATAATGAAGCTCTGTATCATCTTGATGCTCGTTTACAACAATCGAACAACAAAGGATATAAGCAGGGGTGGTTGAATGCCTTACATGTCCTGATGGTGGAGCAAGGTCATTTCCTGTGGGATTATTATGATCCTGGAGTTCTTGATTTTCCTGTGCCTCCCTTCAAGATCGATCTTAATTGGATTCCATCCCGTGCTATTCCTCAGATTTTGATCTCCAAGTATCTCGATGACTACAGGCTTCATTCAAATTTTGAGATATCTCGTCCAGAACACTTTCTCGATCGTCGATCCATAATGAATGTTAGAATGCTGCGAGATTTAAACTTTAAAATTCTCCTTATGCATTAGATGATCCTCCCGCTGGGGTGGAACCTGTTTCAAAAGCAGAGGGAAAGAAACCCGTAGAATAGGATATGTTTATGTAATGAATCAAACTTCATCTCATATATAATATATTTGATTTTAATGAAGAAAGTTTTAGTCTTTCACAAGTTCATTATTTTTCAAAATAATATGTATTATACCATACTTATCCCATTTTTGTTGTTTGATTATAGTGACTTGTAACTCTTTGGGCCTAAGCAATGGAATGATTTTCATCCCATGTTCCTGCTTAGTTGTAGTAATCTCGTATGGATTACCTGGTTGCCTAGACAGTGGACGTCTCGGGAGGTCGTCCAGCTTCTTGCTTAGTTTGGTACCAACCAATCGGAGTTAGTGATTATTGATTTACTGACCAACCAGAGTTGGTGGTAATGAGATGCCGACTAACTGGAGTTGGTAGTATTGAGTTACCGACCAACCGGAGTTGGTGGTAATAAGATGCCGACCAACCGGAGTTGGTGGTATTTGATTTACTGACCAACTGGAGTTGGTGATATTTTATTACCGACCAACCGGAGTTGGGGGTAATGAGTTCCCGACCAATTGGAGTTGGTGGTGTTTGCCTTGATTTTATGTAGTGTGTAGCACTAATATTTCGAAAAATTTCAACAAAGAAGGAAATATGGGCGAAACATCACTTTATTCATATTGAAGAAACTTTATTACATAGGAATTTCAATTACTGATAGTACTTGCGTAGGTGCTCCGCATTCCATGCATTCTTGAATTCTTTTCCCTCCAAAGTTTCAATTCTATATGTCCCTGGACGAACAACTTCAGTTACTCTGTAGGGTCCATGCCAGTTGGATTCCAGCTTAGAATGATTTTGGATTACTTTCTTCAGTACATAATCCCCTTCTTTCAAATCACACTTCTTCACTCTTTTGTTATAGAACAAAGATGTTCGTTGTTAATATGCTGCATTCTTGATTGCTGCTTCTTCCCTAACTTCTTCGAGCATATCCAGGTCTAATCATCTCATCAAATCACTGACAGGAGAACTGAAATTAAGCACCCTATGTGTGGGTAGATCCAATTCAACAGGTATAATAGCCTCACTTTCAAATGTCAACATGTATGAAGACTCCCCAGTTACTGTTCGTGGTGTAGTGAGATAAGCCCATAACATAGAGTGAAGCTCGTTGATCCAATTTCCCTTTGCATCATCCAACTATTTTTTCAAACCATTCAATAGGGTTCTGTTCATCACTTCAGTTTGCCCATTGCTCTGGTGATGGCCTGCGCAGAGTGGATTTTCTGTACATTGGATTGATGATAACATGCAGCGAATTCCTCATTGTCAAACTGGGTTCCGTGGTTAGTGATGAATGCATGTGGGAGGCCATATCTGTAAATAATACTCTTCCAAATAAATTGATAGACTTTGTCATATGTCATATCAATAAGAGGTTCAGCTTCCACCCATTTGGTAAAATAATCTATAGCAACCATGATGTATTTAAATCTTCCCTTGGTCGTAAGAAGTGGCCCGACCAAATATATCCCCCACATGGAGAATGGCCAAGGGGATGTAATGTGTGTTAATAATGCCTGAGGAGTTCTTTGGAGGGAAGAGAAACATTGGCATTTATCGCATTCCTTAGCATAAGCTGCGCAATCAGCTCTCATCGTTGGCTAGTAGTACCCCTGTGTTATTATTCTCTACAAAAGCGTCCGACCTGCTAGATGGATTCCACAAGACCCTTCATGAACCTCTTCAATCAAGTCCTTAACTTTAGAGGGATGGACACATCTTTGGAGTGCTGCTATAACTCCTCTTCTATATAAAATTCCACTGGTCAATACATAACGAGCAACTTTAAACTTCAGTTTCTTGGCTGCGACTTTATCAGTGGGCAAAGCCCCTCTTCGATACAGGCCCTGATGGGTCCATCCAAGATGGTCCCAAGTCAAGGGTAATGAAGTTCATTATCAAATCTTCTTTAATGCTCCGACCAGCTAAGATTTCTATTGGGATTGTTCTTTGTATCTCGGTGCGTGTTGATGATGCCAGTCGAGCTAGGGCATCGACTCTTGCATTCTCCATTCTCAGTATTCTGATCAACTGTACTGCGGTAAAAGTCGAGACAACCTCCATAGCCTTTGCATGATACTTGACCATTAGTTGCCCTTTTGCTGCATACAATCCAAGAATTTGATTTACGATTAACTGTGAATCGCTGAACACCACGACCTGCTCTGCCTTCATGGTTTTGGCCAAACTTATATATCAATCTAATCAGGACTATTTAAAACAATTCCTGCTCCACTGCCCGTGGCACACGAAGAGCCATCCGTATACAGATTCCATACAGGTACTACATTATTAAATTTTTGATCAGACAGAGTTCCTCGGTGGAATATTTGATACTTCCTTTTATCCTTCCCCGACCCTTCTCGCTGCTAGTTGATTATCTTCTCTTGCTCATCCACGGATGGAAGTTGATCGGGGGTAAAATTTGATGATCCCGTAACATCCACAGATTGGTCTGTATTAAAATCCTGTTCTTCGGAGAAATCTTCCTGAGTAAACTCTACGATAAAATCCACTAATGCCTTCCCCTTAAGCGACGACCTAGGATCATAAACTATGTCATATTCCCCAAGTTCTACTGCCCATTACATTAATCTTCCTGATTTCTCCGGTTTATGTAGCGCTTGTCTTAATGGCATATCAGTGTACACCACTATAGTATGGGCTTGGAAGTATGGCCTCATTCTTCTGCTCGCTTCGATTAGTGCCAGTGCCAGCTTTTGCAACCTTGGATATCTGATCTCTGCCCCTCGAAAAGCCTTGCTGGTGTAATAGACTGGTTTTTATACTCCATCTTCCACTCTTATCAACACCGAGCTAAATGCGTTCTCTAAAACTGCCAGATACAAGTATAATTTTTCTCCCATCACTGGTCTAGATAACAATGGAGGAGTCCCCAGATATTTCTTTAACTTTTGGAATGCCTTCTCGTATTCATCATTCCACCCAAATGTTTTTTGGAGTGTTTTGAAGAATGGGAGGCACCTGTCTGTTGCTTGTGACACAAACCTGTTAAGTGCCGCAACTCACCCTGTGAGACTTTGCACTTCCTTCTTCGTAGTTGGAGATCGTAGTTCCAATAGGGCTTTGATCTTCTCAGGGTTCGCCTCAATACGTCGCTGGTTAATAATATATTCGAGAAACATGCCTTCTTGCACCCCAAATATGTATTTGGTGGGATTCAACTTCATTTGATATTTTACTAGTTGATCAAAGGTCTGATCTAGGTCAACTAGATGATCGGTAACTTTCTTTCTCTTCGTCAGCATATTGGTGACATAAACCTCCATGTTATGACTGATTTGCTCTGCGAACACCTTATTCATCAGTCGCTGATATGTTGCACCTGCATTTTTAAGTCCGAAAGGCATAACATTATAGCAATAAGTTCCCCTTGGGGTGATAACAGAGGTACTTTCCCTGTCCTCAGGCTTCATCTTAATCTGGTTGTAGCCAGAGTAAGCATCCATGAAACTCAACAATTTATGCCTCGAAGTGGCATCCACCAGTTGATCGATTCGAGGTAAAGGAAAATGATCCTTTGGGCAGTCTTTATTAAGATCAGTGAAGTTCACACACATCCTCCACTTGTTATTTTTCTTATTTACCATCACCAAAATTTCTAGCCAGTCAGAATATTTGACATCCTCAATAAAAAAGGCTTTTTGAAATTTCTCCACCTCTTCCTGTATTGTTTGGTTCTTTTCTGGGCTGAATACCCTTCATGGCTGCTTCACTGGCTTTACCTCCTTGTTCACGTTGAGCTCGTGGCACAAGAAACTCGGATCTATTCCTGGCATGTCTTCATGACTCCATGCAAAAGTCTATTTTCCGTGCCTTAGAAATGCTCTAAGTTCATTTTTTATCGATTCATCCAATGACACACTAATTTGGGTTGTTCGTTCTGGGTGTTCATCGTCTAGAACGATATTTTCGATAGCTTCCATGACCTGGCCTTTCACGAGCTGAGACTCGTCTCTAGGGTCTAATGTTTCAATCTCTGTATCTTCTATTTCATCCACTTGATAGGTAGTAGTCTTCTTCCTCGATTCTTTACGTTCTTCCTGCTCGGTGAATAAATAGTAACATTCCCAAGCTACCTTCTGGTCGCCTTTCACCACTCCCATTCCAAAGTTGGTTGGGAATTTTAAACATTGATGTACAGTAGATGATACTGCTTCGAACTTCTTCAGACCTACCCTTCCCATGATGATATTATAAGCTGATTGGACATTTTTATCCATTACAAAAAAGCGTACCCTTTCTGTTCGACAAGCAGGCCATGTACCAATAAGCATATCCAACTTGATTGTCCCAAGTGGAAAAACCTTTTCGCCGGTAAAACCGAGGAGGGGCCTATGACAGGGCTCCAACTGGGATAACTTCAAATTCAAACTGTCGAGGCATGGGTTGAACATGATATCTGCAGAGCTGCCATTGTTCACTAGCACCCATGAAATCACCACTTCCTTCATTCTCATCTTGATCACCAATGGGTCATCATGAGGATATAGTACACCTTCCAGGTCATTTTTAGAGAAACTAATGACCAATTTTTCCTTATTCACCTTCCTCGGACGATTATCTTCATCCAAGTTTATTCGCTGTATGTACGAGCAAGCTTGAGCCTCATTGAGGTAAGCTTTCCTCTCCGCAGTAAGATCTCCACCTCCTGCATCTCCACCTGTAATAACATTAAATTCAAATGATCCATAATGGATTGAAAATACCTCACGCTCTGGCTGTCTTGGTCTTTTAGAAAGGTCGGGATCATATCTGGATCATCTTCGTGATCTCTCTTCTTGTCTTCTTTTTCTCAACGAGGAGATTTAGATCGTTGCCTTCCTCGGTCGCTGGTCTTTCCACCATTTTGGCGATCAACATACTTAGCCAATTTTCCTCGTTTGATGAGTGCTTCAATTTCATTCTGGAGAGTTATGCAACGTTTGGTCGTATGACCATGGTCTTTGTGGAATTCACAATATTTGGACTTGTCCCTTTTGTCAGGGTCCGCCTTCATTTTCCCTGGCCAGGCTAACTCCTTGCTGTTCTTGATTTCTTAAAAAATGTGATTTATATCTACCTTGAAGGGAGTATAATTTCCAAATTTTCTCATCTGCTCCAGTGCTTGCTTTCCTTTTGACGGTTTGTTGCCACCATTGTTCTTTTGATCATTTTTCTCGGTGTTACCAGCTTCAATCTTGGCCTCCTTAGTTTCTGTGTTCTTCTTCGTAGCCATAACTTCCTCATCATTCATGATCTTGGCTACTTTTTCCATCAGTTCTGTTATGGTCCTAGGTGGTTCTTTAGCGAAAGTATAGTACAGCTTATCTGGTAACAATCCACTCATCAGAGCAGTAATTGTTATTTTCTCCTCGTAATCTATTACCTCAAGTTTCTCATTATTGAAATGAGTAATGTAGTCCTTGGTACTTTCTTCTGGCTTCTGTCTAACACTCAGTAAGTGTGCTACTCGTTTAACTGGTTTCACTCCAAAACAGAAATTCCCTATGAACAGCTCTTCCGATTAAAGGAAAGTTGCAATCTTCCCCCGAGGAACGTTGTTGTACCATATCTGGGCTGATCCTGTGAGAGTTCCTGAAAACGCCCTACATCTCATCTCATTTGGAACTCCATAGATGTCTGTAGCAGTTTGGTATTGTTCTATATGAAGGACATGGTTAGTTTTTCCATCGTATTTAGGCGTCACCATAGGAGCTTTCAATTTTAATAGCGTGGGAAATTCCACAATTGCCTGTACAAATGGTGTCCCTTGGTCAAAAGTTCTTTGTAGATGATTCTTGGCCTTAGCCATTTCCCCTAATCTGTCCTCCAACCTTTGAATATAGCCTTTTCATACATCGTTTCCCACCTTGGGCCTATTTGTTCGAGCAATTGATCGCATTGAGTTTTCCTCTTGGTACCTTTAACTACGGGCGGCTGGGCGTGATTGGGCAGAACCTTCCCTTCGGTCGGATGGTCGCTGAGAGTTCCTCGACGTAATCCTAGGAGGACTTCTATTCTTCCTGGTCCCAAACGATCAAAAGGAGAGACTATACTCACCCTTTCTAGAGCACTAGTCCTTTTTGGAGTGAGAGTGACATTCCGTTGGGGATCTGTAGCTCGTACTAATGAGGTCCGACCAGGTTGATACGAAGGATCGTTATATCTCTCGGTACGATATGAGTCAGTACATCTAGATTGAGAGACCTCCGGGAATAACGTTCTTCTAGTTCTTGAAGATGGCAAATGGGTATTTCTCTGAACACTTCACTGTCCTGATTGAACCGGCACTCCCCCTTGGACAGTTTGTATAAGTTGACGCATAGTTTCTTGCATGGTCGTTTGCCCTTGGGATAGGTTAGCCATTATACCAGCCAGATCTTGAAAGTTTGGGGGAGTAGAAGGGTTTGGAGGGATCCCAGTGTTTCGATTACTATATTCAGGATTATCAGCCATAGATGGTGAATTGTTTTGGTGAAAAACGCTAAATACAGTCGTTTCCCACAGACGGCGCCAATCTGTTGATGTAAAAGACTAGATTATCTCTAATTAATCAATCACAGATAAAAGAAATTAATAATACAAAGGATTTTTAAAGTGGTTCAGCCTTGTGAGAATGGCCTACGTCCACTGTTTTTGTATTGCTGATTGTTTATTTGGAATCTCGATAATAGGTTTACCAAGAGATCCAAAGTCCCCTTCTTATGAGGAGGTTACAATGTATTTATAGCCATCAGGCTGTACATATAAAAGGATAATGCGCTGTTATCTAGTAGACATATACATCTGTATGATAATAATGTGCGTTTAATGCGTAGTTGTCTTTTGATTCTCTTGATTTGGATGCTCTGCACGCTACGTAGCTCGGATCGCTTAAGTTGCTCGGTACGCTTAAGTTGCTCGGGCGCCTGAGTTACTCGGTATGCTTAAGTTGCTCGGGGCACCTGAGTTGCTCGGTATGCTTAAGTTGCTCGGTATGCTTAAGCTGCTCGGGGCGCCTGAGTTGCTCAGTGATAGTATGTTGTTAGTCTAAAGTATTTGTATTTACCACGTAGGTTGACACGTGTCTTCAAGTAATTGGTCCGTGTCAGCAGACTAAATTTGGTATCAACAGCACATATGCATATATCACTCTTATATAAGCAAATAAATATAGCATCCCCAAGTTGTCCTCTCGGAAGCATATAATTTACTATTTACAAATTCATTTAATTCACCTATATATATTTAACACACACATATACGTATATACATATCACATCTTATACACATACATATATATCACTCGCTATATACGTATAATCACAATCCGCAGAGCATTACCTTGCGGATGCATTCTTTATCATGCTATCGATCTCCAAGGAAAATACCTTTAAACTGGGTCACCAAGTCGAAATCTCGTCACCGAACCCACATCATAACTATCAAGCTCCAGGGGACAACACCTCACCTGCGCCACCGGGTCGAAATCTCACCTATGAACCCAAACAAAAGCATAAAACTGAAGGCTGTAATAATCATACATCCGTTGGTCATAACCATATCACATTACTCCACAAGACTCAAAACTCACATACAGTGGTCGTGCGATAGACCTATGACCTGGGGAATCGATCCACACCTAGTGGTCAACGCCAGGGTGGACCACTCATTATGCGCAACCTCCTCCGATATCATCCCTAGAGTAGGTATGTTTCACACACACACACACACACACACACACACACACACACACATATATATATATATATATAAAATAAAAACAGGCTAATTGTGCCTATGTCACATGTAGAACTACTCTATCATTTCTATGTCTAATCCCGACTCCCGAATACATAATTAGTCCCTTACTTATAATTAATTCACACCTTTTTATTAATATTCTGGACACTAAGCTATTCTACTCCAGCCCCTATCCCAATTCTATGTGAAATCCCAACCCGATTTCATAAATAAAATTTTGAATATCGTTCATCCTAACCACTCATATTTTCATACCCCGAAATTTATTCTCGACTAACCTAAGGTAAAATTATATCCCTAAATATTTTTCTAGAAGTCTTAATCTCATATACGGATCTCCAAAATCAATCCGGGCTCCAAACTTTCTAATTAAAAACCCAAACAAATAAGTTGGTCCAAATCAATTCAGCTTCCTGACCCAAATTGATTCACTGGAGAATCGATTCGTTGGAACTGGTTCATTATAATTTGTGTGGCCCTATGACTATCTGGATAAAATGTGGTTTTGAGTATTTCATTACTTTCATTGATGACCACTCAAGGTTTGGCTATGTTTACCTTATGCATCAGAAGTCATAATACTTTGATAAGTTCAAAGTGTATAAGATTTAGGTGGACCATAAGCATGGTACTCTAATCCAAACTCTACTACCTGATCGTGGATGAGAGTACCTCTTAGGAGGGTTTAGGAATCACTCATCGAAGATTGGGATTACATCCTAATTTTCTGCATCGGATACTCCTCATTAAAATTATGTAGCGAAAAGAAGGAGCATAACTCTTTTAGACATGGTTAGATCCACGATGAGTTATTTAGATCTACCAGTTCTTTTGGGGGTTATGCATTAGATATGGATGCTTATTTATTAAGGTTAGTTTCTTCTGAATCGATCTTGATAACTCCCAATGAACTATGGACTAGGAGAAAATGTAATCTAGGGCAATGCTCAGATTTGGGGTTACCCAACACATGTTCTGAGGAAAGAGCCTGGTAAGTTAGGATCGTGGATAGAAGTATGTCTCTTTGTAGGTTACTAGAAATGAACTAAGGGTGTTTTATTTTATAATATTAAGTACCAGAGGGTATTAGTTAGCACCAATACCCGATAGTTAGAGGAATATTATATGATAAACCACAAGCATAAAAGAAAAATTATCGTGCAAGATCTAAGAGGAGACTAAGTATTTGCTTCTGAACCACCCATACATGATGAAATACAACTTGATATTGATAGTACACTGCCTAGCGGCAGTGGGAGTATTCCTGATGACTGGGATACATGTGTCATTTATACTGGACCACAAGTGGAGCTATAATGTAGTGGGAGAGTCTGATGTCAACCTAATAGGTTAGTGTACTTGGGTGATCACTTTCGTATGAAAATGTAACACATTTTGAGTCAAAACACGCGGTGGATTTTGCACGACCCCACTTTGTGCCCATGCACACGACCCTATCCTCGATTCCAAACTGCAGGGAATCATGCGCAATGAAAATTGTGCACCGTATGCACGACATCGTGAAATTTTGAAAATTTTCTATAAATAAGCCATTTTCCCTCCCATTTGTATAAATCTAAATTTTATGTAAGTAAATACATCTTTAAGAAGTTTTTGAACGTTAAGAGCTCTTATGCTTCCATCTTAAACTCATTTTCACTTGTTCCTCGTAAATGTTCAAAAACCTCGATCTAATATTTCATCCTTATGTTTTGTCAAATATTTTTGAATATTTAGAACGAATTTTCACTAGCCTTTCATATATTCATCAATCTACATTTGATTAATCGTGATGTTCTACTCTATGATCTAAAATTGGAGTCACTTCCAGTTATTGGAGAATTTGGAGTGTGGCGCGACTTGCAAGGAAGAGAATGGATTTCTTTAATCATGGCATGGAGCTTGCTGTGGATTCTCATTGACTACGGGTGAGAGTTGAAAGTTCATACGTAACTACACGATAGAGATGGTATGAGAGGTACCTTATTTTCTTTTGTAAAATTACTTTTCAAGTAGAACTAAGAATTGGAGTGCGTCAAGGTTCCCCCCCCCCCCCCCCCCCCCAGGTGGGGGTCTTTCTTCATAAATCTATCTTGTGTGATTATTTATATAGGGATCAGTATCTTAAGACACATGAACAAATATAGAGGATGAATAATATACCTTATGCTTCGACGGTGGACAAAGTCATGCATATTATATTGTGTACAAGACTGGATATCTGCTTTTCCATTGACATGGTGGCTAGATCCCAGTTTGACCCATATGAGGAGCACTAGATTGTAGTTAAGAACATTATTAAAGACCTGAAAGGGAGATTATATGTTGGTTTACTCAGCGAAGAGACTAGTACCCGTCGAGTACATAGACTCAAATTTTTAGTCGAATAGGGATTCCACAATATCAACCTTAGGATAATGTTTACCCTAAGAGGTGGAGCCATAAGTTGAAAGAGTATCAAGAAATCATGTATTGCTGATTCAATTATGGAAGTCGAATATATTGCCACTTCGGAGGGAGCAAATGAGGTATTTTAGTTCCAAAACTTCCTAAGTGACTTGGATCTGGTTCGTTTAGTGCCATCGGATATTAAACTATTGTAACAATAGTGGTGTGGTTACAAATTCAAAAGAACCAAGGACTCATAAGAAGGCAAAGCACATTGAACGCAAGTATCATCTGATTCGGGAGCTCGTGAAATAGGGTGACGTCAGCGTAACCAAGATTAAATCTCAGGGAAACCTAGAGGATCCTTTTATGAAGATTACCAGCTATTACTTTTAACAATCATGTAGAGGGAATGAGAGTCAAATTCATAGGCACATGGCTTAATACTATGTGAGAAATTGTGGGAGTTTTATTCTTAAAATCATGTAATGACTTTTTTTATTAATAAAAGGATTCTCTACTTTATTTTGAAATGAGAATCACATTTATGAGAATTCTTTATATTTATGTTTTAAATATATTATTTTATATATGTTGGTCAATTAAACATAATAGGGATTCCAATGAGCTGGGTTCAGCTAGGGATGTGTTTTAGTCGGATTAGATCGGAATAGGGTTATTTGGAAAAAAATTCAAAAATTTTGGAATTTTAAAATACTTTCAAAATTGGATTTTTTTGAAAAATATTTTTTTCCAATTCGAATGATTCTGAATATTCAAAAATTTCAAAAAATTTATTATTAAAAAAAAACTCGAAAAACTCGAATTTGTAATTCGAAAAAATCTCGAAAATATTTTCTGATGCTATCAAATTACCTTATTATATTGCTTGTTTTGAGTCCTTTGGAGATTGACTTAGATTGAAATGGTACATAGATTTTGTGTGAACTGTAATTTGACCTTATTGATACGAAAAATTTTAAGAATTACAAAATGTGTCAAAAGTTTTAACCTGAATGATTCGAGTAGGTTATAATCAAGAAAAACTACTAATCTTACAGAAAGCATTGATATAACTAAGTGTGGATAATTTACATACATGTACAAATTTAGCTTTCGCAATGGATTTTAAAGAAACGGTTGGTCTAAAGGTTTACTTGGGTTGAATTATTTTATGTTTAACGTGTACACTAGCTGGTTAAAGCACAAATGCAATGATTCTCTCTTTAGGTCATATACATTAATCAATGTTTAGATCAAGGTGAAAAGTTATTGTTTGTTCTTATTACTATCCCTTAATGGTTAGGATTGTTTTAAATGGGGGGTCCTGATTAAACTAACAAATAATATACTTTGTATATAAATAAGGTAGTAAAATGACAAGTAGAAAAGTATTAAAATAAATAAAATATTATTATTTCAAAATTTTGAAAATTCAGGATTTAAATTTGATTTCCAATTCCATTCTAATTTTTTTCGAAAAATTTGGAAATCGGATAAAAAAAATTAAAATGGTGCCATAGTCCGAAAAATTTGGATTGAAAATAAAAAATTTTGAAATTTCGAAAATAATTAACACCTAGGTTTAGCTTGATCGTAGGATATTGGAATTCCGGTTTGAGTACAATTGAGCAATTCACAACTAGGTGGGGGGGGGGGGGGTGACAATCTATCGACGGGGTTTCATGTACAATCGTAGTAGTTCATCTCAAACCATGGAAAGATGTATGATGCTTCGAGAACTTGTATGATAGTTCGAAAGAAGATTGTGACTAGTACATCCAGGAATGTATTGAACAGGACAATGAGTAAAATTTAAGTCTAAGGGTTGTCTCGATTAGACTTAGATGATCTCATACCATTTGCAAATGGTGAATAGATTCTTAATACTAAGAACTATGAGGATTGGAATGCTTGCACAATTATTGCTTTGATTGCTATGGGTGCGGTCTGATTTTATACCGAGTCAATAAATCCCCGTAAGTTGGGTGAAAATTGTGTAAGTAGGTCTGAGATCATAATTCAGAGGAATTCTCGTCCAAGAGATATCTTGGATTGAGATACCCCCTCGATAGACTTATATGATTTCTTTCCACCAGTTAAACCTAATTAGTGGATTATTTTATAATTCAGTGGAGTAGCAAAATAAGTTAAGTCTGAGAAACAAGGAATTGATTTGATGTTGGTTAAAATTAATTAGCGACAAATATATTTGACTAAGCGAGTGTTGGAAGCATAAAATGGGGAATCAAATTATGTACCATAATCAATTTTGCAAATAACACCTCACTATATCCTAGTGATTTTTGAGATAATTAAACTAGAGTGCAATCACAATTATTTAGTGAAATTAATTATGACTAAATAAAGAAATGAAATAAATTGTGGGTTTGTAATTTCGGATTTTACAGTATTTGTTCGGAAGCCAATTTAAATATTGTTCTTTGGTCCCTAGTATAGTCCATATACCCAAGTAGTTAGGACCAAATTATCTGAAAGCCCGATTGAGCCCAAGCCCACAACTTATACTAATATATATCGTTGTAAGCTAGGGTTTGAAGATTTACATTCATTAATAAGGGTTAGAGAGGGTAGAGAAAATACTATTTATATTTTTTGAAAAGGCTAAGAGAGAGAGAGAGAGAGAGTTTTAAATCTCATTCAAAAGTAAGAGTTTTTATCTCAAAAGGTTCCCACATACCTATCTAGCTTTAGGAGGGTCATATACTAGATTATACAATTTTTTTGGTGGACACAAGTAAGCTTTTGGAGGACTAAAAGAAGACAACTTTTCATCACTAGCAAATACCTTTCTCCATATCGAAGTCCAGTAGGATCCACAGAGGTATTGTATTCATAACCCTAGGTTTGGGTTTTCAAACCTAGTTTTTGTTTTTTGTTATTCCTATTGCATAATTATTAAAGGATTCATGGGTTAATTTTTTTTATTCTGCGTATACCAATCCCTCTCAACTGTGCACTTCTTTCTCAGTTGTGGGTGGTAACATGTCGAGGATTTATTTGACTTTGGCAAGGTCTACTTCAATTCCATTTTCACTAACCAAAAATCCCAGAAGTTTTCCTTTGGTAACACTAAAGATGCATTTTTGTGGGTTTGGGCGCATTTGGTATTATCCCAGCCATTTAAGGATTTTCCTCAAGGTAGTGATGTGACCTTCTCAAATATAGGATTTAATGATCTCGTCGTTAAGTATACCTTGACATTTTTATGGATGGGATTAGGCAAGATAGTTGTGTCTGCCTTGGTTATGCAGATCTAACATTCTTAAGGACAAAAGGCATGACGATGTAGTAGATAATTCCCCATGGGTTAGTGAAATTGGTCTTCTCTTAGTGATCATAGTGCATCTTAGTATGATTATATCCGACGAACCCATCAACGAATGATTTGAAGCATGATTGGTAGTGTTGTCGATGATCATATTGATGTTCAACAGAGGATAGTAATCCTTTAAAGATGATTTGTTTAAGTCCTAATAATCTATGTATATGTGAACTGACGATACCCTATTAAACCCTTGACCTTCTAAAGACTCTTAAACATCTTTGAGTACCCTCAAACAAAGAAAGAGGCTTCTCAGCTGACCTCAGACTCCGAAAAAGTAATAATTAGTTCTAAAGATATCTATTGCTCCAAAAGGTAAGACACAGTACTTTAGAAAACCTCAATTGAGCCTCTTTCCTCCTAAAAAGATCAATCGTTCCATCATATCTTCTCAACCAAACTCTGAAGCCTCATCACCAAGGTTCCACCATGACTGACGTCTAAAGCAAACCTCAAACTGAAGAGAGATGAACACCCAAGGTCACCGAGCCCTCAACACTAAGGTAAATCATCTTAAAGCATCCCAAGGACAACGTATGATAATACCATGACAATTCCCAAGATCTCAGACCTCCAACAAATCACCTACAACTAGTTTGTTGGGTTAGTGGAAAGTTGAATACTATTTCACCTACCGCTACTACCTAGTTCCACTTGCATTAAAGACTCCCATCAGTATTAAATGCTACCAACAACCACCTGGAAATATTTTAGATAATAATCCACATCCTTGTTAACATCTTTAGACTTCAGATCTATCACAACCATGCTGTGATAGTCCACTCATTCTCTCTCCAAGAGTTCTCATATAAATGGAAGGCTGGGGAACGTTTCAAAGGCAATGAATCTCAAGCATTTTAAGAGATTGAGACATGAAAGTAATTAGACTTGCAGATAATCAAGAGTTCTATGCATAAACAGGTGTTTTACCCTTTTTCCACATTTATAACCCACTATCATTACACTAAAAAAAGTCAACAAAATTCAGCCAGCTATTATCACGGTCCTTTACCATGATAAAAAACACACATGTGTGTTATGGTCCTTGACCATGACAACACACGGGATATTTTTTTTATCACGGGATTGTCATGGATCTTGACCGTTATAAAAAAAAGTCGAGATTCTAGCTCTAAAACCTCTCATTTCCCTCGAAAACACACTATTTCCCTCCTCTCTCATTAACTCGGTTGCCTCTCTCTCCTAGGTCAAAAGCCCACCATTTGTTAATTCATTTGTTTGTTTGTTTGTTTGTTGTAAAATAGTTGTATTTACATGTGTGGCTTTGTCATTGTTTGAAAATAACTTGTGAAAAACCTAGGTTTGAGTACTATGAGTTTGATATTTGTTTGGCCTTCAATATATGCATTTGTTTGTTATAAAATAATTGTATTTACATGTATAGCTTGATATTGTTAGAAAATAAGTTATGCAACATCTAGATTTGAAGGTTTGATCAATTTGACTTTGATATTTATTTGGTCTTGAATATATGTGTTTACTTGTTGTAAATGTAATCATTTTGGTTAAAAAATAATTTGCAAGTTTATTTAAAAATCAGAAGAATTTTGGGATTTCGTATGTATAATTTGTTTGTATAATGTGAATAATTTTTTAGGTTTATATAAAAATAATTTGTGGGTTTATTTAAAAATGTCATGAAGATTGCACTGAACGTTCTACCATAATTTCCCATTTGGTATGTATAAGAAACTTAGGCTTTGGACCTAGGTTTTGAAAATTAGAATCGATTAGGTTATAAAGTATAATTAAAACCAAATTAGTATGTCATACGCAACGTAGGGTTTCAACCTAGGTTTTGAAAATTTGATTCAATTAGATTATAAAGTATAATTACAACCAATTTACCATGATTTGAGAGGGAGAAATTCCAATGTCTCACAGAATCCTCACTACTGGAAGAGGAAAAGGAAATCTATCCCCATATTACAAAAAATATTCATTGAAGAAAACATATGAATGAACTAAAGAGAAGGCCATTTCATCAGGTTTTACGACTCTTAAAGTAACTGAATCACGTATTTGATAATTCCTCTTGATGTTCATTAGGTCCTGGTCAGTGATTCGAGAATCAGGTTGGGTCTTACTAGTGAAGTTAGGGCCATTCACCCCCAAATAGGCCACCATAGAAGTCCTATCACCTTCCTTTTTCAATAAGGTGAAGGGAAACATGAGGCACCATGATAGATAGGGGCTCTAGGTAAGATACTTAAGAAGGGAATTTTTTTTATGAGCATTTTTGGCAAAAGTAAGAAGAAATACAATAGTTATTAGTTCAAAATACTCAAAAGAAAGGTTATGTGAATAATGAAAAGTTGAATCTCACCCAAGGGGCTTATTTTTATCCCCTAAAGTCTGACGCTCTGATCTTTCCAACACCGAAACATGTCCCATTAATACTCTTAACCAATCACATCCTCTTTACCGATGTAATCTCATCATAACAAGTATTTTAGCAATACGTTAAGAACTTAACCCCAGCTTACATAAGCTAATAAGTGTTTCTCGTTGCAATTCTTACAAAAGAAACAAAGGGCTATTGATGATACCCTATAATAATCCTTAACCTTCCAAAGGATCTTAAACCTCTTCGAGAATCCTCGAACAAGAAAAGAGGATCCTCAGCTGACCTCGAACCTTAGACATAGTGATACCTGGTTCCAAAGACCTCTACTACTCCAAAAAGTAAGCCATAGTACTGTAGTAGAACTCAATTATCCCTCCTTCTTCCTAGAAGGATTAATCGTTCTACCATATCTTCTCAACAAAACTCTAAAGCCTCAGCACCAAGGTTCTTCCATGACTGACGCCTAAAGCAAACCTCATACTAAAGAGAGATGAACACATAAGGTCACCCATTCCTCAACACTAAGAATATTAAGGATAATGTGTGGTTATCCCGTGATGATTTCTAGTCTCTCAAACCTCTGGCAAAACACCTACAACTAGTCTGTTGAGTAGGTGGAAACCTAAAAACTATTCCACCTATGATCACTAACCAACTTTACTTGCATTGAAGACCCCTATTAGCATTTAATGTAACCAACAACCACATTACACCATCTGCAAACACTTTTGCAAACACTCCACCTCCTTACTCACACCCTCAGACCTGAGAGCTATCACAACTATGATGTGAAAATCCACTCATTCTCTCTCCAAGCGTTATCATGTATAAGGGAGGCTGGGGAACATTTCAAAGTCAAGGAATCTCGATCATAATAAGAGATTAAGACATTTAAGTAATCAGACTTTTAGAGAATCAAAAGTTCTAAGCATACACAACTGTTTTACTCTTTGTTCCACATTCATAACCCACTATCCTGAGTTTGTTTTTATAACTTGGATCATCTCCCTTATTCACACAACTTATATATCTTTTTGAGAGTTAAATCACTACTTAGGCACCCTTACAATAGTAAATCAATTACTTCATAAGGTTCTATATATTGTTGATGAAGTCCACAAGACCTCAGAATCTCTTGGTCAAAGCCCAAGAGGTCCCATAAATTGTAATAGCTCATTTACAATTTAATAAATAAGTGCGAGACGTTTGAAAGTAGATGTAGGACCCTTAGTTGAGGTCCGAATAACTTTAAATCATTATCTCATACTTTAAGACTTCTCTCCTCTCACCTCTCTGAGGACCAGAGGGGAGCACATGTGGGTTTAAAGCCACTTATAATTTTAACACTCGTCACAGACTTTCCTTTCAAATTTTGGCATATATACTATGTTGGAGAGTCAAGTCTATCGATATATTGATAGAGAGAATTTTGAGAATTTTTACCCTGTTTGCTGATGACTGAATCATAAAATTCTAACAACACCTGTGAATGTAGGACTCATATTAATTGAACCACATTAATCCCATATATCAATCTCAATTTCTGATCTCTCTCTAGCCTATCCCATTGATCTTTTTATCTGTTATAAGGTTATAATTGGTATTTATCAAGCCAAGACCCATAAATTCACATACTAATTTTAGATGACAACAGATTGGCATCGTATATGGAAAATTGACAAGACAATCATTATTTTTTACCATTTTTTATTTAAAAACCTGATCTATATCTTTTCACATATCTGGTGGTACCTGTTAAATCTAGAAATGAGAGAAAATACAGAAAGTAGTTGCCCAAATGAAATAATTTCTCCCTCAAACCCTTTTGGAATAGGGGACATTAAAGGGATTCTAATGAGCCTAGACAAAGGCCAAAAGGTGATGCAAGAAAGTGTGAAGAAACTGATGCTGACACTCGAAGCCAGCCAAGGCAACCCCAAAAGAGATCTAAAATGGCCTAAAAATTAAAAGCCCCTGAACCGAAGAGATAGAAGAAAATACATTGAGTTCCATTGGGATCATGGCCATAACATTGACAATTGCTTGCCCCTAAAAAATGAGATAGGAAATATTATTAGGAGGGGAAAGTTGTCAAAATTCGTGGACAAAGATGATCGAAAAGATCAAAGGGATGAGTAGAAGCTCAGGAGACGGTCTCATTCTTCATGTAAAAATCTTGATGACAAGAAAAGAGGCAGAGACGATAATTCAGAGGATGATATAGACCTCCCTAAGAGGCCTAAGAAA
The DNA here is from genome assembly GCA_949130495.1 of Sambucus nigra. Taxonomy (NCBI): domain Eukaryota; kingdom Viridiplantae; phylum Streptophyta; class Magnoliopsida; order Dipsacales; family Adoxaceae; genus Sambucus; species Sambucus nigra. The sequence continues at coordinate 263,949,727 of OX422211.1, read as the reverse complement.
TCTGTACATGAGGTAAAAATGATCTCTTTTAGATGTAAGTTCATTACAGGAGGAGATGTTAGAGGAGGTGATGAGCCCCCCAAGAAGGAAGCCTATCTTAATGAAGCAAAAGCCTACGCTCACATTAGACAGATCAACCTGACCGACTCTGTGGATACTAATCCTTGGAAGGTAAAGAAAGATCGTTTTATGATTAATTTCTTTAAAGATGAATTGTCTGGCGTGTTACATCCACATGATGATCCGCTGCTCATCTCTATGATATTACATGAAGGTAAGGCGACATGAATTTTGGTCGACAATGGTAGTTATGCTAGTGTTTTGTTTTACAACTGTTTCAAAATTCTAAGATTGAGGGATAGCAATCTTGAATCCTTTAACCAACCACTTATCGATTTCTCAAGAGAGAAGGTATATCCTTTGGGCACAATTGAATTAGAAGTTGTGATCAACCTGTGTCCCACTAGTAGAAGAAAGAAGATCCATTTCTTCATCTTGGATGAGAACTTCCATTCATCATATAACCTTATCTTTGACATGGTAGGGATAATTTTTTTTGAAGTAGTTCCTTCCATCATATACTAATGTTTGAAATTCCCCACTCATTATAGGATCGGTATGGTAAAAGAAATTCAAGTGGAAGACAAAGAGTGCTATTATAACTCAATTAACTAGAAGTAGCAGAAGAAAATGACCGGGGCCTACTAGATAGAGACACTAGATCCTCAAGACGAGGAAAAATTAGTTAAGGGGAAGGTTGTAGAGGATATTGAATCAATTATCTTGGATGAGAACACCTGGAGTGGACGACTCAAATCAGATTATCACTAGATTCTACCCTCAAAAAGGAATTGGTTGGTTTTCTTAGGAAATTGATGAGTGTGTTTGATTGGAGTCATGAGTACAAGTTGGGGATTGACCCAAGCTTCATTTGTCATAAGCTAAGCATAGTCAAGGATTCTAATCCGATCAAATACAAACGATGTGTCTTTAGTCAAGAGAATAACAGGGTCGTACGGAGGAAGTAGAGAAGTTAAAGAAAGTGAACTTCATTGATGATGTCAAGTATCTAGAGTGTCTATCCAATGTGGTGATGCTCAGGAAAAGAGATAACACATGGAATATGTCTGTTGACTTCACCGACCTGAATAAATCATGCCCAAAGGAACATTATCCCTTACCTTGGATTAATCAATTGGTCAGCGCCACTTAGGGACACAAGCTACTTAATTTAAAGGACACATACTCCGGGTATAAACAGATTAAGATGAAACCAAAAGATTGGGAAAAGACTTCATTTATCATAAGCCAAGGTACTTACTGTTGCAATATTATGCCATTTGGACTAAAAAAATGCAGGAGCAAATTAACAGGGGCTAGTTATCAAAGTATTTAAAGAATATATGGGCAAAAACATAGAGGTGTATATTGATGACATGCTCACTAAGAGAAAAATGGCTACAGAGTACATTAGAGATCTGAGTCAAACATCCATGCATCTAGAAAAGCACTGTATGAAGATCAACCTAACAAAGCGTGTCTTCGAAGTATGAGAACAGATGTTCTTATTCTTCATAGTTAATAAGAGAGGAATTGAGGCCAGCCCAGATAAAATTCAAGGACTAGTCAACATGAAGTCTCAAACGAACAAAAATGATGCAAAGGTTAACATGGCATATGGTTGCCTTAAACCGATTCGCTTAACAGGCTACAAATAAGTGACTACCCTTCTTTAAAGTGTTCAGATATACATTTGAGTGGAATGATGAATGTTAGGCTGCATTGTTGGAGTTGAACAAGCATCCAGGATCTCCACCTCTGCTTTCCAGGCCTATCATAGGGGAGAAACTTTATATATACTTAGAGGCATCCAACTTAACGATCAACTCGACATTAGTCTAATAAGAAAACAGAGTACAAAAAGCAGTGTACTACACCAAAAAAGCATACCGAAGAATGAAGATATGATATCCAAGGCTAGAAAAATTGTCATTGGCCCTAATTGAGGATTCTCGAAGGATAAAACCATAATTTTAGGCCCATACTATCGTTGTTTATATAAACTCGTTTCTAAATTGCACATACTAATGACTTGGACCATATAACTAGGAGAGTATGACATCTAATATGAATCTAGAACGACCATTAAGGGCTAGGTTGTGGCTAATTTTATAGTTGAATTCACTTACGAAGAAAAATATACTAAGTAGGCTTCTACGGAAGAGAGCTTAGCATCAAAAGTTATAAAATCGACTTCTAAGGAAGAGAGCTCAACCTCAAGGCAGATCGAGCAGACTTCTTCAGAAGAGAGACCGTCAGTTCAATCAAATGAGAATACTCATATAGGAGATAGCTCGAACATCAGTCCGACCTACTAAGGTACCGAGGTTCCAGAATCATGGGACAAGCAAGAAGAATTTTCTTACGACTTAGAGGAAATGAAAAAAATTATTTAAATACATAATCCTAATCGAAGTAGATTTTAAAGAGGACCCTCCTGTCTGGAAAATGTTCATAGATGGTTCGTCTTATGCTACTGGCAGTGTGGTACGTTTAATCATTACAAAATAAGGTGACATTGATATAATATATGCCTTTAGATTCTAATTTGAGGCCTCCAACAACCAGGCAGGGAACAAAGTTCTCATAGTGGAGTTTAAATTAACATCATCTCTTGGAGCCGAACATATATTAGTGCACAGTGATTCTCAGCTCATGGTAAACCAAGATTAGGAATCTATGAGGTGAGATAAGCGTCTATGGAAAAATACTTGGCAAAACCAAGGGGTGGTTGGAAAAATTCCCAGCGGTAAGGATGGTCAGAATTCCAAGGTAAGCAAATGCCTGAGAAGTTGCCATTGCTTGATTGGCATCCGCTACAAGGACATAGTTGAGAAGAACAGTACTAGTGGAAATCCTCATGAACTGGAGTATAGATCAGGAGATTGTCATTATAATGGAACTAAACTTCAGGCCATCTTGGATGGATCCAATAAGAGCATACCTAGAGATCGACATCCTTTCAGTAAACCCTAAAGAATTTAGGGGACTCGGGTACAAAGCAACGAGATATATTCTTGAGAGTGGAATCTTGTTCAAAAGAGGGTTCATAATTTCATTACTGAGATGTGTCCATGTAGACTAATTCGGTGACTTAATTAAAGAAATATATAAAGGATCTTGTGGAGCATATTCAACAGGAAGATCACTGGTAAAGTGATTAGCCACACACGACTACTATTAACCCACAATGAAGGTTGATTGCATAAATTATGTTAATAGGTGTGTAAAGTGTCAAAAGTACACCAACATTCACAAGAGTATGTGGGCTTCCTTTATGACAATCAAATCTCCCTGACCGTTCTCAATGTGGGGAATAGATTTGGTCGGGCCTTTACCTAAGACCAGAGGCGGGTTTAAATACTTGGTTGTGGCTGTAGACTAATTTACTAAGTAGGTGGAAGTTGAAACCTTCATGGAAATTCCGTATAAAAGGCATTCCAATTCATTGGAAAGAACATCATTTGCCATTATGGTATGTCATATGCTTTTATCATTAAGCATGGCAATCAATTTTATAATTAGGAGTTCAAAGACTATTGTGAGCACTCTATATTCCAAAAATTGCATTCTGCACCCGACCGTCCTTAATGTAATGGACAAACAGAAGTGACTAGACGATGCTAAAGGAAATTGGATTAATTAATTGCAAAGTGTTCTATGGGCATACATGACAATGCCAAGGACGGTAATAGGCGAGACCTCTTATATGCTGGACTTTGGAAATGAAGCAGTAGTCCCCATGAAAATTTATTACAAGGAAAACATAGAAAAATCATAATACATGAAGTCATACATGGGAACGAGGTTGCTCTGCTCACCACATTCCCAAATCCAACTAGGGGAACATTCGATTCATAAGGGGTAATAGTCATACTCAAGTCTTTAAGCTTTTATTGACTTATGAAACTCACCCTATCCACTAAATATTGAGGTCAATTAAGTTCATTGTCTCTATAAAGACCATAATCCCTAAGGTATTTTCTTATTAATCTCACTAGAATAGCATCTGGAGGGATCCAAAAAACATCCATATTAAAGTGGGGCATACGATGTTCCAAGTAACCTGGGTCATACCAATACCCCAATTCGTTATCCTTTGTCGCCTTCATCACAACAAGGTCATTGATCCAACCTTGTTTATAACTGACCTTGCGAGCATGGTGAAGTTCAGTCTCCATGTGTGTGAGGGCCTCATCAAACCATCCATCAACACAGTACGAGGTTACATATGAAATTGGCTCGTGAGGCGATCTACCTTCTTATTCATGCTTTTGATAGTGTATAAATGATTTTTTATAGTCGTATGTTAGTTTGACAGAGTTCTCTTGGTAATATTTTCCCCCTACTGCTGAGAAGATTGACCCTTGGATTCATTATTTTCTCCAATTTCTCCCTTAGGTGAGCATTATATTTTTTTCAAAAAGGAAGCACGCCCTCTTTTTGGTCTGCAGGCCTTGACTTCTTAAGACCTTCAAGCTCAACACGTAAAGGATTATTTGATTATTGGAGAATTGTGATGAACTCTCTGGAACCTCTCTGTTCAGTATTAAGAACAAAATCTTTCTTAGAAGTTAAGGTAATAGAATACAACATCTGATCAATTCTATTATTCTATTGGAGATCAACCAACTTCATCTCATAATCAGTGTTAAGACTTGCCATTGATTCCTTATGGCTAATTTATAGATAAAAAATCATGTCATGGGAGCCAACGTTGTCTGAAACTTCCCGATGAAAAAGGTAGTGCAAACTTAAATATGATTATTTGTCTAAAGAAGATGCATCATGGCTAAGTAGCCCCTCAAGCTAAGTACGACCTGTGCCCCACAACCAACTATGTATTTCTTGAAAATCATTTTGAATGGTGAACGGATATGCCAATATTGCATTTAATTATAAAGAAGGAGGTTAGATATAAGTATTTATTGAGAAAAAGAACTTGTAAGAATCTAACTGAGATAATAATATATGGAACATAAATTTCATTTCATCAACAAGAAATAAGTGGTTACACCAGGGCAATCCCCATACATCAGTATAATAAAAAAATAAGAAAAGTAAAGTATAAGGAAAACTCCTAATAAAACTAAAGGGATCTATATCCCCACCTTCTCCTTATCAGTGGTGGTATGACCTTCGGCCTACTCAACGACCACCAATTTTTTCTTATCAGCAGTTTCACCAACCTCTTCCTCATTATCAATATCTTCATTAATATGAGGGGGAATGTAAGGATGATGTAGTTAGAAGAAGTCAGACTCTCCAGCAGTGTCAACTTTGTCCAGGACATTATCTAATCATTTTTGTAACAAACTTTTTTCAAATAGTCAACCTGCATGGAGGCATTGGAAAAGGCCTTGTTCCAACCCCTAATGAAGGCATCTTTTTTATTATTGGAAGCCTCAATCTTCACCTCTTCCACTTGAGTTCTGACCAGCTCAACAGCAGTCTTGGCATCCTTAGCCTCCTTTTGGTAGTAGTCACGATGATATCAGACATGATTTTCTCCTCTTATAACTTTTGGATCCTCTCATCTAACCTCATCTTCTCATTTATTAGAGCTTCTTTACAAAGACGAGTTGCCTCTAAAGACTTTCGCAGTTCACCAAAGGCGACCTCAACATCAGAAGATGACTCATTTATCTTATAATTTCTCTTTAAAAGTTTGTCATAATCGATTAAAAACTTTAAGACAAATGGATAAAAGAAGATATTTGATGAAGGAATGGAAGAAGTAGAAATGACAACTAAACAATGAACGACTAACTTACAAGGTCCAGATTATTACTTGAATGATCTAGAAATGTTAAATGGGGAAGAGAAGATGCAACTGCTTCATCGACTGGAAGGAATCCATCACTGATGAAATCACGAGAAATATCAAGGCAAATTGCTACGGATTGGGCAATACCCTTACCTTTGTCGATAATTTTCTTTCTTGCAATCTCTGCTAGATGAGATGGATCCTTTTATCCAAGATGAGGGGGTTATTAGAACCTCCAACTTCAGGTCTATTGATAGTGACTATTCAAGATGGAGGAGGCAACCTCGCTCCAACAAGGAGAATGGCAGTCTTTCACTTCACCATTGTAAGAGGGTACTTTAGATTATATATGGAGGCGTAACCCCTATTGAGTATGGTAATGACAAGTTAATTGACCAAAGCTTTGGATTAATGATAGGACATATAAACATGAACCCAATGAAGATAGACTCGGCTTAAACTCACAAAGTCTCTCGTGTATAACTCAGGGAATAATAAAGAACTTTAGAAGTGGCTTAGATAGAGGGAGAGAGAAGTAAGCACCCTAGATACACCTTGGTGAGCAGGTAGAAAACACACAAAACACCCTCAAGAATCCCTGTCAAATATTAAAAGATTCATAATAAATGACAATGGTGAGTCAGTGAACTCTCTAGTTTGCAATAACTCTTTTCAATTCTCAAAAGGATCCTCTCCTTCTCAGAGGTGGTTGGGGTCCTTAAATAGCCCCCCACACCACCCCCGAGCAACTCAGTCATTTAAGACTATGAAAGACATCCCTCATACTTTATGTCACAACATTAAATGCCTGATACACTAGTTTTCTCCACGTCATAAACATTAAATGCCAAGACATGCCTTTTGCCTAACCACTGTGTGTCAGGGGGCTGTTGTCGCAGAGGTGGCTTACCAACTGCCTGACAGCCCCAAATACCACGATGGTTTACTCAAGTGCAGGTCTGACATTGTTTAGCTGGCTAGTGACATCACCTATAATAGATGTGACATTAAGTAGAGGTCTACTTGGTTTATGATTCAATGCTCGACGGAACTCCAAGCTGCTCCGCTTGAGGTTCCACGGTCAGGGTCCTTCGGTGTTTTACCAGGTGTATCTAAGATGGTCAGGACAAGGCCCAACGGTGCCTTACTTCTCAATCCTCCAAACCAGGTCCCTCTAAAGTTCCCACAGTGAGGTCACTCGATAGAGCATGAAAGCTCTCCCAGGCCCTGCCAAGCCTGGTCTCTCGCAAGTACCGTTTGACCTTATACAAACTCTTTTGTTATTATCGTTACGTCATTACAACCGTTAAAGCTTACAGAAATCAATAATGAAAATACAATGTGACTAAAATAACAAGCTAAAATACGAGCTGCCGCGCCAAACTGCCTTGCTGAGTTGCCACGCTTGAGCTGCCTCGGTTGCTTAATCTCGAACACTGTTGCTAATTGGGAATTTGTCCCTAATCTCGGGGTTACCTTCAAGCCCCCTCTACAACCATTATTTTTAATAGGATGTTGCTCGGTACTAATGCAACGTCAAGGGGCTCAAAGGAGGATAAAGTATATTTGGTAGAAGAATTATTCCCTGCTATGTGAGAGGATTCAGAACCAGATTTTGAGGGTTCGAAAGTCGAAGCCTCCAGTTATAAAGGAGGTTATAACACTCCTACATCCGAGCATAAAGGAGGCCAACCTAGGATAGTCCTCAGTGCCAAGCCTTTGTTGGATTGACCACACAATTTCCAAATTAGCAAAATTGACTTCGAAGTCATGAGGGGGATTTTTTTTACTGTTCTCTATAAATAGAAAGCAAAAATACAAAATCATCAATGGAAAGAAAGCACAAATTAGACAGAAACATCTTTAGTATGTGTGTACTAACCTATTCCCCGACCTCCCTGAGGGAATCTTGGCCCGTTATACATAACACCCTCAGGAAGAGGGGCAAAATGTCAATTCTTCACAATCAAACCATAATCCCAATAATCTTTTTTAGAATCATATAGATTCATAATCAAGGCTTTATTTAATTATCTGGTCTTCATGTAATAAATATTTTAATTATTAGTGCCCCAGTGGTAACAAAACATTAATTCCACAATCCCAATATGACTCCCATGTAATTCGTTAATATGGTGGACCCTATTGACGATCCACCAAAAATTTGGAGAAACTTGGGATGGGACCACATCAAAATATTGACAGAATTTCAGAAATATATGGTTTAAGAGGAAAGTGATCCCACACTCAGCAATAAAAATAGAAGGTAACTAGTATCCTTTAGGGAGGGCACAAAGATCACATGCATAATTTACTATTTCCTAGTTACCTGTGGGGGAATTCCATGAATAGCCCTAAAAGTTTCTAATGAACTTTCAGTAACAGTGTAAATCATGTTTCCAGAAGAACAAGAAAGTAGTGCAACAGAAATTGAAGAGGGATAAAAAGATTCTGCAGTGAAATATGGAAATCTCTCACAAATGGTTAAAGTACTTAGAAACGAAGGAAGGTTTTTGAATTAAAAGTGAAATAAATAAAAATAGCAGAAAGAACTAACGTTTTGAAAAATTAATTGGTGTCTTCATAGTTTCCAAAGCCTAAATTATGGTTAATGTACCTGGAATATCCGTTCTGACGGTGAATGACTACCAAAATGGTTTATTTACACCCATATTTACAAAATTGCTAGTGAACTAGGAAAATGAAGAATCCCAAAACACTAACTCTCAGAGATAGTCCATCGACTAAGCCACAAATAAGGACTCACGACCGGCTTCCTACATTGCCAATTAACTCCTTACAGTTAACACTCCATCCATTTATTCCACATTCCCAGCCATTCTGAAGATCTTATGCTCTAGATAAGCTACTAACCCTTCTAATCATAAATGAAGTTTTGAGGGGCTTTTATCGTATCACAAATATGGAATGTGATGTGGACTAATAGTATTGTGACACATATCAGCTAGCGTGGTCTGCACAACATTTCCTTGGTTGGCACAACGTTATTACTGATTGGATGGGTACCGTGCATATGAAGTTGATTTTATTAATTTGAATCATTAAACACACATGTGTCCCTAATGTGGGAATATGTGCAGCTCTCATTACACATACTTGGGTTAGCAGTCATTAGATTGAGTATCCTAAACCATAAGGTGGATAAGCAGTCATTAGATTGATTCCTTATTGTCTATGTCCAAGCCCCATTCTGATCATAAATTGAATAGTCCTAAACATTTGTATTACATAGAAATTCCCATGTGTATTGTGCTCGAGAATTACCCTTTCATTGAAATCATCATGTTTTAAGAGAGGGAGTGGGTTAACCTTCAAGAAATAGAGTATCATACCGCTAGTGTTGTGCTGAATCTTTAAGAGTAAATTACTGGTGTCGATATTATCAAAGTTATCATCGTCTCAAATGATCGCGATGATTTTATTATCTTGAAAGAACTTGAGCTTTCAATGCAGGGAGGAGGTAACACCTAGGATAATGTGCAAACACGGATGACCAAGCAGCATGCTACAACATGCCGGAATGTCAATCACTTGAAAGAAAACTTAGGGAAGATTGGATCACCCCCTAGTGTGAGAATACTTAATGACTTCTCGGTGAGTATTATAACAATCATTCATGACAGTCGATATAGTAATGAGGTAACAGAGTTGTAACCCCAAGCATCAAAGCATTCAAAGTGGAAAAAAATTAAGGGCAGAGTCGTTGTCAACTAATACTAGAGGAATAATCTTCTCTAGTACATCAACTAAGATGTTAATGGCGTACTTATGGTCAAAGCCAATTTTGGGGATCTATACATCAACATATGTAATGAATCTCTTATGGAACAAGGTAACGACTATGTGTGTGGCCTCTTCGAGAGACATAGAGTGAGGAACTTAGTTTTGCATGGCTAATTTGATGGGATATTTTATATTGAGCTGTGAGGACATTAGTAGCCCCAAATGGTAATTTTTTCCTGGGTTTTATTCAATTATTTAAGGATATTGATCTCATTTGTCGTCATCTCTAGGATTGCTAGTTCTTCAAGAAATTTTTTCCCTTTGTCTAGTGGCAATTTGTTTGCAGCGGGAGATGGATACTTATAATGCCATCCCGAATGGGTCATATGATTCACTGATGACGGATAGAAGAGGAACCTTGTCTCTTCATCCACTTTGGAAGCCTAAAAAATCTCATTAATTTCAAATAAGAGTTTTTTGAAGGCGACATTCCATAAAAGTATATAGGAGTATTGACGACTTCACTATTGGGCTCATTATCTGATTCATCTGAGTATCGTCCCACCCTGTGGAAGTTATCCTATTGTTGTCTAAGAAATATATACATTTAACTACCTTGAGGGCTTTGAATTACAAGTATTACCATATTGAGGAGAAGTTATTCTGAGATGGGACCATGTATCCTCTGAGTTGTATAGAAATAAGGAGACCAGAAGCTTCACAAATCATTCCCTTCTTGAGGATTTCTTTTGTCAGAATTTGGATCGCATTGTCAAAACTAAATTTTTTCGGGGACACTAAACCCTCGTGGGATCGATAGGACCACTTGTGGGCTTCCATGTAGAGGTTGTTTATATTTACATAGCCTTTTCCTTCCCATGAGATAAATATAAGTTTCATCCCAAAATATTTAAGTTTCTCTAGGACAACTAGCAAGTCCATGCTCTCCATTTCATACTTAGAGTGGATCGCTATACAAGATCTCGTCATCAGAGAAGGGACCGATAATACAAGATTTTAGGATGGAGCAAGTTATTTGGGCATAGGGAAGTTAAGGAATTTTATGAAGCAGTGAGTAAAGTAGGGATTCTTGTGGGATTGAATTTGGTTAAGGGATTAAAATATGAATATTCATCAATAAATTTAGCATTCACACCAATTTGGTTTAGAGGTAAGGGATTATGGGTGATGTTTGGCTTTGGTATGGCTAGAGGGGATCGATGAACTTGTCGATAGGTCCTTGCACAACATTTTTTAGATGATGACACGAACCAGTATTATGCCCAGCATTCTAATGGAAATCGCAGGGCACATCGTGATAGAAATATCGAATAAGTGGATATGGATTGATGAGATTATGGGAAATGAGTGCTTGATGAACATTGGAAATGGGTGCATTAAGCTTGGTGAATTCTCTTCTGATGTCGGTAGGATGTGCTTCTGGTGCCCAAGGAGTGGTTGGATTGAAGGGTATATTATTGATGGTAGTAACTGGTTTTAAAATTTTTGGGAAGTGAACCGACTTATTGATTTCTTCGCATTTGATTTTACTTTCACACTTTTACTGGTGACACTTTCTTCAATCTCCACCCTAGCTTCCGAGAGAGAACTAAAATGAGGATAGTATTGAGTACCCATGGTGTTCTTAATGTGTGGTAGGAGATTCTTCTTCACGATTCTAACATGTTCTTCTTTTTCTGGATGGTCGTTTATAGTTGAAGTTTTCTCTCTCGATTTGGCTGTGAATTTTTCTAAATATTCCCTCGAGCCTTATTTGAGCAATTTTAGATCCCGATGAGTTATTCTAATTCTTTATTTTACTTTTCTCGAGCCATGAATTCACAAGCAACATCCTCCTAATTTTAGATACGAGATTCATCTAGAGATAAGAACTAGGGAAGGGAACTTTCTTTAAGGGCTTATTAAAAAAATTTGAGCCATTATTTCTTCAGTTGCGCCTAGAAAGCTCATGATTTTACCATAGGGATTAAAATGTCAATATGAGTCCCACTTCCTCCAAACTCCTCGATGTCTAGCATTTTGAACTTGATAAGGGGACATATAGAGTCCTTACTCCAAGACCAAGCTCATGTTTTCACTTGATTGTACTTGCAATAGAGAATTCTAAGGTCTTCCTTCACCTTATTTTGTTCTTCTTCCTAAGGGTTCACTGCAATGGTCACATGTATGTTAGCCCCGGGTTGAGAAATATTAGGATATGCAGATAAGTAGGCGGAGTCCCATTAACTAAGAGAACGCACGGAGGCATACTAGTTTGGTAAATTTTTTAGCTTAGGAACCACTAACATCTAGGTTGTGGTCCTCTGTAATTCAGTGACATCTGATTGCAGGCTGTCAATCTTGGCCTTGAGTTCAGCTAGCATAGTCATCAAATCTCCCTCAAGGTTTACTTCTTGATTAGGGTTCTCCATAAGGTGGTTGTGGTGTGAACTTTTTTTTTACTTCTAAAGCGGGTGAAAGTGAAGATTAGGTAAAACTCCAAGGTGTTCGTATGGAAAATCACAACTAGTAGGGAATTAGGCCAAGCTTGGGGGAATGGGATCACTCTTGAGAGGGAAGCGAATTATTTTTAGAAAAATATAGTTCTTATTTTTGGAAAAACTATGTTTTTGGTATGAGAAAGGAAGAAAAAAGATCCTCAGTTATTATTAAGTTTTGCGTTTATTATGTCCCACTTAGGGTGCAAGTACAATGCCAGATATGTCCCAAGTCTGGGAGGGTTTTCCGAACTCACAAACAGAGTCTTATTTTAAAAAACAGGTGAGAGGGAAAAAAATCGGGGTGGTAAGGTGGCTTAGAATTTCAGAAGAGTTTCATGTTGGAACCGATAATCTAGATATGAGTGTCCTAAGGAAGAAACCTATATGATGGCTATGCATGAGATGTTATTTTAAGAGCTCCCTATTTTGGTTTGACTTATAAGATATACTTATTGATTATGGGGGAATCATTCATTGGTGCATGTGGAAACTCCATTTGATATATGTGAGTGTACGTGAATTACCTCACTATATACCTCGTGGTGATGGTATGTCCGAGAGAGAATTCAATATACTTAACGTAGATGAACGATTCCCTTCTATATACATCACTTCATGAGTTCAGGCAAGTGGTGCGATATGTGGAACCATTCAATATATGTCGAGGATACTTGGTCATTGGAAGGTGGGAGCATATTTTTTAGGTTGACCATGCCCCACGAGATTGGAAACCCATTACAAAGTGAATCCCCAATACGGGACAAATATAGGGTTAAAATTCAATGATCGTGTAAGGTAGTGTGAAAATGCATGAGTATTATTAGTATCTTTATGAAAATTATTATGTATGCTAAGAGATATTCTTACACCTTTTAAGAATTAACTAAAAGGAGAAGTATATACCAATGACAAGTGAGGCAACATGCAAGTAGGGTAAAACATGTCAATATCCAAGTGGGGCAAAACATCTTAAAAGGAGAATTAACATGCAAGTGGGGTAAGACATGTCAATATGCAAGTGAAATAGAGCATGTGAATATATACAAGTAGAATGAAGCATGTGATAGAGAAAAAATATATACATGTGATAAAGAGGTGAGCATGTACATGAGATGAAGATATATATATATACATGGGTGATGTAATATGAGCATGGCATATGAAACATGTAAGCATATACAAGGGAAAATGAGAGAAGTGAATGTAGAAGTGAGAAAAATATTTACACATATGTTAAGGAAAACATAATATAGGAAAAAAAAGCATATATATAGAGCCTAGTCCTCGTAACATGTCCCTAGTGGATTTGCCACTGTGGCCATCTCGACCCCTCTCGATTATGCATGAGCTCGCGATAATGCTCCTACATGGTGGCTGCTGGGGTTTTATTCTTAAAACCATGTATGGCATTTTCTTTTCAGTAAAGGTGTGTCAATTCATTTTGAAATATGAATCATGTTTGTGAGAATGCCTTATACTTATGGTTAAATATATTATATATCATTTCAGTCAATTGGACTTAGTAGGAATTTTTGTGAGGTTGGTTACTCTTAAGCATAGGACATCAGAATTCCATTTTTAGTACAATTGAATAGTTCATATCCTATATAAGGATTGAAATCCTAATGATATAGTTGCGTGTGCAATCCTAGAAGTTTATCTCAAACTATGGGAACTTTTTTGATGGTTAGAGAATTTGTTTGATGGTTCAAAAGCGTATTATGATCGGTACATTCAGGAATGTATTCAACAAGACCAACCATGAGATTCAAGTCTACGGGTTGTCATGATTAGACTGGGGAAATCTCATAGCATTTTCAAAGGGTGCATAGTTTCTTAATCCCGAGGATTATAAGGATTAAAAGGCTTACACAATTATTACTTTGGCTTTTATGAGTGCGATTCAATTTTAGATTGGATCAAATTATCTTCGCAAGTTGGGCAATCGTTGTGTGAGTAGGTTTGAGATTGTAATTTTGAGGAATTCACTTCTAAGAAATATCTTGGATTGTGATACCCCCTTTATAGACTTATATGTTTTTTTTCTATCAGTAAACCCGACTGGTGGATTATTTAATAATCCGGTAGAATAGAAAATAAGTTAAGTATGAGAATCAAGGAATTGATTGGATGTTGTTTAAAATTGATTAGCGGCAAATTAATTTGACCAAGTGGGTATCGAACACTTAATGTGGGTAATCATATTATTTACCAGATCTCAACTTTACAGATAAGACCTCTTTATTCTAAGTGATTTTGAGATAATTAATTTGGAGTGCAGTAATGATTATTTAATGGAATTAATCATAATTAAATAAAGAAAGAAAATAAATTACGGGGATGTAATTTGGAATTTTTGAGTATTTATTTGGAATTGAATTTAATTATTTAGCCTTAGGTGCCTAGTGTAGTCCATTACCAAGTAGTAGGACATAAACTCTCTGGAAGCCCAATTTAGGACAAGACCATGACTTATACCTACATATATTAGTTTAAGCTTGGGTTTTGGGTAAGACATATATTATGGAGGGTTAGAGAGGGAGAGGAAAAATACTGTTCACATTTTTCTGAAGGGGGAGTAGAGATGATGTTAATACTCTCACATTTCACCAAATTTTCTTCTCCAAGAGTGCCCAGACACAAGGCTTACTTTGGGTGGATCATATACTAGAAGATCTGAGGCTTTCAGTGGATTATAGTAAGGTTTTTAAAGACAATGGGAGGGCAACAATATCATCATCTTCATCACAATATTTCTCCTCATATGGATTACCAACAAGATCCATAATGGTATCGTAATTCGAAACCCTGCATTTATGCTTTAAAAACCCTACGTTTATGCTTTACAAACTCGATAGAAAAGATAAAAATAGTCTTATACGAAATCATGCAAAAGCCTCATTCGAACGAGGCCCTCATATGATCTCTCATTCGAATGAGAAATGGAGAAATTATTTTATATTTATTTTTAAATAAAAATAAAGGTTTCTATGTTTTATTCAATGTAGTAAAAAAATCAATTTAAAATGAAAAATATATAAATTAAACCAAAACATTAAAACGGTTTCACATACCGAGGCTAAAGCGTCTCAGTTTTATTGCTAAGGGTAAAGAAGTGTGTAATCGTGATGCCCTTCATCGTCGAGATGACACCAAAGAAGTGCATCTCCTTCTCATCTGATTATAATGTTTGTATTTTCTAGAGTCTTAAGGTGTGATTGTTCATACAAGAAATTTTTCCCCAAGTCTTGAAATTTTATGAAATTATCTAAATATCTTTTTATCTGGTGGAGCCATGTCTCGTCAAACATATAGAGCAACTCTGCAAAGGAATAATCAAATATTGACTGCCTCTGATCCTACCAATATGAGTGTCTCTCAATCGAAAGTTCCCATTGTTGTTAAGAACCACCCTGTCCCATTATCTGGAGATGTTGATACCGTTATCCAACAAAAAAGGTTGAGGAAAAATTTTCTCTTTAATTAGTGAATAAATATATTCTTCTAAGGTGTGCTAGAAAGAGGCCATGAAGGCTGATAGAACTCCAAATTCTACTCGAAGGAGGTTGGTTATTGATAAGGAACCCCCTAAGGTTGAGGAACTGAATAACAATCCACCTAAGCTTCGGTCTGACGATCCAGAGGATAACTAATTGGTTTTTGAGAAGGTTGTGGGGGTTATCGAGGTAGATCGCTTTGAGGGAAGACCGATCAAATGTGCCAAAAAATCATCTAATTAGGGTCTCAAGTAGTTAGTATGTGTAATGTGACTAGCTTACTTTATTTTATAAGTGAAAATACTCGATACTTACAGTGCCCAAAGGTGGAAGGAGTGAAAGGACAAGGCCAGAACCAACCCAAAGCTGAAAGAAGATCTGGAGGCCTAAAGGGAGCTTCAAAGTTAGGCCGAATAAGACCTCAAAAATACCAAGGCTAAAGTTAAAATTAATAAAAAGTCTAAGGAGTCGACCTTAACTGAGAAGGGAAATAAATTTGAAGAGAGGGATCAATTTCAAAATGAGGTGACTGAAATAAAGTGTTAGCTAGTAAAAAAAGATAAGGAGAAGACTAAATCTTTCAAAGTCGAGAGTGCTCTGGTACCTCTTATCCATTTTAGCTATCTAGGGTGTTTCTTGACCTCCACCTACTATGGTTTGATGAAGTACCGATCCTTTCTGAACAGTTATCAAGAACTTGTGAATCGGGTCAAGATAGCTCGCCTTAATGTGGATTTATCTTCTTTTAACCCTGAAGACTGCGAAGAGGAGCCAATACCTTTAATTACTTGCATGGATCGGGGGAGTATGATAAATAGTGAAGACTCCTTATTAAGCCCCACCATAGGATCTAAGGATGAAGACCTACACATGTCCATGCGTGAAGAGTTAAGACACATCATGCCTTTTGCTTCTTCTCTAGCTATAGCTCCATAGAATTCTTTCTCTTACATTAGAAATACTTGAATATTTTGAACAGTGTAATTTTTATTTTTGAACATCATGGTTTCAAACTTATTTTTTCTTGTAAGTCTGAACTACTTTTTGTTAAATAATTTGGTAGATACCTTTTATCCCTTCTCTTGATGTTATGTCCCTATTGCTTAATTTATGGTGTGAATAATGTGTTGTTCTTAACAAGTTTTCATGAGTTTGAAAGTAGGTGATGAACCTTCTACAGGGGATTGATGATGCTGATTTAATTGTTTATTGTATCTCCCATTTTTTGTTGAATTAATAAAGTCGAATCATATTTTCAAACTCACGTGTTTAACAAATTATATGGCCTTAGATTTATGAGAATTTAACGGACTTAATTTATTCAGTTGTGTGTTTTAAATAGAACCAAAGGAAATTATACGAAACAAATAATATAATAACACTTATATATATGTTATAATATCATTAAGATAAATAAGAAATTAAAAAAAAATCGTACATGTCATGGGAGAATCGATTTGGGCTAGGGCCAAATCGATTTGGACCCCCCCCCAGAATGTCTATTTTTGTATGTCGTCGAGGTGTGTAAGTTTAGGGTGTTAAATGTTATGACTATTTTATCTCATATTTTTACTGCCCTAGGCATGGGGGGACTGACCCAAAGGGTTGGGAGCATTTATAGTGGATTGTAGAGTTTTTAAGAGGTAGGAGAGAGGGGCAACCCACCCCATCCCCTTCATTTATGAAGAGAGAAAATTTGCCTAAAAAACCAATCTGAATTTGATCTTTGCCCCACTATTTACCCTCAATTAAAAGCTTATATCTCTCGTATACAATTCATACTAGCTAGAACACATATTCATCTTCCATTTTCAAGTGTTTAAGAGTGTTATTGGGTGTAGAAGTGGGTTTTTGAAAGAATGCAAGTTGGGAGATCTTATTCAAAGATTATTTTTCATCTTAAGTGGTAGGGGTTCTATGTGTTATTTTTAATTTTTAATCAAAGCATGCTATATATATGTATATAAGTTTGATTTACATGATTATTTAAGATTATTATCACTACATATGAATATATGTTCAAGGATATGTGATAAAAATGGATAAAAGTTAAAGATTGAAAGACGGTTAAATTTTAGAATGGTTAATTGTTTCTTGAACAAATCATGCAAAACTTGTCGATTTCATGATAAATATTATATTGCTCTTGTTAAAGAAATAGTACGATGCATATCTAGGTTTTATTGGTGTAAAACCTTACATCCACAACATAAACTTTAGTAGTTGAGAAATTGGGTTAAATATATTGAAAGTATGTTAAATTGACCTTTGAAACATGAAATGATAAATGCTAAAATTTCAAAATACTATTCACATAAAATGATACAATTTATGTGAACAAAATTTGAGAAACTACAAGGAAACACATTAAATGGGTGGTAAGTGTAAAAGTAGTAAAGGCATGGGTGTTTAAATATCATTATTAAAAAGTTAAGGCCCAAAGTAAAATAAGGTAACAAGGATAACAATGCAAAGTTATCACTTTGTAAGACAATTCTTGAAATGTCAAAAGTATGATTTTTGGGCCAAATGAACGATTTTATGAAAAGTTTGGACTGAGTAGTAACATTTGTAAAAGTGAGTATTGTTTTGAAAAAATGGTTTTAAAGTAAGAATATGAAAGGATGAATGCAAAGTTAATGTTTTGAAAGGTAAAGTCTTGAAATGACAAAGGACATATTTTAGCGCAAAAGTGTCATTTGTGTGAAATATGAACTTAAGAATGATTTCACCAAACTTAAGGACTCAAGTTAACGAGTTATATTTTATGTGTTGAAAAGTCATGTTTTCAAAAGTAAATATGAAAAGAAGAATTTTTTGTAAAGTATTAAAATGAAAGATTAAAAGTGTTCGTGAATAGTGAAAAGCGCGTTAAGGGGTATAAAACATGTATTTGAACTCAAGAATTAACTTTCGCGAGATATGGTGGTTCAAGTTGTTTTCGAAAGATAAAATACCGAGTTTAAGGTAAAATAAAAATTAAATTTTGATAAAGTTTAAAACATGGAAATAAAGTGTGTTAAGACTTTTTTCATCCTGGGTATTTGTCCATATCAGATGGTAAAAGGAAATAAAGGAAAAATTCTTGAAAGAGGTTAAAGAAGAAATAAAAGAAAAAGGATTATATGATGTAACAAGTAAAAGACAGTGGGAGCTAGTTGAGAATTTTAAGGAGGACATGGAGACCTAGGATGCATCTTAATACTTATACCCAAGATAACTCATCGAGAGTATATTCTGACATGATGGGAGTTGGTGAAATACCGTATAACGCTCATGGATTGGTACCCCCATTAAGAAAGTGAAAAGATAATTTTAAGCACAACACTCATTAATACAAAGGCAAGTTTATGAAATAACTTAGAAAATAATTAAAAGAAAGATTAAGTGTGAGTGGGCTCATTGCCCAGGTTGCATGGTCAAAACATCAATTGCATGGTTATGATACAACTTTCATGAGAACACTTAATCAAATGAAAGTTGATTTTATAATTACTAAAAAACATTATATATGTATGTAGCTATTCATTTGTACATTATAATCTCTTAGTATTTCTCCTACTGGGCCCACACTCTTACCACATTATTTGCTAACCCCCCAGGTACTTCAAGTAGAGGAGACGTTAAGGATAAAGGGAAAGGAAATGAGAGTTATCAACATATTTAGAGATTTGTCACTATTCATTTTAATTATTTAATTTATTTTCGAATAATGGTTTTTATCATTGGACTATAAATTAAGGACTTTATATTTGGCTGTAATAATACACGGTAAATGCAGGTTTTACTTTAATGGCTATTTATTTCATGGAACCAAAAACTCTTTTATTTCAAGTGTTCCTATGAATTTCATAAGGTGGAAATCATTTCATTATTAAAGTAAATATCTTTTTTGACACAAATAAATAAAGCAAGTGTTTATTTCAAAAAGGGGATTTTCTTAAATGAAATAAAAGTATAAAAGGTTCTCCGCATTGACACCCAAAAATGGGGCATCACAATTATACTCGATTGTTACCCAAGTTAAATGTTGATTGAGTTGTTTATACTCGGTTAATGAACCGAGTTGTTTATACTCCATAAGTTAATATTTTGAAGGGTTATGCGAACGATCATTTTGTTTCCAACAACAATTTTTGTTCAATAAAAATTCTCCAAACTTGAATATGCCTACCTTATTTCCCCCTTACATCCCCATTTTTTAAATATGATCCGTGTGATTGAAATTTTCACTTCTTGACTCAAAGTTATTCCTTATTTATACATGTGTTTACCATATCGTGGAAACCGAATCAAGCCTGAGGGGGGAGTTCACTCGGGTTATTTTTCCAAAACATGTGAGCTTGGAAAAGGCGTACTAGGATGAAGCCCAGTGTGATCCTTCATCTAACCATCTTGTTAGTGCATAATCTAATATGTTTATAATTATTTAGGTGGCCATTCGACCGCTTTACTGGTGCTGAGTTGGTGGACATAACAGAAAAGCATATTATTTATAGAAATATTTTCTTTTATTTATAATGGTGATGCTGTAGAGAGCTACATTATAAGGAAAGAAAAATGAAATATGAAAATTAAATACTGAATGAAAATAAATGTATACAAATATGCTTCATAAATTCTAATTTTTGATGGATGCCTTATCACACTTGGTCGTTTCATGTTCAGCTAATCATAATATAGTTTTAGTTTCTCCACATTCCAAGGTCGCGGAAGAGAGAGGCCTTCCTGATCCCTTATCACGTAAGTTCCTGTTCGTAATATCTGGGTGATGACATATGAACCCTCCCAGCGGTCAGCCTATTTTCCATGGTTCAAATTCTTGGTTGACTACATTATTTCTTTGAGGACCAAGTCGTCGACTTAGAACATTTGGTTTTTCACCCTTCAATTGTAGTTACTAGAAGCTTTATGTTGAGTTGCGACCATCTCCAGTTATGCTTCTTCTCTTCAGTCTTTCAGGAGGTTAAGCTGGTCTCCAAGTCATTCATCATTCTCCCCCCTTTCAAACTAGTGTACCAACAAACTGAGTATCTTAAGTTGATAGGTACCACAACCTCTATTCCATAAGCCAGAGTGAAGGGTGCTACCCCCATGGGTCTCCTCGTCAGTGTTCTGTACACCTATGGGACTAACAATAGCTTCTCTACCCATAGTCCCTTGAAATTTTCCAACTCGAGTTTTATCTTATGCAACAATGTTCGGCTCGTAACTTTCACTTGTCTGTTTCACCTAGGATGTTTGGGAGTAGAGAAGTAGTGCTTGATTCCGAATTTTTCTCATTGCCTGTCAATTCGTACGTTGTCAAACTGTCTGGCATGTAGAATGTCGAATCGATTGAAAATGTATCTCCATGTAAACGAATGAACCTTCTAGTAGGTAATCCTTGCTTGGGGTTCATCCTCAACCCATTTTATAAACTAGTCGATCGCTACTAGGAGAAACTTATAATGGCCCTTACCAGATGGATCAAGAATGCCCATCCCCCATAGGGAGAATAACCATGGTGACACAATTGACAATAGCTCTTTGATGGGATAGTGGAGATTATTTACAGTTTGCTGACATCGTTTGCACTTCCTGACTTATTACTTGATCATTGCTCATTGTAGGCTAATAGTAACCCCGCGTCAGTGCTTTTGTGCTAGGTTCCTTTTCCATAGATGTCCCGTGAAAATTCCTTCATGGAGGCTTCTCAAGGCCATTGTTACATTCGTTGGATAAACACTTGTCAGGCATACACCTTCGGTACAATTACCCTTCATAGAGTTGGCACTTTGTCTCTTTAAAGCATAATTTCTTGGCTTCTACCCAATCTTTTAGAATGTTCCCATATTTTGTGTACTGGATATATTTATCCATACAATTGGTTCCTCTCTCTGCCAGAGTGACTGCGTTTCCTTATTCCATCTGAATATTAGATTGCTCTAAAGTCTCCACAAGGGGATTCCCTTGGTCTATTTTTGTGAGTTTTTCCTGGTGATTAACCTTCGCATTGTCCTCTCACGGGATATACTTGATAGTGAACACCTATAAATGCCTTGCCATTTCTTAAAATTGTTTAAAATATTCCATTATGTTCTTCTCCTATCTTCATATTCCCCCAGCACTTAATGAATAACCACATTTGAATCGTTGAATAATTCCACCTAGTTATCTTTGAGAGAGAGGACGATTCGGCGATCAGATCCTCGTAATCAGCCGCAGTATTGGATGCCCTCAAATTGAAACTCATTAGATATTATATATATAATTGCCCTGGTGTCTCCATGATCACACCTTCTCCACAATCTTGTTTTTACAAGATCCATTTACATGGACAACCCGTACGTTCTTTTCTTCACGCATCTTTCGAATGGTTTCGTTGCTTTCAGTGCTCATAAACTCTGCAATAAAGTCTGCATCTACCTGGTCCCTTTATAGCTACTCTCGACTTGTAATATAGATCGAATTCCTATAGCTTAACCAACCCCTTCATCAATCGTCTTAATGCTTTTGTCAGGTGGATAATATGTTTTAGTGAATAGTAGGTCAGGACGACTCCATTATGATCTTTGAAGTAGGGTCTCAGTTTTTGGGTTGAGATTATGAGCACGAAGGCTAGATTATCTATAATAGGGTATCTTCACTAAGTCCCCTAAATACCCTATTGACATAACACACTGGTCGTTGAACCCCATTGTCATATCTGATCAAGGCCAAACTGACTGTCATAGAAGAGACGACCAAGTAAAGATATAGGTCCTCCTCGGGGATTGGTTTCCAAAGGAGTGGGACCTCATGGAGATAAGTTTTTAGATCTTAAAAGGAATGTTCACATTCTTCGATCTAGATGAATTCTGTTTTTAATGTTGTGAAGAAAGGGATGAACTTTTCACTTGATTTATTGACGAATCTTTTCATTGTTTCCACTCTCCCCGTCAGCAACTGCACTTCCATACCTGTCTTTGGACTCCTCATTTCCAACACTGTCGAGATTTTTTTTGAGTTCACTTATATTCCTCTTTAGGTTACCATAAAACCTATGAATTTTCCTGATGCCACTAGGAAGGCGCATTTCTCCAGGTTCAGCTTTATCTGCTACTGATTGAGGATTTTGAAGGTTTCCTTTAAATTGGTAAAGTGACCTTCCCCTTTTAGGCTCTTCACTAGCATGTCATCATCATACACCTCTGTTGTCTTACCTATCTACTTTTGAAACATTATGTGAATCAAATTTTGATATATAGCCCTAATGTTCTTAAATTCGAATGATATTACTCGGTAGCTGTATATCCCTCGATTCATTACGAATAAGTATTTTTCTTCATTGATTGGATGCATTCGGATCTATTTTTATCTAGAATAATCATCCACGAAGGAAAACACCTCATGTCAGGTAGTGGAATTAATAACACATCAATCGGTGGGAGTGGATATGAATCTTTAGGGCATGCATCGTTTACATCTGAATAATTTACATAGAGCCACCATTTGCTGTTCGTCTTTTTGACCATCATAATGTTGAAAAATCATTAGGGGTATTTAATATCCCGAAGAAAACCTGCATCAAGAAGCTTCCCAATTTTGATATGAGTCTCTTAATTTTTCTCAGGGAAGAATGCTCTCTACTTTTGTCATATTGGTTGGTTGGTCACGTCAACCTTCAGCTGGTGGGTAATAGTCGAGGCATCGATGCCTGGTATATCCTCATGGATCCATGCGAATGTCTTATCATGCATTTTTAATAATGAGCTCAATTATTCCCTTATTTTATTAGTCAACATTGAACCCACGTATACTACCCTCTTCGAACGGTTGTCATATAGTGGGATTCGGATCAAATCTTCAATCGGTGGCCCTATAGTCACTTCTTCTCTTGTATCCAACCCATCTACATGAAACGCCCCATTTTTCTTCTTCAATGATGAAATATACCAAATCTAGGCACACAAATGGATCTCGCGACCATCCTTGCCCCGTTTGATGTTAGGACTGAATGATGAGGGATTTAATTAATAGGACCACATCAAGTATGATCAGGGTCATCCGCCCGATCAAAACATTGTAGAATAAAGACGACCAAACTATGAGGAATTCCACCTGTAATATAGTCTACTTAGAGTTACTCCCTATTGTGAATGGTAGTTAAATAAATCCCTCTAGATACATTTAATCTCCATAGAATTCCAAGAGTGTGCCTTTCACTGCAGTCATAGTAAATGATGTTTGTTGAACTCCCCATTTGGATCATGATCCTTTTGATCATTTAGTTGTTATCAAAGCTTTGATTAAGAGGGGATCCTTATAAATAGTAATTAAATCTTGATAATCCGTAGGTGTGAAGGTGATAATATCCTAATATTCAAGGGGTTTCTCCGTTTGTACAACCATTAAATACATTTTTTGGCTTGTGCATACTTTTCGAGCTGAACGTTGATTCCCCTCTGATTACAAATCCATCAGAGATTATGTTAATCCTTTTTTTTCCAGAAATAATCATTTCCTTATGATCCTCGTGCATCTATTCTCATTCTTTTTATCGTCTTCTGCGTAAATCCTCCATTAGTTCTTTATACCACTTATCTTGTCTTGTTCCTTTTCCACTCATAAACTCTCGTAAATGTCCCCTCTTTACCATCACCTTAAATTTTCTCTTTAGATTATGAAAGTCATTTGTATCGTTTCCATAATTGGTGGAACTAGAAATGAAGGTTAAATTTTGACTTGAGAAGTCTATTCTTAGGACCCTTCATCAACCTCAGCATCTTCAGGTTGGCTATAGTACTCAACACCCATCCCACGGTCAATTTGAGTGGAGTATATACTGCTCAATGCGAGTCTAGTTCCCCTTGAAATTCCCTTTCTATGGAAATATTCTCTTGTTATTCTCATCCCCTAATCTCCAATCTACTAAATCTCACGCCCTATGAGTGGGTTATCGTTTGTTGATGGTGTCTTCTACGTGGATGTACTTCTCCACCTTTTTCATCAACTCCGTCATGTTAGTTGGATTGTTATTTGATGAGGAACAGTTTGAGTTGCTACTAGATATGACTCATAAGAAGGTTGAGACGACCACTCTCTCATTTGGGTGATTGATCCGAAGAAACTCTTCATTAAACCTCTTTACATACTCCTTAATGGTCTCATCTTTAGTCTAGAAGACATTTAACAAGTGGCCGGTGGTTTTCCTCTGAACTCGACTTCCTTTCCCTCTTAAGTAAGACATGGAATTTGGTGATAACCGATTAAACTAGGTCCTGGTCGACCCTTTAACGTTGTAGTAAGAGAAAGGAAATCCACATGTTCTATATAATGATTTATATGATCCTTAGGGTTCGATTTTCCATTGAACGAGTCCATCCTTGGGAGCTTGAAGTTAGAAGGCATGGGACAATCCATTACCTCTCAGCAAAATGGAGATGCGTGTCCTACGTCTTTGGCATTTACAAGAATTAGCGGGGGGTCAATCCCCTCGGTAACCGACATTCGATGAAAAGTTGATGAAAGAGACAGTGGGGTGGAAAAGGAATCTCATTCTCCTGATTTTTCTCTATATGTGGGTCTTGGTACACCTATTTTTCTGATGAAGATGGTTTGTTAGATTATAGGTAGTTTAGGATTTTGGCGAGCTGGGCTTAGAGGACCTGTGGTTTCTCCCTAAGGCTAGTGATGGACCGAGTCACTTGGTTCTTATTCATGGCTTTCGAAACAGTCATTTCCACATATAACACCAGTTATATTGAGGTAAAAATATGATTTTCACTCACAAAATAATAATGAAATAGTAATATATCTTAACAACAGTGATGAATTTAATGAACAATAAAAAGGATAAACATCGGATATACGTGGCTCGAATGGATTGACTTATGTCCATGGGAGGTAGGAAAGGAGTATTATTTTATAACTTGGAGGATCACAGAGTGTTTCAATACACGGAGAATCATTATTCCATTTCCACACTATGCTTGGATTTATATACACGACCTTCCAACTTTATTCCTACTTTATTATTTTCACATTGAGGGAAGTTGAGCTGATAGGTACATGTGTTCTTACCTAGATGCTCCATGTGCTCCTACGTTTCCTATTCACCAAGATAATTGATTAGGAATAAATTCTTCCAAATTTTCCCTCTAATTTAGAGGCTTTTATTACCTCGGACAATGTAAAACGAGTTGAATTATCTCATATCATTGCAAATGGCTTTGTCTAACAAGTATCCCGAGTTTCGTGTATTCTT
The DNA here is from genome assembly GCA_949130495.1 of Sambucus nigra. Taxonomy (NCBI): domain Eukaryota; kingdom Viridiplantae; phylum Streptophyta; class Magnoliopsida; order Dipsacales; family Adoxaceae; genus Sambucus; species Sambucus nigra. The sequence goes on along the minus strand of OX422211.1, from coordinate 263,923,930 downwards.
ATTGATTTTGCAGGTATTTAATACAGAAAAGAAAGAAAGAAACCAAAAGAAACAAGAGAGAAGAAAAAAGAAAAGTCAAAAGGGTAAAAGCATATTTTCCACTAGGAATCTGGTCAAGGACCCAAATAAAAGTCGAAGATCTCGAGTCTACGAGGGCGTAGGAAGAAACGGCGTTCCAATCCGAGTTCCAGAGACGAAGTTATGAAGATTCAAAGTTGTGAGATAACCATAAGAATTTGAAGAGATAAAGAAGAGAAATTGAGAAGAATATCCGAATCCATTTGAGCCTCATAAAAAAAGGATCCATCCGGGCCTCCTAACTCACTATAAAAGGATGTATACACCGGATCGATCCCCCCCCCCCCCAAAGTTCACTGAATAAAGGCATATCTACCGAATCTATCCGAGTGAAATAAAAAAGGGATCAATCCGTTCATCAGGCGGATCGATCCGAAATGTTCTGACCGGATCGATCAGGGGTTCAAGATTTGGGATTATCTTCTTTCAGCTAGAGTCTTGCATGACTCCAACTCTTGTATTTTTCTTAGTATATATAATTTAAACTCCTCCCAGGCATTAGAGGAGCTTCTAATTCGTTTTAGAGAAGCCTTGTACCTAGTTTTGAAGAAAGAATAATATAAACCCTAGTTTTCATTTAGATTTGATTCAAGTTCTTCAATTCAAGTAAATTCGTTTCCAATTCTTGTTTTCATAATTTCTTTAGTTAATTTATTAATTAATAATTTCATTCTTCATAATTACAAGTTGCTAGTTAAGATATCGTCTTTCATTAAAACCATGCTTTCTTTTAATCTGGCTATGTCCGGCTTATTTTCTAAGGGTTGGTGTGCATGAACCCCAACCGATGTAATTCACGATAGTGGAAATAGACTTTTGAATTAAAACCATAGATGAATTGTGTTGTATAACTGGTGCAACCATCGTAGGACTTTTGATATCGTTTTCCATAGGTAACCGGGATGCTTAAGAGTGCGACGTGCATATTAGTTAATGAGACGCCTCTTTACTCATCCTTTGCTTACATACTATGCGGGCTACGATCCCTCATATATGTAATACTTGGGTGTACTAAAGTCCGAATTCATTTAAAATTCTAATTTCGAATTCAGTATCCTACGAAGTGAAATACTAGGGTGCGGGAGATTGTAACTCGACCTATTGTTCTCATTTCATAGTTAAACCTTTTAGTCCAACTGTCATCAGCTTTTCAGTAAATTAGCGTAGTTGCATTTTAATCATTCTAGTTTATGTAGTCAATCATTATCAATTTGCATCTAGTTGTAGTTGTGTCATTTCCAAAATCACATTTTCATTATTTTTAGAGTCAAATCTAGGATTTCCAACGTCGTCATGACTTAGTTCGCCATGTTTCCTTGAGGATCGATACCCAACTTATCGGGATGATTACTTGATCAATAGGCTTGCACTTGAGCCTATATATCACGCACACTATACACATTTGTGGTCACATCAATAATGGTCTGCCTTCATAGGGAACATGAATTTTTTTTGGAATAATCACTAGTTGACAAAGACTGAATGATTCAAACTTCTGGTCATCATTTATCTGGTGAAGAGGAGCGTTTAGCTCCTAATTTGCTCGAGTTATCACTCATCTACCACTCGTTTGTTCTGACATGGAAGGTGTTCATCCAATTCATATGATGATGTTGTTTGAACCCAATCTAATTAAAAATATCCCTCATCGAAAACATGTATGAAAGATTTAGGTTATGGTTCTAGAAATGGTCCAAAATAAAAAACCTCAATGAGATTTGAGGATATCAAGGCTCGAAAGAATTTGGAGAGGGGAGCGCAAAGAATGTATAAAGTCTTTTGATTGGCTATGTGAGATGAACTTGTGGTGTCCAATGTTTTGCGGGGTTTGAAAAGATATTGTTGGCTGTGATGGTTTCTTTCTCAATTGTCCGATGAGAAAAATGTCTTGAGATTTTCCTTTATTTAGATTTAACTTTCAGTGAATAATTGGCCAAACTTTCTTCAAAGTCCACTTAAACTTCCCCGAGATCATATAATTGGAGATAATATTAGATACCCATAATAGTGTTGATTTGTATAAGGAGTTTTTTCTTCATTATATTAACTTTCTCTTCTTTTGGAGAACGATTAGTAATAGTCATAATTGTCTCTCTATATCGGGTGATGAAACTATTAATAGGGTCACCAATGTATTGTTAAAGTAATTTGAGATCATGTCAATTTTTTTTAATTAATCTTATATATATATATATATATATATATATATATATTGATCCATAAGCTTATGTTCAACATCCTCTTAACTTTGTAATTTGAATTCTTCAATAGATTACAACCATACGAGGGAACTTTCTTTAAGTGACTATTGAAACATTTTAGCCATAATTTCCTCGATAGATCCTACTATGATAGTAATTCAAATCGACTATAGGTGGTCCACTTCCACTTAATTTATGTATTCTTAGCATCTTGAACCTATCCGCTAGTTAAGACATAGAATAAAGAAACCTGTGATAGTATTCCACATAATTTCTTAGTATCTTGACCTTATCAATTTTATGATAAAGTAGAACGAAACATCTTTTATTTGGTTGAGTTTATCATATATAGGATTATCTGGATCCGGTTGAATGACATGATTAGCCTCTGATTATGGATATAGAGGGTTTACTAGTGAAAGACCTGTTAGATTACCCAAGGGATTAACAACATGCATAGGGTGTTCAGAACCCACTAGATGAATGAGATTTTTAATGATAGGAGGACATTATTCAAGAATTCATATCCTCTCTTGTACTCTTTGACTAAGATTTGGTTGGAAGAACACATTATTATTCTAAATATGTGTAATTTTTTATCACGACCCTCTTTGAAATAGACTCTCTAAAAATAATGTATATTCCAAAGGGTCCAAATATAATTAATTAATTTTTTAATTAATCAACACATAAACCAAATTAAAATCCTTTTTTTATTTGAACCAAATTACAATTTTACTTAATAAAATAATTTGGTCCAAATCGCACGCAATTGGTGATTAAAAGTGGAAGAAAATAAAACCAATCACAAAAAGCACACAAGGAAGTTAGAGTGAAAACCCCTGCAGGAAAAACCAATAATTTCCCCGACCCATAACAAGTTCACTAGTACTGAATTTTATGATTCAAGACTTAATAAGGACTCAGACATGACTTACCTATACAATAACGATAACTGCCACAATGTCGCTCCCTTGCGTTTTACTCTTATTCCTCTGCCTTTACTAGCAATAATCTCTATAGTCCAGGAAAATAGCTACCCAACCTCCAAGGCCTCATTCCAATGAGATCTTTCAATTGAGAGATTCTCAAACGATAAAAGTTTTGGTTGAGGGTCATTTTGGAAGATATTATGCCCTCGTTCAAAACAGGCTTCGATCTGGGATCATTGTTTGAAGTTTGCTTTCGATCAAGGACCATTACCTAAAAAAATAGGTTCTTGTTACCCTTTCTATAATAAATCCACACACACACACACACACACACACACACACACATATATATATATATATATCAAAATAAATGAAAATAGGTTTTTCACACATTATACTATGTATAAACCAAATTTTTTTTATGTATATGCAAAATGGGAATTAAAACCACATATATTTACATATATATGCATATATCTACACATATAAAGGAAAATGAGGAAGACCAAGAAATCATACTTAGAGACCATGAAAATTTAAAAAATGAATGAAAAGTGATCTACACATTTGAAACTTTTAATCCAAAATTTGGATTGGAAAGTGGGTGATGAACTAAAGGTTTTGAGGTTTGGGTGGTTTGAAAATGGCAGAATAGGGCTCTTAGAGTGTATATAGTGAAAATGACACTTTGTGAAGACAAATACCCTATTTAAACCTCACCCTTGTTCAAATCAAGGAGGGCTCTCTCGAACAAGGTCATATTTAAAGTAGGGTTGCCCTTATATGAATGAGAGACAAAATATCTATTCTCAACTAAAAGACATCCAAAAAAAAACACAGGAAACCAAAGAATGACAATATAAAAAAATGAAAATACAAGTTGCACCGTGCACCGAATGATTTTAAACTCCAAAATCTCACACATGTAACCTAAAGGGAATGGAAAAGGTCTAAAGAACCTATAAAAATAATGACTCCCATTCAAACCCCACACGAACCCAATAACCAACCTAGTTAAACAATATATGATGCGAGCCAACCATACTGAAAACAATTTAGTTTGGATCCATGTTAATAGTGACCTAAAGCTAACTATGTACCTTAAGCAATCCAATAAGGTCAAAACAAAATGAAAGTGTGCAAACCCATTGTTCTTCGACTTAGGTCACCCTTAATTTAAGCTTTTTCAAATTTCAAATTTTATTTTCTTAGAGAGTTTTCCCTTGCATAAATATTTGTTTTTATTTCTCTCACTTGCACAAATATTTTGTTTTAAGTCTTTTTTCCAATAATAGTTATCACCCAATTTAGGAAGCTCTTACCAATGATTATCTCATTAATTTTACAAATGAACTCAAAAGCCTTGGTTCTTACAAGCACACCTCAAAATCTAGCAAAGAAAATATGACTTGATTGAGTCAAAACACATGGTATAAATGTTTTTCGAATCAATATCAATGATAGATCATATTGAAACTAGTGTCAAAGTGTATTTGATATGATCAAGACTACGACATAATTGCAATATGTTATTTTTAGGAGAAATCAAAAGATAACGATTAAGTGAAGTCTTCAATAAGCTCGCAATATCCTCTAAAATTCAAAAAACTAGAAAATGGGAAATAGGTTGAATGACATAGTTCATATATCCTTTATCATCAAATGAACAAAAGCCACAAAAATCACAAACAATCATTTTGAGTTTTCATGATTTTTAAAACAAAACAAAATCTTTTTGGTTTTTCTCAAAACATTTCAAAAACATATCAAACTGAAAAAAAAAACAAAAATATATGATACACTCTAGGAAGGATAACATGGGATAAGTGTGGCAAATGTAATCCTAACCTAGAGTTGATATGAGCGACTCACTTGGAAGGGAAAAATAGATGAGAGTCATCACCCTCAGCCACTGCTCTAGACACATTCTTCTTCAGCCTATTCCTTCTCTTCTTTTTACCTTAAACAATAGGAAGATAATCGATAATACTTTTGAATTCTCCTATAAGAAAAATAGGATGTTCGAACCATGTACGTAAAACATTATTAGAGTTCAAAGAAATCTTCGTTCAAATGTGGAGGGACATACCCGCTTTGCACAGGTAGGTGACAATAATATCTAAGGTGACCATTCCTTTTGTAATGGGCTATAACATATGACCGTGGAGGATCCACCTTCTTCCACTTGGTAGAAATTCTCAAAGGAGGATGAAGAGGTGTGTATATTCACCCTTTAATAAACATGATCTCGTTCCTTGGCTTAGACTCTCTCACTCCGTCGTAGCCAATACACGCTTTGTTCCTTGAGAATTGATATGGTGCAATGAGCATATTCTCTATCTTCTCTAAATGCATTTCATGGTCAACTTTCACCTTTTTAGACTTTAGAAAGTCTTTATTGATCTGTTTAAATTGTGCCTCTAACACATCATGTGCACGCGGTGACAAAGAGAGCCATTTTCAAGGTACCAAATTTTTTATGCAAGAGCTTAATCTCTTTCTCCCCCACTTTTAAGTTCTCATCGAGAGTAGATTACATATGTTTCATGCTAATAATTTATCTTTCAATCTCTCTCAAATCATATAGTTCACTCTCACACAAAACATGTTTCGTAGTAAGCTTGTCATTCACTTTCTCCATGTCTTAAATCAACTCAAGGATTTCATCGGTTGGCAAACTCCTTTCCTCCATCGTTTTGTCTCCATTGGTATCAGACTTAACACCATTTTTCTCAACTTTATCTACATCAAGGGAGTTTTGAGGACCAACTGTATCTTTGATGACAATGAAAGTAGTGAAGTTGCATTCAACAAAAAACTCATTATCCTTGATGACAAATTTTAAAAACCTTTGAATTAAAACCACCTCCTAGAGTCATCATCCAATTTCTCTTCTACTTAAGACTTATGGTCCTATATACTAATAGACTTATCCACCCTTTAGGACTTATTGTTCTCTCCTCCTTTCTTATTAGATGTAAATGCTTGATGAGTAGATTTGAAAAATTTCTTGAATTTCTTGGTCAACAAGACAATCTCAATATCAACCTCATTCTCATCAATATCGTTATTCGAGATAAGGGGATAACTCTTTTGTACCTTCAATGCGATGCCCTTATCTTTTTTGGGTAGTAGAGAATTTTCTAACTCAAAGCCTTGAGTAGACCCTGTGATATCTAATACCTTCATTTAAGGCTGAGATGCGGGGAGGGAACCTAAGTGGTAGTGACCTAAGGATTTTCCTAATGATCCTAGATTTAGGGATCTTCCCATATAAATAAAAGTGAGAGTTCACAACATTGGAGATTTTTGCATAATAACTCAAATCGGGCAAAATATTGGAGCTTCGAGACCCAAACGGTATCGATACCCTCATGGGTGAGCTGGAGAATGTCTTACACCTCCTTACATATAGTACACTTAAAGATCTGGATGAAATCTTCTTAGGTGACTCCACAAAAATATCATTAAGCCCACTAGAACTATAATTAGCTACCCTAAATTCATCGTTAGACTATGAGTCCTCGATTTTAGGGATAATAATATCCTAGAAAGCTTGGTGGACATTGTCTTCTCTTACCTATAGTTAACCACGCCCCCTCATATTGGGACTTATAGAAAAAAATTATATGCTCCTCGCATTCATATTAAAAACTCGTTTATACGAGTTTGAAAAGTATGTTTGTGCCTAAAGGTCCAAATTAATTAATTAATTTCTTACTTGATCAACATATAAAGAAAATTAAAATCCCTTTTTACTCTGAATCAAAATATAATTTAATTGAATTAAATTATTTAGTCCAAATTGCATGAAATAGGTTTTTAACAGTGGAAACAAATAAAACCAATCGCAAAAATCACACACTTTGTGGGAAAAAAACATTGTCACCCCAACCCACAACAAGTCGCTAGTACATAATTTCATGATAAGAGGACTTAACGAGAGTGCAAATTATAGAATATGGAATTATATTGGATGGTATGGTTCAAATTTACACAACCCAATTTTTATTTAGAAATTTTCAAATTAACTTTTTCTTAAACAAAATCAATTCAAATTAATTAAGCACTAATTAAAAAAATTTGAGATTAACCAATTTTATCTTAAACCTAGGCTTGCATCTAGGTGAGTATTGCAAGATTAAATAAAATAACCACAATGCCCAATGTATGGGGAAAACCCAGATGGAAAAAATCTCGAATGGACCAACCACACAAAATTCACTAAGTACAGAATTACAAAAGGACAAGACAAAAGGCTTACAACATATAATCGATGCCCTTTCAAGCCTTAACGCTCTTCGTTACGCAAGAGTCCACCCGTGTAGTTTCAATAACGTGTGAGTCCACACACACCTCAGAATTCATCGATAAGGCTCAACAACCGTCATGCATAGGAAGTCTATTGTATTTAAGCCAATAAGCACATAATCAGCCATAAGAAACAATTCTCAACAAGCTATAAAGAATAAAAAATGGAGTCAAAGCATGATCTCAAATCATATATAAAATGGATCTTGGATCTTAAACTAGTTGGGTATAAACTAGGGTTTGGCAAACTTGGAGAACTTTTTGAAAGAGTTTTAGCACTCAAAAGCATGGAAAAAGTCTTTCCCATAACTGCAGCCCCGCACTCCTTAAAAAGATGGGAATTCTGAGAACCTGGGGGTTGCGGGAAAAAACTGACGAAAACAATTTTTTTTTAAAAGCGTGTTGGGTTGTTCGAATAACATGGTACCTTGTTCGAACGGCCTACCTCTTTTGAACATAAATCTAACAAGGTAACAAATGAGGAGAAAAATAGTTTGATAGATCTCATTTAAAGTTCGTTCGAACGAGGGTACCAATCTCGTTGGAATAACCTTCGAACGAGTTATCTAATGAGATTCTTGAGATGGCAAAGCTTTTGAATCTTAACCTTGTTTGAAAATTATCAAATTTCGTTATGAAAATCTTGCAAAAATATAAAAAATATTTTAAAAAGATCCTAACACCCAATAATAAAATATCTAAGGATCAACATACATATGCATTCATACTTGAGAGATCCTTGGAACGTTGATGACAAAACGTGATAAAAAACATGGCATGATGATGTGTTTGCTTTAACTTGGTTTCTACGTCTTCAATAAACACGTCATAAGCTTTAAAGATCACTAATTTAAGTCCTAACCTATGACTCAACGGCTTTGTCCAAACACGAAATTAAGACAAAATACATAGAATTGACTCCATTGGAAACTTTTCCTTACACTTAATAAGGACTCAAACACGACTTACATATATGATAATAATAAATGCCATGATGTCGCTCCCTTAAGTTGTGTTCCTATCGTTGCCCAAAATCAAAATAGTCATTCTAGTCTAGGAAAACAGCTACACACCGTCCAAGGCCTCGATATCCACTGATCTTAATTGGGAAAAATTAGGTCACATGTAATCCCATGTGGTATCTTCTTCAATGTAGAAGAACTAGGGGGATTCGTAAACCTAGCACCTACTTTAGTTGCATGGATTTGAAAGACTCTCATAAATAGAAGAACTCTTGTAAAACCAAATTAAGGTTTAAATAAAAACTAAGCTTCACGAATTGGAATACGCGTTTAAAGGTGTTCAAATATTTTAGCAGTGAAGGATATATAATTAAACATGATTTTCAAGATAAAGGTCCTCGTTCAAAATTGGGAGCCCTCGTTCCAAATAGATCTTTCGATCGACATGTTCTCGATCGATATAATTTTGGGTCAAGGGTCATTTTTGGAAGACATTTTGCCTTCCTTTGAAATAAACTTCAAACGAGGGATCCTCGTTTATAGTTTGATTTTGAATGAGGTCCACTAACTTAAAAAATAAGTTCTCGTTCACATACCTTTTCGATTGAGGGTGATCTCATCCGAATGAGGTCACTCAAATTTGACCGAGACAAACATTTTTAGAAACAAAATTTAGACTCTTTTACAAACTTATTTTCATTAAAGTCTACGAGGACAAATTTTGATAGAGTCATTTTGTATGTATTTTGTCTTATTCTGTGTTTAGAAAAAACCTTAGAGTCATAGGTTAGGACTTCAATTGTTTGACCCTTTAAGCCTATGACTTCTACACCATCATATCGTGTTTCGTGCCATGTTTCGTCTTCAGATTCCAAGGATCTCTCAGGCATGAATGCGTATATATTTTTTTAACTTCGATATTTATTAGTTAGGTGTTAGGTTATCCTTTTGAAATATATTTTAGAAAAATATTCTTTTTTCGTCGTTTGGACGTGTTAACTCAACTCGTTAGAACAAGTATCCAATGAAATATCAAACGAGACATTTTCAAGTTACACTATTTTCTCATTTGATGATTCGTTAGAAGATGTTCAAACAAAATAAGGGGCTTCGTTTGAACGAGATGTACCTCATTCAAATGAGTCAATGAGTTCTTCAAGATTTAGAGAATTTCTTAAATCCTTTTCATCCTTATCTCGATTTTGAAAAACCTCCACTAAATAGGAGTGCAGAGTAGTTGTTTTCTTTAAGGATTTAAGCTAGTTTTAGAGTTACCAAACTCTTTACAAATCTCTCCGAGTTTATGTGATCATTCATGATCAATGTTTTTAAAATTAAACCTAGTTTACACCCAACTGTTTAAAAATTCAAGTATTGGTCATATATATTCTATAAGATCAAGTTTGTGGGCACCATTAGTTTTTCTCTACATCTTACTGAGAACTATTTTGTGAGGTGGATTCTGTGCCTGATTTGTTTACATATGATGGGCTTCTTATGTGACTATTATTGATCTTGTTCGGTGAATACCGAGGCCTATGTGAACTCACACAGTGTGGCATTGTGTAAGTGGACTCTTGCGTACACCATAGAGGATTAGTTGAAGACTGAAGAGCTTCAAGGCTTACAACGGTGTCAAATCTATGTTGTAAGTCTACTACATGTCATGTGTAATTACTCGTCATAGTCAATTGGATTGGTAGTGCCGTCTAAGGTTTTTCCCATTTGGGTTTTCTTTATACATCAGGTGTTGTGTTTGACATATTTTTTTAATCTTGCACTCACATAGATACATGTTTAAGTTCAGATAAAATTGGTTCATATGTTTGTTATAACAATTGAATTAAAATTGGTGTTAAGTTTAATATGGGTTAACCTTATTTAATTGAACTTAAAATTGAAATTTTAAAAATAGAGGTTTGATTGGTTTTGGAACCTTTGTCATATTAGAAACCCTTTTAGCCTATTGGACTCTCAAATTAGTATCAGAGCGGGAACACTAAGTTATCGCATAGATCCCTATTTCGTGTCATTTTAGTGTCATTTCGATGTTTGTCTCTCTCTCGGTTTATTTGTTTCTCTCATTGGGAAATCATAGTGTTAAGTTATCCGATGTGTTTAGCGATGCGAAAGATTTTCATATTCGATAGGAGTTTAATGATTTTCATTGTTGTGCTAAAAAAGTAACTCATTTGAATTTAAAATTTGCAAAAGGAGTTAAATTTCTTGAAACATAACAATTTTGTTTTAAAGATGAAATTAAAGTTTTGCAAACTATTCAACCTCAAAGAGATATCCTTCATAAGAAGATCGTGGACACGAATCTTGATTTTAAAATTTTACAAGTGTCTAAGAAAGTGTGTGATGACAGAGTCCGAGTTTTAGAGAATGAATCAGAGGATGCTAAGGTGCTTGAGGCTAGGGTGAAAGAACGTGACATTGAAGATAATGATAATTGATAAAAGTTTTGAAATAACGTGAGGATACTCTTAGGGATAAGTTCTTATACATTGAGGGGGCGAGATAAACTTCTAGGTATGATTGGAAAAGTGAATAAGGAGTCCCTTACTTTTGAAGAGTCTAATTCTTTGCTTTAATCTATAGTTTTGAAGTTTAAAGATGATCTACGAGACTCAAGTAGTGATGATCCTAGTTTCGATGATTTAATTTCTTTCATTGCTAAATCTAAGGCCAGTGTTTGTTTAAGAGTATCAACCGTTGTTCAAGACTTTAGAAAAGTTTAACCCATAGGTCACATTCATCGTGTTTACACATGTTTCCATTGTCATTGTAAAGGTCACCCTAGGATGTTTTCTTATGATCATAGAAGAGGCTCTAAGAAGTCTAGATCCCATGTCACCAAGGTTCCCAAAACACGAGGCGTTAAGTTTTGATCTATTTGGGTTAGATTGATTGATTCCCGCATGATTTTATATGATTCTTCTCATGCTATATCTTATGGTTAATTGTGTTCTCATATTTGTATACACATGTTTTTGTACTTCCAGTTATATTCATTAGCTACTTGTATGATGTTTGAGTCTTTTGTATTTTGATTTTCCTTTTTAGGTCTTATAGAGAAAAAAATACAAAAATATCTTGTTTGTCTTTTAAGTTTTGTTTTTAGGTGGTGTCTTTAAATAATGTTTAAAAACTGAAAATTATTTTTTTCTTTATGTGTAGTTTTGTTTTACACATTTTGTGTGGCATATTAGTGTATTTTAATCCAATTCATCTCATGTTTTCCTGTGTATAGGAGATTTGATTATGATTTTCAATACTTAAGTTATTCTTAATCATGCTTACATGGAGTAGTTTGAAAATTACTTTCTTAATGGATTCACTTTGTATATGCCTCCTCACACACATGCACTAGTTCTTTTGAATTTTAACTTCATATGTTACAGAGCGAAGGTGTTTTCCTAACAATCTTGTCATATACATATATATTTAGTTCAAGAATTTTTGCATGTGAGAATCATTTCCCGTGAATTTTCTATTTTATTAAAAATATGAGTTTTCATCGGAAAGGGATATGAAGGAAAAATATACCTTGCGTAAAAGACCACCACTGGCAAGAGCCTAAAAAATTAAGAGGCAAAGAAAAGATAAAATTGCTAAGGCTAATTTGTTTCGTTGATTCTTCGATAGTGTGATGATTTCAAAATATGAGAGTGAAAAAATGCTATATCTATAAGCTTTGAGAATATTATAAGTTGAAGATCAATGATTTGGCACGACGAGTTCTATTTAATTCATGTTTGCTGCTAATGATTTGAGAATCATGAATATATTCTAGGTTAGTGCACATGTGCTTATTTGCCCATTTATGAGTTCACTTTATCTGTCACTATGAGGCTAAATCTGCGTTTAATAAAGTTAATGCAGTCAAATTGAGCTCTTTGGACATTTTTGAGTGATTATATCATATTTCTTTTGGTTTTTGATTCACACCCCTTCATTCCATTCCACATGTTTAGACACGTCGATACTATGCCAGAGTGCTAAGTTTATTGTCTTCAGTATATTTTGTGGTGTTTATACATATATATATACATGTGTGTCATTGATATATTTTGCATATTTATATATATGGTATCGTCTCTTGTTGCCTGTTTACATTGATATCTCATGTTTCAGTATTCAAGTTGGTATCATTTTTGCATCATAATTGCTATTAGTTAATCATTGTTTCGATTATTTGTACTTGTGTTGCCAAGTTGTGTTTGTCATTGCTTGTTTCAATTTAAACCATTGCATGATATTATTCTTTCCTCAATAATTATAATTGCTATTACACGCTCTCACATTTTGGGAGAGAATTGGTTATATTTGGGAGAAATGATTTTATTATACACCTTTATTCTTTGTCTGTTGCTGAACAAAAAATGGGAGAAATTGTTTTAATAGGTAGTGTAAATCGTGGGTATGTAAAATATGTCATTGGTTATTTTCACCCTATACAAATATATACCAAAACTTGGCACACTAACTATGAAGTGTAGTTCGATAGGGAATTGCGATTAGAATTCTATGAATTTATCACATCTCAAATAAAAGTGTACAAGGTGATCAGTGAGAAAATTATTAAACAAGGCGAGTAATGAAACTAGATTAATAAAACGAATAAAACTAGAGATTGATAATCGTATTCCACATGTGGAATAAATAACATAGACAGTTACATGGAAAGAAAAGCGTTAACAAGATTAATCTCATTTGAACAATTAATAAAACCTGGAGTTGTCACTCTCTAAATTCTCATAAAAGCTTAATTTGAGTTCAACATAAATAAATATCCCGTAATTACAAATGAAATGTCACAAATATGGTTCATACATGATATACATCTTTAAATCTCCAAGGAACAATACCAAAAACAATTAACCTATAAAAATATCCTAAACCCATCATACCATAGCAAAGCAACTAATTAACCCATGCGAGTTCAACAATCTCAACCTAAATTAAATTATCTACAAAGCATTGTAAATAGCATATATTTAATTGATAACCCGGGAATCAAGGCATCTGCTTAAGCTATTACATATAAGATTTTGTCCATTGACTCATTTCGGCTTTTGTTTATATTTATTGCACATTACGAGCTTTGAGAAATAAGGCCCTTGATCCCATTATTGATTATTTTCTGGGACTCTGCATATGTACTATTAGCGCATATCTTAGTCTCCATGTTCCAGAACACTCTCACACTTGGTTACCTCCATCTCATCTCTTGTAATCTCATGTAACAAACTATAGTTATATACTCTCTCTTATCAGTATAAATATCCCACATAGATTGACAGTGTAGTATTTAGTTATCCAGCACAGCATGTTCATTGTAGTGGTCTCCTTTTTAGTTTGCCTTTCTAACTAAACTTTTGCAGGTTTTAGTTGCGATCTAGGACATCTATTGACAACTTTAACGCTGAATCTGAGGAATTATCATCCAGTTCATATGCATTTGAGGACCTCGTATGATCCCTCTCTTTTTTCTTATTGGTCGTGTCAGAAGAGGCAACTCTCATGGCGAGGCCTGCTTGAATTGTGACTACTGAACTTGGGTCAATGGACAAAATCTTATATGTAATAGCTTAAGCAGATGCCTTGATTCCCGGGTTATCAATTTCTAATTGGCCTACTTTAAAAAATGATTTTTTTTCCTTTTTTAAGGAGCAATGCCTACAAATCTGTAAATTGTTTCTGTTTCTGTTTTTTAATTTAATTAGTTGTTTATTTCCTTGTGAGCTTTGAATATATATATATATATATTGGTGTCCTAGTAACTATTTGATAGTATTTGGACTCCTCCTCCTCCATTGTAATTGGGAGTTCAGTTATAATTGATTTGCAGAGTCTCTTTTTTATTGGAATATTGAGTTGTTTTTTTATCTATGGTATTAATATTTCGAACCGTTTGACATCAGAATCTTTGGGGGTTATATAAGCAAGTATAACGAGCTTATAAAATTGACAACATACAAATCAGTCTAGCTAGATGAAGCATGATACCTAATACAAGTAAAAGAGCAATGTGAGCATTATTGAAACCTGAAATTATGAAGTACCTGCACGACTTCATCATTCTGAGAACCATACTGTGTAACTTGTTCAATTGGGAAAATATGTATAAATAAGATTATTGACATTTACAGGTAGGTGTACAAGAGCTATTAGTTGTTCCACCCGAGTGACTTTTTTTATTATTGATGGTTGGTATTATTGAGATTGGTCAGACGGTTGGCCGACCAAGTGTCTCTGGAACTGACCAAGAAAATAAGTACTATGAGGATAGCCACGTTGGATGACAGGTCTCCATCTCTCATTCGTCCACGTAGATGAATATTTTTTACATACAACAGTGAGAATTGATTCTTATCTCTAGATTTTGAGATATTTTATTTTTTTTCTAATTTCTTTTATTTTTTAAATCCAACTGCTATAAATTTTAAGTGAAGTTTGTTTGTAGAGGGTTATAGTTTATTTTGGATATTATGGGATTGGCTTTGAAGTTGGGAGATTATCTTTCCTAGGTTTGATAATTTATATTTAAGTTACTAATCATCTTCTTTTCTACTTAATTCAAGCTTTGTTCTTGTTATTTCTTGCTATGGTAAGGTATTTGAACAAATCTATGGAGGTTATCTTTCTATTTTCTATAGTTAAGATGCTCTGAATCCCTAGAGTAGAGAATGTTCGAGCAGATGCACTTGCTCGGCTAGCGTCAATAACTCAGATAAAACTCAGACGAACCATTCCAGTCGAGATCCTAACACACATAAGCATCTATGTGGAAGTTATCAACATTATCAATGTGGGATTGGGGCATTCCTTGATGGATCCAATCAAAGACTACATTGACAAATGAGTGCTTCTATTCAACTAGAGAGAAGCTAGGAAGCGAAGATACAAAGTAACTAGTTATGTTCGGTAGAAAGGCATTTTGTATAGAAGGGGATACATTATCTCCTTACTTAGATGTGTTCATCCCACCAAAGTACATGACTTGACTAAGGAGTTTCATAAAGGCTCATGTAGAGCCCATTCAGTCATCCAATCATTGGTACAAAGAATAGCCATGCAAGGTTACTACCGGCCGACGATGAAGGAAGATTGTGTTTCTTTTGCCAAGAAGTGTGATAATTGCTAGAAGTGTGCCACTATTAATAGAAGACTCGGGGCTGCCTTAACTCCCATCACTTATCCTTGGTTGTTTTCTATTTGAGGGATTGACTTGGTCGACCCATTGCCGATCACCAAAGGAAGGTTAAAGTGTTTAGTTATAGTAGTGGATTACTTCACCATATGGGTGGAGGTTGAGCCCTTGATTGATATGATGTAACAGAGAGTCTTTCAGTTCACGTGGAAGCAGATCATATATTGTTATGGGATGCCTTATGCTTTAATCATTGATTATGGTACTCAGTTTGACAACGAGGAGTTTGAGAAATATTACATCCGGTCCAGGATTCAAAAACTTCATTCAGCACCTGGGCATCCACAATGCAATTTTCATAATTAGCTCATTAACAGAACTTTACTTAACAGGTTAAAGAAAAGGTTGGATGATGACAAGGGGAACTGAATCAACGAGTTGTACAATGTCTTTTGGGCTTACTGGACTACGCCGAGAATAGTAACTGGAGAGACTCCATACATGCTTGCTTTCAGTAGTGAGGCAGTGGTTCCAACTAAAATAGGTCTGCAACTCACAGGGTATTGAATTTTGACTCCCCTAAAAGTGATCTTATAAGGATATTAAATCTAGTCATGATTGAAGAGGTTAAAGGGGATTCTGTAATTCGAATGGTTGCTTATCAATAAAGGACTATTAGATTCTACAATAGGAAGGTTAAGTCGACCAACCTGAAAGAATGAAACTATGACCTTAAGAAGGTAATTCAAAAGGGCAAAAATTTAGATCCCAATTAGAACGGTCCTTATCGCATGTCGTCAGTCATCCGATTAAGCACCTATTGCCTATAAACACTTGAAGGGGAAGAATTTAAGAATCCGTGGAATGCCGACCACCTTAAAAATTATTATCAGTAATTTTGATTTGATGTAATATTTTATTCAATTTAATAAAGTTGTGAGTTTTAATCAATTATGTTTCTTTTTTTTTTTGTTTCTTTTTCAGGGTATGGTGATATACATCTACCATTAACAAATTTTCCCAACTTAAAAAACGTCGAAGTTTTCCAACTTCAAATTCAAACTTTTCCAACTTCAAATATGTTTAGTTTGGAAATTTTCTTTAAACTTCATGTATGATTTCGTCTTTGATAAGTCAAGAATAAAAAGTCATTAAAACTTCATGTATGACTTAAAGTTAAATCCAAAACGTTTTACCCGATTGTGTTAAACATAGGAATAAATATACATTCCTAACACACTTGGTTGCCACTGATAACTAATGCAAACACTTAGCTCAATAAAATTACTTCCAGTTTTACCTAAGTGCATTAGTAGAATTTAAGTTATTATACCAAACACTTATCATTTAAACATATTACTTTGTCGGTAAGCCGATTAACTAATCACAAACTTAAATAAAGGCTGAAATGTATTAAGAAACGTACATATTGAAAAAACATAGTCTATTTTATTCCTAACACATTTTGTGTTACCATACAGAAATTAAAAATTAGGAAATACAAACCTATTCTACTGGGCATTTTCCTTCGCCTTTACTCATCCCAACAAGAGGCTCATCAAGAGTGTTGGGTAAGGTTTTAACTCTTAAATCTCTTATCCTATTACGTATGTTGATACTCGTTCGATCTAACAGATATGGGGGCGAACATATTCATCTTCTCCTTGAAGGCCATAATACCCAATGTATTTTCTCACTAGACTCTAAGGAATGATATCGGTTTGGATCCAGTTGACATTAATATTAAAAGGGGGATCATGGTAATTCAACATCCATGGATCATGTCAATACCACAATACATTCTTCTAGTGTATCTTTAACATCCCCGACATGTTTAACTAATCCCATTTGTATCCTTCTAGGCAAGCTTGCTCCATATGGTCATCTAGGTGGATTAAGGCATCATCATATTCATTTATCTAGACAACTTTGGATTGTTTATGGAAGTGGAAAGTTAGTCGGTCCATCCTCTCTTAGATTTTTATGATGGCTTTATCCTTCTCCTGCAACAAAGCTACTTAGTCAGCCAGGGTCTTCCTAGTTCTTTCATTTATAGTTGGCCAAGTAATTACCACCTACCTAGAAGGTTGACGAGACTTAGTTTTTCTCTTCTTCAAGTTCTCCAGCTCCTCCAACAGTCTGGAATTCTCCAATTCAAGCAAAGAAGCATCTTCTTTCGGCATAGTCTTAGAGGTCTTTTTTAAACTATCCAGCTCATTCCTTAATGCAGTATATTCCTTTTCCAGGAGTGCAGCAATCTCCTTAGTAGTTTTTGCTTCTTTAATTAACACGATTTCCTTCTTCTTCAAGGCAGATGCGATATCTTGTAGATTCTTATCAAACTCCCAACCTTCACTCAGAGCCTCACACTTAGCTTTA
This sequence comes from Sambucus nigra, assembly GCA_949130495.1. NCBI lineage: Eukaryota > Viridiplantae > Streptophyta > Magnoliopsida > Dipsacales > Adoxaceae > Sambucus > Sambucus nigra. Next base: position 263,905,908 of record OX422211.1, on the reverse strand, counting down.
TAATCAGAATATAACAATGCCCGAGAAAGATTGTGATCTTCTTGCCGCAGTTCGATAATCTCATACTAGGTAACATTGTTCCACATAGCCCTATCAAACAGACAACGAAAATGAACATAGGCATCTTTCACTTGGTTAGAGGCATCTACACCGAGCAACCCTACCAACTCTAGTTTAGTCAAAGCCATATGACCAACTTCAAGAAGACTTTTGCAATGCCACAACAGATCGTATTCAGCAGAAACTATCGCATTCTTCCTTGCCTAAAATTGGAAATTAACAAATATAAGAACATAAATCCAACCAAGGAAGACAAACAATAATAATCACACAAAGCAAATGGGCACCATAAAGAATGAACAAAATTTATTCATTTCATTAATAAATAAAGGATTACAAGGGTATTTCCATTACAAATAAATAAGAACAGAAAAATACATAAAAATAATAGGCAAAAATTAGCTGAAGGGGGTGAAACCTTCTCCTTATCCTTGGCAGCTGAGCCATGAGGAGGTAGGTTGGCTAGAGTAGGTGGAACCATAGAAGATTTCACATAACCATCTTCTTCATCACACTCCTCATCCAAGTTAGGAGGGGTTCCTGGGTTATGCCTTTGAAACATTTTAGAATCATCTTCGGTGTCGACCTCCCTCAAGGCATCCGACCAGCCACCCTTATAAGAGAGATTTTTGGCATAATCCATTTGGATAACTGGAGTAAAAAATTCCTTATCCCATCCTTTATTAGCGGCATAATTACTTAATACCAAATCACCTCGATTATTAAGGTTCTCTCCTAGGTTACCTAAATAATTATGATTAGTTAAACCCACATTATATTCAAGGTACATAAATTGAGATGCACTAAACCCAAGTTTACCAACGAATGGACCTAGTCCTTCATTACCCGGAACTAACACCTGTAAATGCATTCGTCGACCAATAACCCACAAAGGTGTTCATCCATAAGGATACCATTCTATCAAATAAGATCGACTTATTCTCTAGCGTTGGCTTACATCAATTCATAAACTTATTGACTTTATCATCAATCACGGTATTACCCCAAGGGTCAAATGGCCTAATTATCACATCGATATCGACCTCTCACATGTGTCACACCCAAGGCTACACATAATTTAATTCAAGATTTCCCATTTCGTAATTATGACGCTCTAACGATCAATCTCTATCGTTGATTGTACATAATTTGGTGCTGCTTGATCAATGGGCAGTATTACATTCTATCAACACCTCACATGATTCTAAGCCATTAAATTGTTAACGAAATCAACTCACACTAACAACTACGATGTCACTACAATGGGTTTGCATGGACACCCGTAAGTATCTAAAAATCTAATCAGAAATGCGGAAGCAATTAATAACCATTAATCTAATTATGTGCCACTAGGCATTATTCCAACTTATTGTGCTAACCTCTTACATTTTACCGTCGAGGACATGAACTAAATTGCATCAAACTAGCATGACCGTCCCGAACCACACCGATGTCGAAAGATCCGATATCGACCTCACCACGTCATACCCAAAGGGAACCTTGAACCTAGAGCTCTGATACCATTTGTAATGCCCGACCCGAATTTATGGGTTACTTGTGAGTTAACCCAGTCCGACCCGCGCGTTAGGTGTGGATTGTAGTGAAACAACCTAAATAATGTTGCTAGTCCAGTTTTAATTTAGTTAACATTTCACTTGTTATCACGTGATTCCAATTTTTAATATAAACTATGTGAGGGACCCATGGGGAGCACCCGAAGTCCAAGTAAACAGAGCTACTAACGAAAACATGAATAAAGTATACTTACCTGTAAAACGCCCTTAAAGTATGAAACTGCTCCCAAACTGCCGTAACAAAGTGAGGACGTGAGCTTATGCCAAGTGGGGTTTATACAACAGTAATGAAGCAAACATCAGAAACGAATACTCAAAATAACTACATGCATGCAAAAAAAAATATGTATTCGCATACGTATACGTTTGAAAATACACATGCTAATGCACTAATCAATTTATTTTCGAAAACCTTAGTTGCTCAGATTAATTGACCTTAATCTTATTTAAGGTTTTCTTTATTCATACTTAACATTTCACCTTGTTTAACACACCCGGTTCAACACTTGAAACCATTACACTTTGTTTGATTCAAACCCATTCTTTTACCGGAATTTAACCCTTTTATTCTTTTAAACGTACTTTGGTATTTTCATTGAAAGCACCATTTCAACACATGCATTCGTCGTGTTAGAAAATACTGCTTTACTTTTCAGAAATCCTTCACACAAAACATTCTTGTGTTAACTATGGGCTTCACGATTTAGGTAGCTTAACCACGCATTTATCCACTTTCTTTAACCTTTTTCATTATCTTATGGACATTAGTAAATTTATGCATTAACTTGTCAATTTTACCTTTCCCGAAACATTTATTGTATTAATTCAAGTTAGGTTGTATGAACATATTTACCACACAACCCATTCTTGATATGTTCTATATTAAATTTAATATTTCTTGGAATCTTCCAATACCTCATACTTACACGGACTCCACACCGATGACTTTGTGCACCCTGTGCTCTAGCCTGTGGTTTAGGTCTTTTCACCAAGGGCTCTGAGACCTTCTTGCTTTATACCGGTATCATCCGATTTTACTTGTTGTGTTTTAACATTTTACAAATGTCCACATTATTTCACTTTCTTACTTTTACCCGTTCAAAGCCAAAACCCAAACTTAACCGTCCGTTTTTCTATTAATACTTGGAAAACTATTTCTTTTCTTCTAGTCCCTCACCCACACACATGTGATTCATACTAAAATCATTCATGATTTTAGGACTTAAATTGATTTCACACAATTTAGTGTAACGGCCTTATTTAACATTTTTATTCCATAAAAAAAGTTCCATTTTAAGTAAATTACCAATTTACCCCTTTATTTGTCAAACTTGCCATTTAGTTTCTTAACAAGTCTTATTTCTCAAAATGGTTACTAACTCTCCAACTTAACATTACAACACTATAGATATCTTTAACACTTATTTAATATCACACTTTTGCCTAATTTTCACACTTGTCGCTTAAATACAAAAATAACACCCTTTACATTTTAAGATCCCAAATTTCCGTTTGTCTTATTTCATGCTTAAAACCAACACAACTTTCTTTAAACTTACTCGCATATATTTATTACCAAAATAGTACAAGTTTACATGCATAGTAAATGGACTTTAAATACTAAAATTTTACCAAGTGGATTAAACATGCATTTCATATAACAAAGACATTTTCTCGATTTCTTTAAACTCAACAATTGTCAATTTATTCATAAAGTATCCACTTTGCAAGAAACCTCAAAATATTTATTTCATAAATATTTTGATAATATTAACATCATTCCACATTTTTATTTCTTAAAAATGCCCATTATTTCCTTCTTACTAGAAATGCACCAAAATATCAGTTATCACATTTTTATTCCGTAAAAATGTATAATATTTCTTTTTACTAGAAATATGTCAAAATGACATTCTACATTTTAATTTCCTACAAATGTATACTGTCAGTTTTATTACATAAAAATGTACAAATTTCAATTTTATTAGCGAATGTAGTAGAATAGTATTACCTTACATTTTTATTACATAAAAATGTATATTTTCAGTTTTATTAGGGAACATACCATTATCTTATAATGATCCTACTCTTCATCAACAATGGTGGTGATGGTGAAGATGGGTGACTCCCCCACCTTCAAAGGTGACCCAAAAACGGAGTCACAAAAGCTCCACCAACCAGGCCTCCTTGAAAGCTCCAGCACACACAAAAAATGCTTGCACAACCACATCTTCTTGCTTCGAGAATACCCCCATTAAAGCCCTTTACAAAAGCTCCATTATTATATATTTATCTTCTTCTAAGGATGTCTCCTCGAATACCAATGAAAGCCCCCACTGATAAGCACCCAAAAGTGTATATTTTATACCCCGAATAAACGATCTTTAGTTGCTACTTCTCGACAATTTGGGCCTTATGTGCGTAAATGTTCACTGTGCATGCTTGATTGTCGATTTCGGAGTTCAAATGCGTATTTCAAGGCAAATATGTGATTTATGGAGCCAATTTCCCAGTTCCGTAATCTTACCCGAGCCAAAACCAAGCCTAATCCTACCCCGAACCCCATGTGTGTTTAGTTTGTGCTTTTTAGATTTTCTTAGATTTTTAGTTTGAGTCGTTTTATTTTTAGGATTTATTTTAGATTTATTAGAATTTTCTCGAATTTATTCTCTATTTTTCTATTTCTTTTTATTTAGTGTAGTTTTATTTTGATTTTGATTTTTTATTTTATTTTATTAGGATTAATTTTTTTTAGGATTTCATTTATTTTTTAGTTTTTTTAGATTTTACATTAGTTTTAGGATTATAGTATTTTTAGTTTTAATAGATTTTATTTTTTATTTTTTATTTATTTTTATTTTTATTTTTATTTGTGTCTTTTATTTATAGATTAGGATTATATTTTAATAGATTTCAATTTTAATTTTTAGTTAGATTTTAATTTTTTAGTTTTAATTTAATCTTTTTGGTCCAAACTAACACACACACTCATACCATACACTCACCTACACACCGAACTACTCCCTCACTTACACACTAACTCCCCTACACCCTCACCACACTCAATCTCCCATCATCTTCTTCAACCTCCCACCACTCTCTCTCTCCTCAAACCACCATTAAAAAACCTCCATTAACAACCATTAAACTACCACAATAACCAACCGTCATCCACCTCACCTCTCAACACATTAACCCCCATCAGCCAATCCACCCAAACCAGAACCCCCAACTGAACCCGTTGCTAGCGTCCTCTCTGGCAAGACCCGCAAACCTAGCAACTCAAAGCCAACCCGCTGCCTTAAATGAACCCGAATACCAGGTTCAAAAACCTGACCCCCTTGGTAGCTAAACCAATCCGCCAGCCTGCCCAAAACCATAACCGCTGGCCACGAACCCCGAACCAATTAGCTCAACCCATAACCACGAGACCCACTTCCCAATCAACCCTTCATACCTTTTTAAACCCACCACCACTAGCAGGTGGTGGCTTGATCGAAAACCTCCATGTCCTCAACTCGGGTTGAACCAACCCCTCTCAGTTCAACAACTCAAAACCGACCCGAGCACCCCATCTACAACCCGTGTCCAAAGACCAAAATAAAAACAAAAAAACACACACTTATCTTCTCCAAAACCCAAAGTGCAAAACCCCCAATACCTAACAGTCCTAAGCATATGATATCTCGATCCCCCACCAACCCTCCTCGAGTCCTCCAACCTGTCCCTTTCGTCTGATACTCCAGCTCCCAAACGGCTCCACAGTACCTAGCTCCAGGCCTACAATAAATCAAGACCATCTCTTCATTTTAAAAAGGGGGAGAGAAGGAAGAAAAATTCAGACAAGGGACAGTGTAGAAGGAATAGAGAGACTAGTGTAGTTTTTTTTTTGGTGCTCCATTTTTTGGAGCTCATTTTTAGTAGCAGATCGTATATAAATTTTATTTTTTCTTCTTTTATAATTTTTTTAGTGACTTGAGTGAGGCTGAATATTTTGTGAAATACAAATCTTGAGTTGGTATTAAATTTTGGTGTTGGAATACTCAGATTTGTGGGTGCACTTAATTGTTCATGTTTGGGAAATTTTTATTGAGTTCAAGGATACTTAGTTCAACTATTTTTCTCATTCCATTTTAATCTTTTTTTTATGCCTCTTGTTGTGTCGTTATTACATTTTATATGCAATAATACCAAAATGAGAGGCTAAATACTCCATTCAATGGGTGAGATGGAACCCTTAATTTAGGTATTTTTATTTTTGTTTGTTTATTTATTATGCCCCTTTGAATATTAATATTAAAATTTTACAATTTATATTTACGCCTCGAGAGAGGGTGAATTATTTCTGAGAGAAAGTCGTAAATTCATATTATAATATTTATTTATTAATTAAACTTGAGATAGGGAATTTTTGAATGATATTATAGTTTGAATTTCTCTACTCTTAAAATGTAATTTTTAATGATTTAAAATACTTTTAGTAAATTTTTCATAGCGGGTGATTTATCAGAAAATGTTTAAATCTAATTTTTGTGAGTATGTGAAATTTAAATATTAATCTTCTAAAAAGGTTATATGTAAATTTACATTTGCAACGAGAGTTGATTTGTGAATTTATATTTGTTTTGTGGTATTTCAAATAGACAAACTAATTAATGAAAATAAATAGGTTAAGTGGTGAAGTTTAATGCCTTGAATTATCTCATAATTATTTTCTCCTCACATTTTTTTTATTTTTTTTTTGATAACCCTGAACCTCCACACGAACGAGCCCTTTGGACTCCCTCGTGCAAGCTAAACAGGGGGGGCACTGCGCATGTCCACCTCACACACGAGCCCCGCTTAAATACTGGTAAAACCCCGCGGGGGATCGAACCCACGACCGTGCGCCTAACCACACAGTCCTGAGGAAGCCCTCCAACAGGGGTAGGTATCCGTGGGGAGGGATCGAACTCATGACCTATGGTCAGAGTGAAGCCTTCTCCTCACATATAGCTCACTTTATCATTTTCTTTACTTATTAATGTAGTTTTAATTTTAGTTCATAATTAGTAGTATAAATATCCCTTTAAAATTGTTTTAAAATCATACATCGTTTTCAACTTGCTCTTGTCCACATTAGAAAGCGCGGATTGACCCTGTTGATACCAAAATTAATATGCTGATGTGGACGAATAGTATGAAGACACGTGTCAATCTACGTGGCACAATAACAACGAGGAAGATCATTTACTGAACAACCATGGTTGGTACCGAGCAACGAGAATATACCGAGGAGCTCTATCATGCCGAGGAACTCCATCCGAGGAACTCTTTCATCCCGAGATACTCTAAGCACTCCGAGGAACTCTTGATCAACGAACAACTAAGGCGGTCCGAACTGCACCTCGGCCGTGTCATCAATTATCAGACGGACAACTGTTCAACTATTCATTAGATTCTTGACGCACACGCCGCATTAAATGTATTACCCATTCATATGTATATCATTTAATGTATTGGACCTTTCATGTACAGCCTTGAGGCTATAAATACCTTGTATCAATCCCATTCAAAGGGACCGGAATTTCTTGAGAGAACTTGTAATCAAGAATTCCACAAACACTCAGCAATAACATAACAGTGGACGTAGGCTTTATTCCTAGCCGAACCACTTTAAAAATCTTTGTCTTATTTATTTATCTGTGATTGATGAATTAGAGTGATCTAGTTTTTTACATCAACAGATTGGCGCCGTCTGTGGGAAACGACTGTTGTTATCGTTTTTCATAAAAATCATTTGTCACCAATGGCAGATAATCCAGAATCCAGTAATCGAAATGCTGGAAATACTGGAAATCTTCCAAATCCATCTGCATCTCCAGATCTGGCCGGAATTATGATGAATCTGGCTCAGGGACAAACCGCCATGCAAGAATCTATAAGGCAACTCCTTCAAACTCTTCAAGGCGGTGTACCTACTCATTCAGGGCAAAGGACTGATCATGGGCAATCACGATCCAGACGTATTGGGTCATATCGCAATGGGGAATCCAATGATTCTTCTTATCAACCTGGGCGAACTTCATCAATACGGGCTACGGATACTGATCAACATATCTCTCTTTCTCCGGAGAGAACTAGCGCTTTAGAAAGATTAAGCAGGGTGTCTCCTTTCAGTCGGTTAGGACCAAGGAGGAACATGAGTCCACCTAGGGCTCCATCAGGAAGTTTTCGACCACCACCAGGTTTGAGAGAAAGATCTGCACAATCACGACCAATTACTCGTCGAGATAAATCTCAGGAAGCTACGTCAGAGCAATCAGTTGCTCGGACTAAGCGGTCCGAGGAAGGGAATGAAGCATGGAAAGGTTCCATTCAACGATTGGAGGATAGACTGGGAGAAATGGCTAAGGCGAGGAACCCCTTACAGAGAACTTTTGTTCAAGGGACACCTTTTGTGCAAGCCATTGTGGATTTCCCTACACCGTCGAAATTCAAAGCACCTGTAGTGACCCCCAAGTACGATGGAAAGACAGATCCCGTACTTCATATAGAACAGTACCAAGCTGCTGCAGATATCTACGCTGTCCCCGACGAGATGAGGTGTAGAGCATTCTCGGGAACTCTTACCGGATCTGCACAGATATGGTACAATAATCTTCCTCGGGGTAAGATTTCAACTTTTGTTCAGTTAGCCGAGCTGTTTATTGGCAATTTTTGTTTTGGAGCAAAGCCAGTAAAGCGAGTAGCGCACTTACTAAGTGTTAGACAAAAATCAGGAGAAAGTACTAGAGATTACATAACTCGTTTCAATAACGAGAAGTTGGAAGTCATAGATTATGAAGAAAAGACAGCAATCACTGCTTTGATGAGTGGTTTGCTGCCTAACAAGCTGTATTATACTCTGGCTAAAGATCCGCCTAAAAATATGTCGAAATTGATGGCAAAGGCGGCCAAAATCATGAATGCCGAGGAGGCTATGACTGCGAAGAAGAATATGGATAAAGAAGTTAAAGTGGAGGTTGACAACTCTAAAAAGAAAGATCAGAAAGGTAATGGTGGTGACAAATATTCCAGGAATAACAGGATAAAGTTGGAAGCCCTAAAGAAGTATGATAATTATACTCCATTGAAAATGGGTATTAATCATGTTTTAGAAGAGATCAGGAATAACGAGGAAATCAAATGGCCAGAGAAACTGAAGACAGATCCAGACATGAGGAATAAGACCAAATATTGCGAGTTTCACAAAGATCATGGCCATATGACCAAAAATTGTATAGCCCTTCAGAACGAGATTGAAACACTCATTCGAAGAGGAAAATTATCAAAGTATGTAGATCGCAGAAGTGAAAGGAGGAATGATGATAGAACTAGAGAGAGATCTAGATCTCCTCGTCGTGCAGAGGAGAAAAAGAGGAGGGCCCATGAAGAGGATCCAGATGATGACCCCGATCTTCCCAAGAAGCCAAGGAAACCTGAACGAGAGGTATTTTCCATACGTTTTGGATCATTTCATTGTAGCGTTATTACAGGAGGAGATGCAGGAGGAGGAGACCTTACTACAGAAAGAAAAGCTTACCTCGGAGAGGCTCAAGCTTGTTCATATATTCAGCGAATAAACCTGGCCGAGGATGATCGTCCGAGGAAGGTAAATAAAGAGAAGCTAGTGATTGGTTTTTCAAAAAACGACCTGGCAGGTGTTCTTTACCCTCATGATGATCCTTTGGTGATCAAAATGAGAATGAAGGACGTGATCATTTCAAGGGTGTTGGTAGACAATGGTAGTTCGGCAGACATCATGTACTATTCATGCTTTGATAGCCTGAATTTGAAATTATCTCAATTGGAACCTTATCACAGACCCCTTCTGGGTTTTGCTGGCGAGAAAGTTTTTCCACTTGGGACGATCAAGTTGGATATATTCATTGGAACCTGGCCTGTCTGTCGAACAGAAAGAATACGATTCTTTGTGATGGATAAGAATGTGCAATCGGCCTACAACATCATCATGGGAAGAGTTGGATTGAAGAAGTTCGAAGCCGTTCCTTCAACAGTACATCAATGTTTGAAATTCCCAACAAATTTCGGAGTTGGAGTGGTGAAAGGTGATCAAAAAGTAGCTCGGGAATGCTATTATTCGTCGGCCGAACAAGAAGAACTAGAAGGATCGATGAAAAAGACTACTACTTACCAGGTGGAGGAAGGTACCGAAATTGAAACTCTTGATCCCAGGGATGAATCTCAACTTGTAAAAGGACAGGTGATGGAATCTACAGAAAATGTTATTCTGGACGACGAGCATCCTGAACGAATAACCCAGATAGGTTCATCGTTGGATATGTCAATAAAAGAGGAGTTGATAACTTTCTTGAAGAATAGGAAAAATACTTTTGCTTGGAGTCATGAAGACATGCCAGGAATAGACCCAAATTTCTTATGTCATGAACTCAATGTGAATAAGGAGATTAAACCTGTAAAGCAGAGAAGAAGGGTGTTTAGTCCCGAGAAGAATCAAGCCATACAAGAGGAAGTCGAGAAACTCCAGAAAGCTCAATTCATTGAAGATGTAAAATATCCAGATTGGTTGGCAAATGTGGTAATGGTAAAGAAGAAAAACAACAAATGGAGAATGTGTGTTGATTTTACTGATCTCAACAAGGCATGTCCAAAAGATCATTTTCCATTGCCCAGAATTGATCAACTAGTGGATGCTACCTCAGGACACGAGCTACTCAGCTTCATGGATGCTTATTCTGGCTACAACCAGATCAAAATGAAACCTGAAGACAGGGAAAGTACTTCTTTTATTACCCCTAGGGGAACTTATTGTTATAATGTTATGCCTTTTGGTTTAAAAAATGCAGGTGCAACATATCAGCGGTTGATGAACAAGGTTTTTACCGAACAAATCAGCCGCAACATGGAGGTCTATGTCGATGACATGCTCACTAAAAGCAAGAAAGCTGCTGATCATTTGATTGACTTGAGTCAAACTTTTGATCAATTGGATAAATACCAAATGAAGCTTAACCCGACGAAGTGCACCTTTGGGGTACGAGAAGGAATGTTCCTCGGATACATCGTCAATCAGCGAGGTATTGAGGCAAATCCAGATAAGATCAAAGCTCTTCTAGGGCTGCGATCTCCGACGACGAAGAAAGAAGTGCAGAGTCTTACCGGACGAGTTGCAGCGCTCAACAGATTTGTATCTCGAGCAACTGATAAATGCATACCATTCTTCAAAACACTTCGAAAAACCTTTGAATGGAATGAGGAATGTGAAAAAGCTTTTCAAGACTTGAAGAAATACTTGGGAGCACCTCCACTGTTGTCAAGACCAATAATAGGAGAAAAGTTGTATTTGTATTTGGCAGTATCAGAGAACGCAGTCAGTTCAGCGTTGATCAGATTGGAGAATGGAGTCCAAAAGCCAATTTATTACACAAGTAAGGCTTTCCGAGGTGCAGAAATCAGGTACCCAAAGCTAGAAAAATTGGCATTGGCACTAATTGAAGCAAGTAGAAGAATGAGGCCATATTTCCAAGCCCATACCATCATCGTTTATACTGATATGCCATTGAGACAAGCCCTCCATAAGCCAGAAAAATCAGGGAGACTGATGTACTGGGCAGTAGAACTTGGTGAATATGATATTGTGTATGAGCCCAGATCATCATTCAAGGGGCAAGCTGTAGCAGATTTTATAGCAGAATTCACATACCCTGATACCCCCGAGGAGCAAAAGGTGCCTGCTGATCTACCTGTGGACGATACAGGATCAACAGAAACATCTGCTGATCTACCTGTGGATGATACAGGATCAACAGATATTTTATCGAGGAACTCTGACAGATAAGAAATTTGAAGACGAAATACCTACATGGAGATTATATGTAGACGGATCATCCTGCACAGCTGGTTGTGGAGCAGGAATTGTTTTGATCACTCCAGACGAGATTGAAGTGGAATATGCTTTGCGATTCCAATTCAAAGCCTCTAATAATGAAGCGGAGTATGAGGCCATGATAGCAGGTCTTAGTCTAGCGAAGACTATGGAAGCACAACAATTGATGGTATTCAGTGATTCTCAATTAATTGTGTATCAGATGATGGGAATGTATGCGGTTAAAGGAGATTTAATGATCAAATATCATGCAAAGGTGATGAAATTGTTGACAGAATTTGAGGCCATTCAATTGGTGAGAATATCGAGGATGGAGAATGTACAAGCAGACGCACTGGCCCGACTAGCATCAGCTACTCGTACCGAGATGCGAAGAACCATACCGATTGAAGTATTAGAAGGTCGGAGCATAGATGAAGATCTGACAACGAATGTGATTACCCTTGATTTAGGACCATCTTGGATGGATCCAATCAGGAAATATGTTGAAGAGGGTGAATTGCCGGAGGACAAACTCGCTGCCAAGAAACTGAAGTATAAAGCTGCTCGGTATGTATTAACTAATGGTATTTTGTATAGACGAGGAATTATGGCAGGTTTGCAGAGATGTGTACATCCCACCGAGGTGAAAGAATTGATTGAAGAAATCCATGAAGGATCTTGTGGAGCTCATGTAGCAGGTCGAACACTTTTACAAAGAGTGATGACACAGGGATATTACTGGCCGACAATGAGGGCTGATTGTATAGCCTATGCCAAGAAATGTGACAAGTGCCAACGTTTTTCCTCCATCCGACGAACTCCACAAGCATTGCTAACACCAATAACTTCCCCTTGGCCATTTGCCATGTGGGGAATTGATTTGGTTGGACCACTGCCGACCACCCGAGGAAGATTCAAGTATCTCGTAGTTGCAGTGGACTATTTTACTAAGTGGGTGGAAGCTGAGCCTCTTATCAATATGACGTACGAGAAGGTATACCAGTTTGTATGGAAGAATATCATTTGTCGATATGGTCTCCCTCATGCTTTCATCACAGATCATGGAACATAATTTGATAATGAAGAATTTGCTGCCTATTGTCATCAGTCGAACGTTTTGAAGTTTCATTCAGCACCAGGCCATCCCCAAAGCAATGGACAGACTGAAGTGACGAACAGAACATTACTAAATGGGTTGAAAAAGAGGCTAAGTGAAGCTAAAGCAAATTGGATTAATGAGCTCCAATCAGTATTATGGGCCTACCGAACAACTCCCCGAGCAGCAACTGGAGAATCACCATATATGCTAGCATTTGGAAGTGAGGCTGTGATACCGGCCGAGTTGGGTCTCCCAACGCATAGAGTGCTGAATTTCAACTCTCCGATCAGTGACTTGATGAGAAGAATGGATTTGGACATGCTCGAAGAAGTAAGAGAAGAGGCAGCCATTAGGAATGCTGCTTATCAACAACGAACAGCTCTGTTCTACAACAAAAGGGTGAAGAAATGCGATTTGAAGGAGGGTGATTATGTGCTGAAGAAAGTCATTCAGAAACAGAATAAACTGGAGGCAAACTGGCATGTACCTTACCGAGTTACAGAGGTTGTTCGACCTGGAACCTACAGAATAGCAACTCTAGAAGGAGAAGAATTTCAGAATGCATGGAATGCTGAACACCTGCGAAAGTATTATCAGTAATGTAAAATGTAAAGTATTTCCTTCATTATGAATAAAGCGAGGATGGTTCACCATTTTCTTTCTGTTGAAAGTTTTTCGGAGAATATTAGTGTTGAACACTACACTGCTTGATAACAAGAAGAAGACTGCTCTACGGAGTCATGCTCTACGGAGCCATGCTCTACGGAGTCAAGCTCTACGGAGCGCTCTACGGAGCAAAAGTGCTATAAGTAGCCAACCTCCTTTGGTTAGGAGGATAAGCTCTACGGAGCGCTCTACGGAGCAAAAGTGCTATAAGTAGCCAACCTCCTTTGGTTAGGAGGATAAGCTCTACGGAGCGCTCTACGGAGCAAAAGTGCTATAAGTAGCCAACCTCCTTTGGTTAGGAGGATAAGATCTACGGAGCGCTCTACGGAGCAAAAGTGCTATAAGTAGCCAACCTCCTTTGGTTAGGAGGACATGCTCCAAGGAGCCAAAAAGTTCGAAAGAACCCTACTACTCCTTTGATTAGGAGGTGTAGACCAGCATGATCAAAAAGTTCGAAAGAACCCTACTACTCCTTTGATTAGGAGGTGTAGACCAGCATGATCAACTACGGTTGGTAAGACTTTATATACTCTCGCATTACAGCTTATGTTGGTCGGGAGGTAACATTATTACAAAAAGTTCTTTAAAGAACAAAATATTCCAAACTGTACCAAGTATGGTTGGTCGGGGATAAAAACCCACTAACTGTAGTTGGTCGACGAGGATAAAAGTATTGACCTTAGTTGGTCGGACACATGTTTATATTTGAAAATTGAACCAAGTATGGTTGGTCGGGGATAGAAACCCATCAACTGTGGTTGGTCGACAAACATTATTTATCCACCTTGGTTGGTTGGAAACAATTTTGAACAATTTATGCTTATTATAAATTCTAATTTGGTTGATGAACCATATAATTTGCAAACAGAAAAATAGCTATTGGCAAAACAGAAAATGAAACTCTTTCATTAAGATAAAAATGTATTACATGTTACATGTATGTGCTAACTATTACATTAAAGATTCCTACTCTATTGGTTTCTTTCCTTTGTTCTTTGAGACAGGTTCCTCGCCAGCAGGAGGATCCTCTAGACAAAGAGGAGAATTAATAAAGTTCATGTCCTTCAGCATTCTGACATTCATTATTGTAGGAGTGTCCAACAGGTGCTCAGGACGAGATACTTCAACTTGAGAATGAAGGTTATAATCACCAAGATATTTAGAGATCAAACTCCGAGGAATGGAACGAGCAGGAATCCATGCCATATCCAATTTATAGGGAGGAACAGGCAAGTCTAGCAATCCAGGAGCATGATAATCCCATAAATAATGACATTGTTCCAATTTTAATACACCCAGGGCGTTCAACCATCCCTGCTTATAACCTTCGTTGTTAGCATTTTCAAGGCGATCATCCAAATGGTAAAGAGCTTCATTATAGCCTGCATTCCAGAACTCCCGAGGCTGTTTATGGAATTGGAAAGTTAATCTATCTACTTGCTCGAGAAAGTTCTTGATAAGAGCATCTTTATAATTCAGATCAGACTTCATCGCAGCCAATTGATCCTCTAAAGATAAATTTTTCTTAGACAAATCAGACAGAGCACGATCCTTAACATTCAGTTGGAATGCTTGAGTTTCCAGAGTAGATTGGGTGCGAGATTCTTCAACACTACGGCTAAGAACTCTTGATCGGCTCCGAGAAGCAACTGGAGAACTTTGCTCCTCGACGATTCTTCCTCGTCCCCGAGAACTCCTTCCTCGTCCCCGAGCAGTCACGGGGATAATAGACTTTTTCAAGTCATCCAACTCTTGCCTTAGTTTGGCGTTTTCAACCTCTAGAAACGAAAAACCTTCATCAATAACTGGTACTAATGCAGTGGAAGAGGAGGCAACGGATTCATATTGAGCCAATCTTTTCTGCAGACTATTATTTTCTTGTTCCAGGATCTCGGCAATTTGTCGGCAGGCTTCAACTTCACCTTTTAGGGTCCTTTCCCTAATGTCATATGCAGCAATGATCTTTTTATGACCTGTATCAGAGGAAAGTTGTTGATATCTATTTTCATATTCCTCGTGTAATGAAGCCATCGATTCATTGTGCTGGCCTTGGAGATCCTCTAAGGAACAATGCAGCTCTTCAATCAAGTCATAATAAGCGACATTGTTAGCTACAGCTCGGTCGAGTAAATTTTTCAAGTACCGATAAGCCTCAGTCGCCTGTTCTGAAGCATCATGACCAAGAATGTCAGCAATTTCAGAAGAACTAAGGTCTGTATGACCAGCCCTATAGTATTGGTGACATTGCTGCATCAGCTCGGTATCATGAGAAGAGATTAGTTCCATTCTAGCAACAAACTAAAGACAAGAAAAAGACAACAATCAACAAAGAATCATCAATAACGGCGATGAGTAAAGAAGTATTTTATTAGATCATAAAAGGATTACAGTGTTCGATTACAAATGATAAAAGATAAGAATGATACCGAACAACTTCACACCTTTTCCTTGTCTCCCAAGACTTTCTCGGGAGGCTGGGACGAGGAGCTCGGTTGCTCGGTGATAACAACAGCTTGATCGGCAGAAATCTTCTCGGCAGGAGGAGGTATAGAAGAAATATCCTCAATGACAGAGGGTTGAGAAGCAGAGATTGGGACATCCACAGCCATGGAAGATTCGTCTGAAGCAGGTTCATCTTCTTCTTCTTCCACAATTGGTGGAGGAGGACCAGGGAGATGCCGTTGGAATAGCTCAGAATTGTCTTGGATTTTTAGCTCTTGTAGAGCAGCTACCCAACCGTCATGGAAGTATTTCAACTCCCCATATTTGACTTGAGATGTCATAGCTGCAATCCCTTTATCCCATCCTTTTTCCCAACCAGCACTGAAATGTTTCTTAACTGCAACTTTTCTTTTCAACTGCTCCGAGGAGAGTTTGACATCCAATTGTTCTTTCTGGATTTTGATGTCTCGCAGGGTAGACAGTTCTTCTTCTGCCTTCTTCAGTTGGTCATCGCACCTTTTCTGATTGACCTCTAAGCTTTTCATCTTCTCCTCCAAATTCTTGGAGGTTTCAGCCATCTTCATCTTATCAGCCTCAGCTGCAGCCAATTTTTTCTCCCAGGCAGCTTTCTCCTCGACGTACTGCTGGTGAGATTCTTTCACAGATTGGGCTAAACCCAAGAGGGCATCGTCAACATCGGACGAGGAACTAGAAGCTTTAATAGCTTGATCTTTCTTCACGATGGTATTGAAACAGTTCACCAGCTAAAAGATAAGAAAAACAATAGAGTCAACACAAATATAAGAGTTCAGGAAAAAGAAAAGAAAGACCAAAGGTATGAGAAATTTACTGAAGAAAGATGGCGAGCAGCTAGGGATGTCAGTGTATCCCTAGGAATCTTTTCATCAACCCCGAGAACCTCGGGTATAACTGAGCTCGTTGAAGAGCTCGGAAGAATGATTTTTGAAATACTACTACCACCAGCGGGTAGAGAAGATGCAGTTCCAGCAAGATTAACCGAGGATGATTTCCTCAATCTCTTCAAAGGAGGGTCAGCAGCATCAACCAAGGAAGAGGTCTTGGTCGGAGAGATTGTAATTACATCAGCTTTCTTGCTCGGGGCCACTGGGGGCTTCTCGGCAACTTTGGAGGAACTAACATCTACTTTTTTAGTCCCCTCTGGGACATCAATTTTACCTTTCTTTGCTTCAACAGCAGAAGAAATTTCACCAAATAGAGCAGGAGGAGCTCTTTTCTTGCCCATTCTCTGAGATAGGGGAATATGAGAATCTGAAGATGAACTTTCTGGTGTTGAGGCTGGTTCAACAGGGCGAGCAGTATAAGAGGTTGTGTAGCTCTTATACTGCAGCAAATATGATGCAGATCTAATATGCTCGTCTGCAATCGTCTTATGCAAATTCCAGATAAGTTTTAAATGCTTGATATTCACTTCCGACTCTTTTGGAGTTTTTCTTTTACTATCAACTGCAAATAAATACATAAATCTCAGTCATACATTTTGTCAAACATGATGAAAACGCAATTTCATAAGTAAAATAAAAATGAAAAATAAACCTATCCCATTGCCGTATGGAGGGCATCTGGGACCGTTGTATACTTCATTCCCAGATAAAGGCGCGTGTTGCCAATTTTTTATGACCAACCCATGCTCAAAATAATCTCTATTTGAATCAGGGAGGTTAACTACAAGGGCTCTATTTAAAAACCTAGTTTTTAAATAATAAATATTATCTAAAGTGGCCCATTTATAGCAGTACATGATTTCTGGGATCCCTATACGAGTCCCATGAGTTAGATTTAACTTGTGCACCCCGTTAATTATTCTCCATGAATTGGGGGCTATTTTTGCAGGAACAAGATCAAAATATTGACAAAACTCAAGACATAATGGGTTTGGGGGAAAAGAAAAACCACATTCAACAATGAAAAGACTGGGGAACCAATGTCCCTCAGCCAATCGAAAGTAATCTAAAGGCTCAGAAAGAACCTCTAGAGTTACCCAAGAAGGAATGGAAAAGTCAGAACGAAATTTCTCAGCAGATTCAACAATATAAACCATATTGAATAAAAGAGATGCAGAAGAAAAGAAGAAGATCTTACAGAAAGAAAGGAGATATGTTGACGACGAACGGAAATAATGATGAACACACAAGAGAGAGGAAGAGAATAGAAAACTTGAATGCAGAAAAATGGAAAGTATAGACGACGGTATGGTTACCAAAGGAGTTTAAATACTTTGCATTGGGAAGCGGCGAAAGAAATGATTACTAAAAAGAAACTACTGAACTTCCAGCGGCTAAAAAGACAAAAGTTGCACGAAGATCGAAGCGCTTGTAAAAAAGGCGGAAACTGCGAAATGAGAAGGAAATTTGAATACAATGCTCCTAAAACCCAGGAAGGTCATTTAATATTACCATATACCGAGAAAGAATGTCCCATACTCCTCAAAGTTCGAAATATGAAACATTGGGGGCTTCTGTTGATACCAAAATTAATATGCTGATGTGGACGAATAGTATGAAGACACGTGTCAATCTACGTGGCACAATAACAACGAGGAAGATCATTTACTGAACAACCATGGTTGGTACCGAGCAACGAGAATATACCAAGGAGCTCTATCATGCCGAGGAACTCCATCCGAGGAACTCTTTCATCCCGAGATACTCTAAGCACTCCGAGGAACTCTTGATCAACGAACAACTAAGGCGGTCCGAACTGCACCTCGGCCGTGTCATCAATTATCAGACGGACAACTGTTCAACTATTCATTAGATTCTTGACGCACACGCCGCATTAAATGTATTACCCATTCATATGTATATCATTTAATGTATTGGACCTTTCATGTACAGCCTTGAGGCTATAAATACCTTGTATCAATCCCATTCAAAGGGACCGGAATTTCTTGAGAGAACTTATAATCAAGAATTCCACAAACACTCAGCAATAACATAACAGTGGACGTAGGCTTTATTCCTAGCCGAACCACTTTAAAAATCTTTGTCTTATTTATTTATCTGTGATTGAAGAATTAGAGTGATCTAGTTTTTTACATCAACAGACCCCTTACTTGCCAATATACATTTTTAGTATGTTTGTAGGTACAAAAGGGATTTTTGATTGACCTTCTTTTACCCCACAACGATAAATACACAAGAAGAAGAATTATCAAATGGCGTCGTTGCCGGCTTTTTAAGCATTAGACCTTTGCTCAAACTTTGGCAATTGACTTTTCACGAAGTGCCGTTGTCGATTTTTCGAGTTGAGAAGTATTTTGAAGACTTGTACATTTATTTACTTGTATATATTCTTTATTTTTCATAGATTGTTTGTATTAGGATTATTGAGGCCTCGTACATTTATTCGTGGTGCTTTGGACACCAATTATTTGTAATAATTAATTTTTAAAAAGAAGCAAAAAGGGAAATGGGACAAGGCAGAGAGAGCACCCTTGTAGTGGAATGTTAAAGCCTCTCTATTTTGAGTCCGTAGGACTCCCGGGGACGACTGCAGTTAGGTGAACTTCCCCCCGATCGACTCAACTCGATCTTCACTCTACGTGTGTAAAAGTCGTAGGAGGTACGCTTCGTTATCACTCGCGCATCTCTTGTTAGCAAGTCCATTTATTGTTTGACTATTTTCTTCTACGTGATTTTATTTTTGCATAGTCTTACTTTGAATGGTTTGATGAATTAATGAACTTAAAACCTAAACCCGGTCATTAAAACGAGAAGGGATTTCATCACCCGACTCAATCACTTAACTCCACTTGCTTGTTAACCCGTGCCATCACTTAATTAAAATCAATCAACTAGCAAGCCAAGTAGGAGCACAATTTTCCACAAGCGACGTATAAGATTCCATATTTTTTCTCGCCCACAGAGTAATTAAAATTTGACTACCTATTCACCTAATTGAAAATAAAAATTGGCTACATGCTACTTAGGATTCTCCTTTGCTTGTATGTTTCTAATTCAAATCCTTCGGTAGTAGGTTTTTGTGTGCTCCGTTAGTGTGTGTTTCATATCAAGTCCACTTTTATCCCTTTTCAAAAGTTAAAAAAATATTTTCATCTTTTTTCTTATTTTAAAAAAAATCCAAAAACATTTTATTTAGTTATTTTCCTTATTTTTCAAAAATTCAAAAAGATTTTTCATCCTTTTTCTTATTTTCAAAATAAAAACCCAAAAATATTTTCCTTCTTTTTCAAAAAATTAAAAAGCCGAAAATATATTTGGAGAAATCTTTTTCTCCCCCATCCACCCCGTCATGGCCGATGAAAATCCTTTATGGAACGTCTTTGGCCATTTCCTATATTCGCAGTGCACCTATTGTTCCCACGCCAATCACAAGTCCCATGAGTGCCCATACCGTCATTATCCATTCGACACCACCATGGAACATGTGTATCCATATGACACTGTTTCGAAACCCACCTCGGCCTATTATCTTGATGTATAGAATTCCGATTTGTGTGAGTACCCTCGCTATTTGTGGATGATTAATCACCCTCCCACACAATATGAATCCCAACCCGAGGTTGTGGATCCTCACACGTTTCCACAGTCATCATGGCAACCTTGTGCACCCCATCCCGATTAGTTCCCTCATTATATACCCACTGATTATCATCCTTTTGTCTCTCACGGAGATGCTTCTCCCGTGTATGATACACTTTGTCCCACTCCACACTCTTCATTTGAGTATTCTCCGTATAGTCATGATAGTAGCGAGTTGTGTCCACCTCAACCACGCGCCACCACTTGAACACCATCATCCACATCTGCTCTCGAGGCACTCTTGCAACAATTCATCCTCGAGCAAGAGCAAGTAACTCAAATTCAAACTCAAGCTATTCAAAGGCTTGAACAACGCTTAAATGAATTTGAGTGTGCGCGCTAGTCAAATTTCACCTCAAGTCAACTCATTGTTGCACCCACGTGGAGCGATGATGAGTCATCTTGTGACACGTATTATGAGTGTGACCAACCCAATCACCTCAAGAATCTAGAAATCGAGACCATTCCATGGTCCGAGCCCCAAGTTGACAATTGTGTTGACATACCCATCTTTAGTGAGACCGATCCATACCCTAATAATCCAAAAGAACCTAACGCCGTGGTTCATCCTTCCCTGTCATATCCAAAAGAACCCACCCTTGAGGTTCATATTACCCCACCCATTATATCCATAAATATGCCCAAGTCTATACCTATAGATCCCATCACGTGTGTTCCCGAGGAACCAATTTATCCTAGGTTAGCTCCGGCTATGAGTGCCCCCAATGCACCGAGATTGCATCGGAGATGGTTCCCACCTCTCTTGCTACGGATCCTCTCCAGCGATGTTTGGCTCACTTTGAGTCTGATATTGATGTTGATTCATACATATCGGATCTTAATGCCTCATTAGACCCTTTCACCACATCGGATGGTGATATATTAGTGAATAAGTTGGTCTCGCCATCATTTGATACCTCACTCCCTCTTCAGGAGGATTTTGAGGATCATTGTGTACCTCCAAATGAGTGTGTGTCTCCTACGCTTGAGTTGGATTAACTTCCCCCACCGTTTATCCCACCCGATACTTCATTTATCCCACCCGCCCCACCCATTGTTCCTTCCACCCCACTACCGTGTTTGGACCTAGTCATTATACCTCCACAATTCACATATGTTTATCTAGGTCCTTACTTGCATCCTCCACCCATCATCCATTCCGCCATCCATGAGAGTATATGTGGTGATACTCTCCACTTCCGTGACACCGAGCTTGTTCCTTCATGCACACCACTTCCTTATGGTGTTGATTTTTCTTCCTGTCAGCTCCCTGGTGTGTCACGGTGCGACTATTCCATTCATAGAACGATTGTGTGATTCCACTTTCCCCATCATTTTGCCTCCCCATCCAACTAGAGCATCATGCTTATAGGGCCCTAGTTGCCCTCACCTTTTGGATCAATAAGCCCCGTGATAGGTGCCTCTTCACTATCCGCCTTTCCATACTTTCATCCACCTTCCGTCCAACCCACTCGTGGTCCATAGATGCTTTTCATCGCGTGAAACACTTTTCCATACAGGTGCATTGACCATTTTAGCCTTTTTCCCACAAGACTGATGCTTCTGTCTTATTTGGGGGTGATTTTCATCACCCAATTTTTCTGTCTCCCTCCACTTTCATAGGTCTTATCTTTAGGGTGTGAATAGTTCGATCTGACTGAAGATAGTAAACTTAGTGCTACCGGGAGGCAGCCCGTTGTTTCTTGTACCAGTCTTACCCTGTTTGGGGGAGGTGTTTCACACCACCCAATGTTTTGCCATGTTTATAGACTTGTAAAATTTTGTGATCTTATCATGTATTTAGGTTTATTCTTGGCTTCATCTGTCCACTTCATTAGCAGTTGATTCTGGTAATCTCTTTCCTACCTTATGCTCTCAATTTTAAAAATCATTTACTTAACATCGATCACGATGTTCCTTTTTGTTTGGGAGTGGGGAATTTTATCAAAATCGTACCTCTTTTGAAATTTTTTTATTTTTAAACCTAATTTAAAAAAAAAAATTGTGCAGTTTCTTTCATCTCAACTCATTGACGTGAATTTTCTATCATCCATCTTTTTAAGTCTAGGAATCAAGCTAGTGGATTTTTTTCTTTCTAAATAGCTTATGTAATACATATCAAGGCATGTTGTACCATGAATTTCTAGACTAAATAATGTTTGCGCACTTATCACGTCACTACGGTTAGAGTTGAAGAGTACTATAATTCTCAAGAAAACCTTAAGGATCACTAGCAGATACTTTATCTTATGAGATTCGTGCCTTTCACCTTTTAGAGAGTTTTACGCAAACTCCGAGTCATAAGTTGATTCAACTTCCTTTGGGTCTGCACTTAAATTGTTTTATGATCTCATTATTCTTTATTTTTTGGCTTGATCACTGAAAATGATACCACTTTCGAGTTGTAAGAAACACGTGTCTTGAAATTTGTCCTGATTACTAGATTTTCATCCATACACATTCCATTTACCATTCACTCACCCATTACCTTTCCATATTTCCCACGCCATCTATACACCTATCATCTCCATTCACATATCATCTTTTATTTTTGAGAAAAAAAGTGTTGTTCCAAATGTTAAATGTCTTCAGTATTGAGAGTATAAAAGAAACAGAGAGAGAAAAACAAAAAATATATATAGAAAATAGAAAAAGAACTGCAAAAGAAGAAAAAGAAAAGAAAAATATGAAAAAAAGAGAAGAAAAAAAGAGAGAGAAAAAGAGAGTTTTGTAGTTAGTTCTTGTGTAATAAAGACATTTGTGCCTAAAAGTGCTATACACTCTTCTCTCGCATCCATCTCACATCCGTCATACATTCATTACTCATCCATCATCCATACATCACTATCCTACCTTATACAATCTTTCCCATTTCATTTTCCCCTCACCCATAAACATCCACATTTCCCCTAGGTGTTCGGGTAAATGATAGTCAACATGGTGAATAAGCATTCTTTCATGAGATCATTTTCTTTATAATTGTATGCTCTTTCTAATGTGTATGTGAGACGTTTGAACTTACATTTTAAATGATCTCATGAAAGAATGCTAATCACTCTTGACTGCCTTTCAATAAAATATTTTAAATAAAGAATTTTGTAGGTATATTCCCTGCAAACCCTCACGAGACACAACTCGTCCTTCAGGGCAACCTATAGGTTTAAAGGCTTGTTGCACATGCTAAGTGCAATCGCAAGTGCTCTCGAAAGTGGTACACTTTTATTTTTTTTATCTTTTTCTTTCTCTCTATTTATTGCTCGAGGACTAGCAACGCTCTATTTGAGGGTGGTGTCAAAAGCACCCAAAAGTGTATATTTTATACCCCGAATAGACGATTTTTGGTTGCTAATTCTCGAAAATCTGGGTCTTATGCGCGTAAATGTTCATTGTGCATGCTTGATTGTTGTTTGCGGAGTTCAAATACGTATTTCAAGGTAAATGTGCGATTTATGGAGCTAATTTCCGAGTCCCGCAACCTTACTCGAGCCTAAACCGAGACTAAACCTACCCCGAACCCCATGTGTGTTTAGTTTGTGCTTTTTAGATTTTTCTTAGATTTTTAGTTTGAGTCGTTTTATTTTAGATTTATTTAGAATTTTCTCGAATTTATTTTCTATTTCTTTTTATTTAGTGTAGTTTTATTTTGATTTTTATTAGTTTTTATTTTATTTCATTAGGTTTAGTTTTTTTTAGGATTTCATTTATTTTTTAGTTTTTTTTAGATTTACATTTGTTTTAGAATTTTAGTTTTTTTAGTTTTAATAGATTTTTATTTTTTATTTCTTTTTAGTTTATTTTTTTTATTTGTGTCTTTTATTTATAGATTAAGATTTTATTTTAATAGATTTCAATTTTTATTTTTAGTTAGATTTTATTTTTTATTTTTATTTTTTATTTTTAGTCAGATTTTATTTTTTTATTATTTTTTTTCGCCAAACTAACACACACACTCATACCATACACTCACCTACACACTAACACACCTAACTACTCCCTCCCCGACACACCAAATCCCCTACACCCTCACCACACTCAATCTCCTGTCATCTTCTTCAACCTTCCACCACACTCTCTCTCTCTTCAAACTACCATTAAAACACCTCCATTAACAACCATTAAACTACCACATTAACCAACCATTATGCACCTCACCTCTCAACCCATTAATCCCCATAAACCAATCCACCCAAACCACCCCTCACCTGTACCCGTCGTCGATGTCCTCTCCGGCAAGACCCGCAAACCCATCAACTCAAAACCAACCCGCTACCTTAAACTAACCCGGATACCCGATTCAAAAACCTGACCCCCCTTGGCAGCTAAACCAACCCGCCGGCCTACCCAAAACCATAACCGCTGGCCACGAACTCGGACCCTCAACCCACAACCACGAGACCCACATCCCACCCAACCCTCCATACTCTGTAGAGCCCGCCACCACCAGCAGGTGCTGGCTTGATCGAAAACCTCCATGTCCTCAACTCGGGTTGAACCAACCCCTCTTAGTTCAGCAACTCAAAACCCCGCTTCATGAAATGTGGTCGGTTCATCTTCTACATTAAGAACAAATTTAGTTTTGTTCTTAGTCTCATTTAAATCCCCTTCAACTAAATAAATAACAAAGTCAGGCCCAAATGTTTTTTCAGTTCTTTGTCTTTTACTCCTTCGTGGTTCAACGTCATTCGTTGTTTCTGAAGAAGATATAGGTTGTGAATTTTCTTCTAAATTTGAGGAGTCAACAGTCGAATTATTATTTTCTAAACCTTGATTCAAAGTACTAAACTTTGTTAGATGTTCAAAAAATTGCACATCTACCGACTCAATGATTTCTTGAGTTTCAAGGTTTAAAAATCTATAAGTCGTACTGTTACTAGAGTATCCAATAAAAACACATTTGTAAGTCCTATTTCCTAGTTTAGGTCTTTTAGGTTCGGGTTTTCTTACATAAGCAAGACATCCCCAAACTTTAAGACGTCTAAGATTAGGCTTACGATTAAACCATAATTCATATGGTGTAATATCCTTGTTTTTCAATGGAACTCTATTTAAAATATAACATGCGGATAAAACCGCTTCTCCCCACATCGACAAAGGTAAACCAGAACTGATTAACATTGAATTTATCATTTCAACTAAAGTCCTATTTTTCCTTTCCGCCGTTCCATTTTGTTGTGGCGTATATGGCGCCGTAACTTGATGGATTATCCCATGAGTATTACAAAATTGTATAAACTCACTCGGGTAATATTCACCACCCCTATCGGATCGTAGGACTTTAATTTTTCGATTTTGTTGAGTTTCAACTTCCGCTTTAAAAATTAGGAATTTCTCGAAAACTTCATCTTTACTTTTAAGTAAATATGTATATGCATACTTAGAGTAATCATCAATGAAAGTTAAGAAATATTTATTTCCACCACGAGTCATATTACTCTTCATATCACATACATCACTATGAATAAGATCAAGCATTTCGGATTTCCTCTCAACAGATTTGAACGACTTTCTAGTTATCTTCGATTGAGCACAAATTTCACATTTAGAAAGGTTATCAAATTTACAATCCGAGATTAAGCCGAGATTAGTCATATTTTTTATACTTCTATAATTCACATGACCTAATCTACTATGCCATAAAGAAATAGACTCAACCATATAAGCAGAACTAATATCATTGATAACATTAATTTTAATCATGCCGTTACAAGAGTACCCTTTGCCAATAAATTGGCCATTCTTAGACAATACAAACTTATCAGACTCATACACTAGTTTGAAACCTCTCTTATTGAGAAGGTCCCCAGACACAAGATTTTTACACATATCAGGTACATGAAGTACATCAATTAGAGTAAGTGTCTTTCCAGAGGTTAGCTTCAATTCCACTGTGCCTTTTCCAACTACATTTGCGCGAAGATTATTTGCCATCTTCACTTCTTTTCCATCAATTTCTTGATATGTTTTGAATGAAGAGCGGTCTTTGCATATGTGGACCGTTGCGCCGGTATCCAGCCACCATCCACTTTCATTATCAATTGAATTTGCTTCGCAAACAGTAGCAATAAGATCTTCAACATTGTTGGTTTCCTTCGACCCTTGTTTTTCTTTAAATGCCTTCTTTTTAAGACGACATTCTCGAGAATAATGGCCCGGTTTGTCACAGAAGAAACATTTTCCCTTCTTTTTCTTATTTGCACCTTGGTTCTTGAATTTGGAATCATTCTTTGCTTTAAATTTTGAGTCTTTGGTAATCTTGGATTTTTGATCCTCAACCATATTAGCTTTTGAATGACCCTCACTTTGTTCATCCTTCTTTTCTCGAATACGAGTATCATCTTCAATACGAAGGTGACGAAGAAGGGATCCCACAGTATAAGTCTTTTCATCATGATTAATTTTCTTCTTAAAGCCATTCCAAGAGGATGGAAGTTTTGAAACAATCACCCCTACTTGAAATTCATCTTGAAGATTAATACCAGCGGCTTTAAGGTCACCAACAATTTGTTGGAGTTCATGGGCTTGTGCAACGACAGATTTATCATTATTCATTCTAAAATTCATATAGTTTGAAATTAGAAACTTACGATTGCTCGCTTCCTCGTTTTGATACTTTATCTCCAAAGCCTTCCATAATTCCTTTGCCGTCGGAATCATTCTATGAGCGCTATAAACAGTTTGAGACAAAGCATTGAGGATGTGTCCTCGACACATAAATTCGTCTTCTTTCCTCTTCACACGTTTTTGCTTTATTCCTTCGGTGTCTTCGGGTGTGGGCTCGGGAATTTGTTCAAGGTTATCATCTAGAATGTATGCAAGTTTTAGTGATGTGAGGAAGAACATAACTTTCTCTTGCCAACGGGTGAAATTTCCGCCATCAAAACGGTCGAGTCGAATTAAGTCTTGAGTCATGACTTGGATAGATTGTGCCACAGTTCCTTCCATTTGAGTGGAGTAATAAGAATATAAAATTTTTGCCTAAAACTGTTGGAAATTTCTTATGGAAAGAACGAAATATAATAATTAATTTCTGCAAGGCACGTTCTTGGAACGCTTTCTTTTAGGCAAAATTTCTCCCAATCCGGTTGAGACAGAACCAGAACCGCGAGTACACAATGGGTTTTGTAGAACCTGCCTTCAGGATACAATGCAGTATGAACAGTTGTTTGATTCAAACTATGTACTGTTTGATCAAACCCGAGAACACTCTGAATTTGTAACTTGATAATGCCAAAGTATAGAGGACGGAGAGAGGAGAAACTAGCAATTTTCGGTTTCCAAAACAGAGGTCTGGAACTCTTTTTATAGCCATTTCTGTGACTGTTCTTCAACAGTCACAACTCTTCATGGAGTGACTCAGCAACCGTTGGATCGTGCCTGTTTGGAACAGCTACGATCTAACGGTTCAGATTAGGCGTCCCATTGTAAGCGAATGGACATCCCCTACACGAAACGCTACGAGTTCATCTAACGGTTTAGATCAATCCGTTTCGGATTTTAAACCCTTTGATCGGATCGTTTAATCACAACCGTTGATCTGTTTTACCTCGTCAAAACTTTAGGCTCCCACGCTCCAAGCGACGATGCGCACGTGCGAAGTGCCAAGTGCGCGTCAAAGCGCGCAATGCGCCCTAAGTCGCCCAATCGCCCTTTCGCGCGCCGCGTGTCGCGCTTACGCGCTTACGCGTGTCACGATTGGTGGTGCTTAAGCACCACCGCGATGCGTAGGATCATAGTCTCTTATTTGACTTGTCAACTAAGAATCTTAGTTGTCCTTTAGTTGATATACCACTACCTTTTGTAGTATTCTTCCAATGTGGGACAATATGGGATTTTGAGCATTCCCCATATCTTTCACACCCATTTGCTCATGTTTCTACTTTCTAAATTAAAACCCAAACTATGTTTAAAATAAAACACAAATAATATAATAAAATATTAACAACTAAAAATTAAACTCAATAAATATTGGAATTAATCCAACATACCCAACAGTCCTAAGTATATGATATCTCCAACCTGTCCCTTTTGTCTGATACTCCAGCTTCCAAATGGCTCCACAGTACCTAGCTCCAGGCCTACAATAGATTAAGACCATCTCTTTATTTTAAAAAGGGGAGAGAAGGAAGAAAATAGCGCAGAGAGAATAGAGAGACTAGTGTAGATTTTTTTAGTGCTCCATTTTTTGGAGCTCATTTTTAGTCGTAGATTGTATATAAATTTTATTTTTTCTTCTTTTATAATTTTTTTTAGTGAATTGAGTGAGGCTGAGTATTTTGTGAAATACAAATCTTGAGTTGGTATTAAATTTCAGTGTTGTAATACTCAGATTTTTGGGTGCACTTAATTGTTCATATTTGGGAAATTTTTATTGAGTTCAAGGAGACTTGGTTCAACTATTTTTCTCATTCCATTTTAATCTTTTTTTTATTCCTCTTGTTGTGTCATTATTACATTTTATATGTAATAATACCAAAATGAGAGGCTAAATACCCCATTCAAGGGGTGAGATGGAACCCTTAACTTTGTTATTTTTATTTTTGGTTTTTATTTATTATGCCCCTTTGAATATTAATATTAAAATTTTACAATTTATATTTACGCCTCGAGAGAGGGTGAATTATTTTCGAGAGAAAAGCGCCATTTCATATTATAATATTTATTCATTAATTAAACTAGAGATAGATAATTTTTGAATGATATTATAGTTTGAATTTCTCTACTCTAAAGATGTAATTTTTAATGATTTAAAATACTTTTAGTAAATTTTGGCTAGCGGGTGATTTATTAGAAAATGTTTAAATCTAATTTTTGTGAGTATGTGAAATTTAAATATTAATCTTCTAAAAAGGCTATATGTAAATTTACAGCAACAAGAGTTAATTTGTGAATTTATATATCTTTTGGGGTATTTTAAATAGACAAACTAATAAATGAAAATAAATAGGTTAAGTGGTGAAGTTTAATCCCTTGAATTATCTCATAATTATTTTATCCTCACATTTAGCTCACTTTATAATTTTCTTTACTTATTAGTATAGTTTTAATTTTAGTTCATAATTAGTTGTATAAATATCCCTTTAAAATTATTTTAAAAATCATACATCATTTTCAACTTGCTCTTGTCCACATTAGAAAGCGTGGATTGACCCTTTACTTGACAATATACATTTTTAGTATGTTTGTAGGTACAAAAGGGATTTTTGATTAATCGTCTTTACCCCACAACAATAAATACACAAAAAGACGAATTATCACCCACCAATACCTCTGTATAAATATATTCGTAGCTCTAATTATCTAGAATGGTGGAAAGCAGTATACTATAGGTGAGAGGGAGTTATGAACTCTTTAGGAGAGAAAAAGGGCTGGTCATCTAGTTCTATCTCCATATCTCTCTCTTTATACACATAACAAAGCATTAACATTAGATAAGCCTCAACTCAGCCATCAAGCTCCAAGAGCTTGACACGTACGTGTTAATCAAGGGTCCTCCCTTTGACAACAATTAGTAGTCTGCTTCGAAACAATCCCAAATTTTTTTCCTTATTTAATACACAAACAAAGGCCAAAGGTTTTCCCATGTTTCATACCTGACTTTGATCAACAAGTCTGGCCCAAGGCTGGCTGGAAATTTCTGCTAACGAGTGAATGGTTGACAACGAAGAGATAGAGCAGGTCTTTTACACGTCGTTTGAACGACGTGTATGTCGTTCGAGCGACCAGCCTTCGACTTCCCATTTATCCCCTCAGTATTTCCGAAATCTTTGGAACGTGCCCATATGCTTTCGTTAACCTTCTCCAGAATTCTATAACTCCTATATGCATATGCACCCTAATTCGATAATGTTCTCAAATTCTAATTTATACCTCATTGTATATAATTTAATATTTTCAATTTAAAGTCCATAAGCCAATGGTTTTCCTTATACTTATAATAAACTCCTCCTCAAATATAATTTATGTATAATTTAATAAATTTGTCGAGACGAGGTATTACTAACTTCCCTCCTTAGGGAATTTCGTCCCCGAAATTCTCGTTCCATTAATTCCTAACTCATGGCTTCCATCAACTTCCATCCTAAATCCTAGAAATCCTTCTAGACAAAATTTTCTATGTCCCTGACCTTAATATAACCAAACATCAAGCATGCCCCATGCTCTAATGATCACCATTTTTTCAACTACGACGCTACACACTAGACCCTAGGTTTCCATTCACCTTATGCTCAAATCCTAACCCATTCCTAGCACTACCTATGCTAGTGACTAAGGCATACTGAAGCCTCTATGATCCAACCATTCCTAGCGATCAATGCTCACCCCAAACAAATCATGATTCAACCAACAGTCACATCTACCATCAAAAGAAATTCTATCTTAGGGACTACATTCCGTCTTTCCCCAAATTGCCAGATCATACCATGTTATTTTCTCACACCAAGGAGGAATAATTTCACCAAATCATTATTGTATGCTCAGTTTACACCTTTCGTTGCGCACTCTGATGAATTGAAGACTACCTTAGGTGTCTCATCTTTGAGTAATCACTCGTATCTAACTAAAATCCAGTCACCATAGCAAAGCAATATCGTATACTATATTCTTCCTTGATTTTCAACACTATACTGTACCCTCAAACCATTACCCCGCTCTTCACAACCCAAGCCACTGACTGTCGAGTCGGCCAGTCGAGGATTTCCTAGTCTATGGGATATTGATACTACGAACAGATGGATTGCCGAAAGCATAGCCACTGTACGCAAAAATTTTATGTAATAACAAGATTACCTCAGATGAGCGCACCCAGTTACTGAGCTGCATTGACCGAACCTGGTCTACCTCGCTCTCCCAGGACTAACCGTGCTGTACCAATACATGGTAGAAATCTGAGTCACCACACAGGTGATAACACTAAATTTCAATTACTGAAATCGATAGGAACACACCTGAGTCAGAGGGACTAGCAACCGTCCTGAGGAATTTCACCTCTAAGCATCAGATTCTGACTCAAGGAAGCGTCCCTATACCGTATAATGGAAGTCATACCACTCATTCACAAAATCTCAACGAGTACTTCTCCTGGACACACACCCTGGCCTGGTTCACTAGCTGTGATGAATTGAATCTCGATTTTTCACTCTCATATAATGAATGCGATCACAATTTACAAATCAGTAGTCTTTGAGGAAGTCAATTCCTGACTTCCCTCCTTGGAAGTAAGGCCCTACTTTTCACACCCTTGGTGTAAACAAATCATTCTGGCTGGCGGGTCCTTCACGCCTTGTCTGTACCGAACTTATTCAAAACCTAGTGATGACATCACCCACCTATCATTCTGGTTGGCGGGTACTTCACGCCTTGTCTTTACAACCTTATTCAAAAACTAGTGACGATGTCACCCACCTATCACACCTAGGTTATTGTTTGTTTTAACATATCGTGATCGAGTCCCAAATTCTATAGACATTACTTGGTTCAAACGAAGCACTCACCTAACTATGTACTTTTGACCACGAGAGATTTCCATCGATTCACTTTCGAGTTTCACCTAGACGGTATTGACGCAATGACCACACCCACCGTCATTGGGACCCTAAGGGTAAATGGCATCATATAGGGATACACCTCCAACCCATACCCACATGACAAGTCATTCCAATAACTAATCTTCATATTGCTAAGGCTGCTCTAGCATATATTATCGACATTTGACATATCAATCATGTTCTATGGTACCCACCTTAGTTTCCCTTTTCAAGTCCCCATATGGAGTCATCACTATAAATATCGAATATTACCACACCTGATCTAGTCATTCCATGATATCCGAGTATTACTCATAAAAGGATATAACTATTATCCCGCCTTAGATGTTACACTGCCCATATGTGCCGATTCGAAAAGTTGTACCCACCATGCACACTATACGACTGTTAATCTGGGGTCATCACCTCACCATCAATACGATCATCACTAGAATCCTATTGCCTCTTCTTATCGAACTTAATTGGTCTCCTAAGAACACCAGACACACTTCATGTGAATGCCCCAATTTGATGAGATTTCATTATCAACATGTTTATCATCCTAGGTACACCCTTCAAACCTTTCGATACCCACATCGATATTACTCGGTGCTTGCAAGGACACTAGTCTACGAGATTCTAACCATAGCTCACCTAAATCCCCAAACACCTCAAGACATCACTAAATTCTATATTTATCTTAATGATGCCACACACAAATTTTTTCTATGGGCACCTCCACATGCCTATGAACTATTTGCAGCCTCCCATGTCTATGAGGTGGGAGCAGCTATTGTCGAAGGATGCGAGGATCGCAATGATGATCGGTAAGTCCTACCTGTTGTACACTGATATGGCTACGCCATATGACTATATAGATTTTATGACGAGCTGGTTGATGGTGCCCATCATATATGATGCCTTGTCTTTTCTTCCTGCGGGTTCGAGTCGGGCGGTGGGGTCTTCCCACAGCGGCGGTGGTCCGTTAGCGTCTGCGGCGGCGGTGACTTCAAAGGTACACTTTGTACGATTGTATACCCCTTCATACAACATTCGGTGGGATGATGGAGGGATGGTGCCTATGTTACACCGTACTCACAAGATGGATTCAGAGGAGTTGGGTTTGACAGAGGAGGTTCTTCGTCCTGCGATATAACTTTATGTTCTTTTCTTTCTTTCTTTTATGTTTTGATCCTTTACACTTTGATACTGATTTTTCCTTTTACTTGCAGTAAGTCTAGGTGTCGACTACTTGGCTGAGGGATATTAGAGACTGGATATCTTTGACGACTGACCATATTCAGGATGAGGTCTCGGTTCCTTCTTACTTGGTGTCGTCTACTTCTTCTGGGGAGGACTCTAGCTCAGGTGGTGGTGGTGTGTCATCTCGCTATAGGGGAAAGAGAGCGTGTCACAGGGGCGAAATCTCTTAGAGAGTGGGGTGAAGGCTAGGTGAGAGAGAGGGAGAATGTGAGTTCGGGCTGAGGCCCGTTGTTTTTTTTTTTCTTTTATTTACTGCAACATTGATGTAACACAGAAGAATATATATATATACAATGTGATGGAGTTTTTTACTATCTTTTGTAAATGGTGAATGAATGAATGCATGAATGCATGTACATACGCTTTTTACTTTGCTGCTGAGACCGTAAAAAGAGATATTTTGGGATTTTGGAGGAATTTTTTAAAAAAAATGAGAAATTATATAAAGGTGGAAGAGAATTTTTTGAAATTCTGTTTGTGAATATCAATTTATTTTTATTGAGCTTCTAATTTTGACACAAGAGGAAAAAGGAAAATTTCCTAAAATAAGGGGTTACCGATCGACAAGACCCTTGTCCTGCCTATCGACAGTCAAGTCTAGTCCCATCAATTAAAAAATTTGATTAGTGCCCCCTTCAGCCTCTTATAATTTGTGGGGTAGGATTCCCTCCGATTTCTGCAGGGGTCATGTCTTTTGTGAGGGTTCTCAAGTATAAAAAGTGGTAAGGGTGGAGTGTTTCCTTCATACCTTCACATTCTTATTTACTCGCCTACTATTTCTTAGTCTTGCAAGATGGCTGTTGATGTAAAAAACTAGATCGCTCTAATTATTCAATCACAGATAAATAAATAAGACAAAGATTTTTAAAGTGGTTCGGCTAGGAATAAAGCCTACATCCACTGTTATGTTATTGCTGAGTGTTTGTGGAATTCTTGATTACAAATTCTCTCAAGAAATTCCCCTCCCTTTGAATGGGATTGATACAAGGTATTTATAGCCTCAAGGCTGTACATGAAAGGTCCAATACATTAAATGATATACATATGAATGGGTAATACATTTAATGCGGCGTGTGCGTCAAGAATCTAATGAATAGTTGAACAGTTGTCCGTCTGATAATTGATGACACGGCCGAGGTGCAGTTCGGACCGCCTTAGTTGCTCGTTGATCAAGAGTTCCTCGGAGTGCTTAGAGTATCTCAGGATGATGGAGTTCCTCGGATGGAGTTCCTCGGCATGATAGAGCTCCTCGGTGTATTCTCGTTGCTCGGTACCAACCATGGTTGTTCAGTAAATGATCTTCCTCGCTGTTATTGTGCCACATAGATTGACACGTGTCTTCATACTATTCGTCCACATCAGCATATTAATTTTGGTATCAACAGAAGCCCCCAATGTTTCATATTTCGAACTTTGAGGAGTATGGGACATTCTTTCTCGGTATATGGTAGTATTAAATGACCTTCCTGGGTTTTAGGAGCATTGTATTCAAATTTCCTTCTCATTTCGCAGTTTCCGCCTTTTTTACAAGCGCTTCGATCTTCGTGCAACTTTTGTCTTTTTAGCCGCCGGAAATTCAGTAGTTTCTTTTTAGTAATCATTTCTTTCGCCGCTTCCCAATGCAAAGTATTTAAACTCCTTTGGTAACCATACCGTCGTCTACACTTTCCACTTTTCTGCATTCAAGTTTTCTATTCTCTTCCTCTCTCTTGTGTGTTCATCATTGTTTCCGTTCGTTGTCAACATATCTCCTTTCTTTCTGTAAGATCTTCTTCCTTTCTTCTGCATCTCTTTTATTCAATATGGTTTATATTGTTGAATCTGCTGAGAAATTTCGTTCTGACTTTTCCATTCCTTCTTGGGTAATTCTAGAGGTTCTTTCTGAGCCTTTAGATTACTTTCGATTGGCTGAGGGACATTGGTTCCCCAGTCTTTTCATTGCTGAATGTGGTTTTTCTTTTCCCCCAAACCCATTATGTCTTGAGTTTTGTCAATATTTTGATCTTGTTCCTGCAAAAATAGCCCCCAATTCATGGAGAATAATTAACGGGGTGCACAAGTTAAATCTAACTCATGGGACTCGTATAGGGATCCCAGAAATCATGTACTGCTATAAATGGGCCACTTTAGATAATGTTTATTATTTAAAAACTAGGTTTTTAAATAGAGCCCTTGTAGTTAACCTCCCTGATTCAAATAGAGATTATTTTGAGCATGGGTTGGTCATAAAAAATTGGCAACACGCGCCTTTATCTGGGAATAAAGTATACAACGGTCCCAGATGCCCCCCATACGGCAATGGGATAGGTTTATTTTTCATTTTTATTTTACTTATGAAATTGCGTTTTCATCATGTTTGACAAAATGTATGACTGAGATTTATGTATTTATTTGCAGTTGATAGTAAAAGAAAAACTCCAAAAGAGTCGGAAGTGAATATCAAGCATT
This sequence comes from Sambucus nigra, assembly GCA_949130495.1. NCBI lineage: Eukaryota > Viridiplantae > Streptophyta > Magnoliopsida > Dipsacales > Adoxaceae > Sambucus > Sambucus nigra. The sequence continues at coordinate 263,870,377 of OX422211.1, read as the reverse complement.
TAAAACTTATCTGGAATTTGCATAAGACGATTGCAGACGAGCATATTAGATCTGCATCATATTTGCTGCAGTATAAGAGCTACACAACCTCTTATACTGCTCGCCCTGTTGAACCAGCCTCAACACCAGAAAGTTCATCTTCAGATTCTCATATTCCCCTATCTCAGAGAATGGGCAAGAAAAGAGCTCCTCCTGCTCTATTTGGTGAAATTTCTTCTGCTGTTGAAGCAAAGAAAGGTAAAATTGATGTCCCAGAGGGGACTAAAAAAGTAGATGTTAGTTCCTCCAAAGTTGCCGAGAAGCCCCCAGTGGCCCCGAGCAAGAAAAATGCTAGTGCTGATGTAATTACAATCTCTCCGACCAAGACCTCTTCCTTGGTTGATGCTGCTGACCCTCCTTTGAAGAGATTGAGGAAATCATCCTCGGTTAATCTTGCTGGAACTGCATCTTCTCTACCCGCTGGTGGTAGTAGTATTTCAAAAATCATTCTTCCGAGCTCTTCAACGAGCTCAGTTATACCCGAGGTTCTCGGGGTTGATGAAAAGATTCCTAGGGATACACTGACATCCCTAGCTGCTCGCCGTCTTTCTTCAGTAAATTTCTCATACCTTTGGTCTTTCTTTTCTTTTTCCTGAACTCTTGTATTTGTGTTGACTCTATTGTTTTTCTTATCTTTCAGCTGGTGAACTGTTTCAATACCATCGTGAAGAAAGATCAAGCTATTAATGCTTCTAGTTCCTCGTCCGATGTTGACGATGCCCTCTTGGGTTTAGCCCAATCTGTGAAAGAATCTCGCCAGCAGTACGTCGAGGAGAAAGCTGCCTGGGAGAAAAAATTGGCTGCAGCTGAGGCTGATAAGATGAAGATGGCTGAAACCTCCAAGAATTTGGAGGAGAAGGTGAAAAGCTTAGAGGTCAATCAGCAAAGGTGCGATGACCAACTGAAGAAGGCAGAAGAAGAACTGTCTATCCTGCGAGACATCAAAATCCAGAAAGAACAATTGGATGTCAAACTCTCCTCGGAGCAGTTGAAAAGAAAAGTTGCAGTTAGGAAACATTTCAGTGCTGGTTGGGAAAAAGGATGGGATAAAGGGATTGCAGCTATGACATCTCAAGTCAAATATGGGGAGTTGAAATACTTCCATGACGGTTGGGTAGCTGCTCTACAAGAGCTAAAAATCCAAGACAATTCTGAGCTATTCCAACGGCATCTCCCTGGTCCTCCTCCACCAATTGTGGAAGAAGAAGAAGATGAACCTGCTTCAGATGAATCTTCCATGGCTGTGGATGTCCCAATCTCTGCTTCTCAACCCTCTGTCATTGAGGATATTTCTTCTATGCCTCCTCCTGCCGAGAAGATTTCTGCCGATCAAGCTGTTGTTATCACCGAGCAACCGAGCTCCTCGTCCCAGCCTCCCGAGAAAGTCTTGGGAGACAAGGAAAAGGTGTGAAGTTGTTCGGTATCATTCTTATCTTTTATCATTTGTAATCGAACACTGTAATCCTTTTATGATCTAATAAAATACTTCTTTACTCATCGCCGTTATTGATGATTCTTTGTTGATTGTTATCTTTTTCTTGTCTTTAGTTTGTTGCTAGAATGGAACTAATCTCTTCTCATGATACTGAGCTGATGCAGCAATGTCACCAATACTATAGGGCTGGTCATACAGACCTTAGTTCTTCTGAAATTGCTGACATTCTTGGTCATGATGCTTCAGAACAGGCGACTGAGGCTTATCGGTACTTGAAAAATTTACTCGACCGAGCTGTAGCTAACAATGTCGCTTATTATGACTTGATTGAAGAGCTGCATTGTTCCTTAGAGGATCTCCAAGGCCAGCACAATGAATCGATGGCTTCATTACACGAGGAATATGAAAATAGATATAAACAACTTTCCTCTGATACAGGTCATAAAAAGATCATTGCTGCATATGACATTAGGGAAAGGACCCTAAAAGGTGAAGTTGAAGCCTGCCGACAAATTGCCGAGATCCTGGAACAAGAAAATAATAGTCTGCAGAAAAGATTGGCTCAATATGAATCCGTTGCCTCCTCTTCCACTGCATTAGTACCAGTTATTGATGAAGGTTTTTCGTTTCTAGAGGTTGAAAACGCCAAACTAAGGCAAGAGTTGGATGACTTGAAAAAGTCTATTATTCCTGTGACTGCTCGGGGACGAGGAAGGAGTTCTCGGGGACGAGGAAGAATCGTCGAGGAGCAAAGTTCTCCAGTTGCTTCTCGGAGCCGATCAAGAGTTCTTAGCCGTAGTGTTGAAGAATCTCGCACCCAATCTACTCTGGAAACTCAAGCATTCCAATTGAATGTTAAGGATCGTGCTCTGTCTGATTTGTCTAAGAAAAACTTATCTTTAGAGGACCAATTGGCCGCGATGAAGTCTGCTCTGAATAATAAAGATGCTCTTATCAAGAACTTTCTCGAGCAAGTAGATAGATTAACTTTCCAATTCCATAAACAGCCTCGGGAGTTCTGGAATGCAGGCTATAATGAAGCTCTTTACCATTTGGATGATCGCCTTGAAAATGCTAACAACGAAGGTTATAAGCAGGGATGGTTGAACGCCCTGGGTGTATTAAAATTAGAACAAGGTCATTATTTATGGGATTATCATGCTCCTGGATTGCTAGACTTGCCTGTTCCTCCCTATAAATTGGATATGGCATGGATTCCTGCTCGTTCCATTCCTCAGAGTTTGATCTCTAAATATCTTGGTGATTATAACCTTCATTCTCAAGTTGAAGTATATCGTCCTGAGCATCTGTTGGATACTCCTACAATAATGAATGTCAGAATGCTGAAGGACATGAACTTTATTAATTCTCCTCTTTGTCTAGAGGATCCTCCTGCCGGCGAGGAACCTGTCTCAAAGGATAAAGGAAAGAAACCAATAGAGTAGGAATCTTTAATGTAATAGTTAGCACATACATGTAACATGTAATACATTTTTATCTTAATGAAAGAATTTCATTTTCTGTTTTGCCAATAGCTATTTTTCTGTTTGCAAATTATATGGTTCATCAACCAAATTAGAATTTATAATAAGCATAAATTGTTCAAAATTGTTTCCAACCAACCAAGGTGGATAAATAATGTTTGTCGACCAACCACAGTTGATGGGTTTCTATCCCCGACCAACCATACTTGGTTCAATTTTCAAATATAAACATGTGTCCGACCAACTAAGGTCAATACTTTTATCCTCGTCGACCAACTACAGTTAGTGGGTTTTTATCCCCGACCAACCATACTTGGTACAGTTTGGAATATTTTGTTCTTTAAAGAACTTTTTGTAATAATGTTACCTCCCGACCAACATAATCTGTAATGCGAGAGTATATAAAGTCTTACCAACCGTAATTGATCATGCTGGTATACACCTCCTAATCAAAGGAGTAGTAGGGTTCTTTCGAACTTTTTGGCTCCTTGGAGCATGTCCTCCTAACCAAAGGAGGTTGGCTACTTATAGCACTTTTGCTCCGTAGAGCGCTCCGTAGAGCTTATCCTCCTAACCAAAGGAGGTTGGCTACTTATAGCACTTTTGCTCCGTAGAGCGCTCCGTAGAGCTTATCCTCCTAACCAAAGGAGGTTGGCTACTTATAGCACTTTTGCTCCGTAGAGCGCTCCGTAGAGCTTATCCTCCTAACCAAAGGAGGTTGGCTACTTATAGCACTTTTGCTCCGTAGAGCGCTCCGTAGAGCTTATCCTCCTAACCAAAGGAGGTTGGCTACTTATAGCACTTTTGCTCCGTAGAGCGCTCCGTAGAGCATGGCTCCGTAGAGCAGTCTGCAGTCTTCTTGTTATCAAGCAGTGTAGTGTTCAACACTAATATTCTCCGAAAAACTTTCAACAGAAAGAAAATGGTGAACCATCCTCGCTTTATTCATAATGAAGGAAATACTTAACATTTTACATTACTGATAATACTTTCGCAGGTGTTCAGCATTCCATGCATTCTGAAATTCTTCTCCTTCTAGAGTTGCTATTCTGTAGGTTCCAGGTCGAACAACCTCTGTAACTCGGTAAGGTCCATGCCAGTTTGCCTCCAGTTTATTCTGTTTCTGAATGACTTTCTTCAGCACATAATCACCCTCCTTCAAATCGCATTTCTTCACCCTTTTGTTGTAGAACAGAGCTGTTCGTTGTTGATAAGCAGCATTCCTAATGGCTGCCTCTTCTCTTACTTCTTCGAGCATATCCAAATCCATTCTTCTCATCAAGTCACTGATCGGAGAGTTGAAATTCAGCACTCTATGCGTTGGGAGACCCAACTCGGCCGGTATCACAGCCTCACTTCCAAATGCTAGCATATATGGTGATTCTCCAGTTGCTGCTCGGGGAGTTGTTCGGTAGGCCCATAATACTGATTGGAGCTCATTAATCCAATTTGCTTTAGCTTCACTTAGCCTCTTTTTCAACCCATTTAGTAATGTTCTGTTCGTCACTTCAGTCTGTCCATTGCTTTGGGGATGGCCTGGTGCTGAATGAAACTTTAAAACGTTCGACTGATGACAATAGGCAGCAAATTCTTCATTATCAAATTGTGTTCCATGATCTGTGATGAAAGCATGAGGGAGACCATATCGACAAATGATATTCTTCCATACAAACTGGTATACCTTCTCGTACGTCATATTGATAAGAGGCTCAGCTTCCACCCACTTAGTAAAATAGTCCACTGCAACTACGAGATACTTGAATCTTCCTCGGGTGGTCGGCAGTGGTCCAACCAAATCAATTCCCCACATGGCAAATGGCCAAAGGGAGGTTATTGGTGTTAGCAATGCTTGTGGAGTTCGTCGGATGGAGGAAAAACGTTGGCACTTGTCACATTTCTTGGCATAGGCTATACAATCAGCCCTCATTGTCGGCCAGTAATATCCCTGTGTCATCACTCTTTGTAAAAGTGTTCGACCTGCTACATGAGCTCCACAAGATCCTTCATGGATTTCTTCAATCAATTCTTTCACCTCGGTGGGATGTACACATCTCTGCAAACCTGCCATAATTCCTCGTCTATACAAAATACCATTAGTTAATACATACCGAGCAGCTTTATACTTCAGTTTCTTGGCAGCGAGTTTGTCCTCCGGCAATTCACCCTCTTCAACATATTTCCTGATTGGATCCATCCAAGATGGTCCTAAATCAAGGGTAATCACATTCGTTGTCAGATCTTCATCTATGCTCCGACCTTCTAATACTTCAATCGGTATGGTTCTTCGCATCTCGGTACGAGTAGCTGATGCTAGTCGGGCCAGTGCGTCTGCTTGTACATTCTCCATCCTCGGTATTCTCACCAATTGAATGGCCTCAAATTCTGTCAATAATTTCATCACCTTTGCATGATATTTGATCATTAAATCTCCTTTAACCGCATACATTCCCATCATCTGATACACAATTAATTGAGAATCACTGAATACCATCACTTGTTGTGCTTCCATAGTCTTTGCTAGATTAAGACCTGCTATCATGGCCTCATACTCCGCTTCATTGTTAGAGGCTTTGAATTGGAATCGCAAAGCATATTCCATGTCAATCTCGTCTGGAGTGATCAAAACAATTCCTGCTCCACAACCAGCTGTGCAGGATGATCCGTCTACATATAATCTCCATGTAGGTATTTCGTCTTCAAATTTCTTATCTGTCAGAGTTCCTCGATAAAATATCTGCTGTTTTCTTCCATCATCCCCCGGTATCTTTCGCTCCTCGTCAGTCATCTGCTCGTACCCTTTTACCAACCGTGGTTGGTCTGAGTTTGAATATAATGATTTCTCTACATCCACAAGTCCTTTTACCAACCTTGGCTGGTTTGGACCTATTTCTGCTGATCCTGTATCGTCCACAGGTAGGTCAGCAAATGTTTCTGTTGATCCTGTATCGTCCACAGGTAGATCAGCAGGCACCTTTTGCTCCTCGGGGGTATCAGGGTACGTGAACTCTGCTATAAAATCTACTACAGCTTGCCCCTTGAATGATGATCTGGGCTCATACACAATATCATATTCACCAAGTTCTACTGCCCAGTACATCAGTCTCCCTGATTTTTCTGGCTTATGGAGGGCTTGTCTCAATGGCATATCAGTATAAACGATGATGGTATGGGCTTGGAAATATGGCCTCATTCTTCTACTTGCTTCAATTAGTGCCAATGCCAATTTTTCTAGCTTTGGGTACCTGATTTCTGCACCTCGGAAAGCCTTACTTGTGTAATAAATTGGCTTCTGGACTCCATTCTCCAATCTGATCAACGCTGAACTGACTGCGTTCTCTGATACTGCCAAATACAAATACAACTTTTCTCCTGTTATTGGTCTGGACAACAGTGGGGATGCTCCCAAATATTTCTTCAAGTCTTGAAAAGCTTTTTCACATTCCTCATTCCATTCAAAGGTTTTTCGAAGTGTTTTGAAGAATGGTATGCATTTATCAGTTGCTCGAGATACAAATCTGTTGAGCGCTGCAACTCGTCCGGTAAGACTCTGCACTTCTTTCTTCGTCGTCGGAGATCGCAGCCCTAGAAGAGCTTTGATCTTATCTGGATTTGCCTCAATACCTCGCTGATTGACGATGTATCCGAGGAACATTCCTTCTCGTACTCCAAAGGTGCACTTCGTCGGGTTAAGCTTCATTTGGTATTTATCCAATTGATCAAAAGTTTGACTCAAGTCAACCAAATGATCAGCAGCTTTCTTGCTTTTAGTGAGCATGTCATCGACATAGACCTCCATGTTGCGGCTGATTTGTTCGGTAAAAACCTTGTTCATCAACCGCTGATATGTTGCACCTGCATTTTTTAAACCAAAAGGCATAACATTATAACAATAAGTTCCCCTAGGGGTAATAAAAGAAGTACTTTCCCTGTCTTCAGGTTTCATTTTGATCTGGTTGTAGCCAGAGTAAGCATCCATGAAGCTGAGTAGCTCGTGTCCCGAGGTAGCATCCACCAGTTGATCAATTCTGGGCAATGGAAAATGATCCTTGGGGCATGCCTTATTGAGATCGGTGAAATCGACACACATTCTCCATTTGTTGTTTTTCTTCTTTACCATCACCACATTTGCCAACCAATCTGGATATTTTACATCTTCAATGAATTGGGCTTTCTGGAGTTTCTCGACTTCCTCCTGTATGGCCTGGTTCTTCTCGGTACTAAACACCCTTCTTCTCTGCTTTACAGGTTTAATCTCCTTATTCACATTGAGTTCATGACATAAGAAGTTTGGATCTATTCCTGGCATGTCTTCATGACTCCAAGCAAAAGTATTTTTCCTATTCTTCAAGAAAGTTATCAACTCCTCTTTTATTGACATATCCAACGATGAACCTATCTGGGTTATTCGTTCAGGATATTCGTCGTCCAGAATAACATTTTCTGTAGATTCTACCACTTGCCCTTTCACAAGTTGGGACTCATCTCTAGGATCAAGAGTTTCAATTTCTGTACATTCATCCACTTGATAAGTAGTAGTCTTTTTCATCGATCCTTCTAGTTCTTCTTGCTCGGCCGACGAATAATAGCATTCCCGAGCTACTTTTTGATCACCTTTCACCACTCCAACTCCGAAATTTGTTGGGAATTTCAAACATTGATGTACTGTTGAAGGAACGGCTTCGAACTTCTTCAATCCAACTCTTCCCATGATGATGTTGTAGGCCGATTGCACATTCTTATCCATCACAAAGAATCGTATTCTTTCTGTTCGACAAACAGGCCAGGTTCCAATGAATATATCCAACTTGATCGTCCCCAGTGGAAAAACTTTCTCGCCAGCAAAACCCAGAAGGGGTCTGTGATAAGGTTCCAATTGAGATAATTTCAAATTCAGGCTATCAAAGCATGAATAATACATGATGTCTGCCGAACTACCATTGTCTACCAACACCCTTGAAATGATCGCGTCCTTCATTCTCATTTTGATCACCAAAGGATCATCATGAGGGTAAAGAACACCTGCCAGGTCGTTTTTTGAAAAACCAATTACTAGCTTCTCTTTGTTTACCTTCCTCGGACGATCATCCTCGGCCAGGTTTATTCGCTGAATATATGAGCAAGCTTGAGCCTCTCCGAGATAAGCTTTTCTTTCTGCAGTAAGGTCTCCTCCTCCTGCATCTCCCCCTGTAATAACGTTACAATGAAATGATCCAAAACGTATGGAAAATACCTCTCGTTCAGGTTTTCTTGGCTTCTTGGGAAGATCGGGGTCATCATCTGGATCCTCTTCATGGTCCCTCCTATTTTTCTCCTCTACACGACGAGGAGATCTAGATCTCTTTCTAATTCTGTCCTCATTTGTCCTCTCACCTCTGCGATCTACATACTTTGATAATTTTCCTCTTCGAATGAGTGTTTCAATCTCGTTCTGAAGGGCTATACAATTTTTGGTCATATGGCCATGATCTTTGTGAAACTCGCAATATTTGGTCTTATTCCTCATGTCTGGATCTGTCTTCAGTTTCTCTGGCCATTTGATTTCCTCGTTATTCCTGATCTCTTCTAAAACATGATTAATACCCATTTTCAATGGAGTATAATTATCATACTTCTTTAGGGCTTCCAACTTTATCCTGTTATTCCTGGAATGTTTGTCACCACCATTACCTTTCTGATCTTTCTTCTTAGAGTTGTCGACCTCCACTTTAACTTCTTTATCCATATTCTTCTTCGCAGTCATAGCCTCCTCGGCATTCATGATTTTGGCCGCCTTTGCCATCAATTCCGACATATTTTTAGGCGGATCTTTGGCCAGAGTATAGTATAGCTTGTTAGGCAGCAAACCACTCATCAAAGCAGTGATTGCTGTCTTTTCTTCATAATCTATGACTTCCAACTTCTCGTTATTGAAACGAGTTATGTAATCTCTAGTACTTTCTCCCCGAGGAAGATTATTGTACCATATCTGTGCAGATCCAGTAAGAGTTCCCGAGAATGCTCTACACCTCATCTCGTCGGGGACAGCATAGATATCTGCAGCAGCTTGGTACTGTTCTATATGAAGTACGGGATCTGTCTTTCCATCGTACTTGGGGGTCACTACAGGTGCTTTGAATTTCGACGGTGTAGGGAAATCCACAATGGCTTGCACAAAAGGTGTCCCTTGAACAAAAGTTCTCTGTAAGGGGTTCCTCGCCTTAGCCATTTCTCCCAGTCTATCCTCCAATCGTTGAATGGAACCTTTCCATGCTTCATTCCCTTCCTTGGGCCGCTTAGTCCGAGCAACTGATTGCTCTGACGTAGCTTCCTGAGATTTATCTCGACGAGTAATTGGTCGTGATTGTGCAGATCCTTCTCTCAAACCTGGTGGTGGTCGAAAACTTCCTGATGGAGCCCTAGGTGGACTCATGTTCCTCCTTGGTCCTAACCGACTGAAAGGAGACACCCTGCTTAATCTTTCTAAAGCGCTAGTTCTCTCCGGAGAAAGAGAGATATGTTGATCTGTATCCGTAGCCCGTATTGATGAAGTTCGCCCAGGTTGATAAGAAGAATCATTGGATTCCCCATTGCGATATGACCCAATACGTCTGGATCGTGATTGCCCATGATCAGTCCTTTGCCCTGAATGAGTAGGTACACCGCCTTGAAGAGTTTGAAGGAGTTGCCTCATAGATTCTTGCATGGCGGTTTGTCCCTGAGCCAGATTCATCATAATTCCGGCTAGATCTGGAGATGCAGATGGATTTGGAAGATTTCCAGTATTTCCAGCATTTCGATTACTGGATTCTGGATTATCTGCCATTGGTGACAAATGATTTTTATGAAAAACGATAACAACAGTCGTTTCCCACAGACGGCGCCAATCTGTTGATGTAAAAAACTAGATCGCTCTAATTATTCAATCACAGATAAATAAATAAGACAAAGATTTTTAAAGTGGTTCGGCTAGGAATAAAGCCTACGTCCACTGTTATGTTATTGCTGAGTGTTTGTGGAATTCTTGATTACAAATTCTCTCAAGAAATTCCCCTCCCTTTGAATGGGATTGATACAAGGTATTTATAGCCTCAAGGCTGTACATGAAAGGTCCAATACATTAAATGATATACATATGAATGGGTAATACATTTAATGCGGCGTGTGCGTCAAGAATCTAATGAATAGTTGAACAGTTGTCCGTCTGATAATTGATGACACGGCCGTAGTGTTGAAGAATCTCGCACCCAATCTACTCTGGAAACTCAAGCATTCCAACTGAATGTTAAGGATCGTGCTCTGTCTGATTTGTCTAAGAAAAACTTATCTTTAGAGGACCAATTGGCCGCGATGAAGTCTGCTCTGAATAATAAAGATGCTCTTATCAAGAACTTTCTCGAGCAAGTAGATAGATTAACTTTCCAATTCCATAAACAGCCTCGGGAGTTCTGGAATGCAGGCTATAATGAAGCTCTTTACCATTTGGATGATCGCCTTGAAAATGCTAACAACGAAGGTTATAAGCAGGGATGGTTGAACGCCCTGGGTGTATTAAAATTGGAACAAGGTCATTATTTATGGGATTATCATGCTCCTGGATTGCTAGACTTGCCTGTTCCTCCCTATAAATTGGATATGGCATGGATTCCTGCTCGTTCCATTCCTCGGAGTTTGATCTCTAAATATCTTGGTGATTATAACCTTCATTCTCAAGTTGAAGTATATCGTCCTGAGCATCTGTTGGATACTCCTACAATAATGAATGTCAGAATGCTGAAGGACATGAACTTTATTAATTCTCCTCTTTGTCTAGAGGATCCTCCTGCCGGCGAGGAACCTGTCTCAAAGGATAAAGGAAAGAAACCAATAGAGTAGGAATCTTTAATGTAATAGTTAGCACATACATGTAACATGTAATACATTTTTATCTTAATGAAAGAATTTCATTTTCTGTTTTGCCAATAGCTATTTTTCTGTTTGCAAATTATATGGTTCATCAACCAAATTAGAATTTATAATAAGCATAAATTGTTCAAAATTGTTTCCAACCAACCAAGGTGGATAAATAATGTTTGTCGACCAACCACAGTTGATGGGTTTCTATCCCCGACCAACCATACTTGGTTCAATTTTCAAATATAAACATGTGTCCGACCAACTAACATCTACTTTTTTAGTCCCCTCTGGGACATCAATTTTACCTTTCTTTGCTTCAACAGCAGAAGAAATTTCACCAAATAGAGCAGGAGGAGCTCTTTTCTTGCCCATTCTCTGAGATAGGGGAATACGAGAATCTGAAGATGAACTTTCTGGTGTTGAGGCTGGTTCAACAGGGCGAGCAGTATAAGAGGTTGTGTAGCTCTTATACTGCAGCAAATATGATGCAGATCTAATATGCTCGTCTGCAATCGTCTTATGCAAATTCCAGATAAGTTTTAAATGCTTGATATTCACTTTCGACTCTTTTGGAGTTTTTCTTTTACTATCAATTGCAAATAAATACATAAATCTCAGTCATACATTTTGTCAAACATGATGAAAACGCAATTTCATAAGTAAAATAAAAATGAAAAATAAACCTATCCCATTGCCGTATGGGGGGCATCTGGGACCGTTGTATACTTCATTCCCAGATAAAGGCGCGTGTTGCCAATTTTTTATGACCAACCCATGCTCAAAATAATCTCTATTTGAATCAGGGAGGTTAACTACAAGGGCTCTATTTAAAAACCTAGTTTTTAAATAATAAACATTATCTAAAGTGGCCCATTTATAGCAGTACATGATTTCTGGGATCCCTATACGAGTCCCATGAGTTAGATTTAACTTGTGCACCCCGTTAATTATTCTCCATGAATTGGGGGCTATTTTTGCAGGAACAAGATCAAAATATTGACAAAACTCAAGACATAATGGGTTTGGGGGAAAAGAAAAACCACATTCAGCAATGAAAAGACTGGGGAACCAATGTCCCTCAGCCAATCGAAAGTAATCTAAAGGCTCAGAAAGAACCTCTAGAATTACCCAAGAAGGAATGGAAAAGTCAGAACGAAATTTCTCAGCAGATTCAACAATATAAACCATATTGAATAAAAGAGATGCAGAAGAAAGGAAGAAGATCTTACAGAAAGAAAGGAGATATGTTGACAACGAACGGAAACAATGATGAACACACAAGAGAGAGGAAGAGAATAGAAAACTTGAATGCAGAAAAGTGGAAAGTGTAGACGACGGTATGGTTACCAAAGGAGTTTAAATACTTTGCATTGGGAAGCGGCGAAAGAAATGATTACTAAAAAGAAACTACTGAATTTCCGGCGGCTAAAAAGACAAAAGTTGCACGAAGATCGAAGCGCTTGTAAAAAAGGCGGAAACTGCGAAATGAGAAGGAAATTTGAATACAATGCTCCTAAAACCCAGGAAGGTCATTTAATACTACCATATACCGAGAAAGAATGTCCCATACTCCTCAAAGTTCGAAATATGAAACATTGGGGGCTTCTGTTGATACCAAAATTAATATGCTGATGTGGACGAATAGTATGAAGACACGTGTCAATCTACGTGGCACAATAACAGCGAGGAAGATCATTTACTGAACAACCATGGTTGGTACCGAGCAACGAGAATACACCGAGGAGCTCTATCATGCCGAGGAACTCCATCCGAGGAACTCCATCATCCCGAGATACTCTAAGCACTCCGAGGAACTCTTGATCAACGAGCAACTAAGGCGGTCCGAACTGCACCTCGGCCGTGTCATCAATTATCAGACGGACAACTGTTCAACTATTCATTAGATTCTTGACGCACACGCCGCATTAAATGTATTACCCATTCATATGTATATCATTTAATGTATTGGACCTTTCATGTACAGCCTTGAGGCTATAAATACCTTGTATCAATCCCATTCAAAGGGAGGGGAATTTCTTGAGAGAATTTGTAATCAAGAATTCCACAAACACTCAGCAATAACATAACAGTGGACGTAGGCTTTATTCCTAGCCGAACCACTTTAAAAATCTTTGTCTTATTTATTTATCTGTGATTGAATAATTAGAGCGATCTAGTTTTTTACATCAACAATGGCTCTCCCTAATATCATTGAGTTTGCTAAATACCTCAAAGCCTTGGAAGAAATGTGCTCATATAATGTCGACTATGATGCTTTCAATATGCTGATGTCGGTTGTACAATTTTGGTACCCCGAAGACCATGTATTTCTCTTTGGGTTGAATTAAGTTTATCCTACCTACGAGGAATTTTCTTCCATACTGGGGATAAATCCCAGTGTTGCCGCAACTTTACCCGAATTTTACCATTCTCCCATGGATTTGCTGGCTAGGCTTCTTCGCATTTCGCCTTCGGCGGCCAGACCATTGGTTACTAGAGGAATGATCTCCCTTTTAGCGGTGTTACAGTCTGTGCATTTGTAGGAGAATGGAGATGCTGGATATGTCGGAGCCGTTGTTCTGAGCTTAGTATCAAAATTATTATTGGTGGCTGGGGAACTGCTGAAGGACCCACAACTTACAGCCATTAACTCCTGGATGTCATATCGTCGCAATCCTGTGGCAGTGATACTGACTGAGACTTTGAATGGCCTGTATGCCTGGTGAGAAGGTCGTTCTGCCTTCCTGAGGGGTAGCCCCATGATGCTGTTCATGTGGTTGTCTAAAAGACTCTACCTGGTGACTCCTCCAGAATACCCTTTGTCGACTGTACCCAAATCTTTTTCGCGCTGCTTCATCAACATTGGCTTGGATATTGAGAGCTGGGAGAATTGGCTTGCGGAGCACGAGGCTCTAAATTTGTACTGGTCGGTGCCCTGGTGGGGACAGCTGCCGCCTATTCTGGAGCTAGAAGAATACCCGTATGTTCGACTGCAGACAGACCTCTTTCTATTTTCCTTCGCGACTTCTGCGTCAATTTGGCTGGGAGCAGGTCGCGCCACGTCAGACACTAGACTTCTTTCTAGTAGAAGATTTGACTGAGCGTCTGCACATGCGACTTGGATCTATGTGGGAGATTCGGCATCCGTTGAACCATCCTTCTCAGTCTGTTGGGAGAGTTTGGCATATCCCTGGGCATTATATAAAGTGGTTGTGGAGGGGAGTAGTTAGTAAGATGTTGGCAGTGGAGACTGGACAAGGGTGGTTTATTTTGTTTAATACTATAGAGGGAGGTGTGGTAGTTTTTTCGAAGCTGGTTCGAGTTTATCGGTCTATGGAGAGTTTGTGACACTCTGTTCAGGCGGGGGAAGCTTAGGGACTCCAGGATGCAGATGATGATGACGGGGCGAGCTCCTCTGGTAGCTGCGGCTAGGGCCCTTGGAGAGTTTATTTTATAATGGGAAATAAATGTGGGGATTTTATTTTGTCTTTTTTTTAGGAAGTTAGGGGGAAGGGAGTTATCCGTTCCTTTATGTAATTGCATTGCAATTTCCTATTAATGAAATAAACAAGTTTTTGATCATCCAGCTATGCCTTTTGATGAGTTTTGTATTTTTGAATTATCTATACCGATCGCTAAGGCATACATAATCTTTTTGTTCAAGTGTATGTTAGAATGAACTGTCGTTCTCGGAGATAAAAAAAATAATAGCATTTTTTGAAAAAGAAAGGTTCATGCTTATGTAAGGTGTATGAGCTGCCTACGTACCTCTGGGGTTTTTAAAAAGTTTTAATTTTTTTGAAAATTATTTTTTACAGAGGATCAGGCCCACGTAGTTCTGGGTAGAGGGGAATGAAGAGATTTTTTTTATAGAATAGAAGGGAGATGAGAAGAGTTGTAGCGCGCTGAGATTTTGGACTAGGGGTAGAACTTCTTGAGACAGTCCAGGTTGAGTGGACGAGCCATCTCTTCCCCATCTAAATCAGTGAGCATGGCAGCACTGCCAGACAAAATCTTCTTAATAATGTAGGGGTAGCTCCAATTGGGCTTGAATATCCCTCTGGGGTCCCAGATGGTTTTTATGATATCTTTGAGGACTAGATCCCCTTCTCGGACATCGTGGTCCTTTGAGGAGAGGTCATGTTGTATAATTCACGCAAAGGCGGATGCTGAAGTTTGGAGACCTGTTAGCATTTGAGGCATTTCTGGACATAGGCGGTGCAATCCAGGGTCATGGTGGTCCAGTAATAACCTTATCGAATGATCTTCTTGTCAAGCATGTGATCGTTCACGTGGGTTCCACATTACCTGCTATGGATCTTCAGCATTATCTTTTCAATGTCAGCCCCTGTGATGCAGTGTAGATGGGTTCCATCAAAGTTCCTTTTGAGCCGATCTTTGTGACAGATGATGTACTGGGCAACCAATCTTTGAAGGGTTACTCGATCTTTCTTGTTGGAACCCTCGGGATACCTACTATGCTTGAGGAGGCGCCAGATATCATAGTACCAGTAATTGGCTAGCCCGGGATCTTCTGTGGTGACGAGCTTGATGTGGTAATAGTGGGTTGGCCTGTCTTTCTTTTGAATTTGGAAGGGGGTCATTGTTATTCCATCGGGCATGTCGACCATGGAGGCTAGGGTATCAAGGGCATCGACTAGGTTATTTTTTGCTCAAGTTAGGTAATGGAAAGTGATGTCTTAGAATTGGGAGGCTATCTCTTCTAAGTGTTCATGGAAGGGTTGGAGTTTCTCGTCCTTAACTCTCTATTTTCTGAGCACTTGACCGATGATGAGGGGGAATCCCCATAGACGTCTAGGCATAGAATACCTTTCTTGAGAGTAACTTTAAGGCCTACCATGCATGCCTCGTATTCAGTCATGTTGTTGGTACAAGGGAAATTCAACTTGATGGCGATTGGAGTGTGGGATTCATCTGGGGAGATCAGGAGTATCCCAATGCCATAACCCTTTTTATTGGCAGCACCATCAAAAGGACATTTGCCACCGGAGATTATTCTGGGTAGCGCAGAGGATGTTTTCATCTGGGAATTTGGAGATCCATACATCGGCCTTATGCATGGGGTAATCAACGAGGTTAGAGATGGCTCTTCCTTTCATGGCTTTCTGTGCGATGTACACTATATCAAACTTGTCTAGGAGCATCAACCATCGGGCCATTCGGCTGGACAAGGTGAGTTTCTCAAGAAGGTATTTGATGGGGTCCATTCGGGATACAAGTTTGATAGGTAAGGCGAACATGTAGTGTCGAAACTTTTGGGTGACCCAGACAAGCGCGAAACTTGCCTTTTCCAAAGCAGTGTAGTTAACCTCGTATCCAGCCAATTTGTGACTGGCATAATAGATCGCTCTTTCTTTATGGGAATCTTCAAGGTGTTGGGCTAGTAAAGCCCCAGCTGTAGTGTCTGTTATGGTTAGGTATAGGAGTAAAGGGAGAACAGGCTGTGGTGGCAGAGTACCGGGGGTTGGGTCAGATATTATTTGATTTGGTTAAAAGCTTCTTGGCAGGCTTCATATTCCAAACCTTAGTTGAATCCTTTCGGAGGATTTTGAAGATAGGTTCGCAGATGGAGGTTAGCTGGTTGATAAATCGGATGATGTATTATAATTTCCCAAGGAAACCTCAGACTTCTTTCTCTGTTCGGGGAGGTGGCATTTCAAGTATGGCTTTCAACTTGGAAGGATTTTCCTCTATCCTTTTCTTAGTGACCATGAATCCCAAGAGTTTTCCCTTTGTAATGTCGAAGATGCATTTCTACGGATTGAGTCTCATCTGATACTGTCGCAGTCGTTCGAAGAACTTTCGAAGAGCGGGAACATGACCTTCTCTAGTCTTGGATTTGATAATCATATTATCCGCATAGACCTCAACCTCTTTGTGAATCAAATCGTGCAGGATGGTTGTGGTAGCCCTCCAGTAGGTAGCCTCGACGTTCTTGAGACCAAATGGCATAACAATGTAACAAAAGGTTACCCATGGGGTGATGAATGCAGTCTTCTCTTGGTGGTCTGGGTGCATTTTGATTTGGTTGTATCCGACAAACCCGTCGACGAATGACTTGAGAGCATGACTGGCTGTGTTGTCTAAGATCATGTCAATATTGGGTAACGGATAATCATCCTTTGGAGAGGCTTTGTTCAAGTCTCGACAGTCTACACACATCTGAACTTTTCTTCCTGATTTCGGTACGGGCACTATGTTGGCTAGCCATGTGGGATACTCGATCACACGAATGAAACCTACGTTCAACTATTTGACCACCTCTTCTTTGACCTTGAGCGACCATTCGGTGCAGAGCTTTCTCAACTTTTATTTAACCAGCTTGTAATCTAGGAGAGTGGGAATCTCATGCTGAGCATTGAGAACCTCATCAAAGGAGGGCTCGATTAGAATTTAAACTGTTAATGTAAGGCACAATAAGATACTCAAAATCTTCATTTATTTCATTAATAGTAAAAATAGCATTGAGAACCTCATCAAAGGAGGGCTCGATTACATTTGAACAAGGATAGAAAACAGAAGAAGAAATGGGGTAAACATTAGGATTAGGGGAGGTTTTAGCAGGTAGAACTGGCACAACATGCTAGTTGAGGAGAGGTGTATCAGCAGCTTTAATCAGCTGGGACGGATCTGATGATGTAGTGCCTGAGTGAACCATGCAGAGTGTTTGACCTAGTGCCTGTAAGTTGAAGGAATCTTCAGAGTCACTTTCCTCAGTCTTTTCAGTATCTTTGATGAACGATTATACATGGTGTTGGGAACTCTCAGCCCATGGGTAGCTGCCTTGGAAAAAGATCTCCATTCTGGGAATCATATTCTTGTCTGTATGGTCATACCATGGTTCTGGAAAGCCGTAAAAAGGTAAGTCTTCACCCTCTTTGATAAATTGTCCATTCAAGGAGTCACCTGGGATATTCTGGATGCAATCTAGTCCTCTCTTTGGTCGAGACTGGTGGATCATTCTGAGCTCTTGTTCTAATGGTTGATACCCCAAACCGCAAGGAGGGAACGTATTCTTCAGTTCAATCAACTCAAGTATCCCTTACTACCTTTATTCTAGCCCCAGTCCGGGCATGAAGTGCATGTTTTTGAACATCTAAATCACATTAACGTTGCCATGAGAGTCGCATTCTTAACAAACCCTTTTTCCAAAGTCGTCCCTTGTCGGGAGTAGGAGTGGTTCAACTTGAAATCCTGGTAAGAGCATGTCATTTAACCCATGCTGTATCTCAAGAATTGAACTGCTGGTAGTTGCACCCTCAGTTATATCGTCGTCGCCCAAAATAGTGATGACTCTTTTGTCGATAAATAACTTCAAGTTCTGATGGAGTGAGGAAGACACACCCTTGATACTGTGGAGCCAAGGTTGTCCTAGCAACAGATTGAAATAAGATGGGATGTCAATAACTTGGAATTTGACGATAGGGTTTATAGGGTCAGTCCCTATTACAAGATTTATGGATCCCATCACCTCCCGACGAGTATTATCGTAGGCACGAACAACAGCGGAGGTTGGAGAGAGGTCGCTTTCTTTTAGTCCTAAATATTTGAAGGTTCTCAGTGGACATGCATTAGAGGAGGATCCATTACTGACAAGAGAGAGTGGCACGACCTTCCCCATAACCCTGACGGAGATGTTAAGTGAATGATTGTGGTTTGGTCCAATCTTGGGGATTTTTTATTCAAAAAAGGATAGCATTCGGGTAGAGGTCAAAGATCCGACCAAATTTACCGCTTCTTCTGGTGTGGTAGAAGGAGGAACTGTGGGTCCAATGAGCAACTTGATCAAAGCATTTCTGTGCAGCTGAGAATACATGAAAGACCCCCATATAGTGATGTTAGCTTGAGTGTTCTTCAGTTGATCAAGGATCTTTCTCTCCTCGAGGGTCATCTCTGTCATAGGAAGGTTTTCCACGCCCTTCCCCTTGTCATTGGCTTGTAGTGAGCTTGGGATCTGGAAATGCCTCCCTGATTTGTTCATGTGATTTATTAAAGAAAGGAAGAACATGAATCCCGTTTCCTTATCAACCTCGGGTTGTTCCGACACCTTGTTTATTTCTCTGAGAAGTTCTTCAAATGATATCATCCCACACATGTCGGCTACCGGGCCAATTTTCTCTGAAGCTTTCTATTTATTCGAATCTTTAAATTCTTCCCCCATTCGGTGGCAATAATTCTGTCTTTCTATGTGAAGTCGATACATTTCGCAACTTCAACGATTTCTTCATATAGGTCTTCTCAATCGGTGGGGATATGTAAGGGTGAAGGGACCAGGTGCCCTTGTAGCTTCAAAGCATCGAATAACTTGGTGATACTGCAAATGTTGTTGGTTTATCGGAATAATTATGCCATAATCTGGATAACATCATCCAGGCTGATTTCAATGGTCGGTACTACCCAACTGTCTGACTCTCGGGCCCATTTTCGTTCTTCCAAGAACAACGTACTGAACCTTTAACAATCAATGATCATCTGTGAGGGAAATTTCACCCCAAACTCTAGGAGTTGGTTTAAGACTTCTTATAATTCCATACTTCTATTTTCGAAACAGATACGGATGGCAATGCATGCTCTGGTAAGGAGTGACAATGCCTGATTAACGAGGCTAGCAGGGTGTAGGAGGAGATATGGGCAAATTTGGAGAGGTTTAGGAGAGTATATGGGTGTGATTTGAGTTGAGGGATCGAATTCTTAGTTTTCTTCTAGAAAGATGGCAGTGGCATGATTTGGGAGTAGGTTATGAGTAGTATTTGGCTTAGGATTGGCTGGTGGGGAGATGGTACCCCGGTTAATAAACCTTGGATTATGTTTCGGAGGTGAAACCAGTGGTCAGTGGTATGGACAGTTGTTTGGTGAAAGGCGTAATGGGCATCTGCCTTGAAGTTTCTGGGGAGTGGATTTGGCAATGGACGAGGATCCAAGGGTTTTATAAGGTTTCATCTAGCAGGGCTTGATAGACTTTGGAGAGAGGAGCATGGAGCTCGGTATATTCCTTTCAGACTGGGATAGGGCGACTTTCTGGTGCCCATAAGGTGATTAGTTGAGAGATGTTGTTGATGGTTGAGACTGCAGCACTGGAAGGCTTATCATATTTCCCGGGGTTGAACTGTCCGGACACCTTATTCAGTTCGACATTTGTTTTAGCAAGACCTTCCTCGATTTCTACTCCTGCTTCTCTGAGAGCTCAAAAATGGGGATATTATTGTCCTCCCATCGTTGCTCAAACATGGGGTAAGAAATTCTTCTTTACTATGCTGATTGGTTCTTCCTCGGAAGGCCGATTGGTCATGGCTACTGCTTTTTCCCTCCATCGCGATATGAAGTTACTGACTGATTCCCTAGAGTTCTATTGGAGCAGATCTAAATCACGGTGGGTGACCTCAAGCTCTTTGTTATATTTGTACTTCAACATGAATTCTCTGGCTACATCCTCCCAACTATGGATTCTAGACTCTTCGAGAGACAAAAACCATCGGAGGGTGCTATCCTTCAAAGTTTGCTGAAATATTTGGGCCATCACTTCTTCTCAAGCCCCTAGTAGAGTCATGGAATGGTGATAGCTGCAGAGATGAACAATCGGGGGTCCACTTCCTCCGAATTTCTCGATATTTGGCATCTTGAACTTCTCGGGTAACCTCGCTTTAGGATAAGGAGACATGTGGGTGTAGTCCATGTAATTCCCTGAGATTCTGACTTTGTTAAACTTCTTGGTGAGCATCTTAAGGTCCTCTTTGACTTTGTTCAGCTCTTCTTCCTTCGGATCAATGATCATAGGCAAGTTAGCCCCATGCTGGGCAAGATTCAGCATCGAAAGCTGGGCAGGCAGTGACCCATTAGCAAGAGGGGCACGTGGAGCGTACTGATACTCTTCAGGAACCCAAATAGGCTCGGGTGGATCCATAGCATGAGGAAATAGGGCCTCGAGCTCTTGAGGAACAGGAACCTAGTTTCATTGCATCTCTCGGACCTTAGTTTGGAGGTTATCAATCTTGGACAATAGCTGAGCTAGGACTGTCGTCAAATTTGGCTGCACAACGGGGACTTAATCTGTGTTCCCCATGGAAAGCGGATGGATATCGAACTCGAAAGAAGTAACAGTGGAACGAACGAAACTCCATGGTGATTTGACTGAAGACCGAAGTTAATAAGGAGCCAGACCAAGGGCTTGTGATCGACCTGAGAAGGCGCAAAAATGGGATTTATTTTGAGAAAAAAAAAGAATGAAAATATTTTTGGTATTTTTTTCTTTTTAAGATTGGAAGACAAAATATTTTTGACTCTTTGATAAAGAGGAGAATTTTTTTTTTGGATTTTTTGATAAATAAAGGAGAGACGGTCTCAGCATGATTATTACAATTATTATGTTATCACTTGTATTAATTCTCCTAAATGCAAAATGAAATGCCGGGCGGGACCCGAGCCTGGAAAAATTGGGTTTGTAATATATGCAAAGCTATGGCTGGACTTGTGACCAGGCTCACGGACAGGGTCCAGTTTTAAAAATGCGTGAGAATTCGGGCGGCAGTCTGACCTGAAATTTCAACAGAGTTTCGGGTTGAAACCGACAATCTTATATGTGTGTCCTAGGATTGACACCTATATGCGGGTATGCAGTTTGGTTGGGTGAATCAAAAAGGGTTCCCCCCTTTGGCGTGACTTTTACGATATACGTCTTGCTCTTGCGGGCAATCGATACGTGTGGACAATCCATTTGATATACCTGAGTGTACGTGAATTTCCTCACTATATACCTCGTGGGGATGGTACGTGTGAGAGAGAATTCGATATACTCAGCGTACGTGAACGAGTTCCATGCGATAGACCTCCTGTCATGACTTCGGTCAAGCGGTACGATGTAGGGAACAGTTCGATATACGTCAAAGGTACTTGGCCAATGGAAGGTGAGAGTCATATCGCTTAGGCTCACTGCGCCCTGGCTAGCGCCCATCATAAAGTGACCCTCCAGTTACTGGGTAAAATTTGGTCAATCACAATGCTCTTTGGTGATGTCGTGTGAATCATGCATGATCCTCGTATTAGTATCTTATGAGAATGTATTTATTGATCATGCCAAATAGGGAGAAAAGTACAAGTATCAATAGTACACCAAGTATGGATAGGTGATGCGTGCAACATGTGGATATATGTGACCCTAGGTGCACGTGGTGCGAAGTGTACACGAAGAATTTTCTACAAGTGTGTGAATAGAAGCATAAGCATGGGGTACACAAGAGTAATAAAGGGGAACATGCAAATAGGGGGAAATATAAACAAATATAACACCCATGTAAATAGAGTCTAGCCCTCATAAAATCCCCATCAGAGTCGCCACTGTAGCCATCCCCAATCCTTGCGATGGGCGAGCGATGTGAGGGAGGATCCTAGGTCCCACGCGTCCCTCTTGGGTTTAGGTGAGGTGAAAAATGTAGGGAGATAGAGTCGCCAGTCTATTTTACTCAAAATAGACAAAAGAAAGGGATCCATCTCGAAGGACATCATCCAAAGACATATTGATGCATACGAAATCAAAATGATTTAAAAAGGGTCTGGAGGCTAAGTTACGAAATGGGAAGGTGTTAACACCCATTCCGCCCTTACGGTCTCTCATGTGTTTTTGCTATTTTCCTTTATTTTCCTTATGATATGTGTGCATATGTATATATAGTGGAGATAGGAATTATCGACTTATACCATGGAAGAGGTAAAGCGAGTCATCCGTAGGAAGGTATAAAAATATTATAAAATAGGATTTATGCGATTATCCTTACGTTGATTGTTACGATTGAACAACAATGCATGTGGAATAATACGCCACTAAGGGCAAATATATGTATATATATGTAGTTTAGGAGGATTGAATTTAAAGAGAATAGGAAATGAGAGAAAAAGTAAAAATAGGACTCGAATCTCGGATTTTATCTCGAGACGCCTACGTAGCCTATAGAGGCATCAAAGTCCACGTAGTTCGCATGCAAAATGAGGGATGGGGTTTATCCCATAAATCCAACCAAGGACTTCTCTTATTTGTGTGTGTGTGTGTGTAGAAAAAGTGTTTTAGTTGTGAGAAAAGTGTAAGAAAAGTGTGAGAATTTTCGTTTGGAATTTATGAGCAAACCCTCTTGTTTCTTGTTTTCTGGTTTTTATTTCTATGAAAATAAGAGATGTGAAATAATACAAAATAAAAAGTATATTAGGATATGTGAGATGAGAGAATAAAAATGCTAAGTAATAAAACAAGTTAATGCGAATTTATGAGAATTTAAGGAGAGAATTGAGAAAATTGAACCTTCTTGAAGATCTTGAACTTGATCTTGAATGTTGGAGAGCAGCCCTTGCACTTGGATGATGATGGAGAGTGGTTAATTTACCAATTTAGATTAAAAGGATGGTGAAAAGTGAAGGTTGGGAAGGGATTTTGATGTGGAAATCGCGCTGACTTCGAGAGAGGTTTTTTGGATTTGCTGAGAGTGATATGTTTCTGATCTGGGCTCTTTTTGCAATGAGGTCAAGGCCTCCTTTTTATAGGCCCATGGCATTGCCGATCGGAATAGCCCTTTTCCTGCCAATCGGCAGGTGCGTTTAGGCACACTGCCGATAGGCAGGGTCTGGAACCTGCTGTTTAGTAGTGTCTTTCAGGCCTTTTCAGAAAATCAACTGCAGGGCACAAACCGTTGATCCGAATCGCGTACGGGGCAGACTGTTGAAAAGACAATTTAAAGACCTTCGAAAGTCCTTTGGACCACTCCTGGGTTCGGGAGTTGACTTTCGGTAAAATGTGGCTTGGAAGCATTCGTCGGTCCATTTGACGGGTAGTCGTCGGATGCAAACGGATCCTTCGTCCGTATGGTAAGTCTGAATCACGCACGGGGTGTGCCTTTGGAAAGGTTAGGAGATGCGTGACAACCCGAATATAATTATGATAAATTATGTTTAAATCATGATTATCTTATGTGATATGGATAATATGTTACTATTATATCTAATGCTAAGTGATTATGTTTAGTCTAATCCTATTTTCATAAATCATGAAATGTTGAATTATTTATAAACACGAAATTTTGTTGTTTTCGATAGAAATGTCCCTGTTTAAGACTAGTTTTGACCTTTATAACGTAACAATTGACTTGAGGTGAAAACTATATAATTGTATACATATGAGTTAGGGTTGTAACACAACAAACGGTACGTCAAACGGATGTACGAGTAAGAAGTTAGGTCAAATTTACGAATAAGGGGAAAATCTGTCAATTCCCTTTAAGTGGTAAATTGTCTTTTATTAAACCAAATGGTTTAATTTGATTGGTTGGCTTGGGAGGCAGCCTTGGCAGACTTAAACTCTCCCTATAACTTATTTCTTCATCAAATTAATCCCTAGGTTCAGTTTCAAGTGTTGTTAGCTTGAGGAAAGCGAAGGTAGAAGTTTAGGAAGAAAAGTGAGGAGAAAAAGTGTAGAAAAATCTGTAGAAATTACGTAAAAGACACGAAGGTAATCCTAATTGCATATCTTGTTATTTTTCATATATTTATGTTTTATATGATATAAATCCTTGATTTTTTTATTGACCCTTCATGATTGGGTGCATATGTATGGATATATGCAAGTTTAAGTTAGGTTGAATGCATAAACCCTTAAAATTGCTTTGTATTGAAACCCCTTGCATTCAAACTTGAATATATTTTTGTGTGATTACTGGAATTGAAAAAATCCAATTGGATATGAAAGTAGACTCATATATTCATATCATATGTCGTAGTGATGGGTGAAAGTTGGTATATAGTTGATGTTCGTATATTTCATTTCGGCATGCCCTGAGTTTTGTCAAGCTTTTGACATAGCAAATGAAGTAAAAAAATTTATGAAAATTTAATTATGTACTATTAAGTATGTGTACTGAAAATGGGTTGAAAATCATGGAAATTTATGCTGTATAAAAATTATGAAAATTCTGGGAATTCGAAGGAATAATAGAGGAGCTTGTAGGGCAAGTTTCTTGTGTTGTAAAGAAATGGTCATAACTTGCTCTAGGAAGGTTGAAAAATTACACCGTCACTTGTACTGGAAAGTATATTCATATATGTTTTCATATTGATAAGGCTGGACCCCTGTATTTATACAATTTAGGAATATATGATGGTTGAGTATAGAGGGCAATAATCTGAGGCCATACTGGATACCCCATGAAAGAATATTGTTATCTCCTCTTTCCAAAGAGTATTTTGAGTACATGTTTCATGTGTATATACATTGAGAAGTATACTTTCATGTTACTTGGTTTTAGTAATAAATTCATTATGAGGTATTTCGTACGGTTGAATGTTCACAGCTTTATTGTTTTGTCTTTACTCATGTTTCATGGAATGTGACTTAAGTGGAATTAATATTGTTGTATAGTCATTGAAAGTTACATAATTATGTTAGGATAGTAATTATAATTGAGATCCAGTACTGATTTAGTTGGATTGACAGGTGTAAGGTCTAATCAACCCAGTTTAGCTCCTCCCGAAGGAAACGTAAATACGTAGTTGACAACCCAAGGTGAGTGTACTCACTGGGAAGAGATATTTGTATCGTGTTGTTGATATGATCGGAATATAATGAATATGAAATTGTTAATTTTGGTTTATTGAAATGGGAGGTTACTCCTCGACCCGAAAGGGGGAGATTTATCTATTAATGACAAGGGGTTACTCCTCGACCAGGAATGAGGGAGAATTGTCTATTTAGACAGGATATGTGAATCATGATTCTGAAAAGTTGGTGATTCATTATGAATGAGCCAGATAACTTAATAAATAATAATATGGACATGATTTATTGCATTTAAATTCATGCAGTAGTATAGTAGTGATGCATTAACTGGGCTATTTTGCTCACGGTTTCTGTGTTCACATTTTTCAGGTAACGCGATGTCACTGCCAAATCTAGGAGGTTGGGTTGGGTTAGCCAGGAATGGAAGAAACAATGATTTTGTGTAAATGTAAATGATGTAATTAAGTTAACTTATCCTTCAAGAAAGTTTTTATGGACATGACTACTCTGATGTTGTAAAAAGGCTTTCAGTTAAATGGATTTACAATGATGACTCTGAAATTAAAACTCGTGTTTATGGTTTGGTTAGATTAATTATGGTTTAACTCACTTTTACTTTCAGACTTAATTGTAAGTAACTGCGTTGGGGTGTGCCAAGATGTACTTCGACATTCCAAAGAGTTTGATCCGTTTCGAGGAGTTGACTTTGGTCAACGGGGCCCTGGAAGCATTCGGTGACCCTTCGGAGTAAAACGGATCGTTCGTCCATACCGTAAGTCAGAATTGCACACGGGGCAAATTGTTGGAAAGGAGTTTCAATGAACTTTGAAAATTCATCCAGTCTTGAACAATTTGAAGATTTGATTTAGGTTAAACAGAGCCCGAGAGCGCATAGTGGCCTCCTGATTGAGTTTTGGGGGGAAACGGGTCGTTCGTTCGCATGGTAAGTTGGAATCACACACGGGATGGACCTTTGGAAAGGGGTTTTAGGGACCTTCGAAGATTCATTCAGTCTCGATCAAGATGAAGACTTTAACTTTCAGTCAAACGGAGCCTGAGAGCGCCCGATGGCTTCTAGGTTAGTACTTGGGGTATGACCTTAGTTTGTACTGATGAAGGGAGGTGCTAAGGACCTAAGGGTAGTTTAAGGGGTAACAGAATGGGGTGTCTATAGGTATTGCCTATAAACACCAAGGACCTCACCACAGACGCCACACGAGGTTCTATTCCTCAATACTACACTATAATCACCAACTATAAATTTATACCATCTAGAGTTTTAGTAGGACATGGGACGTTGAGTATCGCCCAAGGGGAGGCTCACCCTAACAATTCCATAAGGAGTCCTATTCTAGAACATCATAACTTAATTACTTAATACCAAATCACCCCGATTATCTAGGTTCACCCCTACTTTACCTCAATCATCGGGATTATCTAAGCCCACATTATAGTTAAGGTACATAAATTAAGATGCACTAAACTCAAGTTTCCCAACGAATGGGCCTAGTCCTTCCTACCTGGAACTAACACTTGTAAATCCATTCATCGACCAACAATACACTAAGGTGTTCACCCATAAGGATAACATTCTATCAACTAAGATCAACTTATCCTCTAGCATTGGCCTACATCAATTCATAAACTCATTGACTTTATCATCAATCACGGTATTACCCCAAGGGTTGAAATTGCCTAATTATCACATCGATATTGACCTCTCACATGCGTCACACCCAAGGCTGCACATAATTTAATTCAAGATTATCCATATCGTAATTATGACACTCCAACTATCAATCTCTACCGTTGATTGTACATAATTTGGCGCTACTTGCCCAATGGGCAGTAATACATTCTATCAACAATTCACATGATTCTAAGCCATTAAATTATTAACGAAATCACCTCACACTAACAACTATGGTGTCACTACTATGGGTTTGCATGGATACCAGTAAATTTCTACAATTCTAATTGAAAATATGGAAGCGATTTATAACCACTAATCTAATTGTATGACATTAGGCATTATTCGAACTTGTCGTCTTAACCTCTTAGATTTTACCATCGAGGACACGAACTAAACCGTCATGAAACTAGCATGGCCGACCCGAACCACACGGACGTCGAAAGATTCAATACTGACCTCACCATGTTACACCCGAAAGGAACCTTGAACCTAAAGCTCTAATACCATTTGTAATGCCTTTACTCGGAATTATGGGTTACCCGTGAGTCAACCCAGTCCGAACGAAGCATTAGGTATGAAGTACAGTGAAATAACCTAAATAATATTGGTAGTCCAGTTTTAATTTAGTTAACATTTCACCTGTTAGCATGCGATTGCAATTTTTGATATAAACTATATGAGGAACCCATGGGGAGCACCCGAAGTCCAAGTAAACAGAGCTACTAACGTAAACATGAATAAAGTATACTTACCTGTAAAATGCCGTCAAAGTAAGGAACTGCTCCCCACCTTCCATAACAAAGTGGTGACGTGAGCTTATGCCAAGTGGGATTTATACAACAGTATGGAAGAAAACAACAGAAAGGAATACTCACGCGCTACAACTACATGCATGCGAAAATATATATGTATCTACATACATATACCTTTGAAAATACACATGCCAATGCATTAATCAATTTATTTCCGAAAACCTTACTTGCCCAGATTAATTTACCTTAATCTTATTTAAGGTTTTCTTTATTAATACTTAAAATGTCACCTTGTTTAACACACTCGGTTCAACACTTGAAACCATTACACTTTGTTTGAATGGAACACATTCCTTTACCGGAATTTAATCCTTTTTATTCATTTAAATATACTTCGGTATTTTCATTGAAATCATCATTTCAACACACACATTCGTCGTGTTAGAAAATATTTATTTACTTTTAAAAAATCCTTTTTACAACAAATTCTTGTGTTAACTATGGGTTTCACCATTTAGGTTGCTTAACCAAAAATTTATCCACTTTCTTTAACCTTTTTCCTTATCTTATGGACATTAGTAGATTTATTGATTAACTTGTCAATTTCACCTTTACTGGAATATTTATTGCATTCGTTCAAGTTAGGTTGTATTAACACATTTACCACATAACCCATTTAATGCCTCGACTCGAATTTAAGGGTTAATAAAGGACAAACCCGATACGGTACGCACGTTAATTGTGAAGTGAAATGAAACACCCTAAATAATGTTTCAAATCCAGCTTTATTATTATTTAATGTCACACTTATTAGCATGCAAGTTCAATTTATAATCACTCAGAGATACTAACGTAAATACAAGTAAATACTTACCTCTACAATGCACTAAAAATATGAAATTACATGCAACCCGCCGTAACAAAAGGAGGTAATGGGCTGAATGCTCAATGGAAATTTTACAAATTCAGCGTAGAACTGAAGAGCAGAAAAGATACTCACACACTGCAACTACATGCATGTGAAAGTACTTATATATCTACATATATATACATTTGAAAATACATGTAGCAATGTATTGAAAAGTTTTATTTTAAAAACGTTAGTTTCTCCAATATACTTCCTTATTTTTACAAGATAGTCATTGCGTCATTATGCATAAAACTTGCACTTGTTTCCCATTAACTCACACAGTTAAACAAATAACATTTGTTCGGAGAAAAAGGCCTACATTTACTTTCTAACATTCATTAACTCAACGTTTATTAACTCACTCCAGAGTTACTTAACCATATTATAGGACTTCTACTCAATGCACGCACACACCGTGTTTAGAAAAATACTAATTTTCCTTTGAAAGTCTCATATAACACACAGTTGTGTTTATTATGATTCAACCCACATTAGGTAGCTTAAACATCATTAAGTTATCTTATTTAACCATCACATGTTACCACATGAACATTAAACTCTTAATGCGTTATTCTTGCATTAATAAATCAGTGAATCAATACCATTCATTTATGCCTCTTTCATGAATATTAAATTCATCATTTAGCATTTTCTTTAGGTATTCATCTGACACACACACACCCGTCACAACACATGCCCGCCCATGGTTTCACTGAATTTCTCTCGGCATCGAGAGCCAAGTAAATCGCAGTTGGTTTGGAGTCTTTCACCACTAGGGACATCATAGCCATGCTTAATTATGTAACTCAACATCATCCAATATCATTATCTGGCCAATGTGTTCGACTTTTTTATATTGTCCAAATTAATTGTCCTTTTTCGGACCAAAGCAAAGTCTTGGACTTAACCATCCATTTTCCCATTATTCTTTTAGAAAAAAATCACTATATTCCATTAAAGTCCTTGTTCACGCACGCGTTGATTTTTCCACAGAAAATCATTTGTCATTTAAGGACTCATTCCATTCTTTCTACATACGTGTCAAAATACTCTTTAGCATTTTTCGTTTCAAGAAAATGTCACACTTTAAGTAAATTGTCAATTTATCCATTTTACTTCAAAATACGTAACTTCACTTTTTTTCAAGATTTATTTACAAAAATACCTTTTTTAAGCTTCAAACTTAACACGTAGGCATTTTAGTCAATATGACACTTCTTTAACTTCTCACTGTGTCAAAAATCACATTTTTGCACATTACTCCCTTTAATACATAAAATCATGCTTTTCACACATTCAAGTCTACACACTTATTTATGAGTTTTAACACTAAAAATTCATTTTAGTCAATATTTACACATTTGACACTTTACGTTTCAAACTTAGTGTTACACACTTTTATTATGACTTTTTGCATAAAGACCCATACTTAGTAATTTTATTCACACTTAGTCTTCTTTACTTTCTTTATTTACATGAAGACTTTAGTTTCACATGTTTACTCATTAAACCCATTTTATTTCCTTATGATGAGATTAAACACTTTAAAATACCCATTTAAAATGAAAGCATTCATTCAGATATCATCTCTCAAATATCATCTCTTTACTTTTATGATGTGAATAGTGTTTTAGAAATTTAACCCTTTTAGAACTAATTTAAATCCAACTCTGAAATGCCCTTTTGGACTCAAAATATCAAGGATGCACTTAATAAACACATCAGTGCATTATAGCCATTTTCTTACACACTTTTATACCCCAATGGTGTAAAATAGTAATATGAATTTTTATCTAATTCAAAACCCATTTTAAAACACTTCTTTAAAACCCATTTGCACTTGAAATCATAGAAATCAACTAACAAACACCATGGATGAAAATTATCATAAATCCTACATATACTAAGCCTAATATATGTAAATAACTAACTAAAATTTATACTCATCATTAAACCCAAATAAAGATTAGTAAATCCCACCTAAATATGTCCAAAAATGGTGGTGTAGGAGTAACAATCCCTCCACCTCCAATGGTGGACTCAAGGGGTTACAAAAATAGCTTCCCAAGTTTGCTCCATGGATGTTCCATTAAAGCATTCCTACATCTCCACGAAATCCATCTTCATTATTAGGAACACCCCCTCAAATGCCCATTAAACGAACCAAGAACATCATCGTATTCACCTAACAAGTTGTCCTAGGGTTTCTACAAGTGTTTGGGAGCTTGGATGTGGCCTTTAATGGTGTATAGTGGTCATGGGAGTGGTATAAATATGGGGCAAAAGTATTTCCCCCATGAATGTCTTAGGAGCTCCAACTTAGAGAGAGAGGGAGGCTACAAATCATATGAGTTTTTACCCCTCTCCTTATACTTATATATTGAACCCACCCAAACTCTACATACCATAAATAGTAACCCCCACCAACCTTCTTAAGATGCCAAACTCGAAACACCCAAAGTTAGGGGTCTTTAGATGGTGGACACGTTAGAAAATCAAGTGCCACAATTTTTTACAGCATTTAAAGTATTTTTTCTATATTTTTGACTGAAAATCCACCTAAAATGGCTCTAAATAATTTTTTTGGAAACGTCAAAGAAGGAAAAATTGCTCAAAAATAAATTTTAAGTCGATGTGGAGATTTTCATAATTTTCTGAGTACTTTTAGTTTTTGACGAAAAATAATTTTATTTATTTTTTGACTTTATGTATTTTTAGGTTCTCATATATATGGCCATTTTATTTTTTTTACCTTCCAATAGTCCTAAATAATTCGTGCAAAGTTGCATTTTTGTAGTGTTGCGTACCGTAAAAAATTGCTAGATTAACTTCTATTTTATTTTTTTCACTTTTCCTCTACATGGTATTCTTCCTTATATTTTTAGGGCTCCAAATAAGTAGTCACATTATTTTTATCCTTCTCCGATTGTCCTACAAAAATCGTGCAAGTTCGCATCCTGCGCAGTACGTGCTGACAAAAATCGCGTTATATTAACCATGACCGTGTCACAATCATTCCTTGTCATTTTCGCGTCAAACTTAACAAACATACTTACTAGGACTCTTAGAGCTTAAATACGCATCCATGCGAACAATGCAATGTGGATTTTTTTCCTTAGTTACATTTCATAATGTGTCACTTTTTCGTACCATTTGGCGTAATTAGCTTATATATTTATCCCTCAATTTTTTTTGAATAAAATACTTCAATTATCTTTAAATACTTCTTTTTTTAGGGAGGGATATTACATTCTTCCCTCCTTAGAAAATTTCATCCTTGAAATTTATGTTTCATCAACTTAGAATCCAGTCATCAACAACAAGTTTCGAATCCAAAGCCATCCTTAACACTATAGTCTAAACCCAAAGATTTTATTTTCATCAATTGTATTGCTAAACCAATCATGGTGGACACTAAGGTCTTACTGGTAATTCCAAGGAGGCCTAAGTCGTTCATTTAAACAATCCCTCAAATTAACCAGTATCTATAAGACATCACGTTACCATTAATGAACTCGTCAATAGGAATCCTTCCTAAGTTAGGATTTACAAGCGTATGTTACCCCAATAATTTTGATCACGTCTAGCCTAGGTTAATACAACCTCAGCATTTCTAAACATACACATCAATGATCATAAAACAATCACCTTATCACATTGGTGTACCAAATCAATATCTCCTACGAGATCCTTACGCTAACCTAGAGTCATCCCAGGTATCACAACACAAATATACTTAATCGATTACATCCTCAAACCTCATAACTCTTGACATAGTGTAACACTAGCACCTAATGTTTCATCAAATTTCAATTCCCACAATATTCTCATGTCACAACCTCGGGACATGCAACCAAGTCATAATTAGTTATACTGGTTAACTAACGAAACATGACAACCTAAAGCAATCAAGTAACATAAGAAAACTATATGCAATAAATGCAAGATCACGCGTACACACAACTAGTGCAGAACAAAGGTGCTTCTGGAGAAGATCACACTCACACACCGTGACGCATCAACCACAACTGGCCTAACCCACATCACTACTGAGCTTATGTAGCACTACACCCAAATCAAAACTGGTCAATGACTCCCCATTACCGGGATCAAATAAGACATAAGAAGATACAACGAATCAAGTGAATCCCACACTAAAATATAACAATCGAATTCGGGAAGCTAACCATGCCATGCAAAGTACGAACCTCAATGTACACTTGATGTCTAAGATTTTTATAGACCTATACGCACGCTGAGGTATTAGCCTATCTATGGGCCCTGGCCCGAATCACTAATCACGACTACCCACTTTCAACGACTTGAGAACCGATTCACTTGGGAAGATAAAACGCTAGGCTTCCCTCCTTAAGACTGAGGTTTCTTTTTATCCTCCATATCAAGCTAAGTTTCATTTCTCATTTCTTAATGTTAGTCACTAACCTACCTACTCAAGTCCCCACAATCTCCACATGTGATTGTTAACTTTCGGACCTCGAGATCTTTCTCATCTTTTGAAACACAACACTCACATAATTTTACCCTATGGACCATCGTTACAATCCTTAGCAACGCCCTATGTGATCCCAAATCATAACTATCGGACTAGTTACAATAACACCTCAATTTTTTCAAGAATTATCCCTACCTAATACCTAATGATTCTCCTTACTATAGTCATACCAGACACATGGGTAGCCTATGTAGGTGAAATAAGCAAGCCTAACACTCTGCCCCAAGTGCTATCTCTAAAATTAGAATGAACGTCATCGTGTTATAAATTTTCCAAATGTAATACCTAGCACGTATCAATCTATTTTCGATATTATCCTGAAAGATCATACTACTACACTGGCTTATAAATAAAATCCTTGGCACAAACTCAAACACTATCATAAATTAATACGACCTGACCATACTACGATCATCAATGATTTACTATCATCACGTAAACCTCAATACAAAATCAATTCTTCCAAACACTTTACGAAAGAGACACCAATTAAATCATTCACCAAAATGGACATATACATCTCAATGTAGCAGTCGTCATGGCAAAATCCTATCATGCATGGAAACTGATCACAACCACCAACTCGTAACCTCAAGGCATCAACTCTAGTCATTATGTGTTATGCCAACCGTAAGGCTATTTCCTCGACATCATAAGGAATCTCAAGGTTTCAAGGAAAGACACTATTATCACACAGTACACAATTTTAAGTTCACTATTACTAGGGAATGTCTACCACTCGCATTTTCATCTCACTAGATAAACCTTGGTATACATCTCCAAGGAATCTTCAATACGAATTCACTTGCATACCTATATTGCTAATACGAATTCTCAATGAGTGTTTAACCACGACAATTAAGTTGCCTCAATATATAAACATCATACTAGGCTCTTAATCTACAAGTTAACACAACTATATATCATGGTAGGATATGGGACTTTGGGCATTGCCTATAAACCCCAAGGCCCACACCACAAATGCTACAAGGGATCCTATTCCTCAACACCACATTATTATTTCTAAACTATAATTTAATACCACAAAAGTTTTGGTCGGACACAGGACGTCGGGTATTATCTAAGAGGAGGCCCACCCTAATGAAACCACAAGAGGCCCTATCCTAGAACATCACAACGGTAGTTCTTAACACCAAATCACCAAGATTTTTTTTGGTTCACTCTTAGGCAAAGCATCATAGTTATCTAAACCCATATTATAATCAAGATACACTAACACCAAGTCCTCAACCAAGGGGATAAATATGTTCTTACCACATAATCGATATTTATAAACATCACTCAGCCCCCTAATCTCCATAGATGAAATATACAACCTTTACTACTAGGTCACGACGAACACTACTCGACGTTTATATTACCATTATGGCTACTCTCGTCATTAAGGTTGTCACACAATACATCTCACGCAAAAGATCACGGTATTTCCACTATTCGTCTACACTGACACCCATGACTTACCAACTCATCTACATCAGAAACGCCACGGAACATGAAAGGATACTAACTTAGTCGTTTACCATCTCATAAAGGGGTGCACATTGTGCTAATGTCCTTGACTTCACTATCCAAGATATGAACCGAAACATTCACTTATACAACGTGAGCGGCCCCAACCAACATCGACGTCAAAAGACCCACTATCGACCTCACCACGTCACACCCGAAAGGAACGTTGAACCTAAAGATCTGATACCAAGTTGTAACACCCCAACCCGAATTTAAGGGTTGATAAAGGACTAACCCGAACAGGTTCGCGCGTTAGTTGTGAAGTGCAATGAAACACCCTAAATAATGTTTCTAATCCAGTTTTATTATTATTTAACGTTACACTTAATAGAATACGAGTTCAATTTACAATTACTACATGATATGACCCAAGGGAAGTGCCCCAAGGCCAAGTAAACAGAGCTACTAACATAAATGCAAGTAAATACTTACCTGTACAACTCGCTCAAAATACGAAATTGCATGCAACCTATCGTAACAAAAGGAGGGAGTGAGATGAATGCTCAATGGAAACTATACAAATGCAGTGTAGAAATAAACGGCATAAAAGATACTCACACACTACAACTACATGCATGTGAAAGTACACACACACACACACAAAAAATATATATATATACTCCAATATAATTCCTTTATATATATATATATATATACTCCAATATACCTTTGAAAATACATGTATCAATGTATTGAACCGTTTTATTTTAAAAACGTTATTTACTCCAATATAATTCCTTATTTTTTTACAAGATAATCATTTTGCATCATTATGCATAAAACTAGAACCTGTTTCCCATTAACTCACATAGTTAAACAAATAACATTTGTTAGGAGAAAAAGCCTTACATTTACTTTCTAACGTTCATTAACTTAATGTTTATTAACTCACACCAGAGTTACTTAACCATATTATAGGACTTCCATTCAACGCACGCACACACTGTATTTAGAACAATACTCATTTTCCTTTGAAATCTTCATATAACACATGGTTGTATTTATTATGATTCAAACCTCATTAGCTAGCTTAAACATCATTAAGGCATTATATTTAAGCATCCCATGTTATCACATGAACATTAAACTCTTGATGCATTATTCTTGCATTAATAAATCAATGAATCAATACCATTCATTTATGCCTCTTTCATAAATATTCTATTCCTCATTTAGCATTTTCTTTAGGATTCCGCCGACACACACGATTTCATGAAATTTCACCGCCCGACACCGAGCGCCAAGTAAGCTGCAGTTGATTTGGGGTCTTTCACCACTAGGGACATCATAGCCTTGCTTAATTATTTAACCTGGCATCATTTAATATCATTATCTTGCCAATGTGTTCGACTTTTTTCATATTGTCCACATTAATTTTCCTTTTTCGGACCGAAGCTAAAGCTTTGGACTTAACCGTCCATTTTCCCATTATTCATTTAGAAAAAAAATCATTATATTCCATTAAAGTCTTTTTTCATGCACGCGTTGATTTTTCTACCAAAACTCGTTTCCGTTTAAGGACTCATTCCATTCTTTCGACATACGTGTCAAAACAGTCTTTCAACATTTTTTGTTTTTTGAAAATTTTACACTTTATGTAAATTGCCAATTTATCCAATTTACATCAAAATAGTTATCCAATTTTACACTTTCGACAAGTGTTATTTACAAAAACACCTTTTTTAAGCTTCAAACTTAATACGTAGGCATTTTAGTCACTATGACACTTCTTCAACTTCTCACTTTGTCGAAAATCACATTTTTTTCACATTAGTCCCTTTAATACATAAAATCATGCTTTTCACACATTCAAGTCTGCACACTTATTTATGAGTTTTAACACTAAAAACCCATTTTAGTCAATATTTACACATTTGACACTTTACGTTTCAGACATAGTGTTACGCACTTTTATTATGACTTTTTGCATAAAGACCCGTACTTAGTAATTTTATTCACACTTAGTCTTCTTTACTTTCATTATTTATATAAAGACTTTAGTTTCACATGTTTACTCATTAAACCCACTTTATTTCCTTATGATGAGTTTACACACTTTAAAATACCCCTTTAAAATGAAAGAATTCCATCACATATAAAACTATTCAATTAAATTAGGAAAACATATATTCAAGTTACCAAATGACATGGACAAGCTCAAGACATCACTTATCATGGATATCACATTCTCTTCATTTAAAATACACTTTTAACCCATTTTATTTCAAAAAATGTGAATAGTGTGGAAATTTAACCCTTTGGGTCCATTTGATAGCATAAAAATTCCAAGGCAAATTCCCAAAAGTTGGAAAATTCTTATATTTTCCAGCTTTTAGGCTGTTTGATAGCCTTAATTTGCCCTGAAATTTGTTTTCTATGTACAACACCCCTTAAGCACAATTTGTCACCCTAGGGTGGAATTCAATTCTTTGGGGGGGGGGGGGGGGGGGGTCAGGTTTTTGTTTGCCACCTTTGGGTGACAAATCACTGAAAACCAATTTTTTTTATAACTCTATATATTTCATAAATATATAAATATATATTGTTAATAAATATATAAATATATATATATATATATATTTCGTATATTTTAATATATATTCGTATATTTTATATATTTTAGCACAAATATGTATATTGCGTATATTTCGTATATTTATATATACTTCATATATTTATATATTTCGTACATTTATATAATTCATATATTTTAATATATATTTATATTTCGTAAATTTTGTATATTTAATATATTTCATATATTCCTTATATTTAATATATATTATTTACAAAATATATACATATGTATAATATATATGTATATTATATTATGTATATATACATATATATTGTATATATACATATATATAATATACATATGCAAAATATGTATATTATATTATCTATATATACATATATATTGTATATATACATATATTATATATATACATATATATACAAAATTTGTATATATTATATATATACATATATATACAAAATATAATATATTATTCTGTATATATAATATATTATATCCTGTACATATATATATACAGAATATAATATACATATATATTATACATATGTATATATTATGTAAATAATATATATATGCACTATATATATAATTTACATATATACAGAATATAATATTCTATATATATGTAAATATATATTCTATATATATGTATATATTCTGTAAATAATATATATTTAGTATATTCAGTATATAATATAATATATATTCATATATTCTGTAAATAATATATTATATTTTTATAGATTTTGTACATTTAATAATATAAAAATCAATTATATTTAATAATATAATTTTTATATTATTAATCTACAAAATCTATGCAATGTACAAAATCTATGAAAATATAATATATTATTTACGGAATATATTCATATATTATTATATTATTCTATTTAATATATGAATATATATTATATTATTTGTGAAATATATATATTCCATAAATTATTATTAATTTCCGAAAAAATATACAAAATATATGAATATTCCGAAAATTAATAATAATTTACGAAATATATATATTTCGCAAATTATATTAATTTTCGGAATATATATATTCCTCAAATAATATAATATATATTCATATAATATATATATATATATATATATATATATTCCGTAAACAAATTTTCCACATTTATATCTATTTTTCAGCTTTTGCGCTTGATAGAAAATGTGGAAAATTGATGATTTTCCAACTTGTATCAAATAGACACAAGGTGAAAAATATTCATTTGCCTTTGAATTGTTTGTCCTGGAATCAAATGTCCTGGAATCATTTGCATTGTCCCAGTTTTCTATCAAATAGGCCCTTAGATGTAATTTAAAACCATCTCTTAAATGCCCTTTTTTACTCAATATATCAAGGGCGCACTTAATAAACCCATAAGGTCATTATAGCCATTTTCTTACATACTTTTATACCCAAATGGTGTAAAATAGTAATCTGATTTTTTATCCAATTCCAAACTCATTTTAAAACACTTCTTTGAAACCCATTTGCACTTGAAATAAAAGAAATCAACTAAAAAATCCCATGGATGCAAATTATCATAACCCCTCCATATATTAAGCCTAATATATGTAAATAACTAACTGAAATTTATACTCATCATTAAACCCAAATCAAGGTTAGTAAATCCCATCTAAATGTCTCCAAAAATGGTGGTGGAATGGTTGTGTAGGAGGAGCAACCCCCCACCTCCAAAGGTGGCCTCAAGGGGTTCAAAAAAGCGCTTTCCAAGCTTGCTCCATGGATGTTCCATTAAATCATTCATCCATCTCCACGAAATCCATCTTCATCATCAAGAACACCCCCTCAAATACCCATTAAACAAATCAAGAACATCATCTTATTCACCTAACAAGTTGTCCTAGGGTTTCTAAAAGTGTTTGGGAGCTTAGATGTGGCCTTTAATAGTGGGTAGTGGTCATGGGAGTGGTAGAAATATGTGAAAATAATCTGGGGCTGAAGTCTTTTCCCCATGAATGTCTTAGGAGCTCCAACTTAGAGAGAGAGGGAGGTTACAAATCATATGAATTTTTACCCCTCTCCTTATACTTATATATCGAACCCACTCAAACTCTACATACCATAAATAGTAACCGCCACCAACCTCCTCAAGATGCCAAACTCAAAATGCCCAAAGTCAGGGGTCTCAAGATGGTGGACACGTGTGATAATCAAGGGCCACAATTTTTTACAGCAAGTAATTTTTCTACAATTTCACTGAAAGTCCACCTAAAATGGGTCTAAATGATTTTTTCAGAGATGTCAAAGAAGGAAAAATTGCTCAAAATTAAAATTTAAGTTGATCTAGAGATTTTCATAATTTTCTGTGTACTTTTAGTGTTTGACGAAAAATAATATTTATTTATTTTTTGACTTTTGATCCCATCGTATTTTTATGTGTATTTTTGGGGTCTCATTTATATAGTCATTTTATTTTTTTGACCTTCCCATAGTCCTAAACAATTCGTGCAAAGTTGCGTTTTCGCAGTGCTGCATACCGTCAAAAAGGGCTAGATTAACTTTTATTTTATTTTTTTCACGTTTCCTCTACAGGGTATTCTTCCTTAATTTTTATGGATCTAAATAAGTAGTACCATTATTTTTATCCCTCTACAATTGTTCTACAAAAATCGCGCAAGTTCGCAATCTGTGCGGCACGTGCTGACAAAAATCGCGTTATATTAACCATGACCATGACACAATCATTCCTTGTCATTTTCACATCAAAATTAACCAACATACTTACTCGGACTATTAGAGCTTAAACACGCATCCACACGAATCATGCAATGTGGATTTTTTTTCCTTAATTACGTTTCGTAATTGTGCCACTTTTCGTAGCATTTGGCGTAATTCCCTTATATATTTATTCCTTAAATTTTTCTTGGAATAAAATACTTCAATTATCTTTAAATACTTATTTTTTTTAGGGTTGGGTATAATAACCCATTTCTTGATATGTTTCATATTTCCTTTAACATTTCTTGGAATCTTCCAATACCACATACTTACACGAGCTCCACACCGACGACTGTGCGTACTATATGCTCTGGCCAGTTATTTAGGGCTTTTTACCCAAGGGGTCCAGCCCGTTCTTGGTTTATCTTGGTATCATCCCAATTCCATTTATTGTGTTTTAATATTTTACAAATATCCACATTATTCCACTTCCTTACTTTTACCCGTCCGAAGGCAAAACCCAGATTTAACCGTCCGTTTTTCTTTTAATACTAGGAAATTTTTTGCTTTGTTCTTTAAGTCCCTCACCCACACACATGTGATTCATACTAAAATCATCTACACTTTTATTACTTAAATTCATTTCACACAATTTTGTCTAAAGGCCTTCTTTAACATTTTTATTCCATAAAAAATGTTCCACTTAAAGTAAATTACCAATTTACCCCTTTATTTGACAAACTCACCATTTAGTTCCTTAACAAGTGTTATTTCTCAAAATGGTTATTAATTCTCCATCTTAACATTAAAAAACTTTAGCCATCTTTAACACTTGTTTAATATCACACTTTTGTCCAATTTTCACACTTATCACTTTAACACACAAATAACAACCTTTACATTTTAAGCTTGTAAGGTCACAAATTTCAAATTGAGTCTTTTGTTGTTTTGTCTCAATTCCGGACAAAAACGTTTGAGTCATAGGATAGAGTTCTCGACCATCCTTCAAGCCTATGACATACTAACGTTGAAGACGTAGTGGCTAAGATTATAAAGTTTCATCAAATGTCGAGTTTATTGAGCCTCGTTTCTACATCAACAAAATTTATTTCGTTTACTCCTAAGGTATGAATGCATTACATATTTATATAGGAGTTTGGAACATTTTTAATTGGGTGTAACTAATTTTTATTTTCATAAAGTTTCTTTAAAACTTTAAAATAAAGTTTCTGGGCTAAAAATAAAATTTTAGACTTTCTGAAAGTTCGTTCGAAATTGTTGTTCGAACGAGTTTTTCGTTTGAATGAGAATTTCATTCAAACGAGGTTTGCCAACGAAATTCCACTGGAACTTCGTTAAAAGTATCGTTCGAACGGGACTTGGTTCGAACGAAAATTTCGTCCGAATGAGATTTCACGCGGAATTTTTTTTTTTGCAGTTTTGAGCAATTTTCCCATGTTTCAACTTACCTTTACCCACTAACTTTTGGAAGAAGTTATATGTGAGGGAACCAATTTTGAAAAACCAACTTTTGACATATTTAAAACATATTTTAGAGAGAAAAATTTCTTAAGTTCAAAAGTTCATGTTTAAGTGTTTGTAGTTCAAGAGCATTATTTGAAAAATACTTTCTTACATCCATAGTTTGTTTATTCCAAGTTTCCATATAAATATCTTGCTTAGAGTGTTTGGCACTCGTTTATCTCTACACCTTGAAGAAGAGAGATAATTATTTGTTAGGGAAATTTCTAGGACTTGGGTTAAATTAAGTTGGTTTGAGTGAAATTAAAATATGTGTATGTTTAATCTTATTTCACTTGGTTTAATTTTAATTTGAAAGAAATTAAAATTTGGTGTTTGTGTGTGTTTAATTGAACCAGCTCAATTCCGCATCTCTTTAAAAGGAAATTACTTTTTGTGTATAATCTAAAAATGGGGGGCCTCGTGTTCCAACAAGTGGTATCAGAGCATTGATTTAGAAAAACTCACATTTTCAATGTGGTATTTGAGTGGAATTACTTAAATATTGCGTTTAAGATCCTTTAAATATTTTTGCTAAAAATGGAATTTTCCAAATTTTCAAAATTTCCTATTTTTGATGGTTCTAACTACGTGTATTGGAAGGCGCAGATGAAATCGACACTAAAATCTATCGACAAGAGAGTTTGGTTATCCGTTGTTAACGGGTGGTCTCCACCTACACATTTAGTAGATAATGAGCACGTTCCCAAACCCGTCGATAGATGGAGTGAAAATGAATTTAAACTTGCTAATTTTAATTCTCGAGGTTTAAATTTCTTATTTAGCGCGGTAACACCGAATGAATTATGACGTGTAAAACTGCTAAAGAACATTGGGATATTTTACAACTCACTCATGAAGGAACTAATGTCGTTAAGGCTTCCAAACTCCAAAACCTCACCACTCAATTAAAAACCATGAAAATTAATGAAAAAGAAACTTTTGATGAATTTTATGCTAGACTTTTCGATATAGTTATTTCATCTTTAAATTTGGGAGAGAAAATACCCGTTAACCGTGTTGTAAAGAAAATTTTAAGGTCCCTACCCGATACACTTATTCCAAAAGTGACCATTTTAAATTATTTACCCACTTTAGCCTCTACGAAATTAGAAGAGCTCGTAGGTGATTTACAAACCTATGAACTAGACATGTTTTCCTCCAAAACCGAAAAGAAAATTGAGAAGGGCGTTGCTTTGAAAGCCCGAAAGGAGGAAAAATAATTATTAGAGAGTGAAAGTGATAGTGACTCGAAAAATATGGCTATGTTTGCTAAAAAGTTTAGAAAATTTCTTAAATTTAAGAAATTTGAAAAATCTAGTCATGACAAAGCCGAGAAGATTCCTAAAACTTCTAATGAAAATATAAATAGGGACGAGTTTGATAAGTGTTTTAGTTGTGAAGGGTATGACCATAGGGCTTTTGAGTGCCCCACTAAACTAAGGAGAGAGGGTAAGAAACCAATTTATTTTAATGCAACACTTGGTGATAGTGATAAGGAATAGGGACCCGGTACCCCCATTGAGTGCAACTTTATCGCGTTCATTGCTAGTTATGTAAGTGATAATGAGTAATGATCGAATGATGACATCTTAATACATAAAACTTCCTAAGACTTTGTTTGTGAAGCTATAAAAGATGATGGTAATGAGAGTGGAGAAGAAAGAGAGAGTGAAAATGAAGAAGAGGTTGATGCGAGTGAACTTCAAAATCCTTTTCAAGAACTTTATGAAGAATCTATTAAATTAAAAAGAGCTAATTTGAAGTTAGAAGCTTGTTTAAAAGAGCGTGTCAAGGTGGTTGATGATAGTGCGTTAGTGG
Source organism: Sambucus nigra (assembly GCA_949130495.1). Classification (NCBI taxonomy): domain Eukaryota; kingdom Viridiplantae; phylum Streptophyta; class Magnoliopsida; order Dipsacales; family Adoxaceae; genus Sambucus; species Sambucus nigra. The sequence continues at coordinate 263,827,025 of OX422211.1, read as the reverse complement.
AAGACCTTAGGACAAGTGAGAGAGCTCTTCGTGAGAAATTTGAATATATAGAAAACAAGAGAGATAGCCTTAGAGGTTTAATGGAGTCAATGAAAAAGCAGCTTCTCGAGTTTTAAGAGAGAAATGTTTTGCTAGAGTCTAGAATTTTAGAACTAGAAAATAAATTAAAAGACTCTAGTAAAGTCAAATTTGATTTGGAATGTCATTTCGAGAAGTTAGATAAAATCTTAGGAACGATCCAAATTAAAAATGACACGTGTGGTTTAGGCTTCGATACTTGTAATGAATCAACTCATAAAGCTAAAACCAATGTTTTAAGAGAATCGCCTAGGAAAGCCTTTAGAGATCATTTCGTAGGTAAGTCTTTTCGTCGAGTCTTTAGATGCTCACATTGTGGTCGAAAAGTTCATCTTAGGAAATTTTATTTTGATCTTAAAAAAGGTTCTAGAAAATACCAATGTAAGGCAACCTAGGTATCCAAGATTCCTACACCCCGAGATCGTCATTCGTCATTAGTTTGGGTTAGGAGATCCTACTTGGTAGCTTTACAAAATAGGAATTTTGATTCTCATTTACTTTCACAGGCTTCCTCACTTGTTAAATCTAAAGGTTGAATGTGTTAGTTGTTTGCATACTTTAGCTTTTATGCTTCATGCTATATCACCATTCTAATTGTATGCTTGCTTTAAACATTTTCTAGACTATGCTCTATGCTTAATCACAAGCTAGAATAATGATTTTTGTGTATCTTTTGTATTATACTTCTTTCATTTCAGTTTGCATCAAATAAAAATACAAAAAGATTTTTGTTTATCATTTGTGCTTTACCTTGTTAGTAATTATGCTTTATGACAAATACAAATGATTTTGGTGTGTCTTTTGAGTAATTTTTTTTTTGTTCAAAAATTTCAAAAAAAAAATCTAAAAGATTTTTGTTTTGTGTGTATTTTAGTTTGACACACTTTATGTGGCATATACTTGTGTTTGAATCCCTTATTTTACGCTCGCATGTGGCTAGAACTTTTGTTTAAGATTGTCAATCCTTAAAATGTTCTTTACCATGCTTACATGCAGTAGTTGGATTTTGTGTTGATAAAATGGATTCTATTTTTATATGCCTTAATTCACACATGCACGAGCTCAATTGAAACTATAACTTCATATGTATATTTGAGCTTTGTGAGGTGTTATCCTACCAATCTTGTCATCTACATATTATGTGACCTAGGAGGACTAGTGCATGGTAAAATCCATTGCACGTGAGATATGTGTGAGATATAAAAATAATATATATAAATGTGCACGGGGAAGGGCTCCGAAAGGAAATATCATCCTTTGCGAGTAAGCCACCGTTTTCTTGGAAATAAAAGAAATACATGGTCCAAAGGCCTAAAAATAAAATATGGAACTAAAAAGAAAAATCATTGCCAAGGCCTATGTTTAGTTGATTTATTCATTCAAAAGATTAAAATAATATGCTTAAATTCAGGGAGTTTGGATGGTATATAAATGGTTTGCACAATTTCCATTTATCCATGTTGTACTTTCAATGTCATGACTCTATTGGTTTGCAGAATCATCAAAAGTCTAGGCTCGTATGCATTGTGTTTGTTTGTTCATTGAGTTCAGTCTATATTGTCACATGAGGTTATATTCAAATGTGATGAAGTTTGAAATCAAATGAGAACTCCGTGAACATGTATTAAGTGATTGGGGCTAAACTTACTTGTTACTAGTTCACACCCGTACACTTTCGTTTCCATATGACACATTTTTGCCATACGAGTGTGAAAAAATTATTTTATTTTGTGTCATGTGTGGTATTTATACCTAGTATATGTTCGTGTGCATTAATGATATTTATTGCGTTCTCATATACGAGGTATTCTATTTGTCTTTGCCTTACTTTGTAGTCCATCTATTCTTTAATTCATAATTGGTATCTATCTTGTTGTGTCCATTGTTTGATATCACATGCTTAGAATCTTATTTGTCAAATTGGTATCATTTTTTTCGCATCAATGTTGGTATTCATTAATATTTGTATGGATTAGTTATGACATTGTTGCCCATGTTCTTATCTTCTTATGCATCGTCATGTTTATTAGTTCTTTTATCATTTGTCTATTTTTGAACAAAAAGGGGGAGAATGATAGGGGAGAAATGGTATCTAATCCTATTGTAATCGTATCTTAGTTTGGGAGATTTAACTTAGGGGGAGTCGCGACCTTCTTAGGTAGATCACAGTTGATAAATGGGAGAATTAATTTAGGCGGAGTATCTATCTTAATTGCATTTAATATTCTTGATTTTCCCTATGCGTTGGATAGTTTACTTAAGTGTGCAAGAATTCTTCTAAATGGAAACTTTCATCATCGACAAAGATATTGATCCTTGGTTTGTTTGAGTCAAGCTATTGTATTTTTACTTTGGGTGGGACATTTTTTTATGTCTAGTAGAGCTTGACGGATCTTTAGGGTTTTTGTTGGTTTTTGTCCCGAAAAAGCAAAAGGGGGAGATTTGCAAGGACAGAAATTTTCAATTGAGTCCTTTGTTGTTTTGGCTCAATTACGGAAAAAAACGTTTGAGTCATAGGATAGAGTTCTTGACCATCCTTCAAGCCTATGACATACTAACGTTGAAGACGTAGCGTCCAAGATTATAAAGCTTCATCAAATGCCAAGTTTAATCTGCCTCGTTTCTACGTCAACAACATTTGTTCCGTTTACTCTTAAGGTATGAATGCAGTACATATTTATATAGGAGCTTGAAATAATTTTAATAGGGTGTAACTGATGTTTATTTTTAGAAAGTTTCTTTAAAACTTTAAAATAATGTTTCTGGGCTAAAAATAAAATTTTAGACTTTCTTGAAGTTCGTTCTAAATTATCGTTCGAACGAGGTTTGCCAATAACCTGCCACTGGAACTTCGTTGGAAGTATCATTCGAACGAGATTTCAGGCAAAAAAAAATTCTGGCAGTTTTTCTCATGTTGCCACTTACCTTAACCCACTAAATTTTGGAAGAAGTTATATGTGCGGGAAACAAGTTTGAAAAACCTACTTTTGACATTTTCTAAACATCTTTTAGAAAAAACATTTTGAGAGAAAAATTCCTAAGTTAAAAAATTCATGTTTAAGTGTTTGTAGTTCAAGAACATTATTTGAAAAACACTTTCTTACACCCATAGTTTATTTATTCCAAGTTTCCATATAAATATCGTGCTTTGAGTGTATGGTACCGGTTTATCTCTACACCTTGAAGAAGAGAGTTTGGGTTTACTTCTCATCCCTCAAATAAGAAGTCTCGTTCTTTTGCTGCGACATTCTCACATGGTGAAAGGCACCATATGTGGTTGACGGTGTTCCTACAACTTCATTGGTGGATTCAAAGGTCCCGGTAGTGTCCAGGACTGTCGGCTAGGCAAAGATAGTTACAAGAAGACACGTCGGGGCTTGAAGGAGTCGAGTCGAGTATTGTAAGTCATCTTGCTTGTAATTGTAAATTTCCTAAATAGTGGACTTAAGGTTAGGGTCGTCCGAAGTTTTTTTCCCATTGTGAGTTTTTTCTCGTACATTGCGGAGTAGTGATTTATTTGTTTATTTTATCTTATGAAAAATTCACCTTAGATTCATGCTTTGGTAAAAAGATAAAATCTGGTTTAAATCACTACATATTTAATTTGGTGCTAAATTAATTTGCGTAAAAGTTAATTTAATTCAAGTCTTTAATTTTATTGGATAAAATTTGGTTTGGCCTAATATTGCAAATTGAGTTAATTATTTGTTAGGCAAATTTCTAGGACTTGGGTTAAATTAATTTGGTTTAAGTGAAATTAAAATATGTGTATGTTTAATCTTATTTCACTTGGTTTAATTTTAATTTGAAAGAAATTAAAATTTGGTGTTTGTGTGTGTTTAATTGAACCATCTCGCTTCTGCATCTCTGTAAAAGGAAATTACTTTTTGTGTATAATCTAAAAATTAGGGGCCTCGTGTTCCAACAAGTGGTATCAGAGCATTGATTTAGAAAAACACACGTTTTCAAAGTGGTATCAGAGCGGAATCGCTAAATTATTGCATTTAAGATCCTTTAAATCTTTTTGCTAAAAATGGAATTTTCTCCATTTTTAAAATTTCTTATTTTCGATAGTTCTAACTACGCGTATTGGAAGGTGCGGATAAAATCGGTACTAAAATCTATCAACGAGAGAGTTTGGTTATCTGGTGTTAACAGGTGGTCTCCACCTACACATTTAGTAGATAATGAGCGTGTTCCCAAACTCGCTGATAAATGGAGTGAGAATGAATTTAAACTTGCTAATTTTAATTCCCGAGGTTTAAATTCCTTGTTTAGCGCGATCACACCGAATGAATTTCGACGCATTATGACGTGTGAAACCGCTACAGAAGCTTTGGATATTTTACAACTCACTCATGAAGGAACTAGTGTCGTTAAGGCTTCGAAACTCCAAAACTTCACCACTCAATTTGAAACCATCAAAATGAATGAAAAAGAAACTTTTGATTAATTTTATGCTAGACTTTCCGATATAGTTAATTCATCTTTTAATTTGAGAGAGAAAACACCCAACAATCGTGTTGTAAAGAAAATTTTAAGATCCCTACCCGATAGATTTATTCCAAAAGTGACGATTTTAAATTCCTTACCCACTTTAGCCTCTACGAAAATAGAAGAGCTCGTAGGTGATTTACAGACCTACGAACTAGACATGTTTTCCTCCAAAACCGAAAAGAAAATTGAGAAGGGCGTTGCTTTGAAGCCCGGAAGGAGAAAAAATAAGTAGTAGAGAGTGAAAGTGATAGTGACTCGGAAAATATGGCTATGTTTGCTAAAAAGTTTAGAAAATTTCTTAAATTTAACAAAGATAAATTTAAAAATGATTTTAAGAAATTTGAAATTTCTAGGCATGAGAAAGACGAGAAGATCCCTAAAACTTCTAATGAAAATGTAAATAGTGACGAGTTTGATAATATTTTGGTTGTAAAGGGTATGGCCATAGGGCTTTTGAGTGCCCCACTAAACTAAGGAGAGAGGGTAAGAAACCAATTTATTTTAATGCAATCCTTAGTGATAGTGATTAGGAAGAGGGACCCGATTCCCCCATTGAGCGAAACTTTACCGCGTTCGTTGCTAGTTATGTAAGTGATAGTGAGGAATGATCCAATGATGACATCTTAATACATAACACTTCTGAGGCCTTTGTTTGTGAAGCAATAAAAGATGATGGTATTGAGAGTGGAGAAGAAATAGAGAGTGAAAATGAAGAAGAGGTTGATGTGAGTGAACTTCAAAATGTTTTTCAAGAACTTTATGAAGAATCTATTAAATTAAAAAGAGCTAATTTGAAGTTAGAAGCTTGTTTAAAAGAGCGTGTCAAGGTCATTGATGATATTGCGTTAGTGAAAGACCTTAGGACACGTGAGAGAGCTCTTAGTGAGAAGCTTGAATATATAGAAGGCGAGAGAGATAGCGTTAGAGTTGTAATGGAGTCAATGAAAAAGGAGCTTTTCGAGTTTGAAGAGAGAAACGTTTTGCTAGAGTCTAGAATTTTAGAACTAGAAAATAAATTAAAAGACTCTAGTAAAGTCAAATTTGATTTGGAATGTCGTTTGGAAAAATTAGATAAAATATTGGGAATGGTCCAAATTAAAAATGATACATGTGGTTTAGGCTTCGATACTTGTAATGAATCAACTCATAAAGCTAAAACCAATGTTTTAGGAGAATCGCCTAGGAATGCCTTTAGAGATCATTCCTTAGGTAAGTCTTTTCATCGAGTCTTTAGATGCTCACATTGTGGTCGAAAAGGTCATCTTAGGAAATTTTGTTTTGATCTTAAACAAGGTTCTAGAAAATCCCAATGTAAGGAAACCGAGGTAGCCAAGATTCCTCCACCCCATGATCGTCATTCGTCATTAGTTTGGGTTAGGAGATCCGACTTGGTAGATTAACAAAATAGGATTTTTAATTCTCATTTACTTTCACATGCTTCCTAACTGTCTAAATCTAAAGGTTGAATGTGTTAGTTGTTTGCATACTTTAGCTTTTGCGCTTCATGCTATATCACCATGCTAATTGTATGCTTGCTTCAATCATTTTCTAGTCTATACACCATACTTAATGACATGCTAGAATAATGATTTTTGTGTATCTTTTGTATTATACTTCTTTCATTTCAGTTTGCATTAAATGAAAAATATAAAAAGATTTTTATTTATCATTTGTGCTTTACCTTGTTAGTAATTATGCTTTATGACAAATACAAATGATTTTGGTGTGTCTTTTGAGTAAATTTTTTTTGGTTCAAAAATTTCAAAAAAAAAAAACTCAAAAGATTTTTGTTTTGTGTGAATTTTAGTTTGACACACTTTATGTGGCATGTACTTGTGTTTGAATCCCTTCTTTTACGCTCCCCTGTGGCTAGAACTTTTAGTTAAGATTGCCAATCCTTAAAATGTTATTTACCATGCTTACATGGAGTAGTTGGATTTTTTGTTGATAAAATGGATTTTATTTTTATATGCCTCAATTCACACATGCACAAGCTCACTTGAAACTATAACTTCATATGTATATTTGAGCTTTGTGAGGTGTTCTCCTACCAATCTTGTCATCTACTTGTTATGTGACCTAGGAAGACTAGTGCATTGTAAAATCCGTTGCACGTGAGATTTTTGTGAGATATAAAAATAATATATATAAATGTGCACAGGGAAGGGCTCCGAAAGGAAATATCATCCTTTGCGAGTAAGCCACTGTTTGCTTGGACTTAAAAGAAATACGTCGTCCAAAGGCCTAAAAATGAAATATGTCACGAAAAAGAAAAATCATTGCCAAGGCCAATGTTTAGTTGATTTATTCATTCAAAAGATTAAAATAATATGCTTAAATTGAGGGAGTTTGGATGGTATATCAACGGTTTGGACAATGTTTGTTTATCCTAGTTGTACTTTCAATGTCATGAATCTATTGCTTTGTAGAATCATCAAAAGTATGAGATGGATGTATGGATGGGTGATGATGCTGGAAACAACACCACCCTTTAAGGTGTTTGTGAGCTCAATTCAATGTTAACAATGGAAGCACAAGAGTATACTAAATATACGAGATTGAGGTGAGGAGAAGAGGATGAACACTTGAATGTAAGTGGTTCAGCCAATCTGGCCTACGTCCACTGTGAGTGTGTGTGAGTAATATCATTGAATGAAGGCACTAATGGCCATTGGTACAATCTCTCAAGCTTTCTCTCTCGACTGTGTAAAACGATAGAGTTTCAGCTAGGGTTGTGATCTTGGATCCTTTGCAAGGTAGAGGATGACCTATATATATAGTACTTGGGGGGTGTAATGTACCCCCCATGCATGCAATGTGCATGTGTGTGTTGATCTAGCCAATCTGACGAAGACATCTGTTACTCTCATATGTAGGAAATGATGATGAAATATTCCCCCCACGTGAGGGGAATGATTTGTTATAACTGATTTGTGTCAACATGTCCTTATCCGCACATATGCCAATAAGAGCTCGGCCTCCATGCTTGATCATGACCTTGGCCTAGAAGAGGCCGAGGCTGGTAAGGTCCAGTTGTCCATCCAATCCGAGATGAGTCACTATGGTCTCGACTTAAGTGAAGCCGAAGTAAGTATTGAGGTCGGCCTAGATGAGGCCGAGGTTAAGTTGGACTGTGCCTGGAACATCGGATGATTCATTGATGGGTTGTCCTTGATAGAGGTGAGGCTCCTTGTAACCTTGGCCTACCGCTGGCCGAGGTTGTCAGCACCCGGGTGATCATTCGAACTGTTGGCCCCACCCCTAATTCATGCAGTCTTCCCCTCAAGAGGTTGGTAGTGATGTCGGTTAGGGCCGACCCTTCTGTGGCCGAGGGTGCTGGTCACTGACCCAAGGCTTTTCCGGCATCGGCCATGTCCCCGGCCGAGGTTGGTGTCTCTGAGCTGAGGTGACACTTGGGTCATATCAAATGTCATGACTCTATTGCTTTGTAGAATCATCAAAAGTCTATGCTTGTATGTATTGTGTTTGTTTGTTCATTGAGTTCAATATATATTGTCACATGAGGTTATATTAAAATGTGATGAAGTTTGCAATCAAATGAGAACTCCATAAACATGTTTTAAGTGATTCAGCTAAACTTACTTGTTACCCTTACACTTCCGTTTCCATATGACACATTTTTGTCATACGAGTTTGAAAACCTTATTTTATTTTGTGTCATGTATGGTATTTATACCTAGTATATGTGCGTGTGCGTTAATAATATTTATTAAGTTCTCATATACGAGGTATTCTTTTTGTCTTTGCCTTGCTTTCTAGTACATCTATGCTTTAATTCATAATTGGTATCTACCTTGTTACGTCCAATATTTGATATCACATGCTTAGAATCTTATTTTTCAAATTGGTATCATTTGTTTTCGCATTAATCTTGGTATTCATTAAAATTTGTATGGATTAGTTATGATATTGTTGCCCATGTTCTTATCTCCTTATTCATCATCTTGTTTATTAGTTCTTTTGTCCTTTGTCTATTTTTGAACAAAAAAGGGGAGAATGATAGGGGGAGAAATGGTATCTAATCCTATTGTAATCGTATCTTACTTTGGGAGATTTAACTTAGGGGGAGTCGTGACCTTCTTAGGTAGATCACAGTTGATAAATGGGAGAATTAATTTAGGGGGAGTATCTATATTAATTGCATTCAATATTCTTGATATTCCCTATGCGTTTGATAGTTTACTTAAGTGCCAAGAATCTTCTAAATGGCAACTTTCATCATCGACAAAGATATTTATCCATGGGTTGTTTGAGTAAAGCTATTGTATTTTTACTTTGGGTGGGACATTTTTTTATTTCTAGTAGAGCTTGACAGACCTTTAGAATTTTTGTTGGTTTTTGTCCTGAAATAGCCAAAGGGGAAGATTTGTAAGGACAAAAATTTCCAATTGAGTCCTTTGTTGTTTTGGCTCAATTCCGGACAAAAACGTTTGAGTCATAGGATAGAGTTCTTGACCATCCTTCAATCCTATGACATACTAACGTTGAAGATGTAGCGACCAAGATTATAAAGCTTCATCAAATGCCGAGTTTACTGTGACTCGTTTCTACGTTAACAACATTTGTTCCGTTTACTCCTAAGGTATGAATGCATTACATATTTATATAGGAGCTTGGAACAATTTTAATTGGGTGTAACTGATGTTTATTTTTAGAAAGTTTCTTTAAAACTTTAAAATAAAGTTTATGGGCTAAAAATAAAATTTTAGACTTTCTAGAAGTTCGTTCGAAATTATCATTCGAACGAGACTTTCGTTCGAACGAGGTTTGCCAACGACCTACCACTGGAACTTCGTTAGAAGTATCTTTTGAATGAGACTTTGTTCGAACAAAAATCTCGTTCGAATGAGATTTCAGGCGAGAAATTTTTCTGGCAGTTTTGAGCAGTTTTTCCCATGTTTCCACTTACCTTTATCCACTAACTTTTGGCAGAAGTTATATGTGTGGGAACCAAGTTTGAAAAACCAACTTTTGACATTTTCTAAATATCTTTTAGGGAGAACATTTTTGAGAGAAAAATTCCTAAGTTCAAAAGTTCATGTTTAAGTGTTTGTAATTTAAGAACATTATTTAAAAACCACTTTCTTACACCCATAGTTTGCTTATTCCAAGTTTCCATATAAATATATTGCTTGGAGTGTTTGGCACCGCACCTTGAAGAAGATAGTTTGGGTTTACTTCTACATCCCTCAAAGCAGAAGTCTCGTTGTTTTGCTGCGACATTCTCACATGGTGAAAGGCACCATGTGTGGTTGACGGTGTTCCTACAGCTTCATTGGTGGATTCCAAGGTTCTGGTAGTGTCCGGGATTATCGGCTAGGAAGTGGTAGTTACAAGAAGACGCGTCGGGGCTTGAAGGAGTCAAGTCTAGTGTTGTATGTCATCTTGCTTGTAATTGTAAATTCCGTACTTAGTGGACTTAAGGCTAGGGCCGTCCGTGGTTTTTTCCCGTTGTGGGTTTTTCCTCATACATCGCGGCGTAGTGATTTATTTGTTTATTTTATCTTATGCAAAATTATCCTTATATGCATGCTTAGGTAAAAAGATAAAATCTGGTTTAAATCACTGCTTATTTAATTTGGTGCTAAATTAATTTGCGTAAAAGTTAATTTAATTCAAGTCTTTAATTTTATTGGATAAAATTTGGTTTGGCCTAATATTGCAAATTGAGTTTATTATTTATTAGGCAAATTTCTAGGACTTGGGTTAAATTAAGTTGGTTTGAGTGAAATTAAAATATGTGTATGTTTAATCTTATTTCACTTGGTTTAATTTTAATTTGAAAAAAATTAAAATTTGGTGTTTATGTGTGTTTAATTGAACCATCTCGCTTTCGCATCTCTTTAAAAGGAAATTACTTTTTGTGTATAATCTAAAAATCGGGGGCCTCGTGTTCCAACAAGTGGTATCAGAGCATTGATTTAGAAAAACTCACGTTTTCAAAGCTCCCAAATTTCCATTTGTCTTATTTCATGCTTAAACCCAACAAGACTTTCTTTAAACTTACTCGCATATTTATTACCAAAATACTACAAGTTTACATGCATAATAAATGGACTTTAGAGACTAAAATTTCACCAAGTGGATTAAACATGCATTTCATATAACAAAGACATTTTCTCGATTTCTTTAAACTCAACAAGTGTCAATTTATTCTTAAAGTCTCCATTTTGCAAGAAACATAAAAATATTTATTTCATAAATATTTTGACAATATTAACATCATTCCACATTTTTATTTCTTAAAAATGCCCATTATTTCCTTCTTACTAGAAATGCACCAAAATATCATTTCTCACAATTTTATTCCCTAACAATGTATACTATTTCTTTTTACTAGAAATATGTCAAAAGAACACTTTTTACATTTTTATTCCCTGAAAATGTATATTTTCAATTTTATTAGCAAATACACTAGAATAATATTATCTTATGTACAAATTTCAGTTATATCAGCGAATGCACTAGAATAATATTACCTTACATTTTTATTCCATAAAAATGTATATTTTCAGTTTTATTAGGAAACATACCATTATCTTATAATGATCCCACTCTTCATCAACAATAGTAACGCTACAATATTTATCAATAGAGTCCGAAATAAAATAAGAGCCGATTAAACCACTTAAAAAGACTCCAAAAATGGTGCTGGTGGTGGTGAAGATGGGTGACTCCCCCACCTTCAAAGTTGGCCTTAAAAGGGAGTCACAAAAGCTCCACCACTAAGGCCTCCATGGAAGCTCTAGCACACTCCAAAAAGGCTTGCACAACCACATCTTCTTGCTCCAAGAATACCCCCATTAAAGCCATCTACAAAAGGTTCAATATTATATATTTATCTTCTTCTAAGGATGTCTCCTTAAATACCCATGAAAAGCCCCCACCAATACCTCCGTATAAATATATTCGTAGCTCTAATTATTTAAAATGGTGGAAAGCAGTATACTATAGGTGAGAGGGAGTTGTGAACTCTTTAGGAGAGAAAAAGAGTTGGTCGTCTAGTTTTATTTCCATATCTCTCTCTTTATACACATAAAAAATCATAAACATTAGATAAGCCTCAACTCAATCATCAAGCTCCAAGATCTTGGCACGTACGTGTTAGTCAAGGGTCCTCCCTTTGACAATAATTAGTAGTTTGCTTTGAAACAATCCCACATTTCTTTCCTTATTTAATACACAAACAATGGCCAAAGGTTTTCCCATGTTTCATACTTAACTTCGATCACCAAGTCAGGACCAAGGCTGGATGGAAATTTCTGCTAATGAGTGAAAGGTTGACAACGAAGAGAGAGAGAGCAGGTCTTTTACACGTTGTTCGAACGACATGTATAGTCGTTTGAGTGACCAGCCTTTGACTTCCCATTTTGCCTCTCAGTAGTTCTGAAATCTTTGGAACATGACCATACAGTTATGTTAACCTTCTCCTGAATTATATAACTCCTATATGCACATGCACCTTAATCGATTAATGTTCTCAAATTCTAAATTATACCTCATTGTATATAATTTAATATTTCCAATTTAAAGTCCATAATCCAATGGTTTTCCTGATACTTATAATCAAATCCTCCTCATCTATAATTTATGTTTAATTTAATAAATTTGTCGGGATGGGGTATTACATTATCTCCTCATGACTTTCTTTCAGTCTCAAGAGCTTTTTCAGAATCCTTTAAAAATTTTCGCAAGCCTTCAATGACTTCCTCTACATCAGTCAATGAGGCCTTCAACTCATTGTCCTTCTACAGTATTTGGTTATAATCAACCGAGAACTACAAAAGCATAAATACATAACATCGGTACAGAGAAAGATCAAATAAACATTATTGAAGATAGACGAAGAAGTAAAGTATTTACCAAGTCCAAGTTTTGACTAGCCCTTTCAACCAAACGGGCTTTGAACACTGGGGCTACTGCCGACCTATCCACTGTAAGAATCCTAGACTTTACCAAACCCCTGGCCAATCCAGGATTGATTGCCACAGAGGCATCTTGAATACTGCCTTGGTCGACAGAGGTTTTCTAAGCCAACTCTCGTTGGATGGGTAGACATCTCCTCAACCTCTTGAATTGAGGCTCAACGGTTCTAACTTCTTCCACATTGAGGACTTGAGGCCTTTTCTCAGTAACCAAATGCATCTTTTCGACAGTAGCATTCTTCTTGATAGAAGGGTCAGATCCTGATCCAGTCAGTAAGTTTGGGATTTTTCTCTTCACCATTTCTTTAGAGGGTGAAGTCAAGATAGTTGTAATGTCAAGTGATTCGAAGGAATATGATGTTCCTCCTTACACAAACTCTCTCTATACTCCAAGTGAATTAGCAATAAAGGAGGTAGAAACTAGGTCCTCGTCCAAATTGATAGGGGACTAAGGAATAATGATTCTTGTTTGGGCAACAAATGAAGTGACAAAACTCCTATTTTCTAGCAGAATAGAAGATTCTCGGGGATGCTCTTCTACTGCTCTTTGGTGAATAGCCCAAAAACATTTAAGATCATCGATATTAACCTCACTTTCCTCTACACAAAAACAAGACGAGACGGTTAGTCGGAAAACCATCAAACAGTTAGTAAACAAGAAGAAAATTAAAGAAATATATATGACCTATGCCAAGCCCTTCCTGGGGCACTTGGGTCCAGTGTATGTTACCTCCTCAAGAAAGGGGAATATTGCTAATTCTTTAGTACAATACCATAGTGCCATTAATCTTTGTTTGAAAATAGAAAGTTAAACACTAATTACCTATCGACCTGCTTGCTTTTCATATAATAGGTATTATCACACGTGGTTCCCCACTTGTAATGGAACATCTACTCTGGAATCCCAATACGAGTCTCGTGGGTTTTGTTTAACCTATTTATCCCATTTGCAATCCTCCATGTATTGGGAGATAATCTTACTGTAACTACATCAAAATACTGGCAAAATTTCAAAAAAAAAAATAGGTTTGGGGGAATGGTGATACCGCACTCAGCAATGAACAAAATTTGGATCCAGTGACCCTCAGACAATGACAATACATCAGCAGGCCAACTAGCTATTTTTAAATATATCCAACTGGGAATATTTCTTCTTTCCCTAAATTCATATAAGGAACCTTTGTCCATAATGTACACCATGTTCGAAAGATAGACAAATAAAAAAGGGAAATGCAAGAAAGCTTATAGAGATTGAAAAATGACGACAGATAACAAATAGTGAAAAAAAAAGAAAGAAACCTTAAGAAGAAAAAGAAACCCCCATTTCATAAAATTTGATGTAAAGAGAAGTGGGAGGAAACAACCATCCTTTTACAGGTTACCTCAAAAATAGAAATGAAATGATTGAACTGAACAAACGATTGAATTTTTAGCAGCTGAACAGTTTCCAAAGACGCGAAAGGACTAACATACCCTTTGGCGGTTCGTTATTTTCCAATTATTAACAAAAATACCATAGTCTGCTAAACTGGTAAATTTTTTTACAAGTCCAGGAGGTTAGCTGCCGACCAACTCCAAAATATCATGCCAAATAAGATTTTGGAGCAAATACTCCATAATATTGATAAATCATCAAACATGGAGCATTCGGGGATTTTGTTGTATATAAAAATTATTCATCTACGTGGACCAATGAGAGATGGACACATGTCCTCCAATGTGGCTATACTCATAGTACTTATTTTCTTTATCGAATACAAAGACACTTGGTAGGCCAACTTGTCGACCAACCTCTAGAATACGAACCATCAAGAACAACAAAAGTCACTCGGGTGGAATAGCTAACAGGTCTTGTAAATCTACCTGTGAATCTCAACAATTTTATTTATTGTATACAAATATAAATGCCTAGATATATAAAGGCATTCCATCTATTGGGTTCCTAACCATTCTAAATACATGATCTCCCTTAGCTCAAGGGGACGATTCAATTAGGCATAAACATACTCAATCCTGAGCTATTGTAACCACCAAAAATACTAAAAACAGTGGACTTAGGCTTTTTTTCATAGCTGAACAACATTAAAAACCTTGTTTTTTAGTGTTTGTCTTGCTTGATTATCTCTATTTTATCTTTGACGATAAATTTGGACCCACTTAATTTTTAGACATCAACACTCACATTTTGGGAATCGATTCCCTTTGTAAAATTCAGCTCTACAAAATATTGAAAATGGGTTCATAATTGATTCTCAATTTCGAGAATTGAATCCAATTGTAAAGAATTCATTCAGCTTATGATTTTATTTCTTCCAAGGAGCATAACACGGAAATAGGAATAACTTTTTCTTTAAGAGTCGGAATGACGTGTCATTAGCGATTATTCAAAGCTAACTCAAAGAGCTACAACTTCTATAAAGAGTTTGGGCCCTAAGGTCAAATGCTAAAATGACTGAACTTCCCCAGAAGTAGCGTCAAATGATTGAACTTTCCTGAAACACAACCAATTTCTTCGCTAAGTATTCCAATACCTACAAAATCTCACATAAAACTTGCAATATAGTTTATCGTGTGAATGATAGTAAATATAGGAATTTACGAAAAAAACTGAGCTAGAATGCATAAGAATAAAGTGCACTAATATACAATATTTGTGACTAATCAGGTATCTTAATCATTATAGTACGGGGGAGATTTTTTCCTAATGGGAGACATCCTAACATAGATAGACATTATTAGATAAAGAGGGAGGGTTTATTCTTACATAGTGTATGTTGTTATATATTCTCTTTGCATTTGAACGTGTGTTTAAGTGTGCAGGAATGAAACGATGCGACAAAGTTTTTGGAAGAAGAAAAGCAACTCATGTATGTGTCAGTCAAGTTGTACATTTTTATTTTTGGGGTTGAGGATTGAGTCTTATATATTTTGATTGCCCATAGGAGTTTTTATTTTTTGGTTTGTCCTGAAATAGCCAAAGGAGGAGTTTAATACGGACAAATTTTTGATAGAGTAAATTTGTATGTATTTTGGCTTATTTCGTGTTTGGACAAAACCTTTTAGTAATAGGTTAGGACTTCAGTTGTTTTACCTTTTAAATCTATAAAGTGTTGATTGAAGACATAGCAGACAACTCAAAAGATATACATCATCGTGTCGTGTTTCATGCCACGTTTTGGCTTCAAATTCCAAGGATCTCTCAAGTATGAATATGTATATATTTTTATCCTTGGATATTTATTATTTGGGTGATAGATTTAAAGAAAATTATTTTACCCTTTATTAATATTTTTTAGAAAAATATATTTTTTTCACGAGGTCGTTTGAATGAATTTTGATGTCATTCGAACGAGTTGCCTTAACTCATTAGAATGGGGTTCCAATGAAATATCGAATAAGGTATTTTCACATTACATTGTTTTCTCATTTGATGATTCGTTTGAAGATGTTCGAACAAAATAATGTACCTCATTCGAATGAGATAGTGAGTTTTTCAATATTTTGGAGATTTTCTTCAAGATTTTTCATCCTTGTCTCGATTTTAGAAAACCTCCTATAAAAAGGAGTGTAGAGAGACATTTTTCTTTGAGTCTTTAACCTAGTTTTTAAGTTCTCAAACTCTTTAAAAAAATCTCTCCGAGGTTATCTGATCATTCATGATCAACCTTTTTCAAACCCATACCCACCTTGTTTTCACATAACTGTTTAAAGATCTTGTATTCAAAGTGCATTCTCCTGTTTAGAGAGATAAAGATCCCCAATGACTCTTTTCTTCTTCCCACATGATTGGTAAGTGGGCACTGCGGCCACTTCTAGTAAGGAGGTTGCAACCAAATATTACCCTCTCCTAGCTTCCATTGTTCCCATTGACCCACTAATGAATAGATCTTTCACATTTGTATTGGAAAATAACCACTCTCAAAGATCAATAAGACTCAAAGCACTTGGTATTCACAGAGGAGAACCCACGATTTACTTCTCAGAGAAGGATATCAAAACTCTTTCACTTTCCTACAAATTTATAGTGGTAAGCAAATTCTCACATGGAAGACCTTCAATTGATGCTATCAGAAAAGGCATGGTTACTGTGGGACTCAAAGTAATCTTCAATGTTGGTGTGGTGGATTCAAAGATCATTCTAATTAAATGTTACCATAAAGAAGATTTCTTATGAATATGGATGCGTGAAATCTGGTATATCAATTCATTCCTCACGATAGTGTTTAAATTGCCATATGAATTCCATCTTGGATTGGAATCATCCAAAACATTTGTTCGAATCAACCTTCCTCTGTTAACAATTCACTTATATAACAAATCAAGATTTTTTTTCAATAGATAGTGCCTTTTTCGAACTCTTAAGCTTAATGCTCCTACTACATCCCAAACCAGACCAATCTTAGCTAGAGTTTGCATCGAAGTTGACCTCAAAAGGACATTTAACAGATAGGGTGTGGACCGGCTAGGGGAAAGCAGGAAAAGGATTCTGTCATAGTGTAAAATATGAAAATGTTCCTTATTTCTGTAATTATTGTGAAAAAAAAGACATGAAGCATTTAAGTGTAAATTGAAAATAAAACAAGAGGAGAATCCAAAATCTACTAGAACGGAGCCCAAGGCTAAAACACAAGAAAAATTGATAAAGAATCACCTCACGGTAGGCAACAAAGAATCTACCAAATCATAGTTGGTTAATTCTTTTCTGGAAAAGAAAAGTACTAAGGGAGGTAAAAGAAAAGATGCTAAGAAGCTCATAGAAGGTGAGAAAATTATTAAAACTTGCAATAGAATAAATCGAGAACATGATTAAGAAGAGATAAATCATATCTAATTTCCAACACATGCTATTATTACCCTTGAACTGCAGAATGAAGCCAATACATGAAATATTTTAGTATAAAATCAAATAGAGACAAACCATATTCTAGTTCAAGAAGAAACTATGGTAACTCTAGATTTATTGAATAGAGCTAAGGCAAATGATAATAATTCATTAGTATCTCTTACAAAGTAAGTCCAAAATATCATTGGAGAAGGAGAAATCCTACACGAATGTAGCACCCGTGATTTTTTAGCCGTAAAAATATTTGTTAAATTAAAAAATTTTGAAAAAATAATTTTTGGAATCTATTTAATTCTAATATGAAAAAAGGTTGGTATTTTTATATAAAAAATAAGGTTTTAAATGGAATTTAAATCGGGATTAAAATTTGAAAATTATAACTTTTTGTATTAAAATCGGGGGAGGATCCGACCAAAGGAAAAAAAATATTCAACTGTTCGATCGAGCTAAATTTTTTTTCGCAGCTTCGTCTCTCCTTAAGCTACAACATATTAAAATCTCAGCCAATTCCAACCGCCCGATCGTCCATACGGTTTTTTTTAGTGTTTGTGTTCGATTAGAACTCAAATTCTTTTTGGTATATAAATATAAAGTGACAAGCTTAAGACTTTTAAAACACATTTTAGCCTTCTCAAAAATCAGTAACCACCCATAATTTCATTATCTTTCCTCTACAAAACCTAAGCCCCATTGAACGCAACTTTAAACCCAAGTTTTGAAAATCTAAATCAAGTTTTCTCAATATCATCCAAGAACACGTATTTATTATTTCTCGAGTGGAAGCCAACCGTGCAATTGGATTCTTCGAAAGACTTCTTTACATGCATGAATGCTTCGATTGTTCCTCTTTAGTATTATGCATTTTAAATGTTGCCTAAATGCTAATGATCATTATTTTGCTTAAAATAAATTAGAAAGACTAATTAAGGAAAGTAAAACTAGATTCGGGACTATTTTTATTCAAACCTTTAATACAAATTAAGACTCAAAACCCTTTTATGCTTAGGTTAGAGGTTGGGGTTCCGTTTGAATTTATGACGTTTGCATGTAGAATAAATTATAGGGATGTTATAAATTGATTTATACACGTATAATCGTGTTAATTATGTGCATGTTGTAGAGTAGAGATTTATTATTGTATGCTCCCGAATAATTGTGTGTGAATAGAAATCCTATGTATTGATGAGGAAATGGATTGTTAAATTAATGTCATAATTAAAAGGACATAAATTAAATAATAGTGATGTTGCGATTAATTTCAAGAATTATTGTGATAAGTTGAAAATATGATACATGTGATTTGTCAATCTTATTAATAATTGACACCGCATGAATGACGGGATTGTTAGAGTAGTTAGTGCTCTCACCTTATTTTAGGTTGCTGGATAGGTATGGGAATAGTAGGTAGGCCTTAGTTATTGGTAAAATTTTCTAGGTATGTGACTAGTTAGTGTAGATTTTTAAGGAGGGACGACTCCGCGGTGGGGCTGATTTTTACGTTGTTTTCATTGGATTGTGAGCCTAGGTGTGAGGGTAGGTAGTATCTAGTGGTAGGTATTCTCCCTAAAGGTTAGGGTAGGATACGTTTGTGTTTTGGAGATCTTTAGGTTTGGGACTAGGGGTAGGTTGAGGAATTAGTGCCCGATAAAAGAGTGGGACTAATAGAAAATAATGAAAACTCGGGAAATTTGAGAATTAATGCCTAAGATAATAAACAAGTATTAAAATGAATTTGCATCGTCAATAAGTGCAGGGCCGACAGAATACGGGATGACAGGCTATAACGATGTGGGTGCGTGTTCGTATCACTAATAAGTGTAGGGCTGACAAAATACGAGTTGGCTGGCTATTGTGACGTGTCGTGTGTGTAACCTCGTTAATAAGTGTAGGGATAACAAAATTGGACCGACTCGCTATAGCGAGGGAAATGTGTGCGGTGTACAACTTTAGACAGACCCGAATAAGTGCAGGACCAACATAAAGGTCGGTTGTTTATGACGACACTACCATAATAATAACTTGGTTAAGCAAATTAAATTAAACTGATAGATTTAGTATAATTAAAGATCGAAATTTCATAATTGGACTCGAACATTGGGGTGCCTTATTTATGTGTGTGTGTGTGTGTGTGTATGTGTGTGTGTGTGTGTATACATATATCGTTTATTTTAAAATTATCTATTGTGATCTTTATAATATCTAATGATATTGTCAGGGTTTACGGACCCTAATTGAGAGGAGTAGCTAGTATTCATGCGGTGGGCCCTGACCTATTGTATTGACTAACATTTCAGGTATAGTTGTTGGAGTAGCGGCATAGGATGTATTAGAGATCTTTGGAGCGCAACTGGAGATTTATTTTATCTGCTTTAGTAGTTTAGATTTACTTTCCATTTCGTCATTTTATTTTGATACAGTTATTTATGGATTTTTTGGTAGGTCATGCGGTTCCACAATTGTTTATGGATTTCAGTAAGAGATTTGTCGTGGGATTATTAATTGAAATTTGAGTTGAACTTATTTTGGAGATTATCATGGTGATGGATATTATTTGTTGAATGTTTTTATATACTCGCTGGATATAATTGTGATTAAAGTTTTAAATGTCTCATATATAGGTCACATGCTGAAAATATTATTTTATTTAGTAACGCCCCATGTAGTTTGGTGGCGATTGACGCCAGAATGCACGGGGTGTTACAACAAAATGACCAATGACATAAGTCAACAACTTAAGATTATAAACATTAGGCACATGACTGAACATAACATAGAGTCCAAACCTTATGAAGAAATATACACCGATCCAAAAGCTTTGAACCTTTTGATTATTAAAATTCATAATAAAAAAGCCAACAAACAAAGAATTCTTTTTAGGGTCAATTATTAAATAGTCCCTACAATAAATATATATTTTTTAAAAAGGACACATATTTTTAGTTTAACCCATTTAGTCCCTCAAGCACTCAATATCCTCTTATTTTTAGAGGTCCGCGCCAGCGGCACTCCCTCTCCAAAGTATGTGGCAAAGGACTTTTTGAGACAAAATAAAAAAGTTTGGACTAAATGGGTATTAAAAAATGTCTGAGGGACTATTTGGTATATGTCCCTTCTTTTTACTAATTTCGAACCTCCAATTGACATAAATATTTTCATGGAGACTTCTGGTTCTTAGACAAATGCTACTATTTAGGATCCAAAAAACTCAGAGATGCAAGTGGAATTAATTACAAAAGGATGCCACCAATTAGTAAAAGACCTCAACCTCTCTACGAGATTGCCTCCTATTGAAAATGACAATTAGACTGAAGTTGATACTAAGAAGAACAACAAGAACGCCAAAAAAATCCTTAAGCACTACACCAAAACAGGAGATTTGTAAGTGTTTTAAACACTTACAAATGCCATTTACAAGTGTTTAAAATACTTACAAATCGACGCGTTGCAAAAAAAAATTATAAGTGTTCAAGACCGTTGCAAATGTCATTTGCAAATGTTCATTGGGAACATATATCCGTTTCGGACAATCGTTACAAAAAGTTTTGTAAGTGTTCTGAACTCTTGCATATTAAACTTTTTCAAGTGTTTTAAACACTTTCAAAATTTTCATTTGCAAGTATTTTGGACATTTGTAAAATTGAGTAATTTTATTAATTTACAATGGTTATAAACACTTGCAAAAGAAAATATGTATTTTCTGTAACAATTCAAAACACTTACAAATATTAATATGCAAGGAAAACAATGTTCATTTTGTAAGTGTTATGAACACTTACATAAATTAAATTATTAAAAAAATAAAAATTATCCACCACATACCACCAACCTCACATATAACAAACAATAAAAATGACTAAAAATATAACAATTATATCCAAACACTTTCATACAATACTTCATGATATGTTCGACATAAACAAACACTCTCATCAATAAAGGAATCAAGAACCAAAGGTATATATTAAGTATTCTCCTTAAGAAACTTTACACATCTAATTATTTTATCCAAATACACATGTGCCATAACCTATTAGTTTGGCAAGGAAATCATGTCGATAAGAGCATTGTCACTAGTTCCCTCAAGAGACCACTGCCGCTACTCACCGCCTCATCACTAAATGACTCTCTAAGTGCATAAAAAATGAAATCAGAACTTTTACCACTTCAGCATTCCCTATCGGTAGAAGATGAAATGACACTACAAATGAGAGTGTTAAAAACCTGAGTAACATCACGAAAGTCAAATTTAGCAACAGTTTTATGTGATTGTGGACATAAAAAAATAAGTGACTCTTAAAAGGAAAGCACACGGGTCCCAGAAAAAGCATTAAAACTAAAGGGGGACAACTCAACAAGAGTTGTTTTACACATACTATACAATTACAACTATTACATATACGACCTCTACCATAAAATTTGTAGCTCACAAGTGATATAGGATATGGATGTAGACTACATCACCAACCAGCTAAAATGGAACGAAGTGATTATGAAAAGGAGATGCTAGAAATGATTATGGATATTTTATATAGGTTTGTATATATATGAAAAGGAGATGCTAGAAATGATTTGGCTATGACGAAGTGGAATTCTTATCTACAAGGTCACCATTTCACAATCATTACTGATCATTAATGCCCCAGATATTTTATGAACTAGAAGATCACTACCTTACTTTAACAAAATTGGCTAACTAAGATGTTTGGACTTAATTATGATATTAAATATAAGAAAGGAGTGAACAATCTTGTAGATGATGCTTTGTCAACACAACATGAATCAGAGGGCCATTGTCAAGCCATTTATGTAGTCACACTTGAATGTATGAAAAAACTACTGAATAATTATAAGAAGGACCTTGTTTGTTAGAATTAATATCCCACCCATTACTCATAAAAACTAGCCTTAATGAATATTATTTTCATAAATTCATTTTAAGAAGAAGAGGTAAGATTTGGGTAGGAGGCAAGGGAGACAAATATTCTTGGCCCTACATGATTCTGCAGAGGGGGACATTCAGGAATGAAGGATGCTTACCAAATAAGACAGAGAAAGTTCCTTATCTTGGTCTTTTACAAACTTTACGAATACCATATCAATCTCAAACACAAATAGCTATAAAGGTTATCAGATTCAGAAGATTTGAATTCATCCTGGTAGTTGAGGATCATTTCACTGAGTATGCACATTTCTTACCTAGAAAACATCATTGTACTAAAACTACTATAGCTCAAATGTTCTTTGATCAAAGATACAAGTTACATGGAGTTCCTAAATCAATCGTGTTTTATAGAGAGAAAATGTTTACTATCCATTTTTTGCAAGAATTGTTTAAATCGATTGGAACTAAATTACATTTGAACATGGCCTATCACCCTCAATATAATAGCCAACCTAAGAGGATGAATCATTGCTTAGAAACCTACCTGAGGTGCATGACCAATTATAGACCTAAGAGGTAGCTTAAATATCCCCCTCTGAAGCACGAGAAAAAGTTTAATTGATGGAAAGAAGCAGAAGAGTGCCACAATCACAAAAACACACAAATTAATGAAGAAATTCTCTCACTAGCTCTCATTCATATTTTTCAAAAATGTAATAATGAAGTATAAGGTTAATAACCCCTTTATATACCGAGGTGTGGAAGAATATAAATACAACCTAAGAGGATTAATCATTGCTTAGAAACCTACTTGAGGAGCATTACCAATTACAGACCTAAGAGGTAGAGTAGGTGGTTAAGTTTAGTAGAGTGGTGGTACAATTCTTCACTCCTTACTAGTTTAAATATCACCCCATCCACAATTATCTATTCCAACTAACATAAACACTTGTTGTGGATGATTGGAGGAAAAGAAAGACAATTAATTATTGCCCGGCTATGAGAACAACTATTGTTAGCTCAGAATAGGATGGCGCAGTATGCAGACCAATGAACAACATAAATAGAATTTTAAGTGGGGGATTATGTCTACTTGAGGTTACAGCTATATATAGTATCCCTAATGACATTTATTTGTTCCAAGAGACCAAACATCCATATACAGTATCCCTACTGGAGATTTTTTGCAATTGACTCTACAAAATACAATATAAAGGCCCATTCTATGCCATTTTCAGTAGCTATAGAAACATAAAAAATAATGGGCCCAATCACATAAAAGTTACCTTTGCAATATGGTAAGCAATAGGATAGCAGATGATCATCAAAATCCTCACTAGCCACACGAAATTCGAACCCACAATAAGCCCATATCTAGTGCATATGGCTTGTGCAATGACCTGATCCAGTAAGGGAAGTTAGTCCCAATCTAATAAATTATCTATCACCACTACGGTAACTAGTGAAATTTTAGGTACCTCACCGAAAACAAGTACAAAAGTTACAGATAACATAACTAAACCTGGTTTCGAGTGATAAGTACTCTGTCTCAGGAGGGGCTTCTTTATAAGACGCCTTTTCAGTCACTGAACCTGGTTTCGAGTGAAAAGGATGATCTTCTTTCCCGTAATAATGACTCTGGTTCAAATCTTCCCAATGATATTGAAATAGAGTGTTAGGAACCTGCCTGTCCATTTTGACAGTTGATGTTAATAAGGCTGTAGGAGAGACACTAAAAAAATTCAGATGGAAGATAAAATAAAAAATAAAATAATTCATTAGTCGTTAAGCTTCAAAATAATTTTATTTATAAAAAAAATATGCTTCACAATAATGCATAATGCAATAAAAATTAGCGATGTCAATTCTTATGGATATTCGTAACATACACAAAATCACATAGCGGGAATAAAACACAACTGATTTGCAAAATGTACTCAGGCTATCCCGAATTGTACACAATCGTAGTTTAAGTTTCGACTCTTAGATAACTAGGTCGTCTACAGTATACAAAAACACAACTAAGAGTTAATGACCCTTCATTCTTCAAATTCCCAACAGTCATGTCACTGATTCGAGGTGTTTCCGACTTTCCCATCTCAGTATCTACATCCAAAATGCATGGGATATAAGCCTATGCATTTTCCATTTGTAGGCTGATGTGGTTTTGACTAATCATTTGGGTGTCGAAGCACAAATAACTTTTTAATTGCTCGAAAAATTCTAAGAGGCTTAAGATATCTAGTCGCGATTCACATTGCAGTTACGTAGAGCCTTCTTCAAGAAAAAAATGAAACGCCATAAGCATCTTCGCCGTACACAAATGGAAAACACAGTTGCTTCTCAAAATATGTTATAACTTCAAAACCTTATTATTTTCAAATGGGTATTTATTCATAAAAAATGAGGAATATAACTGTTTGCAGTTAAGAGAGGGAGCGTGGATTAATTTTAATGATGCAGGGGCGTAAATTCACAAATCACAATATCGAGCTACTATAAATTCTCTATCCACATAGGAAGTATCTTCTTTAAAAAATGTATAAAGAAATAAAGGACTCGAGATTAGCCTCAAATATTTATAAAGGTGTCTCCCACAACCTATCGCTCTTCTTCATCCTGACATTACTAGTAGGTACATGTGCCAACAATTCAATAAAAACACAAAAGATTTTGGTAATACCCAAGACAACCTAATGAGAGATAAAACTTCAATTTCTCTGTTGCAATCGTGTCACAACAAATGATTTACAATTTACACTCCAACTTTGCACATAAACACAATTTTCTTTAGTTATCTCCTGTTAGAATCAACTCCGAGACAACTTCCCATACAAACAAGCATTTGAAGTGTTTAAGTGGCATAAAAATGCCCGAATTTCTATTCGAGTAATTATAAACCACTGAACATTCTACTCTAAGCACAATTAGTATATTGCATAACATCTTCGATAGAGTACAATCATCTAAAGAACTATGCAAAGTAACATTTAGGCTTTACTTAGAGAACTGAAAGCATAAACATAACCAACTAGCAGGTATATTAAAGTTTGATATGTAAAGCATTAAAGGTATGTCTTACTATATTTACAAAAAGATAGGGTATCTATTTCCTCCCTTGCTACTAATTTTCTTGTGGGACTCGTTTATGGAAAAAAAAAAACTTTGATTAGTAAAACAGTGTTACATCATTCAGCAATTTGCATATACATCAATAAGCTATATAAAACTATTTATAGGGGACTCCAATTAGAGTCATACACCATTTTTACCCAAGAACATTTTGAATTGTAAATATGATAATGCCAATGTGTAGAGGACATAGACATAAGAATAAGAACGGTGTTTTTTTCTCAGTCCAAAACGGAGTTTTACAACTCCTTTTATAGCCATTTTGGTAATTAATCATGAATAGTTACCATTGAACATGCATGATTCATTAGCCGTAGTCGTTGGATCATGTTTGTTCAAATACAATTCAATCACACGTTCCAGATTTAGATTCTCGTTATAAGTGATTTAACGCATGTGTCGTGTTGATCCAATATATTTTAAAAAACATTATTCACATCCAAATAGTTAAAATTTAGGTCAAATTCATAGTATGAGGAATGCAATGGTCGAGCTAAAAAGGAAAAGAAAAAGAAATGGTTCAATAATTAGTGTCTGATCATCTCATTTAGTTCATCAGTATATTTTGAACTGCTGTCATTTCTATTTTAGTCTATCAACCTGATGAACGACTGCAATTCCATATATGCATCGAGCCACTACCAACTGCAAAGATAAGAAATTGGGTACATACTATTCGGTTAGCGAAACAAATATGGCATGCTTTATCTATCAGACCACATTCGTTGTCCTTGACTAAGATGAGACTGCACCGACCTGTATAAAGAACAACCTGATTTTACTAAAACCATTACCAAACAAATAGTATCACATTTAAATGAAGATAAAAATAGAACACTTTTAAGTAAAAACTAATAGTATCTCAAAGTGCGTATTTGATACATCAAACATTCCATCAATAACGTACAATGTCCTAGTCAAGTTACCCATCACTTTATCCCATAACGTAGACATGTCATACGGCACACATTTTCAGCATTCATTGATTTCTGTACAGAACAATAAAAGGTATAATGGTTACTGATTTTCGATCTATGGTGCAGTTGGTAATTTTAAACTAAAAAAATTGTACACTAAGAAGCCATGTATATGTTTTCATCACTATAATATTAAATGGATTGATATACATAAAACTGAATATGGAACAGATTATAGTGTATAATGTAAGAATATACTCTACAAAACATAGCAATTCAGTTATAACTTTTCCAACCCAAGAATATATACAAAACTACAACTCAAGCAAAAATAAACTATGCCAAAGATTTAGCCTGACTTCTAAAGTTTGGAAAATCGGAATTAATATGGAGAAGCATCATATTGCCTCATATCTGTGCATGTGATCCAAACAATACATTCCAAACAGAATACTATGTTTTATATGATAGTAATTAACTATTTCATATATTTTTGGAACCCACAAACTTAAAGTAAACACATATTAATCAAAATACTCCACTGAATAAATAAAGCCCTCTAGAGTCGATGAATTAAGCACATACTAATTTCAAGTTTCTTTAAGTCAAGTGATGGAACTAAATGCCCATACAATGTAGACCTCAAGATTAAGATAATGACACAAATATCTTATCTTCAAATAATGGTGGAAATGATGGTAGCATAGAGTTAAAATACTAAACCATCAGCTACTCCATCATGATATACTTGCGGTATGATTGAGAAATTATATATACATCCATATACACATTCCTTATTATGTATATATCCCGATCATCTAACCTTTCTATTCAGTTCTTCATTTTTAGATTGAAAATGGTAAGTTGTTTCATATGCTTTATATTCATAATAAACATTAAACTAGTTGTTAAATGATATTGTTACACAGTTGATGTAGTCCTCCACCAGTATATCACTTAAAAACTTGTTCTTTTCTTTCTTTGACATTCTTTACTCTTGCACATTATCTAGTAGCAATATATAAACTCAACTTATCCATCCCAATCACTTCATGGTAAGCGTAAACTAATTTGACAACTATATACCTCT
The DNA here is from genome assembly GCA_949130495.1 of Sambucus nigra. Taxonomy (NCBI): domain Eukaryota; kingdom Viridiplantae; phylum Streptophyta; class Magnoliopsida; order Dipsacales; family Adoxaceae; genus Sambucus; species Sambucus nigra. The sequence continues at coordinate 263,799,640 of OX422211.1, read as the reverse complement.
AGAAGTCCCTCCATACCACTTTGTATGCGTTATCGCTACCCTAAATGAATGAAATCTAAAAATCCTATTACAATAATAATACACATAGATTATAGTCACTAAGGACAAAAATCATAGTTTTGCATGCGACAAAAATCATAGTTTTGCATGCAACAAACATGTTTATCAACAATTCGACATTGAGAAAAATTAATTTAGTTAATGTAACCATTTATTTTATAATTTATTGTTACAATGCGTGGGCAAAACTAATTCTTTCATACAAAAAAACTAATCCAAAGTATCATTTCAAAAATCAGAAAAACCTTAGGAATGAAATGTTGGAAAATAACATAGTTATTCTCAGCTAAAGAGCAAAGTACCTATAAAGGCGTAGTTAACAAAGATGGAAAGCACTTTGAAAAGATGACTCCCAAGATCTCAGTCACCGCTGTGTGTATTTGCATAAATTTCTTAGGCAAAAACAAATTGTTACCAAAGCCTAAATACATACATCTTCATAAATCATGAATAAAAAATGGAAAAAAAAGATAGAACTTAAGAAAAAGGCCATAATCGAAATTCTACAAATCACTAATCCAAATACCCAACACGAATGTTTGTAACTCAATGCCTAAGATCAATCGAGACATAGGTAATGTATTTGGCATACGTGAATTCATCTATTGGAGATCATACAACATTACCATAAACGTGTACCCAATCTGAATAAAATAAACAAAATAGTTAAAAGTCTTAGAATCATATCATATTCAACTTACAATTGTACAACGCTAAAAAATTGACAAATTGGAAATACATTTAACTACCGACGCTGAAAAAATAAGATCAATCTCTCGACATTAGCATAACCAAATTACATAGAAGGGAAACAAAAAAGGATGTTAATTTGGAAGAGCCTATGTAATAGCTCACGAAACAGGGCACAAATGAACACTTATTGAACAATTGAAAGCAATCTTGAGATATAAAAATAAAATTGCAACTAATTAGGAGAATAAACAATGTACTTTAAACTAGAAGATGTGCATCGTCACAATGCTCACCAGAGTCAACTTCCAATACACATTGATATTCACAGATCTGGAAAAAAGAGAAAAAAATCATATATTAATAAAATGATAAGGCTAATAAAAAAATAAGGAAAAATATTTATCTTCAATCCCCAATCATAACCCCAAAATGTAGAGAACGAAATACTCAACTTATAGATCTAAAAAACCTAACACTTTCAGATATAAATGCAACTATTTGGACAAATTAACAAATATATTAGAAAGAAAAGATGTTAATAATCCCAAATCTTTATCATCAATCCCAAATCGCAAAAGAACCTTCAAATCTGTTTATAATCACGAAACCGAAAATAATAACCCCAAATCTTTATCATCAACCCCAAATTGCAAAATAATCTTTCTTCAAAATTCTCCAAACTTCTATTCCGCCAATATCCACAACCATAACTATTTTTTCAGTTGTAGACTTACTTAAAAACTTTATATGCACACTCAGGTCCAAAATATTTACACATATTCAAAATTATGTATTTGCATCATTCAACCAAACTCATACAAAAACAATAAACAAATGTTATATATACAAATCAAATCTATTCAATCAGAAACTCACAAGATTCAAAGGACCATTTACCGATGAAAACCCAGCTCGTTGAGTCTCCTCCGTAATCTTCATCGATCTAATTGTATCAGATTTCAACACAGACATTCCAGTTGATATATTAATCGTTGCCATTGATGTATACATTAGACATAAATTATTGTGCGTGTTATTTATATATATATATATATATATATATATATATATATATATATATATATATATATATATAGAGAGAGAGAGAGAGAGAGAGAGAGAGAGAGTTATACATGACGATTTGAAGCTTTGCGATTGAATAGTAGACTCTAAGATCTCTAATCAGAATTGCAGACGAGGGAAACAACGAGGAAGGAAATTTGGGTGCGATTTGAGAAGACGAGGAAGGTAATTTTTAACGAGGAAAACAACGAGGGTGGAAAATGATGTCTTTACACTTTTGGGAGGATATACCCCTTTTAGGTTTTTGCATTAATAAAATTACAAATTTTATAACGGTTTTGAACACTTAGGACATTTGTAAGTGCCTAAAACCGTTGTAAAATTTGTAAGTGTTATAAACACTTATAAATTAAAAAATCTATTAGTTGCAAAATAGCCATTATGGTGTAGTGAAGCATGGGAATGGCCTTAAGATCTGGCAGTAAAGTTACTTATTTAAACCTTTCTAAATGTTAAATTTACTCCTCTAGAACATTAAAGAAAGTGATAAAAATAGTGTTTTTAGAAGAGTGAAAAAAATAAAAAGAATTCATAACTTGTCTATCATGGCTTGCCTTTAAATAAAAGAAGATAACTTCAAAATTAATGAGTACATGAGGAAGTTTAGTTTTGATTTTTATCTAGCCAATGACTTCAACTCCATTTGGCTATTTTCTTCCCATAGAGGGGATTTCACTTAAAAATCTCAAACAGAGCAGGCTTTGACTTTTCATAAATCCCATCCTGAATTACCTAAGGCAATCAAATTCACTCCGGTATATGCTAAATGTAATAGAGTTTATTGAATGTTCCTTTAGAGTTACCTAACCAGTGAAGCCACCTAAGAGCCATGGATTGTGGGTGGCAATTTTAACACACTTATTTCAGTAGAGGAAAAAGTAGGAAGATGACTTTAATGCTTGTATTCATAACAATGGACTTTAAGACCCAGGATTATTTGGAACTAAATTCACTTGGTGGAATAAAAGAGGAGGCAAAGCCACTATATGGCAAAGATTAGATAGACTCCTAGCTAATGTGGAATGATCAAACTTGTTCTCTAGATTTCTTGTCGAATATATTAATAAACAAGATTCTGATCATGCTCCCCTCATCCTCTCCACTTAAATCAGTTGAATGATTTCAATAAGAGATTTATCTTTAAATCATTCTAGACTAAAGATCCCTCCTTCATCATTTTAATAACAGATCATTGGTGACCATATGTAGAACGTAATCCTATTTATTCTCTTACTGAGAACTTTCAAAGGATCAAAAGAGCTCTAATTATTTGGAATGAATATTACTTTGGAAATATAACCCTAAACTCTATTGCTTCTGAAGATAAAGTTGTACAAGCAGAAGTTAAATTAGAAGATGACCCTTTAGATGAGAATATAGAAGCTATATCTAAATCCTATGTAAAGTTAACTTAATTAAATAACATACAGGATGAGTATTAGAGCAAAAAGCTAATCTAAAATGGGCCTGGGGGGGGGGGGGGGGGGGGGTAATTACAACACCAAATTCTTCCATTGCTATGAAAAATAAAAAAGAACCAATTCTTACTTCATATAATTAAGAAAGAAAATGGTTACTGGGCTAAGAACCAAAAGGATATTAAAGAAGAGGCTATGGATATTCTAATTAATGATCCATTATTGAATCGTATTCACAAGTTAATCAATGATGAAGATAACACTTTACTGGACTCCATTCCTCATCTTGACGAATTTAAAAATGTTATTTTTAATCTATCAAGTCAGAGTTCCTCCGATATTTATGGCTTCACTAGGAATTTTTTCACTTTTTCTTAGGAAATGGTTAGTCCTGACATCCTAAAAGTTATGATTGGGTTCTTTATGGGGAATAATGCGCATAAGGGAATGACTTCTACGACCTTAATCCTCATCACTAATAACAAGGAGCCTAAGTGTTTTAGGGATATGCACTACACCAAAAAAGGATATTTATCATAGCCATTAGCAGTTACAAATGACCTTTGTAACTGCTATTTGCCATCATGATTTAGGGAGCCGCAAAAAGAAAATTGTTACTCTTAACAACACTCATAATTTTTATACCCCCTATGGGGGTTATGACATAGAGACATCAATTAACCTTATCATTTTGTAACTATTGTCAGTAGTTATGAATCTAATATTTGTAACTGCTGTTAGTAATGACAAATATTGAATTTGTGGCTACTAACAATATTTACAAATATTATATTCAAAACTGCTGACAGTGGTTACAAAATTGATTATAGTGATAATTGTTACTACTATTAGTTGTTACAAAGGTTAAGTTTCTTAAGTTTGTCATTGACAAGAGTAATTACAAATATCTTTATATTTTTATAAAATTCAATAGAATATTCTTTACATATCCCGTTGACATAAAATTTGTTTAAATTTAAATTTAACATCAAGAATAATATCACATAAGCCCACTCCGGGCATTATACACGTCTAAAACAATTCGACAAAATTTCATTTATATTTAGGACATTCCGAATATCTTGTACACATAAAACTTGTACAAACTTAAATTTAACATCAAATAAACCCATCTCGAGTGCCAAATACGAAATCAACATCGAATAAGAAATAAATAACGACACAACACTTCCATGACATGAAATGCCATGAACATATAAAAAATCATCCTGAACCTAGACCAGAGGTAACCACGCGGTGGATACGCTACGTGAAGTCTAGTTCGATGGACTCAAATTTTTTATATGCGGATCCTCGTATCCATTGACTTATGATTGTGTTGTTTACCACGAAGTGTAAACAACTGAATTTAGGCCTTTGAATACTACATATATCGGGTATGCAACGTGTACAACTGCAAATAATAAAATGTCATTATTATCATTTGAAGATAAAGTTAAAGTTAAAAGTTGATAATTTATTTATAGATAAAATGCAGCCCCCACCCCCTCTATTACAAGACCAAACTGACCCCCTCCATTATAACACAAAATGCACCCCCACTTACATTACAATACCAAACGAACCCCCTCAATTACAACACAAAATGCACCCCCTCCAGTATATATATATATATATATATATATATATATATATATATATTTCTCCACAAGTCAAATTGTGATTGCCACACAACAAATGATTACTCATAGTATAAATTGTGTGAATGATAGTTAAATGGAAAAAATTGAAATCTTATCTCGATCACTGTCACTAGACACGCAATGCCTACTACAGTACCGGTAATGTGCATTTTTGTCCCTATAATAGATAGGTGGGGTTCATATAACACATATGCCACATGTCTATTTAGTATAACACTGAGATGCACCGAGTTATTTGTCCTTATAACATTGAGATGCACTGAGTTATTTGTCCTTACTAGTTTTCACATTACATAAATGATAGTCTTACTAGAACGAAGAGTATATAATCCAAAATTGAGGTTCCATTTGATAGCGTGAGCTCGAAATAGTTTCCATAGAAAACTTATCCTTTAAATTTTTTCGTAACACCCCCCGCCCCACCCCAAAGAAAACAAGGTAAACGTAAAAAAATTTCATCTCCATCTTGTACTATAATATAAGTTAAGAAAAAATTTCACGCTAAAACAATACTATAGAACAAAAAAAGTTGAAAATATAAAATATTCCATATTTTACATTGCAAATAAAGCTATCAAACACGGTCATAAGTACTGATTATTCATATCCAGAACACGTAGTTAAAAATAGTTTGTGGGTGGCGTTATACCTCAACATTTATTTCATCATCACCATATTGAACATTAACACGTCTGCAACAAAGTGTTTCATCCTTTGTGAATGTGTTACTGGAATGATGCATGCATTATTTACATCATGTAATAAGTTCAGAGCTAAAAATATTTCATCTATCATGATATACTACTAGTACAGTCATTTGTATAAACAATTTTCATGGTAAAGTAATTGTTAGTGTGATTTACTACATTTGTAATTAGACTTTAGTACTATCAATAGTAGATGTTTTCTTTTGAAACTATGGCAATTTATTTTCATAAACCCCTATTTCCTTTTTATAGTTGGTATTGTTTAGTACTTAATTTTAATGTCATATGTACTCAGCTTACAATATGTATACAATATTAAGATAAATAGTTAAGGCATATATTTTATCTTCTCTACAGCTCAAATACACATGGATTCTTTAAATATTTTTAATGGCTTAATCCCTAAACAAATGAGCAATACATATAACTAACCTTCAACAACTATAGAACCAAGTTATTTCGTGGCAGGGGCACATTGAATAGGGGTTGGTGAATGAGCAATAGCATTTGCAACAACCAATCAAAAAAAAATATAAAAATAGATTTGAAAACAAAAAAGTAAATTGGATTAAGATAGAGAAAGGAACTCTATGGCATGTTAGGATTTATAAAACTTCCATTGTTCAAGACATGTTTAATAATAAGCATTGATCACAAAACTTACAATGACATAATTTACTATATGATAGCACACATTGTACTTGTTCCTTAAATTGACATACTCCATTTAGATAAATAAAAATCCGCTCAACACTAAACCAAAGACACTAATCGATGATTCCTACTTCATCTTTCCAATTCGACGATCTCCTCATATACTAACGAAAAAAAGCATTACTTGGGTAGACTAGTCGAGGAGAGGTGCTCATTCTGCTACATTTGAGAAATATCAAGAAAATAAATCCTCTTATAACCCCTTAGCAGAATCATACAATAGATAAAAAGATTGTAAAATATACCTTTGAGCATACCTCTGAGGTTAGACCAATGGTTATGATAGATGCATAGCGTTTTCATCAATCAAAATCACCCACGAGTGGTGGAAAAATAGAAAAATTGGACATAATTATGATTCCACGCGACACAAATGTGAGTCTACTTAAGCTCTCCACTGCGTAAGAGCACATACTTGATTCCCCTACATTATGGTCATCACTATTGGCTTCGCACCACTCTTCATCACCACTATTGGGTGAAAGAACAACGGCTTATTCAAATACCATATTGCATAGGCTATTTTGGTCCATTAGCTGGGAAATAAAACTTACACATGATTTAAGGATTGGGAATCAAGCACAAGAACCAACATAAGTACATAATTCAGAATTTAGAAGATTCATAACATACTAAGGATCCAATAAAGTGATCAAATTTTCAACTACTTTTCTACACTCCTCTCCTCAAACACAACTAAAAATTACTAATACTAATTGAATATCTCCATCTCAAAGCTACCTGCTAATAACAAAATTAATAATAACTACCAAGGGGGAACAAAATCTGAGACACATGATAAAAAAATATCTACAAATAACTCTTTAGTTACGTATTTACATCACTATAACTATGGTTCCACCTTTAACATCTCAATGTCTAAAATCCTAGCTATAACATTTGAATGTATCAAAATAAGTAAGGACCAATTAGAAAATCATTCAAGCAATATAAATGGGAGATGAAAACCTACATTTAAGGAGTCCCTAAGATCCTCCAAGAGGGTGCAAAAACCCTTTATTTTTTGAAGCATCACATTGTTCATGATAGGTAGTCCATTCATACTTCTGACTAAGAATGAATATATGTTCACTGCACAAAAATAAAGAAAGACACTCATTGTAGCATATGAGTATTATGATCATGGAACACGATGTAGGAAACAACGATTTGCATCACGAATACTACATGAGACAAGGTTAGAGAGATCTAATCTTATAAATTGGCATGTAGGGGAAAATGTGATCGTATTGTCAACACCAATAATAGTAAACGTGCAGGTGGGATCATCACAAGAATAGCTATAAGATCTAGGAAAAGCCGAGTTAAACATCTCAACATAAACAGACGTCTTACAAGTGGCAGGTGAGTTATACGTGCCATTACAATAGTACTCGGGAGTCCCAATTATATATTCTCTACAAAAATGAAAACTCATTTAACTATCAACTAAAATACAACAAACCCATAAAGTTAACACTTGGTTAGTCTAAATATTTATGCTAACAACTAAAATGCAACAAACTCGAAAAATCAATTGATAGGTAATCCAATAAAACAACCACATGAAAATCCCACGTTGCCATTTTATTTTCCAACGATGAGAATTCGTTAAGATTTAAATATCAACTACATAAAAAATAATCTACAAAGTCAATTACCAGGTAATCCAAATGATATTGGAGACACAAACCCACACTGAGTTTTTTTTCTAATTCGTCAACATTTCAAATACGAATTAACATGCAACAAACCCATAAAGTCAAGCATTAAACAATCTAATAAAACAACAGAAATACAAATCCCACAATGAGATTTTCTCTAATTCATCAAAATTTGAACTATGAATTAAAATACAATAAACTCACAAATTTCAAGTATTTAGTAATCCAATATAAACCAGAAACACAAAATCCACATTAATATTTTATCTAATTCATCAAAATCAATAATAATGCAATAAGCCCCTAAAGTTCGGAAGTGGGTAATCTCCCAATCTCTACCTCTTCCTTCCATTTCTTAATCTAGAATAACACATAAGGATGACTAAAATATTCCCTTTCTTAAACTAAAATAACATATTAATAGTTCGTCGAACTTGATTTTCACTATATTATTTTTATTAAAGAGTGAGAACTCATTTAACAATTAGCGAAAATACAACCAACCCACCAAGTCAAGAACAAAAATCGTAGAATAATTTTAAAGGTCTTAATCATTTCTTTGAATGTTTCTTCATAAGAAAAGAAACCTTAAAACTCAAAAACTGGGTTTTGGAAGAGGAAACAATTGTTTGAGATCTTAATCCATAGATCAATCTCAAAAGTTGTACCCAAATGAGAAAATGTAAACAGGGATAAGGGACAAAGAATTTCTGATACAATCGTTTCAATTGATGTTGGAATCAAAGGCATTGAAGAATTTGGAATCGAGAGCAACATCAATATTAAAAATCATCTTTTTTTATTTTCATTATAAAGAGTAGAGAATTGGTGTACATGAGAATATGCAAGGGATTTCATTCTAAAGGTTGAACTGAGAAGTTTCAATCAGAGGGAAACTTCGTGGTTCTCTTTTTTATGGAAGAATGTAGAAGAGTGTGGAATGGAGAGAGAAAGAGGAAATGAATTTATAGTTACAAATTAGTGACTGCTCATAGTAGTTAAAATTAAGCCTAATGCCTAAATTTATGACTACTCCTAACAATTTGTGACTGTTAATAATAGTTACAAATTAAGCCTTATGCTAAAAGTTATGATTACTCGTGGAAGTTATAATTTATGACTGCTCATAGTAGTTACAAATTGAGCTTAATGCCGACATTTGTAATCGCTCATGGCATTTACGAATTTGTGACTACTCATGTGAGTAATAAATTAAGCCTAATGATAAAATTTGTGACTGCTCATAGTAGTCACAAATCATAGCAGTCACAAATTAATCATATGATAAGTTTTGTCACTGCCATTAGCAGTGACAAATCAATTCACTCAAATTTTTTATTATTCAAAATTTTTATCACTCCTAATGAAAGTTACAAATAATTTTTTTGCTGCTCCCTATATCTCATCATCAGTGCAAAAGTTTTATTGAGAAATCACAACCATGTTGCTTCTTCCCCAGGATTCAAACGGTACTAAACCCCCGTTGGGAGCCATGCGATATCTCATCTAGCTTTTGCTGGTGACCTTATAATTTTCTCCTCCGTTCATAGTTCGTCTCTTATCAAAGTTAAAAATATATAAAAAAAAAAATATTAAATGAGTTCGAGATAAAAGAATAATTTCGCTAAAAATGTATTTTATTGTTCTAAACAGTTGTCTGTTGCAGTCTCTAAAAAGATTTCTGTCATTATGGATCTCACAAAAAATGATACCCCTTTTGCCTATCTCGAATACCCTATTTACACTGGCATGAAAAAATACATATTTTTCTCTGACCTCTTGTTAAAAGTGAGATCCAAAATATCTGGATGAAAATGGAGGATGCTATCTATAGGAGCTAGAATTACACTTCTTAGGAATGTTCACCAAACGATGCCCCTCTACCTTATTTCTTCCGTTGACCCCCCGAAGTAAGTGCTCAATAAGATCGAAATGATTTTGGTTGATTTTTTATGGAGTAGAATGGAGGGTATCCTTAAATATCATTTATCAAAATGGAATAACCTTAGCCTTCCTTGCAACGAAGGGGGGAAAACGTGAGATATATACAAGACTGGGTGGACGCTTATAGTTCGAAACTATGCTAATTTAGATTTATGTGGTCCAAGTTCCTTATGGATAAGTATTGCAAATTAAAACATCAATGTGATCTGGATAACAAATATGGGTCTACGGTTTGGAAAAAAATTGATAAACATCAGAAGCAAAGCGGAAGTGAATGTGTTGTGGCTTTTTGAGAAGGGTGATATCAGTTTTTGTTAGGATAACTGGTCAGGAGAAGGTCCTCTCATCGACAGAGGTATATCGACGTGTGATTCCAGAATTTCTTCATTATGAGAGAATGATGGTGACTGGAAGATGGAGATTCTTTTGAATCATCTTCCTTCTAAAATGGCGAACAAAGTAGCCCACATCAACAGATTGAATCTTCATGACAGTGAATGGCTTGTGTGGACTGATAAGTACAACATTATATTCTCCCTCAACTCAGCTTGGAATCTAGTTAGACAGAAGCACATATCCTCCTAGTCCAAGTTATTTATTTGGCACAAATGCATCCCCTTAAAATTGTTTTTTTCTTCCTCTGGAGGCTCTTTCACAAATGCCTTCCCCTGGACCTCAATATCCATTCTAAAGCAGTGAGGGGACCTTCCAGATGTTGTTGCTGCCCCAACTATAAAGAGGAAGACGGGGACCACTTGTTTGGAAAGAGTGAGGTCGCCTCACAGTTGTGGTCCTTTTTCAACAACCTTTTTGGTGTGCTTGTTCTTAAGATAAGTACTAGAGAATTTTAATAGCCTAGTGGTCTGGTGCTCAAAAATTCATCCTCAAGATTGATCTACAGGTTACTCCCTGATTTCATTGGAGTTTTGGTTAGAATGAAAACTCCAATCATTGACCTCTTCCACCTACACTCTAATAAGTTCTCCAAGCATTCTGGTACATTAAATCTCTTCAACTTCAAAATTGTTGATTCGCCTGTGGAAACTATCAAATCAGTCACTTTAGTTAAATGGCGTCCCCCTTATAATATCTTCCTCAATCTTAATGTGGATGGTTATGTGAAAGGCAACCCAGGAGACGGAGGTGGAGGAGGCCTGATCAGAAATCACAAGGGCCAATTTATTAAGGGTTTCGTAGCCTTCTTTGGTAGGGTCTCCAACATAAAAGCTGAAGCTCTGGCTATTTTATACGGGTTACAAATTTATGGGGATGTTTAACTATATGACTTGATTATCGAATCGGATTCTAAGATTCTGGTGGATGTTCTTAGCAAGATAATTTCTTATCTATGGTCTATCAAATGTTCTATCAACAAATCCAGCAAATCATTACTAACAAACCTATTTCTTTCTCCCATATTTATAGAGAAGGCAATCATTGTGACAATCTACTTGCTAATTATGTATAATCCTCAAATAATTATTGTCTCACACTCTATCAAAGATTTCCCCAAAATCCTTATCGGAGAGTGTAGATTGGATCTCAGTGGCATTCCAAATCTTAGATATTCCAAAAAATATTTTCTCTTTCTTGTAATGGGGTTATTTATAAAACCTCACCTTTATTGCTTCCTAACAATCGATACATTAGGCTCGACTATCGATTATCTTTTTAATTGGTTTAGGTCCCCGCTTGAGCTTGTACTTTCCACCTTAGCAAGGCTTTTTCTCCTTTCCATTTGTAATAATATTTACGGGGTCCCGTCCCTTTTCAATTAAAAAAATAGAGAAGAAGATGAATAGTAACTTTACATATAAATGATTAAAACCTAGGAGAAAGAAGCTTCCAATCCAAAGCCATCCCATTATATCCAAAATAAACTATATCCCTCAACAAATCAACTCCACTTACTATTTGTAATAAGTATATTATAAAAAAGAAAAAGAAATAAAAAAAATAAAAAATATCTCAAAATTTGGAGGTGAGAATCTATTCTCACATTGTGATAATCGATTCCGTTTATAAAATTCAGCTCTGTGAAAGCTTGTAATTGGGTGAGAATTAATTCTCAATTTCGAGAATTGATTCCCTTTGTAAAGAATTCATTCAACTTCTCATTTCATTTCTTCTAAGGAGCATTACGCGAGAATCGATATAACTTCTTCGTTAGGAGTCAGAATGATGTGTCGTCGGTGGCTATGTGAAGCTAACTCAGAGAGATACAACTTTCGTATAGAGTTCGGTCCCTATGCCCAAATGATGAAATGACGGAAATTCCCCTAAAATAGAGTCAATCGATAGAACTTTTACGAAACGCAATCAATTGCTCCGCTAAGCATTCCAATAACTGCAAAAGCTCAAATAAACCTTGAAACACACACACACACACACACACACACACATATATATATATATATACACACACACACATAAAGTCTCTTATAAGGACTTCTTATGGTGCAGACCCCGATACATACCCATTTTTTTAAATAGTAAAAAAATGAATTTTTTAATGAAACTATATGGATATGATCTCCACGGTGAGAAGATCATCTTCAATTTTTTTCATCAAAAATTCAATAAAAAATGTGTTAAAAAGATGTGGTATGTAAAAAAATGGTATAAATATGCATTTTTAACCGTTGAAATATTGGGTTGGCGTCAGTCACTTGATTGATTGAATTTTTTGAATAAACTTCATGGATATGATCTTCTCACTGTCGAGATCATATTCATGAAGTTTCATAAAAAAATTCAATCAAAAAGTGGGTGAGATGATCGCCAAAATTTCAACGGTCGAAAATGCATATATATAACATTTTTTTACATATCACCTCATCTCAACGATTTTTTTATTGAAGTTTTTTGTGAAAAAAATTGGAGATGATCTTCTCTTCGTGGAGATTATATCTATGAAGTTTCATCAAAAAATTTATTTTTTTACTATTTAAAAAAATATTCTGTACTGGAATCTGCACCATAAGGAGTCCTTATATGAGGGGTCTCTCTCTCTCTTTCTCTCACAGATAGAGAGAGAGAGAGAGGAAGGCTCACCTGCATCATGATGTATACATCACACCATACATCACAAGTAATTCTAGGCCCTAGGAAACCTTTTTTACAATTTTTTTATTTTTCACTAGAAATTAACCTTTCAATTAACCGGTATTAAAAAACTTAGGTCAAAATATATATTGTAGCGGTTTTTAAAAAATTCACAAAAAACTGTTAGCGGAGACCCTTATAAATAAAGCATTTTGACCAATTTTTTGTGAATTTTTTAAAAATAGCTAAAAAAATGTATTTTGACCTGATTTTTTGAACATGGGTTTATTGGAAGGTTAATTTCAAGAGAAAAAAAAAAAATTAGGGCCTACAACTAGGTGTGATGTATGAATTATATATATATATATATATATATATATATATAAGCGTAAATGGAGGAATTAACAGAAGCAATTGAGCTAGAATGCATAAGAATAAAGGGCACTAATATATAATATTCGTGACTAATCCAATATCTTAATCTATATAGTATGGGGGAGATTTTTACCTTAGGAGGAGACGTCCTAACTTAGGTATAGATTGTTAGACAAAGGGGGATGGTTTATTCTTATACAAATTATATTGTTATATATTCTCTTTGCATTTGAAGGTGTGTTCAAGTGTCTAGATTTGCAACATTGCGGTGAAGTTTTTACAAGAAGAAAAGCGACTCGTGTTATGTGTCGGTCAAGTTGCAATTTTTTTCTTTTGGGGATTGAGTCTTATAGAGCTTGACGAACCGTAAGAGTTTTTATTTTTTATTTTGTCCTGAAATAGCTAAGGGAAGAGTTTTATAAGGACAAGTTTCTGATAGAGTCAATTTGTAGGTATTTTGTCTTATTCCGTATTTGGACAAAACCTTTTAGTCATAATTTAGGACTTGAGTTATTTTACCTTTCAACTCTATGACGTGTTGATTGAAGACATAGCAGCAAGTCAAAAGATCTGCATCATCGTGTCATGTTTAATGCTACGTTTCAACTTCAAATTCCAAGGATCTCTCATGTATGAATGCACTAAAAAAAAAGTAGTTTTTAAGACGGAGGTTTTTGAGACGGCTAAAATTTTAGTCTCTAAAACATACCTTTTGAGACGGATAAAAATAGTTGTCTTAATAACCAGTAGTATTTAAGACGGCTATAATTATCCGTCTTATAAAGTGATACACAAGAGTCAGCTTAATAACACCCGTCTCAAATAGTCGACTTTATGAGACGGCTCAAATATTTTTTGTTCCCACCCTCCTCGTTTTAACTCCCGCCTTCTGAAGAAATGAAACCCTTCTATATAAAAAATAAAAAAGAACGCACACTGGAAAAAAGTCTCAAGCCATTTTTCCCGTGTGATCGCCCTCGTACTTCTCCCTGGACATTGCTGCTCGCGTTAGATCTCTCCCTTCCCTAGCAGCTGGTAAGCAGTTCTCGCTTTTCTCTTGGTTGTGGTGGGATTGTGCTTGTGTAGGTTTCTAGTTAGGCTGGGTTTCAAAAATTAGGGTTGAGTGTAGTAGAATATTATGAAATTGGGATTTTATGGTTGATGATATAAAATTTGTTTTTTTATCTATTGATTCTCAAATTCCATGATTGGTTGCTGTTACAATGAAAGAAAAGATCATGAAAAAGTAATTTTGATGTCCCCTTGATGTAGTTGGGTGGTTATTAGAATAGTTGGAAGCTTTTGTTACCGTAGAAATTACCTAAAATCATTAAATAGTAATTTTTGTCTGCATTATATCACAACTATGATTTTTAGCCAAAATCATATGTTTTTCATTGATGGGTATTTGACAGGGAGATTACTGATTACGAATTAGTGATTGCGTGACGTATTTTCATTGACGTTTCGAATTGATATGGATAAAAGTGTGACACCCCCACTAATTAAATACCGGGTAGCTACTCCTTTATTAAATTAATTCAAAATGCCAAGTTGGCTCAGCTAATAGCATCACTGTCAAAAATATTTTAATGATTACTAACCACCTAGTATTTAAAAAGTAAGTTGCCAAATTTTAATTTAAGTCTGATTAACATGCAACAAGTGTAATGAAGAATAATAACACCATTCACCATAACGAAGTAAATAAAATAACCATCACATAATGTAAATAAAGTCTGGAGGAAAAACTCCTCACTACAATACCACAAACTGAAATAACTAAACTGAATACTGAATCAAATACATGCCAAAGTCTGAAAAACTGCAATAGAAAGATGTCTCTAATAGAAATGGGCAACATGCCCTACAACTGATAGATACTGGATCTGGAATCCAAATGATAGAAGCGTCTAAAAGCAAATCCAAGTAGCTTCCCCAAAGAGCTACAGCTCGTCACCTGAATGAGTATCCTATGCATGGTGTCCTTGAGGCTGGGCACCTAAAATGGTTTTACAAAAATAGATTTGAAAGCAAACGGGTCAGAGCCCGAAGGTGGAGATATTTTAAAAACCTGCAAGTGCTTTAAAAACATTTAAAACATTAAATGCAAAGTACATGTTAGGACGTGCACTCACATGAAATTCTCACCTCTCGTCTAACTGTGCACTCCTAACGTAAGTACCCATCTAAAATGACACCACCCACTAGCTAAGTGACATCATAACCAGCTAGTCTATCATAGGTTCTACCCTTATTACTCGGTTCCCATTAACATTATAACGATCTCAATAAGTAGGGCTTAACGTAAACTCAGATGCTCAATATGCAATATATATCACTATCGATTAATCCGTTATGTATTTCTCAAAACAATACCATAATTATATTCACAGTATTAACATGAAGGTTCCCATTAATTAAGTGTATATTATTCACATCATAAATATACAATACAAGCACCCCGAGACTAAGCTGCAGTGCACACATACTCTGCTATCCATCCTGGTACATCACGTACATAAGGATCACATATTCCGAATCTCTCAGGAATAGTTCACAGATAACAATATCACAAATATTGGAGGCGAACACAGTCACATCACATGGGTCACGCACATACCTACGCTCCCATGATCAGCGGACTTATTAACATCCCAATAAGTCTTTCTATGACCTATGTTCATCAAGGTAACCAGTCTAAATCCGGGCAACACAAGGATTAGAGGGCCCTAAGCGAACGCAAACCTCCCGTGATAGCAAGTATGGTAGGTATGTCATACACACAATTCATATACCAATACTAAGTAAGCACACATCTTAGTAATCCCGTAATTTAATTGTAGTACTTATTGCATTCTCGTACCAATCTTAATATATATACAACTTATATAATCCCGGTCCATAATTACACGCGCCATAATTTATTCTCACGTCGTGGTAAACACTCACGTCTCAATCAAATCTCTATTTGATTTGATCCACACTTATATAATTCACTCCTCATAATATCCCAAATGTCCCAAGTATACTAATACACCATCAAAGGAATGTTATCTCTATCCTCGAACAAGTTTACGAGACTTTCAAAATCATAACATGCCAAAAAGGCCTAAACAGTCAACTCGTTCGAAGTCTCGTTTGAACGAGGCTGTTCGAACGAGATTCAGTTCGTTCGAACAAACTGCACCTTCTAACGACATCTCGTTCGAACGAAGGTATCGAACGAAATTTCCTCTCGTTAGAAGCTCGTTCGAACGAGCTCGTTCGAACGACCTGGGGAGGTCTTCTAACGAACGACCAGTTTCGGCCCAGATTTCCCTAGTTTCATTTTTTACCATTTTTATCTCTTCAAAACTCATCTACACATCAAACCAATGATTGTTTAAGGTCTCTAATCATCCCTAAACGTACCTAGGTCACAAGCTAACATATTTTGAGGAGTTAATTCATCCCAATCATCATTAAATCATTAAATCACATCACTTTCCCCCAATTTACAAGAACATAAACCCTAAAATTTCAAATCATGAATTTACCCAATTAAATCCATTTTAATTTCATCCAATAACTAATATCATCAGTATAATCATCTACCTACCATTCTACATGCAATTCTCCTCAAGATTTCAAGTTCTAAACTCCAAAATACATGGGTTTTCATGTTTCACCAAGAACAAATCAATTTTATTAAATTCCTACACATGGAAAGAGCATTCTCTGAAATTAAACGATAATAAACCACTTGCCTTGAGTGTCTCTGAATTTGATGTTGATTTCCTCTCTCTTTCTGCAGAATTTCTTCTCTACAAGCTTCCTTCTCCAAAGGTGGCTATGGTGGCTAGGGTTTTCTTATGGAAAGTTGGAAACCTAATTTGATAACCTCCGTAGCTTATTGGGTCATTAAGGATTGGTTAGTGGGTTTAGTGGGTCTATTCCCAATCAGATAAAGACTCCTAATTTTCGTCATTTTTAATTCCTAAAAATACGAAATTATCAAAATACCCTTTATATTGCCGGTATGACCTAAAAATACCCCGGGACCCAAACTACACCCCCGACTAGTGTTTTCTGACTATCTCGACCCTTCCGGACGCGTTGGCGCACTCAAAATGACCATACGGTTAATAGAATTTAAATTCACTTTTATAATTAAAAATAATTAAATCCTGACGCGACTGTCACCCGCATCCCAATAAAATGACCAAATTGCCGTATATCAATCTCACGACAAATTTCATAATTAAATATTCATATAACATCATATATAGTCAATATAGTCAAATACCAACTCACAACTCGCTAGTATTTTACCCGGATTAATTTCCAATTAATTCACAATTAATTTATTAATCCCAAAAATAAATATAGCCAAAAATACGGGGTATTACAAAAAGGTAATTTTAATTATTGGTTATTGATTAATATCATTAGTTTTTGTATTGAATTGATTTGAATTGATTTGTATTGAATAGTTTTTGTATTGAATTTTAATTATTGGTTGAGGGTGAGCCAATTGAAAACCCAGATTGTCAATTGGTTGTTGTAGTATGATTTTAAGATTAATTTATAAGAATATTTGTATGCTTGTATGTGTGAATTTTAGTTAGACTTATTGATATGTTTGTTTCTATCAATTAATTCATGTTCTTTGCTATAGTTTATGCCATTAATTTGATTTACTATTCGATTATGATTTTATATTGTGATCTATGTGGTTGACCCAATTAATTGTAACATTTATTTCCATTGAAAAATCGCCAATGTTATCCAACACCATTTCAAATGCTAAATAGTAACATTCATACCACTAAGTGTTGGGACACAAACTCCAACATATGAGGTGGTACTTGAAATAAATAAATAAAAAGACAAGTAAACCTTTTCTCATAGTTATCCCCCCACAAATAAATAAATAGTAACCGAGTAGATTAAAAAGAGGCGCGGGCACCCTAAGAGGTATCAAAGTATCAGGTGGAAAATGTCCGTTTTCTCATAATTATTAATGATAATTATGTGGCAACTCATGAGATGTTTTTAATTCAAGACAAATAGTGAATATTTATTATCAATCTGAGCAAATCTTATTCATTATATATGGAACTTAAATATTTTTTGTGGTATACTTTCGCGTGGTATTTAACTTAACTTAGTTTTTTCCCCAAACTTTTGTTAGTTATACACTTTATGGGGAGTGCTATTTGAATGACTGCATTCGATTAAAAAATAATAACTTTTTCAACCACACTTTCCTGCGCATCGCATGTGTTACCACTAGTATCTAATATAAGTTTGTATTCAATGTTCTCTACTGCGTGTGGGGGAGTTTGATTGGCTAACATTTGGTTGACTAACCAAAATTGCAAGTTTGTTGTCCTTTTAAGGTGTATTCATGGGGAAAGAGTGTTAATATTCTAAAAATAAGATATTTAGGGGTAAAGTAGAAGAGAGGGCCCCACACTATTTCCTTTATAAACAATTTAATATCTTCCTTAGAATCAATCACTGTGTCCATGACCATAGCACAAGATGTGATGAAATGCGATACATTAGGGGAACACTGCTCATAAGCAATCAAATTCCTCAAGAATGTTGCGATGAAGTCATCAACGCATACCGATAGTAATTATAAACAATGTGTACCACATATATGACACGACCATCTAAACAAACATAAAATAAATATTGATATATGACATAGAAGATTCAACAACCCTAACAACAAACAACGACTACATGATATTATAATCGTCTCCTCTTCCACAAGTAATGCTGGAGTCGTCCCCTCTGTCACAATCACATGAAATGTATCATCATGGTCTCACAATCTTAAAGATACAATTTGGTAAGGATATACCATCAAAGAAGACGTGGTTTGATAAAGATTCATCAAACAAGAAGGCAATAAATAAGAAGCATAAAATTTCACAAGTAGAAAATCCAGACCGTCGCTCGGTTTGAATTTGATGCTCGCCCTGTCAAGATCAATTATAGAGTAATACACACTGGGATAATTGTTCGGGAAAACATTATATCTTGGTTGATTGTATCTGTGTAAAATATATAATATATGATCACATTTTGTCTCATCTATCTCACCGTCCTCTCTCATTTTGAAGTCTTGGTCCAACATATTGGCAAAAAATAGAAGAGTACGTTTCTTGAGTGATAACGTTGCACTCGTTAACTGAATATGTAGATCATCAGTTTCATCCATGTTATCCTTTACTTCCATTTTCAGGAAGTTTGGACTCACAGTAGCAAGGAACAAATCAATCACATATTTCTTAAGTGACCAATTTGTACCATCTATGATAATTTTTCAGAGAGTAGGTTGAAAGAGTTATATAATAACACAAAAAAGGACTTGGTTCTCTAGTCGTAGTAAGTGGTGTTTGATTATAAGGTGATCTCAATCCTTAATGAATATCGGGTGTGTAATATTATCCTCACACATCACCGACCTTCATAGAAGTTCAAGTATGAAACAACCATCAACCGACATTATTTTTTCAAACTATATATTTTTGTATTTGAATCCTTCTTCATAACATGCTTGAGCATCGGGTGCCAAATCTGACACGGCATCTACACATACGCGTAGTATATCATCTACATTATATTGGCTCACTTTAGCGGTTCTATCCAAGATTATATGCTTGTAAATCATTTTGTTGTCCTGCATACCTAGGAGGGACTCATCATCTTTGTGCAAAGGCCTAATGGACACCACACTATGGGCATCTTAGGAAGCCATTCAGAAACCCTGTAAATGGAGCGTCTAATCTATTGTGTAGAAGACCTTTTGTTGAACTTGTTATTCAAAGGCCCAATTCCATCATATCTTTGATCGAATTATAAACCCACTCACTTCTCGACACCTCGACGCCATCAGATTTTAGTTTTCTAGTCTCAGAGATTCATATCTCCTTGTTGACTTTTGTTTTTTCTCTTATGTTTAGAAGGTTTGGTTATGTCTATTCTTCCTGTAATATTCCCCTATAAACGCACACTTGAGATGGTGCCTTTTAGGCTGATACTGGTGAGAAAAGAACATGGTAATACTTGCGCGTTGTGAAGTCCAACGATAAGTCTTAGATTATACATATTGCAATGTTTCTAGTATTGGTCACAGGTGAGAAAAGAACAACAAGTCTTCTCGTGCACGAAGTGGGGTACTTTGTGTCGGCTTGTGAGATGTTCTCCCACGCCCCCATGATCTATTATTGTGCTACTGAACCGTAAGTCTTCTCATGCTGCTGCTCTTGCGTTGTACAATATGTTGGTTTTCTACCTAAGTTAATGAAGATGAATTAGTGTTAGTGCTTCGTCTTGAGGTTTTTAGGTTGATAGTTTTTTTTCTTGTCATTTCAAGCGATTTACTTTTGGATTTTCCATTGTCTTTTATTTTTTCAAATATGTTTCAACACAGATAGTTTGTTCTTTTGGAAATTATATGTCTTTTAGTTTTCAATTGACTTTTGTGATTTAGGGTGAATCTTAGCTAGTTATTTGTGAATTAGAAGACATAAGCAAAGCATTTAGGGATGAGAAGTTGATTTAAGACCAAACATATCGGCAAAAGTAATTCCAGACTTCAAAAGCAATGGGGCATTGAATGAGTAAATGAGTCATATCTTCTACTCACTTGTAACAACATCTATATTGAGAAGTAGTATGAACCCCCATCCTTTCAATGTTATTATCAAAAGGGATTATATTATGCAGGCACTTCCATAAGAAAATGGCTACTTTGGGAGGGTAATTAAACCACATGCTATCTTTAGTTCTGATGTTCCACTAAGCTTTTATAGAAGCTACCTTACTAATATTTCGACTGACTTGCTTATGAGAGGGAAACCTTAAGGGTGTGAGAAGGGTTTAACACTTCCTTTAAGCATGAGGTATTACTTTCCAAACTTCATCAGTAGGAACCTCATCTAGTATAAGATATTGATTCTCAGATATTTGATTAGGAATGACTTTGAGGATGTCCTCGACTCCTTTAATGTCCACTGATTTGAACAACCTTGAAGACCTGCTGCAGTATCAATCCAATCACCATTTTTATTCCTGATTTTATGAATCATCAGGCTTGTTCTCTTTTTTTTCCTGCTCAAAATATATTTACCCACCATTAACATTTGTATCACCAGGTGAAATGGAAATTAGCATGCTGGTTGTGTCACCATCTAAAGATTATTTCATGCCTAATGTGCCAATTTAATGCCTTGGATTTCTAAATAATCTATTGAGTGTGAGTTATCCCCCAATACTAAATTGTTGAAAACGGAGGGGAGGTATAACTGTGGAGATAATTCAGCCATGTAGCAACATCTAAACCAATATGTATTCTTTGTGCCCAATTCAGAAACTTATCATCTTGGCCACTGCTGTTGTAATAGATCCAATCATTCAAGAGTCCATTTTCAGCATACTCATAAACAAGGTACCAATTTCCCACATTGAAACAAACACCGGAAAGGAGAATGAGATTAAAGTGATTGATCTTGTTTAGGAACTTTATTTTCATAGGCTCAAACCTCTGTGAGCCAATAATTTTCTAACCATTTCACATGTACCTTCCCCAATTCTTCCGCCTCCCCCAACCAAAAACATATACTCCTAGCCTAATTCTAACTTTAATTCTCAAAATTCACTGTTTTCTAAATTATTTCATAGAGTGTCAACTACTTTTTATACAAAAATGAAGCTACAACAGCATACTATTTTTTTGTGAAGCTACAACAGCATACTGTTTTCAAACTATACAAATCTGTAAACATTTTTCCAGCTGTAAAAGCACCTTTTGAATTTTCAACTCGGGTCATATCTGGGGAGTACATTTTATGGAATACGCTAGGAAAATGCCATGTATCTTCTACTTCATAAAATGTACTAGGATGGCAAAATCAAGTACTTCTAGTATAGTTCGAAGTGAGAATACAAATCTTTAGGAGTTCCATTAATGATTATTAAAAATTGGTAGTTAAAGATCAGCCTCTGTATCATGTCAATACAGTTCCCAGAAAATCCAAAATCTTTAGAATTTGTATTAAAAACATCTATGACACTCCATCATAAGCCTTAGTTAAATCCAACTTTATAACCACATTGCCTCCAAAAAGTCTTCGTATGAATCATAGAAACCATTTCTTGAGCCAACTGAAATTTTTAATCATGACTCTACTTTTAATGAATCCATTCTGATTTGAAGATCTAATCATAGGTGAATTGATCCATAAAAAACTTAGTATCTTCCATTTGAATATCCTTCTCTCCTTTATGAATATGACCATTAAGATCTATGATTTCTGATCACCAAGTTCCTTTTCTTAAACTTAACTGAGTTGTGAAAAAAATTAGGTATTACTATCATTCTCATTGAAGCATTTATCTTGGATAATATCCATGAAGAATTGGTATAATTTTGAGCTAAAAATTTCCATAGCTCCCTTTCTTTCAATCTTGCTATTCATAGCATATATGAAACTAGCCTTAAACATGGCGTACTGATCAAAAAGGACAAATTAATGCATTGGTCCTTAGCAGAACCAAATTTACAGTTTATACCTTCTTTGATAAATCACCATATCTCACTATTAGTGTTGGCAAAAGCAGCATTAAGGACCAACTTGATTCTAAAACTCTCTAGTTTGTCCCCTTCAAGCTTTGTTTCAGCAAAACTAAAATTGAGGCCTGGTTGTTTACATATTGTGAACTATTCGACAAACTATACTCTCAGTGACATGCACTTTAATTGCAGTCCCGAACTTCACTGTGGATATATCCCAAAACTTTTCGAATTTGTCTATCTCAAACTATATAAATGTCGAGAGAATTAAGGGGCTTACCTACTCTAATGAAAAGTCAAGAACCCATGGAAGAGGAAGAAGGATCTGTCCATATCGAAGCTTTTACAATAAGTCAAATCCAAATGAAATTTACGCGTCATGCGTATCTTGACTTTTCATTAGAGTATCATTTAAATGAATAGGAAATCCCATTCGAATGAAGACTATAAGTTCATTCGAACGACTTAAAACCAAAAAAGTTCATTCGAATGAAGACTATAAGTTCATTTGAATGAATAGGAAATCCCATTCGAATGAAGACTATAAGTTCATGCGTATATGCCTGCCTCTTTATTCGTTAATGATATATGTTCCTAGAGAAAATTTAGCTATTTAAAGGACTGACAGACTCCATGGACCATCCTCTATTGGTTCATGAAGAGACATTAGACCATACCGCTGAATATTAAATCATTGAATTTAGAGGCATATATTCTTCATCTTTTGTCTCATTTCTCCTTGGTTGGAAAACTAAGGATCAGCCTTGTTGTAATAAGATCATTAACATTGACGTGTGATGGTGTCATGGTGCCGATATTTCCCTTAGTTGATAATGTTCCATCCTAATTTCCAGAGTTACTGTCTAGTTTTTGGTGACTAAAAGATCCACTTGTCAGATTAGTCTACACATATTCAGCTTCCTGTTATTTTTCTAGCCTGCCTAATTCACAACTAACATATGTCAGTTAGTGGAGCTTGTTCTATTAGAGGTATTTAGTTTGCTTCATTTTTAAACATACAAATTTTCCAACAAATATGGGTTAATCATCTCTCGTGTTATAGTTGGTTTTCAACTGGTTCATCACATTCTATTACTACTGAGTTTGATATGGGACAAGAAGCTTAAGGTTCCATAATTTCAATATAATGATTATTGATGTAAAAAATTAGACTATCTCTAATTATTCAATCACAGATAAAAATAAGAAGACAAGAATTTTAAAGTAGTTCAGCCTTGAAAGAATGGTCTACGTCCACTGTTTTGTTATTGCTGACTGTTTGTAGAATTCTCGATAATGGGCTTACCAAGAAATTCCGAGTCCCCTGCTAATGGGGAGGTTACAATGTATTTATAGTCTTGAGGCTGTTCATACGAGAGAATATTACATAGTTGTCCAATAGGCCTGTACATCTGTATGATAATAATCAGCATTTAATGCACATTCAATCCTCTTAATTATTCGGTTATAACTGCTATGTACGAGATGCAGCTCGGACTGCCTAAGCTGCTCGGACCGCCTCAGTAGCTCGGCATATATGAGTTTCTCGGTATGATAAAGTTCCTCGGAGAACACTTATTGCTCGGAGCGTTTGAGTTGGTCGGTGAGGTTGAGTTCCTCGGATTCAAGGTGTTGTCAAAAATGTTCTCGGGTGTCATGTAGGTTGACACGTGTCTCCGAATAATTGGTCCTCGTTAGCAGAGTAAATTTAGTATCAACAGAATCCCCCAATGTTTCGTAGTTTGATGTTTGAAGAAAAATATGGAACATTTATGCCGCCTAAACTTTATGAATTTTAAACAATCGTTCATTGTAAATAACTCCTTTTCTGAGTATATAGTATCAGGATTTTTAAAGTGTTTTGAATTTCAATAACCGCTTCGTGTTTCATGCCCTTTTCTTCTTTTTAGCCGCCGAATATGCAATCGTCCATCTTGGTAATCATTACTTTTCTCAATTCTCGAGGTAAAGTATTTAAACACTTCAGAAAACTCGATCGTCTTTTACTTTTTCAAATCTGCATCTTTGAGTTCTCCATTTCTTCTCTATCTTGTGCATTTATTTCTTCCATCGTTCGTTATCAACTGATCCATCCTTTTTCTATAAGATCTTCTTCCTTTCTTTTTTACTTTCTTTGTTCATCATGGTTTACCTCGTTGAGTCGCTTGATAAATTTCGCTCTGATTTTTCTATTCCTCCATGGGTCATACTGGAAGAACTTTCTGAACCTTCAGATTATTTTCGTTTGGCTGAGGGACATTGGTTCCCCAGTCTCTTTGTGGCCGAATGCGGCTTTTCCTTTCCTCCGAATCCCCTGTGTTTGGAATTCTGTTAATATTTTGACGTTGTTCCTGCAAAAATAGCCCCCAATACATGGAAAATAGTTAATGGAGTTCATAGGTTAAATCAGATTCATAGAACCCGTATAGGAATTCCAAAAATTATGTTTTTTTATAGATGTGTTGTCAGTGACAGTACTTTTTATTTGAAAAATAGGTTTTTAAATTGGGCTTTAGTGGTCAATCTCCCAGATGCCAAAAGGGATTACTTCGAGCATGGTGTTGTTATGAAAAGTTGGCAACATGCTCCACTAATTGGAAATGATGTGTATCAGGGTCCTAGATGCCCTCCTTATGGCAATGGGATATGTTGTTTTTATTTTGTTTTATTTTTGAAATTATGCCTTCTCTCTGTTTGATAAAATGTGTCTCTAATATTTTAATTTTTATCTATTTTTAGTTGACAACAAAAGAAGATCTCCAAAGGAGGAAGAGGTTAATTTAAAGCATCTTAAACTTATCTGGGGTTTGCATCAAACTGTTGCCGATGAACATATCAGATCATCTTCGTACTTGTGGCAGTACAAGAGTTACACCTCATCTTTTACTGCTCGTCCAGTGATAAGTGATATAGAACCAGTACCAACTTCTGAAGGTTCTTCTCCTGAATCACATATTCCTCTTAGTGACAGAATGAAGAAAAGAAGATCTCCTGCCCTCTTCGATAAGTCTGCCTCTACTACTGGAAAGGCAAAGAAAAGTAAGCAGGATATCCCAGAAGGGACAAAGCAAATTGATGCACCTCCTCCAGCTGCTACTAAGAAGGTTACCGAGAAGCCCCCGTGGCTCAAAGAAAGATTGCAATTGTTTTCCCTCCAAGCGAGGTTATAGTTATATCACCGACCAAGACGACATCCTTGGTCGAGAATGTTCCTGCTCCCACGAGGAAGTTGAAGAAAAGCTCCTCGGACAATTTGGATGAATTCATCTCTCAGCCTCTAACTACTGGAAGTGGTGTTCCCACTTTTGTTGCTCTGAGCTCTGCCCTAAGCTCGATGAAGTCTTGGATTATCCTCGAGATCCAAGGTGTTGAAGAAAATCTTTCTCGAGAGAGGGTTACTACCTTAGAAGCTCAACATATTGCCTCTGTGAGTATTACTATTTTAAACTTTCATTTTTCAATATTATGTTCTTGCATTGACTTACAATTATTTTCTTTTTCCAGTTGGTAACTTGTTTTAACACCATTCTGAAAAAGGATGAAGCTATTAAAGCTTCAAGATCCTCGTCAGGTGTGGAGGAGGCTCTTGTAGGTCTATCACAGTCTTTAAAGGATTCTCATCAGAAGTATGACGAAGACAAAGTTGCTTGGAGGAAGCAACTAAAAGCCACTGAGCAAGAGAGAAATAAAGATGTTGAAGTTTCCAAGGGTTTGGAGAAGAAGATAAAAGACTTGGAAAGTAAGAATAAAGAGCTCGAGGGGAAGCTCCAAAATGCTGGAGAGCATGAAAGTAAGCTCAAGTATGCTGAGGAAGAGTTAAACAGGCTTCGTGACGTTGGTCGTCAGAAGGAAGAAGTTGAGAATAAGCTGAAGGGTGTCGAGGAGCTCCTTAGGGAAAGGACCTCCTCGGAGAGAGAAAAAAGGAAAAAGGATGTTAAGAAATCCTTCAGCGCTGGCTGGGATAAGGGGTGGAATAAGGGTTTGGCTTCCATGATTTCACAAATGGAGTATGGCAGCCTCAAATACTTCAGGGATGGTTGGGTTGCTGCTCTGAGAGAGATGAATGTCGACGAGAATTCAGACCTATTTCAGCGACACATTCCTGTCCCCCCTCCTTCTCCCGGGGTAGAAGAAGAGGACGAAGTTTCCTCCGAGGAATCCTCTGCGGTGATTGGAGATAATATTTCTCATCCCCCAGTTGTCTAGACCTCCTGCGAGCAACTTCAACCAACCAGCATTTGAGCCGAGCAACTTCCAACACCTTCCGAGCAACCTACCTCTTCGTCCCAGCCTCCCGAGAAAGTTTTAGGAGATAAGGAGAAGGTGTAGAGTTGTTCGGACTTTTTCTCTTTGCTTCTTTTTGTTAAATATAACTCTGGGCTATGTACTTCTTTTATGATGTAATAAAATTTAAAGTTTTGGTTGTGCAACTTAACTCCTTTCTTTTTGCTCTGCTCTTATTATCAATCTATTCTATTCTTCTTGCTCTGTCTGCATTCTTATTAGTTCTTTCTATTTCTTTTCCTTACCATTTTATGGCCAGAATGGAGTTCTTGTCAGCCCACGACATAGAACTGATGAAAAGATGCAATGACCACTTCAAGGCTGGTCATGCAGATTTGAATGAATCTCAGATTGTTGATATCCTTGGTCCAGATGCCTCAGAACGAGCAATCGAGGCCTATCAATATTTGAAATGCCTGCTTGACCGTGCAGTTGCTAATAATGCGGCATACTATGAGATGATTGAAGATCTCCAGGGCACCCTCGAGGAACTTAAACAATAATACAAGGAGTCTACTACCCTTCTGCACCAGGGATATGAGAAGAAGTATCAGCATCTAAGTGCTGATAAGGGATACGATAAATTGGTTGCTGCTTATGATATAAAGGAGAGGAATTTGAGGACCGAGGTTGAAGAGCATAGGCAGATCGCCAATTTGTTAGAGCAGGAAAACAATAATTTGCGAGGAGAGATATCGCAGCTGAAATCTGCAGCCTTTACCTCGGTAGCCTTGGTTCCTATCAACGATGAGGGTTTTTCTTTCTTGGAGGTCAAAAATGCCAATCTGAGAGACGAATTAGAAACCTTGAAGATGACTGGTCCTTCTACCTCTGCTCACGGACGAGAAAGAGCTTCTCGGGGACGAGCAAGGGCTCCTTGGGTTACTGTTGAAGAAGCTAGAACACAGGAAGCCTTGGAGAATCAGGCCTTCCAGTTGATGGAAAAGAATCAGGCATTAGCTGAGATGTCTAAGAAGATTTAGACCTTCGACGAGAAACTTGCTGCCCAAAGTTCTGCCTTGGAGAACAAAACAAACCTGGTGAAGAATCTTCACAAGCAGTTAGAGAGGTTGGCCTACCAATTCCACAAGCAACCCAGAGAGTTTTGGATGGCTGGTTATAATGAAGCCCTCTATCACCTTGATGATCGGATACAGCAGTCGAACAATGAGGGGTACAAGAAAGGATGGCTGAATGCTTTTGGCGTACTGCAGTTGGAATAGGGTCACAATTTGTGGGATTACTATGACCCTGGGTTGCTCATGTTACCAGTGCCACCCTTCAAACTTGATATGAGCTGGATTCCTGCTCGGGCGATTCCACAGTTTTTGATTTCTAAGTATCTCGGCGACTACAGTCTTCATTCTAATTTTGAGATATCTCACCCGGAACACTTACTTGATCGTCCATTAGTAATGAATGTCAGGATGCTCAAAGATCTGAATTTCATCAATTCCCCCTATGCCTTAGACGATCCTCCTGCTGGTGAAGAACCTATTTCAAAGGCATAGAGGAAGAAGCCAATAGAATAGGATTTTTAATGTAATACTTTCTCATGTAATATGTAATTTGTTCTCAATGCATTTTGTTCTAGATTTAATGAAGAACTTTTAGTTCCTTTATAATCTTGATTGTCATTATTTTGTAAAATATTTCTGAATGTGTGTGTATATCTGTTAAAAAGATAAAGATATTTTTTGTTATTTTTGATTGCCGACCAACTAGAGTTGGTGAAAATTTATTATTGACTATCCTGAATTGACGATAATTATCTGACGACCAACCAGAGTTGGGGATATTTTGTTTCCCGACCAACTTCGGTGGTAATTTAAAATGTCGTAAGTATAAAAAATTTCTGTTTTATTTTTCGATTATGGTGACTTATCACTTTTTTAATTTTAAGTAATGAAACCACTTTCATCCCATGATCCTGCTTAGTTTAAACAACTGTTCCCGATCAACCGGAGTTGGTGGTTCTTTTATTCCCGACCAACCGTAGTTGGTGGATTTTTTATTCCCGACCAGCCTTTACTGTTGATTCTGGGCTTTTTTCATTCTCGACCAACCTTAGTTGGTGGATTTTCTTCCCAACCAACCGTAGTTGGTGATTCTGGGAAATTTTTTATTCCCGACCAACCTTAGTTGGTGGATTTTCTTCCCAACCAACCGTAGTTGGTGATTCTGGGAAATTTTTATTCCCAACCAACCTTAGTTGGTGGATTTTCTTCCCAACTAACCGTAGTTGGTGATTCTGGGAAATTTTTTATTCTCGACCAACCTTAGTTGGTGGATTTTCTTCCCAACCAACCGTAGTTGGTGATTCTGGGAATTTTTTTTTATTCCCGACCAACCTTAGTTGGTGGATTTTCTTCCCAACCAACCGTAGTTGGTGATTCTGGGAAATTTTTTATTCCCGACCAACCTTAGTTGGTGGATTTTCTTCCCAACCAACCGTAGTTGATGATTCTGGGATTTTTTTTTAGTCCCGACCAACCATAGTTGGTGGATTTTCTTCCCAACCAACCGTAGTTGGTGATTCTGGGATTTTTTTTTTATTCCCGACCAACCTTAGTTGGTGGATTTTCTTCCTAACCAACTATAGCTGGTAATTCTGGGTTTTGATGCGTAGTGTGTAGCACTAATACTCCGAAAAATTTTCAACAAAAGGAGAGAATCGGGCAGAACATCCAAAACTTTTATTCATATTGAAGAGAAGCTGCATTACATAGGGATTGAACTACTGATACTATTTGCAAAGATGCTCTGCATTCCATGCATTCTTAAACTCTGCCCATTCTAAAGTTTCAATCCTGTACGTCCTTGGTCGAACAACCTCTGTTACTCTATAGGGCCCATGCCAGTTAGCTTCCAATTTGTTGTGTTTTTGAATTACCTTCTTTAGCACATAGTCCCCTGCTTTCAAATCAGATTTCTTTACTCTCTTGTTGTAGAACAGAGCTGTCCGTTGCTGGTATGCATCGTTTCTGATTGCTGCTTCTTCTCTAACTTCCTCGAGCATATCCAAATTTAATCTTCTCATCAAGTCACTGATAGGAGAATTGAAATTTAGCACTCTGTGTGTGGGGAGGCCCAGCTCGGCAGGTATAACAGCTTCACTTCCAAATGCCAGCATGTATGGAGATTCTCCTGTAGCTGCTCGTGGAGTAGTACGATAAGCCCATAGTACATAATGAAACTCGTTGATCCAATTTGCCTTTGCATCATTTAGTCTTTTTTTCAAACCATTCAGCAGCGTTCTATTTGTAACTTCAGTTTGTCCATTTCTTTGAGGGTGGCCTGGTGCAGAGTGGGTTTTCAATATGTTCGACTGATGACAATACGCAGCAAACTCCTCGTTGTCAAATTGAGTTCCATGATCGCTAATGAATGCATGAGGGAGACTATATCTACAAATGATATTCTTCCATATAAATTGGTACACCTTGTCGTATGTCATATCGATAAGGGGCTCGACTTCCACCCACTTAGTAAAGTAATCCACTGCGACGACGAGATATTTGAACCTTCCTCTAGTCATTGGAAGTGGACCAACCAAGTCAATTCCCCACATGGCAAATGGCCAAGGGGAAGTAATGGGTGTCAACAATGCTTGGGGAGTTCTTCGGATAGTGGAGAAGCGTTGACATTTGTCACATTTTTTGGCATAGGCTATGCAATCAGCCCTCATCGTTGGCCAATAGTATCCCTATGTCATTATCCTTTGCAAAAGTGTCTGACCTGCTACATGGGCTCCACAAGACCCTTCATGGACTTCTTCGATCAAGTCTTTCACCTCGGTGGGATGTACACATCTTTGCAAGCCAGCTATAATTTCTCGTCTATATAGAACACCATTAGTCAACATATAACGCGCAACTTTAAATTTCACTTTCTTGGCTGCGAGTTTGTCAGTTGGTAACTTCCCTTCCTCAATATATGCACTGATGGGATCCATCCAAGATGGTCCTAAATCAAGGGTAATAAAGTTTATCATCATATCTTCATCTATGCTCCGACTAGCCAAGACTTCTATTGGGATGGTTCTTCGTAGCTCGATACGTGTGGCTGAAGCTAATCGAGCTAAGGCATCTGCTCTTGCATTTTCCAATCTTGGTATTCTAATTATCTGTACTGCAATCAGGCTTGATAAAACCTCAATCTCTTTTGCATGATACCTGATCATTAATTCTCCATTGGCTGCATATACTCCCAGCATTTGATTTACGATCAATTGCGAGTCACTGAATACAGTAACCTTCTCTGCCCCCACGGTTTTTGCCAAACTAAGACCTGCAATTATAGCTTCATATTCAGCCTCATTATTAGAACCCTTAAATTGGAAGCGCAGAGCATACTCCACATCAACCTCATCCGGGCTGTTCAAAATGATCCCTGCCCCACAGCCTATAGTGCAAGATGATCCATCCACATATAGATTCCATATAGGTACCTTGTCTTCAAATTTTTGATCTGACAGAGTTCCTCGATGGAATATCTGTTGTTTACTTTTATCCTCCTCTAGCACTTCTTGCTGCTCGTCGACCATCTTTTCTTGCTTGTCACCCGACCTAAGTTGGTCGGGGTTTGATTCTGATGATCCTGTAACATCCACAGGTTGGTCGGTGTTCAGCTTTTTCTCTTCGAGGGTATCAGGATAGGTGAATTCTGCTATAAAATCTGCTACTGCTTGCCCTTTAAGCGATGATCTAGGTTCATAAACTATGTCATATTCATCGAGTTCTACTGCCCAGTACATCAATCTCCCTGATTTTTCTAGTTTATGAAGAGCTTGCCTCAATGGCATATCAGTATACACAACTATGGTATGGGCTTGGAAGTACGACCTCATTCTCCTACTCGCCTCGATCAATGCTAGTACCAACTTTTTCAGGCTGGGATATCTGATCTCTACTCCTCAGAAGGCCTTGCTAGTGTAATAGATCGGTTTTTGCACTCCATCTTCCATTCTTATCAATGATGAGCTAACTGTATTCTCTGACACTGCCAAATACAAGTACAATCTTCCTCCCATCACTAGCCTGGACAACAGTGGAGGTTCTCCCAGATATTTCTTCAACTCTTGAAAGGCCTTCTCGCATTCATCATTCCATTCAAACATTTTTTGGACTATTTTGAAGAATGGGAGGCATCTATCCGTTGCTCGTGATACAAATCTATTAAGTGCTGCAACTCGCCCAGTGAGACTTTGCACTTCCTTCTTCGTCATTGGAGATCGTAGTCCCAATAGAGCCTTGATCTTCTCTGGGTTTGCTTCGATTCCTCGTTGGTTGACAATATACCCGAGGAACATGCCTTTTCCCTTTTCGTACCCCAAATATGCACTTGGTGGGATTCAACTTCATTTGATATTTATCTAATTGATCAAAGGTCTGGCCTAAGTCAATTAGATGGTCAGCAACTCTCTTGCTCTTTGTCAGCATATCAACAACATAAACTTCCATATTGCAACTGATTTGTTCTGCAAACACCTTGTTCATCAGCCGTTGATATGTTGCACCTGCATTTTTCAAACCAAAAGGCATAATATTATAACAATAAGTTCCCCTAGGGGTAATGAAAGAGGTACTCTCCATATCTTCAGGTTTCATTTTAATCTGGTTGTAACCAGAATAAGCATTCATGAAGCTCAACAACTCGTGTCCCGAGGTAGCATCCACTAATTGATCAATTCGGGGCAGAGGAAAATGATCCTTTAGGCATGCCTTGTTGAGGTCGGTGAAGTCTACACACATCCTCCACTTGTTGTTTTTCTTCTTCACCATCACCACATTTTCCAACCAGTTTGGATACTTGACATCTTCTATAAAGCAATATTTCTGGAGCTTCTCGACCTCCTCTTGTATAGCTTGGTTTTTCTCGGGGCTAAACACAGTTCTTCTCTGCTTCACTGGCTTGATCTCCTTATTCACATTGAGCTCGTGACATAAGAAATTTGGGTCTATTCCTGGCATATCCTCATGACTCAAAGAAAAAGTTTGTTTTCTGCTTTTTAGTAAAACCATCAAATCCTGTTTTAGTGAGGCATCCAATGACGAACCTATTTGAGTTGTTCGTTCCGGGTGCTTGTCGTCCAAAATGATATTTTCAGTAGCTTCCACCACCTGACCTTTCATGAGCTGCGACTCGTCTCTAGGATCCAATGTTTCAATCACTGCACCTTCATCCACTTGATAGGTAGTAGTCCTTTTCCTAGATTCCTCCAGTTCTTCTTGCTCGGCAGATGAGTAGTAACATTCCCGAGCTACTTTTTGGTCACCCTTCACAACTCCCACTCCAAAATTAGTTAGAAATTTTAGGCATTGATGTACAGTAGATGGTACTGCTTCGAACTTCTTCAAACCTACCCTTCCCATGATGATATTATAAGGTGATTGGACATTCTTATCCATCACAAAGAAACATATTCTTTCTGTTCGATAAGCAGGCCATGTACCGATGAACATATCCAACTTGATCGTCCCAAGTGAAAAAACTTTCTCGCCAGTAAACCCAAGGAGGGGCCTGTGATAAGGTTCCAACTGAGACAACTTTAGATTTAAACTATCGAAGCATGAGTAAAACATGATATCCACCGAGCTACCATTATCCACCAGTACTCTTGAGATCATTACTTCCTTCATCCTCATTTTGATCACCAGTGGATCATCATGAGGATATAGTACACATGCGAGGTCGTTCTTGGAGAAACCGATGACCAGTTTTTCTTTGTTCACCTTCCTCGAATGATCATTCTCAGCTAGATTTATTCGCTGAATGGATGAACAAGCTTGAGCCTCATTGAGGCAAGCTTTCCTTTCTGTAGTAAGGTCCCCACCTCCTGCATCTCCACCTGTAATAACATTACAATCAAATGATCCAAAACGAATTGAAAATACCTCACGCTCTGACTGTCTTGGTCTTTTGGGGAGATCGGGGTCGTCCTCTGGTCATCTTCATGATGTATTTTCTTATTTTCTTCTGCTCGATGAGGATATCTAGATCTCTATCTTGCTCGGTCGTTTCTTTTTCTTTCATTTCTTCGATCAACATACTTGGCTAGCTTTCCTCGTCTGATGAGTGCTTCGATTTCATTCTGGAGAGCTATGCAATTTTTGGTCATGTGACTATGATCTTTATGGAACTCGTAATATTTGGACTTATTCCTCTTGTCAGGATCTTTCTTCATCTTCTCTGTCCAGTTTAGCTCCTCATTGTTCTTGATCTCTTCCAGGACATAGTTTATGTCTACTTTCAAAGGAGTATAATTTTCAAATTTCTTCAATATTTCCCATGATGGCTTTGTTTTTGACTGCTTGTCACCACCATTGTTCTTATGCTCTTTCTTCTTAGCCTTATCAACCTCCATCTTAGTCTCTTTGGTGTCCATATTCTTCTTCGTAGCCATAGCCTCCTCGGCATTCATGATTTTGGCCGCTTTTGCCATCAGTTCTGACATGGTTCTAGGTGGATCTTTGGCCAAAGTGTAGTACAACTTGTTGGGCAGCAGTCCACTCATCAAAGCAGTAATCGCTGTCTTTTCCTCGTAATCAATAACTTCGAGCTTCTCGTTATTGAAACGAGTTATATAATCCTTGGTGCTCTCACCTGCCTTTTATCTGACACTTAACAAGTGTGCTACTCATTTAACTGGTTTTGCTCCAAAACAGAAATTTCCAATAAAGAGCTCGGCCAGTTGAAAGAAAGTTAAAATCATCCCCCAAGGAAGATTATTGTACCATATTTGAGCAGATCCGATAAGAGTCCCCGAAAATGCCCTGCATCTCAACTCATCGGGCACGACATAGATGTCGGCAGCAGCTTGGTATTGTTCTATATGAAGGACGGGGTCAGTTTTTCCATCATATTTAGGAGTCACAACAGGTGCTTTGAACTTCGATGGTGTGGGAAAATCCACAATTGCCTGGATAAAAGGTGTCCCTTGGACAAAAGTTTTTTGTAGAGGATTTTTAGCCTTAGCCATTTCCCCTAGTTTATCTTCCAACCTTTGAATAGATCCTTTCCATGCATCATTTCCCTCCTCGGGCCTATTTGTTCGAGCAATTGATCGTATTGAAGTCGCTTCCTGGGATCTATCATGACGAGCAGCTGGTCGTGATTGGGAAGAACCCTCCTTTAGGTCATATGGTCGTTGGAAGTTTCTCGACAGGGTCTTAGGAGGACTACTATTCCTCCTAGGACCCAATCTATCAAAAGGAGAAGCCCTACTTAATCTCTCCAATGCACTAGTCCTTTCTGGAGAGAGGGTGATGTGTTTTTCAGTATTTGTGGCTCGTACTGACGAAGTTCGACCCGGTTGATAAGAGAAATCATCAGATCTTTCAGTGCGATATGAATCAGCATGCCTAGTATGCGAAGAAGGCAAACGGGTGTTTCTGTGAACTCTTCGTTGTCCTGACTGGGTAGATACTCCTCCCTGGATGGTTTGCAGAAATTGGCGCATAGTTTCTTGCCTGGCTGTCTGGCCTTGGGCTAGATTAGCCATTATTCCAGCCAAATCTTGGACGTTTGGTGGAGCAGATGGATTTGGGGTGTTTCCAGCATTTTGATTACTGGATTCAGGATTATCAGCCATTGGTGATGAATTATTTTGGTGAAAAATGATAATTACAGTCGTTTCCCACAGACGGCGATGTAAAAAATTAGACTATCTCTAATTATTCAATCACAGGTAAAAATAAGAAGACAAAATAATTTTAAAGTGGTTCAGCCTTGAAAGAATGGCCTACGTCCACTGTTTTGTTATTGCTGACTGTTTGTAGAATTGTCGATAAAGGGTCTACCAAGAAATTCCGAGTCCCCTGCTAATGAGGAGGTTACAATGTATTTATAGCCTTGAGGCTGTTCATGCGAGAGAATATTACATAGTTGTCCAATAGGCGTGTACATCTGTATGATAATAATCAGCATTTAATGCGCATTCAATCCTCTTAATTATTCGATTATAACTGCTGTGTACGAGATGCTGCTCGGACCGCCTAAGCTGCTCTGACCGCCTCAGTAGCTCGGCATATATGAGTTGCTCGGTATGATAAAGTTCCTCGGAGAACACTTGTTGCTCGGAGCGTTTGAGTTGGTCGGGGAGGTTGAGTTCCTCGGAGTCAAGGTGTTGTCAAAAATGTTCCCGGGTGTCATGTAGGTCGACACGTGTCTCCGGATAATTGGTCCTCATCAGCAGAGTAAATTTAGTATCAACAATGATAATAGAATCCTAAAGTGAATTCAAGTCGGTAATAAATCTTGTCCCCTTGGATATATTATCCCGTGTTAGTCTGGTAAGTCTTTCTTCTATTCAAACTTTGCATAGCTTTTATATGATGGAGTGAATTGATATTGGAATGAAATGGAACCACTTGGTGGCGACTTATAAATTTGATAGGATTTTGAAATGACATGCGCCACTTTGTCATCACTTACCAATTGGTTAAGCTTTTAAAATTGAATACAAAACTTAGTGGTTACTTACCAATTAATTAGTATTTTAAAATGTAATGCATCACGTGATATGCTACCACTTGAGGCCAACTTACTAATTGTATAAGATTTTGAAATAAAATGGTACTACTTGGTGGTGAGAATGAGGATTTGGACTCCATTGTATACCACTTACATTGACAATTACATTATCTTTTGGCTGGTTATAGAAGGCCAGATTCTTTTTATTGTGCCACTATCTAAAACAGATCAAGCAAGTTATAATGGAGCCTTCGAAATTATGAAGGGAAATCATAATGCTAGTTCGGTTGATGGAGACTCAAGTCAAGGGAGTTCTAGTGGACTGATTATGGGATTCAGCTTGAACAAAATTGAATCAGGTTATGGAACGTCTATGCCTAATGTGGAAATTATAGAATATTGTTATCAGTTATTCTAATGTGACAGATATTCTCTAGCTAATATTCATGAATTATTTAATTATTTAGTGGCTTCTCATGTGGAGAAATTTACTTTCGAGAATCTTCTACTGCCTGATGCCCGACGTGACCACAACCAAAGCATTAAAATGCAGCAGATGTTGGTTCTTTGGCATTATACAGGATGGCCAGTGACAGCCCCCCACCCCACCCCGGCGGCCTCTACCCCCACAGCACTGATACTCCATCGACCACCTTCAACTACTCTACCGCCTTCCCCAGGTGAGAAGTCTATTGAAGATACAACTCCTAACAGATGTAGGTCTGGAGTATATGACTTTAGCGGTTTACCCACTGCTCCTTGCTCTCTCGAAGCTAGGCTATAGGGCATCAAAGATGGAACTGCTCAGTCACGGAACTCAAATCCTGCCTCAACCCCTAAAACTGAGAAAATAAGTCCCTTCGTATGTGTGAGGGATGAAGGATAGGCTCATGTGCTTCTTCACCTTGGACCAATTCTGAACAGTCCACTTCTCCTCTATCCCACGACATTGGGTATATATATTCCACCATACATTAGCAAACCCCTGAAGCTTCGTCACTACCAATCAGATGCACTTGACTCCTAAAATGTTTTTGTACTTGAGGACTTTCTCGATGGAGTCAAGTCAATCCACAGAGCTATCAATATTCATGTGCCCACTGAACGTTGGCACATCTACACTAATCATGTGAAGGCTCTTCTCAAGGAGCCTCAGATGGTGACCCAAATGATGGTCCTACTTCACTTCTGCCCTGGCATCCAAGGTTTCCTCCTCATCGGATAAAGCATTAAAAGACCCATAGAACATATTGTATGAGCGTAGTGAACATTATCCAAGGTGATAAACAAGTGCTTTCCCCTCTTCAGGATACTGAATAAATGTTTAGTGTAATCCAAAGGTGAAATAATCCTTACATAACCTGAAGAAGTATCTAGGGTCCCCTCCCTTATTCTCTCAGACCATCACTAGGGAGGACTTGTACCAATACCTTAATGCCTATTTCGTCACTACCAATCAGTGGGGGTGTTACCAACCCTCTCAAACTCCATAACATGCACTTAATTGAGTGTCTCTGCATTATACATCTTTCATTTATTTATTTTTTAATTGTTATACGTTTGCATGTGTGTGTGTGTATACTAGGTTTTCAAACCATCACCCCCACGCCTGCTAATTGTTACCTTGAGCGAGTATAATTGCTGCCCAAAATAACGGCTAATTGCTGCCCCAAATTAGGAATATTAGGAGGCCAAAATAGGGGGAAAATGTGGCAAACACAGTAGCATATTGCTGCCCCAAAACAGAAATATATAGTGGCCAAAACAGGGGAAAAAATAGGCAAATTAAGCAGCAAACTGCTACCCAAAAACAGCATTAAAAATAGGCCATGCTCACCCCAAAAACAGGACCAAAATGAACCTATGGGGATCCTGATTTCTATCATCTAAAATCTCACAAAGAAACATAAGATTGGTATATTAGTTGTCGAGTTCCGATACATGTGTCATACATCCTAGTATTCATGGAATCAACTGCAAAGGGCGTGTTGTCCCTTTAAAGGTTGACTCGCAAAGTAGTGTCTTTATTTCTTACTTTTCCTCTCGGTTGTTGTGAGTTCATTCAAACCAACTCATGTTTTATCTTAATTGAAGATTTTGATACGATGTTACATGGTGTATTGCACATTGATTTGATTTAGCTAGTACTCGGAATGGTGGGTAGGCTTAGTTTCTTTATTACTTCGCAAATCGGTTATGGGGCATTTCATAACTCTTTTTGTGGCTATTTTATTATTATAAGTATATTATTTTAGAGCTGGGTTTTGTATTGGGTTTTAAACAATTATTTTCGAAGCATCTAAATTACGTTAATATTTCTCGACTATTTCAGACCCATAGCTAACTGCGTTTTGTATACCATTTGTTGCAGGAAGTTTACTATCCCACGAGGACTTGTTATACCTATACCTGAGCCTTTTACCGTTGGATCTTTTGCATCTATTCTCTCGAATAAAGACCTTGTCACTTATGTCCTCTTTAGTCTCGCTCTCAACCACATGCAGGGTGAGATATATTCAAGTTAAATTTTGTTCATTATGTTGTCCAACGGTAAAAGGAAACGTAATGTCTATATTTATTTACATTAGTTGTTTAGAGTGTTGTGGCTATTTCTGCCGTCGTTTTTGAGTTAATTTTTATGTTTAAACATGTTGGTTTTCATGAATAAATAAAGGACACTCTGCCGAATTTAAAAAAAAAATATTAAGTGTTTTTAAAAGTAAATAATATGAAGATGATTTAGAGAGGCAGGAATCGATATTTCAATTAAAGATACATGTTTGTTTCATATACCATTAACATGATTAATCCCTCTCTTAATTTTATTATTGTGTAATTAAGTTAATTATCTATGTTATATGTACGTACACAGATTCATGGCAAGAAAACGTCGACGTTGTTTGAATATGTGCTCTATCATTGTCAAGGAAAGGTCACTTGAGAAACAACCATTCACAACACTAGTGGAAGACGATTTAGAGACACATATATCGATATCCCATCGGGGTGAGGTGTTGCAACCCCAACCAACGACCCTAGTGGCACCCAGAGACGTCAACGACCCATATCAACTAGGTAATAACACATCTTTATTCTATTCTTCTATATGTATGTGATGGCTTGTTAGGTAAGATATATATTGTGGGTATTCCGCCCTTAGTTTTTTATAATGTTGCGGCTATTTCTGTCTTTTTTGAGTTAATTTTTATGTTTAAGCAGGTTCGTTTTCATAAATAAACAAAGGAGACTCTGTCGAATTTTTTTAGAAATATTAAGTGTTTAAAAGTTAATAATATGAAGATTAAATTTGATAAGGTTTTTAAAGATTGTCATCTATAAGTACTATTAAAAAAGATTACTTCCTTGTTTAAGGTAACTGACACTAAATAAATTTTATTGCAGGCCGAAATTTTTTGTGGACAAGGCAAGTCATTGAAGTCGTTTTGATGGAGGTTGTATGGTTCAAGATTGCGAGTTTACTTTGCTTACATTATTTTATTTTAGGAATAGACGGGATTTTATGTATTTTTTTCTAATGAGACAAGTGAAATTTTATAGAGATATTTAGTTTGGTGGGCACAGTGTTGAAATTTCCTATTTTATCTTTGTATGAACTCTAATTTAGTTGAATGGAAAGTTGTGTGTTATATTTGTTGAAATGAGATGTCAAATATGTCATATATTATTTTTAAGAGTTTTTGTTTAAAAGTATATTGAGCATATTATGAAATTGATGAAATTTTAATTTTGGCGCAAAAATTAGTTGAGACGGTTAAGTTATTGTCTCAAAAAACTCTTTGGGGACGTATGTTGGTGTCTCTAAAAAAAACTTAAAAAGACCGATTTTTTGCCGTCTCAAAAGGGTCCTGTAAGCAATGACCTTTTGAGACGGCGTATTTCCCGTCTCAAAAGAACTTTTTGAGACAGCTTCTGTCGTCTCAAAAAGCTTTTAAAACGGGGGTCTAATACTACGCTCCTTTGTCGTCTCAAATGGCGTCACAAAAGGCTTTTGACATGGCTAGAGGACTTTTTGAGACGGTTAGAGCACTGTAGTAAAAAGCAATTTTTTTTTTGTATATGCAAATATATTTTTTATTCTTGAATATTTATTATTTGGGTGCTAGGTTTTTAAAAAAATGATTCTACCCTTTTAAATATTTTTTTAGAAAAAATGTTCTTTTTTCGTGAGGTCGTTCGAACGACTTTTTAATGTTGTTGAAACGAGTTGCCTTAGCTTGTTAGAACGGGGTTCGAATGAAATATCGCACGAGGTATTTTCACATTACATTTTTTTCTCATTTGATGATTCGTTAGAAGATGTTCGATCAGAATAAGGGGCCTTATTCGAATGAGATGTACCTTGTTCGAAGAAGCCGACGAGTTTTCAAGATTTTGAGATTTTCTTCAAGACTTTTCATCCTTATCTCTATTTTAGAAAATCTCCTATAAATAGGAGTGTAGAGCAGAAATTTTCTTTAAGTAGTGAACATAGTTTTGGAGTTCCCAAACTCTTTCAAATATCTCTTCAAGTTTATGTGACCACTAATGATAAAAAAAAATTCAAACCCAAACCCTGTTTACACCCAACTGTTTAAAGATCCAAGTATTCATCATAAATGTGCTTTGAGATCAACTTTGTGATCAACATTAGTTTTTCTCTACATTTTCTTGAGAATAATTTCTTACGGTGGATTCCATGTCTGATTTGTTTACATACAATGGATTTCGTGTGTGATGGTTGCTAAGCTTGTTTAGTGGATACCGAGGTGTGTGTGGACTCATTCATTATGGCAATGCATAAGTTAACTCTTGCGTGCACCGTGGAGGAGAGATGAAATACTAAAGAGTGTCAAGGCTTGCGAGGGCGTCGAGTCTGTGTTATAAGTCTGCTTTCTCTATTTTGTAATTCCTCATCATAGTGAATTGTGTTGGTCGAGTCATCCGAGATTTTTTCCATTTGGATTTTCCTCCAACATCGGGCGTTGTGGTTGATTTATTTATTTTATCCTGCACTCACCTAGATGCATATTTAGGTTAATATAA
This sequence comes from Sambucus nigra, assembly GCA_949130495.1. Taxonomy (NCBI): domain Eukaryota; kingdom Viridiplantae; phylum Streptophyta; class Magnoliopsida; order Dipsacales; family Adoxaceae; genus Sambucus; species Sambucus nigra. The sequence continues at coordinate 263,757,898 of OX422211.1, read as the reverse complement.
AATTAATTAATCTATTTATCACAACAATTGATTTAAAATTGGTGTTAAGTTTAATTTGGGTTAAATTTGTTTAATTGAACTTAAAATTGAAAATTTTAAAAATGGTGTTTTGCTTGGTTTTATACCTTTTGCCATATTTGAAACCCTTTTAACAGCCTATAGGACTCTCAAAGTCTTATCATGACACTTCATAGAAATGAAGTACACTGTAAGGAAATACAAAACTTTTAAAAAACATTACATTTACCAATGCAATGAACTTGTCCGATTCAGCTCGATAATCTCGATCACGGTGTTTTGTCTTTTTGTCTCCATTTGAGCTAGCATTATAACATAATAGACTCAATAAAATTATACTATGACTAGAAGTTGGTTTTAAAATTCGGCCAATAGAAACTAAAAACCTAAGGGTGTGTAAAACAAGTCCTTACACTCTCTCACTAAAGTTTGAGAGTGTGTATTGCATACCAAAATGGAGACCCACCAAAAATTATTTTAGCACACCTAAAAGTCTATGTTACAATATTCATCAAAATTTTATCAACCAAATCAGGTTTTAATCTTGTTTAAGATTGTAGGTTATAAAAGATTCAAAAAATGTAAATAGAAACATAACACCGGATGTATGAGGAGAAAAACCCATTAAGAGGAAAAATATCGAGCCAATGCAGCAGTCTCACTAAAAACTTGGTAAAGACTTACTTAGGGGACTAATGACTAAAACTCCTTCTACGTTAACTCATATCTTACACTTTTTCCATAAATTTGTAGTAATCTAGAGATCTCTTTACGCCAACAGAAGTTCTCAACATCTATTATGTTTTGACACACGTCAATAATGTTGCACAAGCCTTCTTCTTCAAGCTTTGGAGTTCACAAGTGTTTGGAACCCGAAAAAGATCCACAAAGATCACAATATTCTTGTTGGGAGAAAAAACCTGAAGTGCGTGGAAATAGGTGATTTTTTTAAAGTTCTCTTGGTAAAATCTTGGTCTACTTTTATATTAATCAACCTTAAGAAAGAGAGGTAGTTAAATATCCAATGAAGATAAGAAGGAAAAATGTTAACTATATTTAGATATTAGGTACCCTATCTTTTAAAGGTGTTTCTTTATCTTCATAGAATTGAAGAAGGTGAAGAAGACATAAAACTCTCTTGGAAAAATTGCTATTGAAAGTTTTATGACAGATAATTCGAAATGAAGAGCCGTAATCTTTTTAATAAGAAAATTCACTCAGATGGGTTTACCCATTACCAAGGTGAGATAGAAAGTCACATCTCTTACACAAGGGACGTGTGAGACAGTTGTATGGGGTCTAATCTCTAATCATCACCCAATTAAACACAAAAAGTGTCTTTACACATAACCACGAACATCTTCAAGCATTTTGAAATACTCGCTGACACGTTCACTGCAATGAACAAATTCTTAATTGGAGCGATTTAATGGCGAAGAAAGACGAGTATCTTTCTAGGGATTTTTGAACTATCTTCAAGTGAGACCAAGTGACCATCGAAAGGATGCGTTACTGTAATGAAGGGCTTTACTATGGTGATCCACTAACGAAAATGGCCTCGGACTCCGTGAATTTTTTTTATCGATAATAGGCTTAGAGTTTGCTATCAGCGAAGGAAATATTCGTTGCAGCAAAGCTACCGGGCTTGCTTAAATTTTGCTTATTTTTTTTATTTTTGAAGTTTTTCAAAAAAGCAAAAATTAAAAGGTAAAAACACAAGTTCTACACAGACAAAAAGGTTTAACCAAGATCCAAAAGTTTTATAAAAATATGTGACGTCAGTGTAGGGATTCTCCAAATTTTTATCTTTCATCCAAAGTGTGATCAATGAGTCATGAGGATGAGAAAATTGACTGCAAGCCTTTAACATTGATAAAACTTTTCGAATAGGTAAAATCAAGAACCTAAAGTATATTCTGAAAATTAGAATAAAACAACTACCTATGAGGTCAAAAATAAGTATTTGAATACTCTTACAAAGTTCAGTCACACTACCTTGGATAATTCCAATTTTTCATCTTTCACATCTTTATAGCCATAAGATATTCTTGAGGAATGAGATTGGGCATCTTATTATCCATAAAGGTGAGAGAAATAATAATGTTCAGGGAACAGGACCCCAAGATTAATGATTAGAATATCGCAACCAATAAGATGCCAACTAAAATCGAAGAAGACAATAATAATCCTTAGCGAGAATAAATTCTCAGAAATAGATGGTTCATATAACAGGTGGTTTAGGATAAAAAAGAAGGAAAAGATCAAGAAAATAATTTTAGTTGTTATTTTAAGTTCAATTTGTATTATGTTCTGCTTAAGGTGAAAGCTAAATATCAAACATGCGATAATACAAAATGGGTTAGACTAGGTTCTAGACTCACGACCAGGGTCATGTTTTAAAAATGAGCTATGTCGCGATGGAAAAAATCAAGCAACACGCATACCATGAATATTGACAAAGTTTTGTATTGAAATTGACAATCTAAGTATGAGTGTACTATGAAAGAAGATATATTAAGGTTTATGAAGGGTTTAGGTATGGTTTCTCCCCTTTGTCGTGACTACATGATATACATCTTGCCTCTAATCTTAATAATTAATCAGAACGTTTGGAAGCCATTTGATATGCCAGAGGGTATGTGAAGATCCTTACTATATACCTTATGGTGACGATGCGTGTGAGGAAGAATTCAATATACTCAGTGTACGTAAAAGAATTCATGCGACTTACCTCCCATTATGAGTTTGGTCAAGCAATACGATGTAGGAGCTCCATTAGAAATACATTGAGGGTACAAGAAAAGGGAAAGTGAAGCCCCATACGACTGGTAACCCAACATGAAGAAATCTTCCACCATTGAGACAAAATAGAGTAATACTCAGATTCACGTGAACGTAATGTGAAAAGTGCATGAGTATTATTAGAAATGTATGCAATATTTTATTTATGAATTATGTAACACAAAAATATACAAGCATAAATAAGATATAAAAAAGTCATATATGTAAAGGTACCATATGATAATATTTCAATAAGTATGATGAGAAATTAATAAAATAGATGTAATATGAAGATATGACATGTGGTAAGAGATTTATTGTGCAAGGATTATATAACAAAATATCTATATTCAACTATCATGTAATAAGGTGTGTATATACAGATAATATGTGATGAGAGAGTACATACAGTAAGTAAAGAATATATGGAGTAGGAAATATTCCCACGTAAAATAAAGTCTAATCCTCAAAAGTACCTAGTAGAGTCCACATTATATTCATCCCAACTTGTGCGGCGTGTTTTAATAATGACCTTCGTGGAGGTGCATCCACTTGAGGCTGTCTCACAAGCATGTGGTAATGATGTTGCGCATGGGTAAAAGTCCTTTCATTACCGAAGGCATAAAAAAGGTGATAAATGGCCTATGTTGGCTTTTGATGCATGGGATTGTTGATTAAGCGCGAAAAGTAGTGTCGCATCAGAGCGTTAATCATTTTTTTGTTTCGCCTACTCAATACAAAAATCTAAATTACGACTTCACTTGCGATACAAGTATAGCGGTAAGTCGGGTATCGAGAATCCACAGGGAGTGTTATATGATTTTAATTGATTTATTATTTCTAAAATAAAAGTGTAAAAGGTGATATGGTTTACAAGAAAGAATAGGAAATTAATTAAGAAGTTAACAGTAAACAAAAATTAATAAAATGAGAGTTAGGATCGCGTCCCCGCCATGGGTTGAACAACTAATAATTAGAACTTTGGTTCGAAAATATTTAACCGAGCATTTTTAGTTAATTATAAACATCACAGAATAGGGAATTTCATCCAAAGTTGCGAGATTAAACATTTAACGAAAAATGGTCACACGCGGATTAAATTCGGAATATCACTTTAAACACTAACGTTGCGTGACAAAGAAAGTTAAACATCCAATTTTAATAAGTGAGGTTTCAATTAAATGTGATTTTTCACAAGACCTAATTTTTAAAGCTCGACACCCATCAATGGAAAACACACGACCCGAACCCTATTTAACTACTCAACACACATGATTAAACTAATTAAGTGATTAAAACAATAAATAATTTAATTAAACTAATTTATCTAGGCATGGGAAATTAAATAAGCATGGAAATCTAAATTAATACAAAGATAACAAATAAGGAAGAAGAAGAAGAAAAAATAGTCCACTTAAATTAATGGGTGTCAAACCACAACACAAATGGAGGAGAGGGGAGGTCTCCACAAAAATACCCAAAGTGCACTCAAACCCTACCTTCTAAACTTATTAAAATGAACTAAAAATAAATTGTCTTAAAAAATAAACCAAGGCACCTATTTAGACTAAGTTACATTTAACAAATAAAAAAAAAGAAATTAGAAAAGAAGTTAAAAGGATAAGTATCTTAATTAACTAAAGAAAAAAATAGAAAAATAAAATAAAATAAGAAAATGGGGATAGCAGCAAAACCAAAATAGGGGAGCGAATCGATTCTCAAATTTCTTAATCGATTCGAAAATGGAAAACTTCAACACTGTCTCTAAGCGAATCAATTCGCAAAGGTGCGAATCGATTCTCACCTGTAGGGTGCGAAATTTCCCCCAAGCAATTCAATTCCAACTAAATCAAGGCTGTGACCACCAAAACTCTAGCCGCCATGGTTGTCCTAAGCCGAGGCCAATGGTGGAGACCCAGTTCATGTATACCCTTCCAATTCGTGGCCTACAAATGTCAAGACCCATCTGCATATAGTTCATTGTGATTCTCATGTGTATCACAAGACCACTAACCCACCATTGATGACCTTCTCAAACCGTGCATGTAGCAGCACAAGACCCATTTGGGTATCAAGTCGAGCCATATGTGTATGCGTGTCCAATACCCTGTTGCTATGCGATTGTCAACAAAAAAAGACCACAATGGTGCCATAAGAGCTTAAGATCGAGATCAAACTTCCATGGCATTAATGGATAAAACCCGAAATGGGTATACACATATGCGAAATTGGATAACCCGGGACCCATTTCGATATACGCGTAACAAAACCTGATCTCTAATTTCGAACGAAAGGCTCCAATTTTGGGGGGAACTAAAACCCGATCCAAACCCAAGCACAAGCCAAAAATTTCCATATACAGGAATGGAAGTTTGCTGCATAAAAGAGAAAAGGGACAAAAGGGTCATTAAACAAATTATTAATATATTAATAAAATATTAAATTAAATTCCTTAAAATTCTTCTCTGATTAAAGGTCTATGTTTTCTTCGTTCGGACTCTGATTCGAGAACCGTTCACTTTCACGCGAAGCTTGACCCAAATGCTCTAACTTCCGTGAATACTTTGGTCAAAAATACCAAATTATGAAATTACAAAAATGCCCTGAATGTGCAAACTCCAATGATACTTTATCGGAACGTGACGAAACTTCACACTAAGCACCGTAATACCTACAAACACTCTATAACACATCAAATAACATGTTAGCACATAAAGTAAAGTTTGTATGATTAACAAGCATAATTATAGCAATTAGAATACCCGAGGGGACTAAAAATACATAAATTAAAGGGTGGAAAATGCAATATTCGTGACGTATCAATAGTGTAAGACACAAAAGCTCCAATATAGTTTACCACAAAAGCAAAAGAAAAAAAATAACCCCAAAATAGGACTATAAGTCAAGTGATCAATACGAATCAAAGAGGAATGAGATCAGGAAGGTATTAGACACTATGTCTGACATTTCCATCTCTAGTGGTTTAAAACAACATATATTATATCTTCCTATATGTGTGTGAGTTATATTTAGGAGTATGTGTAATACAAGTTGTGTCCATCCCGATTTACGTGTGTCCTCCCTCTCTCTCTCCTCTCTCCTTCCTAAGAACAGGGGCAGGGGAAAGAAAAGGGGGGATGAAAAGGTCTTGCACCCTCTTTCGATCTAGGAATGCTTCGGTCATCGTCGGTGTGGTGTGAATGTAAAGAGATGGATTCGCCAGCCTATTTTGCACAAAATAGGCAAAAGAACATGTCACCGCCTCAAGAGAGTGGCATCAAAGACAAACTGATGCTTACAAAATCAACAGTTGGAAGGGTTCAGGGTTTAAGTTACGAATTGGGGAGGTTCTAGGCAACGATCCTTCCCTTTCGGTCTCTCATGGGCTTGTGTTATTATTTTTCTTTATTTCTTCGTGAAGTGTGTGTATGTGTATATATAATGGCGATTAGAATCGCCCAACCCATACCATAAAAGAGATAGAGTGAGGTCATCCATAGGAATGTGCCCCAAATATTCTACATAAAATATGATTTTAAGCGTTTATCATGATATTGATCGTTATGATGGAATGATAATAGGTGTTGGATAAAACGCTAACAAGGATCACAAATATAATATGTATAGCAATGTAAGAATATGATAAATATGAAAATGGGAAATTCGGGGAAATTGGTAAATTGGAAAATGGAAAAATTGGAAAATTGGACTGAAGTCGCGAGTTTTAATCTGAGATGCCTACGTAGCCTATAAAGGCATTAAAGTCCACATAGTTCGCATATGGAATAAGGGTGGAAGTTTATCCCATAGATTCGAATGGGATTTTATTATATGCGCGTGTCTAGAAAAATGTGTTTTAGTTTTGAAAAAGTGTGATAGATAATCCCATTCGAAATTTATGGGCGTAACCATCTTTTGTTTGTTTTGGTTTTTTTTATAGAAAATAAGGTATATGAAATATACTAATAAAAATGTAAGATGTAAATATGTATGAACTAAAGTAAAACTAGATTATGAACGTGATGTATTAAATGAAAAAATAAGGAATTTAAAGAGAGTGGGGAGGATTTGAACCTTCTTTGAAGCTTAATCTTTGATTTGGGATGAACTCCCTTGAATATGAGATGAATCTTGGATGAGAGAGAATGATATTTTCCCAAATTGGGTATGAAAATAATGGGAACGTAAGCTTGAATGGAATTTCATATGAAGAAACTTCGTTGATTATGAGAGAATGTTGTTGAGATCAGTAATGCTGATGGATCTGAGGTGTGTCTTGGGAGTGAGGTCATGCCCTCTATTTATAGGGTCACGAGAGGTGTCAATCGTCATGTCCCTTGTCCTGCCAATCAGTAGGTAACCCTTAGCACACTGCCGATAGGTTGGAAAATGGACCTGCCAATTGCCAGTCTCGTGCATATTTTTTTGAAAAAATGATCGTAGAACGCAATTTATTGATCCAAATCTTGAATAGGTAATACCTTTATAAAGTTAATTCATATAACTTCAAGAGCCCTTGGACCTCTCCCGAGTCTGGGAGTTGACTTTGGGTCAAATGTGGCTCAAAAGTTCACGTCCGTCCTTTGAAGGGGAGATCGTTGGAGGGAAATGGATCTCATCAGAACAGTAACTCAGAATCGTACATGGGGTGGACCATTGTAAAGGTTAGGCAATGTAATTAGATATTATAAAGAGCTTATCTCAGTTAGGAAAGTTGACCTTGGCCAACTGAGGCCTGAAAGCATGCGGTGACCTCTCGAAGTAAAATGGACCATTCGTGTGTATCGTAAGTCAGAATCATGCACAGGGTGGACTATTAAAAAGGGTATTCAGTGAACTTTATAGATTCATCCAGTTTCATTCAATCTGAAGAGTGAAACGAGGTCAAACAGGGCTCGGGAGTGCCCGGTGGCTTTCAGATTGATTTTCAAGGGAAAATGGATCCTTCATCCGAATGGTTATGCTATTTCGTACATGAGGATAACCGTTGGAAAGGGGTTTTAGTTCCCTTCAAAGGTTCAAAGAGATTTTACTTTGACGACGAAGTTGGATGGGGTCAAATCAGGGCCCTCCAGATTGATTTTTGGTAGTAAAATGGTTCATTCGTATAAATTTCTATGCTGATTCATGTACGAAATGGACTTTTAGGAAGAGGATTCAGATCCCTTCGAAGATTTAATGAGCTTTTTCTCTGATGAAAAACTCGATGGCTTCTAGATCGGTACTCTAAGTGTGACCTAGGTTTTATAATGAAATGAGGGAGTGCTAGGGACCTAAGGAGAGACTTAGGGGGTCCTAGAATGTGGTGTCTACACAAGTGTACAAGAACATGAAGGTGTGTATAAAAGGTGAAAGAGTGTGAATAAATAAATATGTGTGAGTGTGCACTATACATGGATGTAAAAATCAAGAGGCGTGTCTTGACATCACAATAGAAAAATGTTAGTATAAATGTCAAGAATGAGTAAAATAAAAATTAGCAGGTTTGTATTAGTCGCGATATCAGTATAAGAGTTTGAGTATGGAGAAGTAAGTCGCTAAGAAAAAACTGCTTAAAAGAATAAGTAAATTGAAAGAGTATTGTTATGGAGGTGATTGATAGTCCATTACACCATGTACCGAAGATGGTCACGAACCTCGATCGTGACCAGGGCCACAAGTCACAGACCTCAGTCTTGACCATTTTCCTCGTAACCGCAATTAGTGGTCACGAATATAATCCGTGAACCTAAATAGGGGCCACGATCTCTCTCATGACATAATATTAGCTCTATGGTCAGGGAATTAGTCTATAACTCCATGATCACGACCAAAATTCGTGATCGAAGTGGGATGATATTGCTCCATGGTCATGGCCATAATCCATGAACCCATGGTCATAACCCAAATTCGTGACCCCTATTTTTTTTAAAAAATAAATAACTAAATTATCACGATCATAAACCGTGATTAAACGCCATGACTATTTCAAAATGGTCATGGTTATGAGTTACGACCACTCTTAACAAAACACATTACATTTGTCACGAATGTGGTCATGGTTTGTGGTCGTGACACACTTTTGCGGGAGATTTGATGCCATTAGTGTAACACCCCGTATTTTTGGTGCATTTAATATTTAATTAATTCGAGAATTCTAAATTACTAGTGTGTCATAATTTTAAATGAATTGATTATGGAAAAATATATTTAAATATTAATCGGGGATTAAATGGTTAATATTTAGGGGAATTTATTTACTAAGTGAATAGTAATAATTTATTTTCGTCATTTCGAGTATTAATGACAGGGTATGCACTTATCTCAACTAGGAGTCGGTATAGACGAAAGGGGGTGCGGGATAAATATTTTATAAATTAACTCGGATGCCAATTCTGAGTGTACAGTTGAGTCCAAATGGGTCGAGATAGTCGGAAAAGTGTACCCGGGGGAAGTAAACGAGTCACGGGGCGTTTTTAGACATAGTCGGGCCCACACGGGGGCATTTGGGTCACTTGGGCTTGGCCCATTCGGCAAAAAATGAGATTTAGGTTAATTATTAAATTATAAGAAATAAGGAAACGATTGAGGTGCGTTTAGAAAAAAGGCTAAGTGTGTTAAGGAACCCTAATAGCAGTTAAAGGAAGATTTGGGATCACTAGAGAGCCAACAAGAGTCATTTTCAACCTTGGAATTCATCTCCAAATCAGACACTACGAAACCTAAGACAAGTGGATAACTTGCAATAGTATTGAATCTATTTTTCAATTCATATTTATGTGATGTGATTGATTAAAAATATGTTTTGGGTGTTGATGGCATAAACATGGGATTTTGAAAACAATAATCTGATTTACGAATTTGAATGAGGATTCATGTAAAATATGATATTTATAAGTTGATACATATCTGGTAAGATGATATCTGGATAATTAGAAATGAATTTGATGAAGGAATTTAGGGTGTAAATGGGTTAAGGGTTAAAGATGAATTTTTTCCCAAATTCAGAAATTGTAGTTAATGGACGAATTAATAATGTTGGTGGACATTCTGGAGATCCCTAATAAGGTTTCTAACATGTATTAATGTTAAGAGGGATTGAAGTTGCTGGTAGAAGAAACTAGGGTTTGGGAAAATGCGTCCATGGTTGATTCTGTCTTCGCGAAGAAGACGAAGACCTTCTCGATCGTTCGATCGAAGGTCTGGGGTCGATCGATTAAGGGTCGGCAGAATTTGACAAATTCGCCCAGTTATGTATATAAAAGGAAATTTATATAATAATCTTTATGTAATTAATTATTGAGAAATTAATACAGGAGTTTAAATCTAATTAATCTTGAGTAAAGTTAATTAGGATTTGAGGGAGTTTTTGGGTGACACGTCATGGTTAAAATTTACGGGAGTCGGGAATTTAGACTCGGTTGAGGTTATTTCGGTCCACGAGAGTAAGTCCAATTTTATGGTGGGGGCGACACCAAAAATGAATTAATTAATTAATGTGCGAATTAATTAATAATTAGGGTTGGACCATAAACTCTTAAGAATTTAAATAGGCTTGTGTTACGGACTTAGTACACGGTGTAATCGGGACATTTTATATTTGTATATATATACGGTGTGTGATAGTATATATATATATATATATATATATATAGTGGGTGTGTGTGTGTGTGTGTGTGTGTGTGTGTGTGTGTGTGTGTGCATTAATATTAGTGGTTAAATATTATTATTCTACACTCTAGTGCTATAGGGGGAGGTTGCGCGTAGTGGATGAATCCCCTAGCTTGAGGAGTAGGGCGAGTATATTCCCAGGTCATAGCGTCCGTTATATGGGGTGAGGGGCATCTCACTTTCAGGGAAGGAATATGACCGCCTCCAATCATATGTAAAACCAAGTTAATGAGTGATCCTGACTTGGGTAACTAGGTTATGTGAATATACCTAGTGGGATAGCACTTTAGAGAATTTATATCCTGTGAGTATTTGGCTCGAGTGGATGTTAGTTATTTAATGTATTTCAGTATGTTTGTGAATGCTGCAATATGACTATGTATATAATTAGGTAATTAATTATATACAGGCAAATTAATATAAAGCATGAGTTGTTTTATATGTATAACAAGTGTAGAAGTTATATGAATTTAAAAAGGGAAATAATTAATTAAGTTGATGTTACTAATAACTTAAAAATCAAAATTTCGGTATACTCGGTTAGAGTAGTGTGGGTACAAGGAGACTTTATTAATTATCTAGTCATGAGTATAATAATTAGGTGATTTAATTAAAGCGTTAGTAGTGCACAGTAGGGGAGGGGTAAGGAAGTCCTCAAGAGAGTGCGACACTAACTAAAATACGAAGAGCATGCATATTTACTTATTAATGCAAGTTAATCATTTGTTAAATGTTTTTTAAAATGTTTTTGGGTACTAACCCTTGCTATATAAAACTTTTAAAAACATTTTAGGTGTCCAGCCACAGGGACGCCAGGCTTTACTCAATTCCAGGTATCCGTTGCTGCAGCACATGTGGATGTTGCGGGATTTTTGATAGACTCCTCATTCTTTCATTCGTGTAGAGACTCTTTAGTAGTTATTTGAGCATGTCGCTCATATTTCATTTATTAGTGTTAGACTTGTTGAGATTGTCTTCTTGTCTTTACTTGTATTGGATATTTGGACCGATGGTTTATTCGGTTACGTATTTTATTTGTGGATGATTATTTCAGTTAACTGTGATTGTGTATTATTTTATGTTCCGCATGAGTTTCATCTAATTAATTGAAAGATAATAATTGGCACCAGTCTACTTTTCTCACTTAGGTGGTTAGTAATTAAAAAGACGATAATGATGCTAAGAATGAACCAACTGAGAAACCTATTCTAACTTAATTTAGGACTGATCACCTGGGATTAATTAGGCGGGGTGTCACAATTAGTCCACAAGCTGATCACGAACCTGAGCCATGACACCCATGTTCACGGTCTATGGCTGTCACTAAAGCACATTTTTTTTGTCATGTAGTTTTGACTCTAGTCACTGCCCAGGACTGTGACCCATATGTCATGACCATTCTCGATTTATGGCATAGTAGTCCTACAATCTTCATTTGAATGAATTCACAAATTCAGATCTTATTAAGGTCATATATGTCCAAATATGGGGGTATCACCCCAAGGTCACATGTATTCGAGGGAATAAAGGTCTCGTTATAGGGGGAAACTCAAAACAGAACTTTAGGGAGATATGTGGTATGATAATTGGGTGTCTACACTTCTTGAGTGAGTTTTGTTTCTTTTGAGTTTTTATATATGAAATTTTGAATTTTCCCAAATATTTTTCAACTTCTAAGATATCCTCACACGTCATAGGTATAGATTTAGTGACTACTCTTAATTCATTTTCTTGGAAAAAAATTATTTTCAACTCTAAAGAAGTTTTGAATTGGATGAACTTGAAGACATCAGTTGTTGACCAAAACACATCATCATTCTGTAGCATTCTTTAGCTATTGACACCTTCTAAAAAATAAGGTCTTAAAGAGTAGATTGTGAAACTCGTGTGTTTTATTGCAATACTTAATTTTTATATGTAATATCTACGTTATTACTATGTCATTTACATCGACTCGATATTTTTCCCATATTTAGGGGTCTTCCTTATATATCCGATGTTGTACGAACGGTTACGTTTTCGTCTTTCTTGAATCATTATGTTAATTAAGAAGATAAAACAATGAGTTGCTTAGAATTTGGTAAACTTTAGTTACATAGAATTTTAGGAAATATCTTTTTCGCCCTTTATAATTAAAAAAAAATTATCATTGGATTCGAAAATAATTTTTTTTTGGTAGATACCTGTTGATGCAAAAAACTAGACTAGGCTAATTAATTGATCACAGATAAATATAAGTAAAAGATACAAAGGATTTTTAAAGTGGTTCGGCTTAAAAGAAGAACCTACGTCCACTATTGTGTATTGCTTTGGTCTTGTTCAATTGCCTTTTGTGTCGTCTCCTTTGAATGTAGAGTTTACAATGTATTTATAGCCTCCAGGAGTGTACAAGTGTTGGAATATCAAAGGATGGAATGTCTTTATAACGTAGACATTTACATTTTTACAATCATTTATGTATACAATTGTTGGCATTTTACTGTCATTGTTGGTCGGCCTTCCTGGTGTTGGTCGGCATTCCTAAGTAGGTCGATATTTCATCCTTACTGACTAGGATTAACCTTCCATCATATAGCACGTGTAAGTATTCGATTGGTCCAGGTATCAGGATAATTTTTGGTATCAACATAAGCCCCTAATGTTTCATGCTTGAAGTTTTTACAAGAGTATGGAACATTTACCTCTTAAAGTTGCTCGGGTAATAATTTTAGGCTTGGTCGGCTGCTGACTTCCCGTACTTGTAAAAATTATGACTTATCTGTGGACATATAAGGCACATGGAATTTTTGTAATTATCCATCACTTTAATGAATCATTTTCGGGAAAATTCATCTTTTCTACCTTTAGCCGCCGCTAGTTCAATCGACGCTGCCTTTTAATCATTATTTTTCCAATTTTTGAGGCAACCTATCAAGCACATGAAAATCCACGATCTTTTCTGACCTCAATTTTCTGAGTGTTTTTGGTTGTTGCGTCTTCAAGCTTTCTTTTTCTCTCTCGTGCGATCGTTTTATGTCCTTCAGTTCTTGATGAATCCTTAATCTCTGAAAGAAATCTTTCTCTTTTCTCTTTTCTCTTTTCATCTATTCTTCATCATGATTTACTCTATTAATTCTCTTGACGAATTCAAAAATGAATTTAAGATTCCCTCTTGGGTTGGAACATCCTACTTTGCGTGCTGATTTTTTCTCACTTACTGAGGGTCACTGGTTTCTCTCTATCTTTATAGCTGAGTGTGGGTTTACCTTTCCTCCAAACCCATTATGCCTTGAGTTTTGTCAATATTTTGACGTTGTCCCAGCCAGGGTAGCCCCCAACACCTGGAGGGTCGTAAATGGAGTATATAGGTTAAATCAAATCCATGGAACCCATCTAGGGATTTTAAAAATAATATTTTATTATAAGTGGGTGATTAGTGACACCACTTTTTATAAAAAGACTAGGGATGCAAACAAAACATTAGTAGTCAATCTTTCAGACTCCAATACAGATTATTTTGAGCATGGAGTTGTTGTAAAAAATTAGCAATACGCCCCTTTGACTAGGAATGCTGAGTACTAGGGGCCTAGATGCCCTCCTTTTGGCAATGGGATAGGTTATTCCTCACTTAATTGCCTTGCCTAGTACATGCTTGTTTAAATATAATACTAATTGTTGCTCTGTAAATTTTGATTGCAGTTGATCCGAAAAGAAGGTGCCCAAAGGAGAATGAAGTGATCCTTAAGAAGCTGAAATTCATTTAGGGACTTCATTAGAGGATTGGCGAGTAGGACATTAGGCCTGCATCCTATTTTCTACAGTTTAAGAATACGATTTCCTCCTTTGTTGCTCATCCCATAATACCCATTCCTTCTCCTGTAATTGATCTTGACCAGGAACCTCTTTCTACCTCCTCAGCTGCTGCATTTGGCAGTGGTGATCTTGCTGCCCACTCCCCTTCTTCCTTAGATTCAAACTTACCTCTTGCTGTTGCTATGAGAAAAAGGAAATTTCCTAACATTTTTTTAGACATAGCTACCAATGCCCCTTCCAAACAAGCTCATGAGGGGGTGAAAAATAAAGACAAAACTGGGAATAAACCCCCAGCTAAGAAAACTGAAGAGAGATCCTTGAAAAGAATAAGGAAAGAGATTCCTTCTAAGTTAGTAGAAGGTTCTTCTACCCTTCCTAACTAACGAGAATTGGTTGATATATCTTCTTCTGCCTCTCCTTTGGTCCTTGGGCCTGGATTGGCAAGACAACTAATAAGTTCTGGGACTTGACCAGACCATAGGGGTGCTGCAGCTGCACTGCTTCGTTCCAAAAGTTATGTAGGGATACTTAAAGCCTTGCTCTGGTCTATTCTTTTACGTTCTTTATTTTTCTATTTCTTTGTTTGTTCTTCATAATATTGACTTTCCTTATTATCTTTGTGCAGTTCCTCGTTGACTTTAACAATATGCTGGACAAAGATGAGGTTTTGAGAGCTTCTTCTGGGGAAGTTGAAAAGGCTTTTGATGAGCTGAAAAAGTCAGTGCTTGATTACCAACAAGCACTAGCCAATTAACAGAAGAAATGGGAGGAGAAGGTGAAAACTGCTGAAGGAGCTGCTAAAACTTCTCAGAGTCTAGCTGATAAGTTGTTAAAAGATTTAGATACTGAGAAAGTCAAAACCGCCAAGATATAGAAGGATTTGGACGTTGAGAAGGAGAAAAGGACTAAGTCCAGGTAGGATGGATTTAACAGAGGTTGGGATAAGGCCATTGGAGACGTTTCTTCGCAAATTGAGTTTGCGAAGAAGAAATGCTTCAAGGATGGCTACTCAGCTGCCCTGGTGGAGGTCGACACTCCAAAATACTTTGAGTTATTCTCGCGACATGATCATGGGGCCTCTCCTAACATGAACGAGGAAGTTGATGATGATGGGGGGGTCCAGTGAATCCCTTATCGTGACGGAGTCTGTTGATTATTTTTTCCCCTCCACAGTTAATCCTCATATTCTTTTTACCCCTGCTTCTACTTCAGCTGATCCTGAGGTAGAGAAGAAGAAGGTGTCGATCCGAGAATCTTTTTATTTTCCTTTTTCAGTAGTTGTACTTTTTCTTTTTCTTCTTGAAGATGTACTTGTACTTTCCCCTTTTATTAATGAAAAGAGAAATGTTTTTGTTCCTCTGCTTGTATTTTTTTATGCTCTGCACCTTGTTGATTGATGATTTTATTCTTCTTAATAGTTTATGGATAAATTGGAATACTTCTCATCCACTGACTCCGAGCTACTCTAGAGGTGTAATGACTTTTTCAAAGTTGGACACATATCTCTGACTGCGGCGGGACTACTGAAGTTGCTCGGGGAAGGGGTATCCGAGCAAGCCAAAGAGGCCTATGTTTATCTGAATGATCTTCTTGATCGGGGAGTATCTAACAATGTTGCCTACTAGAAAATGATTAAAGAGATACAAGAGGACCACAAGGAAGCTAAGGCACATTTTCATGAGGATTATGATAATAAGTTCCAGGACCTGAGTGAAGGTTGGGTCTTTAAGAAAAAGTTGGATAAATTTGCCTCCCATTTTTGAAGGAAAGAATTCTTGCTTAATCGTGAAGTGGAGGAAGAAAGAGACATTGCCTAGCTTTCGGAGGAAGAGAACAATAATTTGAGAGATGAACTTTCTGCCTTAAAGACATCCACTTCTATTATTGCTAATACGGATGAGGGTCATTCGTTCTTGCAGGCTGAAAATGTAAGAATGAGTGAGGAGTTGGAGGCCCTAAAGAAATCAAAACCTACTTCTTCATCTTCTTGAGCTAGAGTCAAACATAACCGAGGTACTACAGAGGAAATCAGGACCCAACATACCCTTAGAAATCATCCTGCATAATTACAATCTAAAAATCAAGTCATTTCTGAGATGTCCCAGAAGCTATAGGACTTGTCTGAGCAACTATCCACTCAATCTTCCCAATTACAAGCTAAGGATGGAGTGTTGAAGAAAATTCATCACTAGGTTGACAGATTGACCTTCCAATTCCACAAAAAACTAAGGGAAATCTGGATGGAAGGGTACAATGCAGCTATGAGTTATCTTGAGGACAAGCTTCAATAAGCTAAGAATGAGAGTATAATTAAGGTTGGATGAATCCTTTAACAGTGATGAAGGTGGACCAAAACAACCAACTATGGGACTGGTATGATCCACGGTTGCTTGATATTGACGATCTCCCTTTTAAATTAGATGTCAATTGGATTCCTGTCCGAAGTATTACTCAGTGTTCGATTTCAGAGTATTTGGGAATTTATGAGCTTCATGATGATTTAGAGATCGTCCGACCTCCTCACCTGCTTGATCCTCCCAGTAAAATCAATGCCAGAATACTTCAGAATTTTAACTTCATTAATTCTCCTTTCACTTTAGATGATCCTCCTGCAAGAATGGATCCTGTTTCCAAACCTGAAGGGAAACGTCCTGTAGAATGAAGCTTTGTACTTTGTTTTATTAACACAGTTATGTAATTAATTTGATTTAATGAAATGAAATTTTGATCAACTTATCTTGTGTTGAATGTGCAAGATTAATCCTTTCTTTGTCATTAGTTCCATTGATACACTTAGATTAAAATCTACATTGAGTATCAATTACCAATGAATGCAGATGTTCTACTAGCATACTAAGATTAAAATCTAAATTTAGAGCTAGTTAGATGAATACGTAGGTTATACTAGCATACTTAAATCTAAATTTGGATCTAGTTACCCATAAGTCTCCAAAGGTTTTACTAATGCACCCAAGTCTTAGGTTTTTGCACTAGGTACCAGAGTTGTGACCAAGCGTATGTGAAATATGTGCTTACATTCCTCTTAAGGAATCTTTGCAAAGTTCTTCCTTCATTTTGCCTAGTAGGATAAAGATCTTATTTTATCCTTATGTTTGTGGCCCACGTTTCTTGAGAACTTAGCGTACTGTTGACTTGGACTTTACCTATCAGCGATCAAGTTTGTGTCTTTTTCGAGAAAATTATTGCTTGTGCAAAGCAACTCTCTTGTTTTCTTATATTTTGCTGAGCATCTTTCAGGGAAAGATTTTCTTAACCGAGAAAAAATTTGAAGTTTTTATAGCAATAACTTCTAACTTTTATCAATTTAACTATTATAGTAGTGCAGAGCACGAGTACTTCCAAAAAAATTCAACAGTAAAAATTAAAAGAATTGATTATTTTATTTCGAACTGATTACAACTGATAACATCATTGCTAATATTTTCTAAGATGCTCGGAATTCCATGGGTTTTTTAATTCTTCTCCTTCCAAGGTTTCAATTCGATAATTTCCAGGTCGGATGACTGCTGATATACGGTATGGCCCATGCCAATTGGCCTCAAGCTTGTTATTTTTCAACAGAACTTTCTTCAGCACGCAATATCCTTCCTTCAAGTTGGTTGATTTCATCCTTTTATTATAAAAACGGGTTCTTCTCTGTTGGTAGGTTGCATTTCTCAGGGCAACATTTTCTCTGACTTCTTTCAGCATATCTAGATCCAACCTTCTCATTAAGTCACTTACACGAGAGTTAAAATTTAAAACTCTATGGGATGGTAAACCCAGCTCAGCAGGTATGACAACTTCAGTTCCAAATGGTAACATATATGGGGATTCTCCAGTTGTTATTCTTAGGGTTATTCGGTACACCCAGAAGACAGAGTGTAGCTTGTTTATCCAATTTCCCTTCGCATAATTAAGCCTTTACTTCAACTCATTGAGAAGAGTTGTCCATTACTCCGAGGATGTCCTAGAGCCAAATGAAATTTTTGAATATTAGACTGAGCTCAGTAAGCTATGAATTCATCATTGTCAAATTGTGTTCCATGGTCGGTAATGAAAGCATAGGGAAACCCATACCTAGAGATGATACTTTTCCATAGGAATTGATACACCTTTTCATTAGGCATGTATGTCAAGGGCTTTGCCTCAACCCATTTTGTAAAATAATCCATTGCGATGACCAAGTACTTGAATCTTCCTCGGGTGGTCGGTAGTGGTTCGACCAAGTCTATGCCACACATGGAAAATGGCCATGGTGAAGTGATTGGAGTGAGAGAAGCCTGTGGAGTTTTTCGAATGCTGGAGAATCTTTGGCATTTATCACACTTCTTGGAAAAAGTTTCACAATTTGCATGCATTGTTGGCCAGTAATATCCTTACGCACTTATTATCTATATAAATGTTCTCCTTGCTATGTGATCTCCACATAATCCTTCATGCACCTCCTGAATTTGATTTTGGACCTCTGATTGATGCACACAATGTTACAAATTAACTGTTAGTCCTCTCCTATACAAAACACCTTTGTCTAGTATATACTGAGTTGCTTTATACTTCAGCTTCTTGGCTTTCACCTATCTTTTGGTAGAGTTCCCTCTTCAATGTATACTCTGATGGGGTCCATCCATGATGGCCCTATGTCAATGGAAATAAAATTGATCATCAGATCTTCATCTATGCTCCTATTGTCCAAAACCTCAATAGGGATAGTTCGTCGGAGTTCAATCCTGGTAGCTGAGGCCAGCCGAGCAAGAGCATCAGCTCGGGCGTTCTCCAACCCTGGGATTCTATTCATCCAAATAACTAGTAATTTTTTAATTACTTCCATCTCCTTGGAGAGATACCTGTCTGTTAATTCTCCTTTAGCTCCATATAAACCATGTACTTGGTTCACCACTAACTGAGAATCACTGTGTGACACAACTTTCTCGGCACTTAATGATTGGGCTAAACTTAAGCCACAATAAGGTCTTCATACTCTGTTTCATTGTTTGAGGCCTGGAATTGAAAATACAGGGCATACTTAATATCAACACCATCAGGAGTGTTTAGTATTATACCTGCTCCACTACTGGTTGCACAAGATGACCCATCAACATATAAATTCCATATTGGGGCGTTGTTGTCAAATGCTTAGTCTGTTAAACTCCCATTGTGGAATATTTTTCCTCTTGCTTCTTCATACTTCCTGGTCATCTCCTGTGTTCAGGAAGAGGAATCTGGTAGGTCGACAACTGCTTCTTTCGACGAAGGTTCCTCGGGAGATTTCTTATTAACATAACTTCCTCCTGATTCTTGTTCGGCTTGTTCACTTTATTGCTCGAGGACCTCTGAGTAAGTGAACTCATCTATGAAATCTACCACTGCTTGGCCTTTCAAAGAAGACTTTAGTTCAAATATAATATCATACTCCCCCAATTCTATAGCCCGGTACATTAATCTACCAAATTTCTTCAGTTTATTCAAAGCTTGCCTTAGAGTCATATCAATGTAAACTACGATTGTATGTGCATGAAAATAAGGTTTCATGCATCGGGATGCTTCAATCAGTGCTAACGTTAATTTCTCCAAATGAGGGTACCAGATATTTTCTCCTCGGAAAGCCTTACTGGTATAGTAGATGGCTTCCATTCTCTTCTCGAATCAATGTAGAACTCACGGCTGATTCAAAAACAGCTAAGTACAGGTACAAGTTCTCACCTGTGATTGGTTGGGAGAGAAATAAAGGTGACCCCGGATACTTTTTCAACTTCAAAAAATCTTTTTCACATTCTTTGTTCCATTCAAAACTCTTTCTGAGTACCTTAAAGAATGACAGGCACCTATCTGTAGCTCAGGACACGAATTTATTCAGTGATGCTACTCGTCTAGTCAACCTTTGCACATCCTTCTTGCAGGTTGGGGATTGCATTTTAATTAATGCCTTGATCTTATATGGATTTTCTTCAATTCCCCTTTGATTTATTATGTACCCAAGGAACATTCCTTCTTGCACTCTAAAAATGCATTTGGTCGGGTTCAGCCTGTAACCATAAGCCCTTACATCGTTGAAGAAAATCAAGATCGAATCGTCATCAACGGATCTGAATATCAAAGAAGAGGAGGAATCAAAATTTTGATAGGCCGGATCGGTCTGCCCAGAGAAAAAGAACTGATCCAACCCCGGACCTGTTCGCCCATCTACCGGACCGATCTGCGTGCTGCAGATCCAGTAGACCCCGAACTGGTAGCAAGACGAATAGGGGCTTTGAGAAAATGAACCGGTCCGACCCCCCAGATCGGTCTGCCTAAGACCCAGACCGGTCTGCCTGGGATAAACTCAAACAGATCGTGTTCAAATTTTTTAGGCTGAAAGGTTTCTTTTTAAACCCACTTCAGGGATTTGTTTAGCAAGACTTCTTCACACGATTTTCAGAGTTCATAAACTCAAAGTCTTCACCTTTGTGAGTTATCAAACTCATGTTTTGATTCACAAAAATTTCCAAATCATTTGTGAATCATTTTGGAACCCTAGAACACAAACTCTTTTGTTGTTCATAACCTTGTGGAGAAGACCGACCTTCTTCTTCATTGCTGCCCTCCTGGAAAGGGAAACTTCCAGCCGCTGACTACAAATTTGACACCTGCGGGTAATTTTATGTCACCCTTGTATTTCATTGTAATCCGTGTAAATTGTACTTTACAAAATTATAGTGAAATAAATGGTTTTGCCCCTTTGGGGGATTTTTCCTCATTTGTGTGTGTTTGAATGTTCTTGCATGCTTTACATCTTATTCAATCACACCTAGATGAATGTTTAGGATTTAATTGGGTTAAACTGTGTTTAATTATATAATTTTTTAATTTGAACGCAAGCGCACCTCTCTCAAATTGGTATCAGAGCAGGTTACGCTAATCTATCGTGTATTCCTAATTTTTCGCAAAATTTTTCTAAGATATCAATTTTTTGAAAAATTGATTTTCGAAAAAGAGCATGTTCAATGGAGAAATCATATAATCAAATGCCAGTTTTTGACGGGACAAACTATGCATATTGGAAAGCCCGCATGAGATCTGCTCTAATGGCCATAGATGAACGTGTCTGGATTCTAGTTGAAAGAGGGTGGACACCTCCCTTCGTCACTATTGAAAACGTGACCAATTTAAAACCTGTCACTACATGGACTGAAGATAAATTTAAATGGTTTTCTTTGAATTCTAAGGGTTTGAGTGTTATTTCCGGATCCATCACTCCTGATGAGTTTTGACGTATCATGACATGCACCACGTCAAAAGAGGCATGGGATGTTTTGCAACTTACCCATGAAGGAACTAATGCTGTGAAAGAATCTAAATTGCAAAATTTAACAACTCAGTTTGAGACCATCACCATGCTTGAAATTGAATGTTTTGATGATTTTTATGCTAGGCTATCTGACATTATTAATACTAGCTTTAATCTTGGTGAACATATTCCTAATGCAAGAGTTGTGAAAAAGATTCTTCGATCTTTGCCTAAGCGTTTTATCCCTAAAGTCACTGTGTGCTAAATTCTATGGGTAATTTAAATAAAGCTAAAATTGGAGGAACTTGTAGGAGAGTTGCAAATATATGAAATTGACATGTTTGCTAAATCTGTGAAGTCTAAAGATAAGGGAATTGCACTTAATGCCCAAGAGAGAAAAAGTGAGGGGATGGCAAGAAAGAGAGTAGAGTCATCTAGAAAGAAAGATAGTGAAACTTCTGATTCTGAGTGTGATTTTGACTTAGATGATTTGGCTCTATTTGCTAAAAACTTTAAGAAATTTCTCAAATTTAATAAAATTGGAAATTTTAAAGATAAAAAGAATTTTCCGAAAAATAAGTCTGAAAAGAAAAATGAGAAAGATGCTAAAAACCCTCCTAAGAAAGACAGTGAGAGACGCTATGAGTGTGATGGTAGGGGACATAGAGATTTTGAGTGTGCTACTCGTATGAATAGAGGAAAGGGAAAGGCTGTCCTTAATGCTACCCTTAGTGACGACAGTGAGGTCGAGTCGGTGGACTCGGGAGATGAGTCACCGCATGAGTGTAACTTCACCGCATTCATGGCTAGTCATGTGAGTACTCCTAGTGCACCTCACGACGATGAGGATGCTACTTCACAGGGACACCTAGATAGTGAGAGCGATGAAAGTGAGGGGGAGGATGACTCAAGTGAGAGCGATAGTGATATTCAACGCGCCTACGCTGAGTTATATTCTAAATCATTTAAAACTAAAAAGCGTAACAAAGCGTTAGTTCTTAAGATCACCGGCTTAGAGGAAGATTTAAGAAAAGCGAGAGAAAGAGAGTCCTCCACCTGCACCGCCCTAAGAGAGATAGAATCTACCTGTGTTAAGAAAGAGAGATTGTTTAGAGAGAGAGAGAGACTAGTTTTGAGAAAGAAAGAGGGGACTTGACTAAACAAGTGGATAGTCTTACGAGTGAGCTCCATTCCTCTGTGGAGACTTGGAAGAAACTAGAAGCCCTTGTTTCCCAGCTGACTCATGATCTTGAGAAAGCACGGTAAGTCAAGGTACAAATCGAGGAAAGTTCTGAGAAGATGGGAAAGGTGCTCCTTGGCCCCGCTTTAAGTTTTGGTGATTGACAAGGAATAGGTTATGATGGTGCCTACACGTCCCAAATTGCACCGGACCAGTTCCTGAGTTTACTATGACTCCTTATGGCCATCGTCAAAAACCTCATAGGAAAGTTCGACCAAGAAAAGAAAATCAAGGTCCGCCTTTGACTGTGTTATTTTGTACTTATTGCAAAAGAAAAGGCCACCTCAGGGAGTTTTGCTATAGCATGGGTCGAACATGACGTACTATTACCCCACCTCAGCATACTGATGATTTTACCAGTCTGAGAGAGCAAGTTGAGTTCTTAGCTGCCACATCTCAGAGTTTGATGGAGGAATTTCGACGGATGTCTTTGCCGTCAGTGAATGCTTCTCACATTTCAGCTAAAACCAACAATAACAAAGTCAAACAAAAGGCTACACCTTCTTGGGTACCTAAGAAAGATAAAAAGGCCTTTGTTGTTCATATTGCTCTCAAAGCTCATAATACCTCACAGTGGTATTTTGACAGTGGGTGGTCCAGACATATGACAGGTGATGCCTCATTTTTTACATCTCTTGAGGATTATCAGGATGGCAGAGTCACCTTTGGAGATGGGAGCAAGTCTAGCATTATAGGACGTGGTACTGTCGAGTTACCTGGATTTCCTAAGCTAGAAAATGTTTTGTACATCAAAGGTTTGAAAGCAAACCTTCTCATCATTAGCCAGCTGGGCGACGCTGACTTTACCGTAAAGTTTGATCGGGACGCTTATAAGGTCTATACTCAAGCCGGTAAACTTTTAGTGCAAAGGGTGAGGACAAAGGATAATTGCTATGGGACTGAGCCCATATCCTCACTTGTCTGGAACAGCGCCACGATCACTCCTATGGATTTGTGGCACCAACGTCTAGGTCACGTGAGCGTTAGATATTTGACTCTTTTAGTAAAAAAGGACCTAGTACGTGGCTTGCCATCTCTTGGAAGGCCAACTTTGACGGTTTGTGGACCCTGTCAGTTGGGAAAACAAATTCGTAGTCCGCATAGGAAGTTGCATTCCATTACCACCTCTCGTGTCCCTGAGCTTATACACATGGATCTTATGGGTCCTACTCATACTGAGAGTTTGGGTGGTAAGAGGTATATCCTCGTGATGGTAGACGATTTCTACAGATACTCCATTGTAGGTTTTCTGAGGGAGAAATCCGATGTTGTAGAGTTTTTAACGACCAAGTGCCGTATCCTGCAAAATCAACACGGAGTCACTATTAATAGGATACGCAGTGACAACGACACTGAATTTAAGGAAGCAAAGGTCAATTTTTTATTGTGATAGCCTTGGGATCAAACATGAGTTTTCTGCTGTGAATACTCCTCAGCAAAATGGGATTGTTGAGCGAAAGAATAGAACGATCCAGGAGATGGCTAGATCTATGCATCTAGGTCGTAAAGTTTCTAGGAAATTTTGGGCAGAGGCAGTGTCTACTGCATGCCACACGGTGAATAGGGTTTATCTGCGTCCACACACACTTCAGACACCTTATGAGTTGTGGACTGGAAAGAAGCCCAACCTTGCATATTTGCGTGTTTTTGGGAGTATATGCTACATCCTACGAGATAGAGAGCAATTAGGAAAGTTTGACTCCCGAAGCGACGAGGGAATACTGTTGGGATATTCATCGAATAGTAGAGCATACCGGGTTTTTAACCTGAAGATATCTAAGGTTATGGAATCAATAAACGTCACCGTGCAAGATGATGAACCTTCGGCGTTTATTGATTCTAAACTTCACTGTGAGGATGAGGATATTTCTAGCAATGATTTACTTGTACCTCACCCACACTCTGTGGACCCTACTCATGTGTTAGGGGACACACCTGCTTGGGTTCGCAAGAGTCATGATCCTTCCGCCATTATTGACGATCCCACTCTAGGGGTTAAGACTCGCGCTCAGCTAGAAAACGTTGTTAGCCATCTTTGCTACACATCCAAAGTCGAGCCCAAGAATCACAAAGAAGCACTCAAAGATGAACACTAGATATATTCTATGCAGTATGAGTTGCTTCAGTTTAAAAAGAACAATGTCTGGGAATTTGTCCCCCGGCCTAGTGATACTAATGTGATAGGTACCTGGAGGATTTTTAAGAATAAAATGGATGAAAATGGTACCATAATCAGAAATAAGGCTAGGTTAGTCGCTCAAGGCTACACACAGATAGAGGGTGTAGACTTTGGAGAGACATTTTCTCTTGTTGTGAGGCTTGAGTCCGTCCGCTTACTACTCGCCATCGCATGTCATCTGCGCTTTAAGTTGTATCAGATGGATGTCAAGAGTGCCTTCCTGAATGGCATTCTACAAGAGGAGGTTTATGTGGAACAACCAAAAGGGTTTGAAGACCCTAAGCACCCTGAGCACATTTTTTATCTGAAGAAAGCCTTGTATGGTTTGAAGCAAGCACCCCGTGCTTGGTACGAAAGTCTTACTTCCTATCTCTTAGCCCGTAGCTTAAAAAGAGGGGGAGTTGATATGATGTTATTCGTCAGGAGAGATGACAGTGTTATTTTGGTTGCCCGGGTCTATGTGGACGATATAGTCTTTGGATCCACATGCTCCCAGCATGCTCATTACTTTGAGGAGGAGATGAAAAGTGAGTTTGAGATGAGCATAGTAGGTGAGCTTACTTTCTTCCTTGGTCTCCAGGTTCGTCAGCTAGAGGATGGTATGTTCATCTCCCAATCCAAGTATGCTAGAGACCTAGTGAAGAAATTTGGTTTAGACTCCACTAAGCATGCACGTACCCCTATGAGTACTTCTATCAAGCTTAGTCAGGAGACTTCAGGTAAGGACGTAGAGCAAACCTTATATCGGAGTATGATAAGTAGTCTTCTCTACTTGACTGCTAGTCGTCCCAACATTGACTTTAGTATTGGAGTCTATGCGCAATATCAAGCATCTCCAAAAGAGTCACACTTACTCGCTCTCAAATGTATTATTAAATACGTGAGTGGAACTCTCTCATATGGTATTTGGTATTCCTTTGATACCGATGATCGTTTGTCCGCCTATTCGAATATCGATTGGGCCGGGGATGTAGATGGATGTAGGAGCACTTATGGTGGGTGTTTCTATTTTGGTTCTGCTCTTGTCTCTTGGTTGATCAAGAAGCAAAAATCCATCTCTTTATCCACTGCGGAGGCTGACTACATCGCCGCCGGGAGTTGTTGCACGCAACTCTTGTGGATGAAGCAAATATTGGAGGATTATGGGATTTTATAGGACACCATGATCATTTCCCGTGATAACACAAGCGCGATTCACATATCCCACAATCCCGTCCAACATTCGCGCATAAAGCACATCAGGTTACGCGAGCACTTCCTACGTCAGTTAGTTGAGGAGAAGGTCGTATCCCTGAGTTTCGTTCCTACCGACTGTCAGTTAGCCGATATTTTCACGAAACCTTTAGATGCCCTTAGATTTGAGAGTCTTAGGAAGTCTTTGGGGATTTGCACAGTTGACTGAGGGGTTGGTCCGTGTCTAGCATAGGTTGCATTGTCATTATCATATCCTTTGATTCCTATTACTAGATTGTATCACTAGTGTATTTATTCTTTTTGCTTTTTATATTTCTTTTGAAAAATACAAAAAGATTTTGTTTTAAGAAAATTTTTGAGAAAAGTACAAAAAGATTTTATTTTGATAAAATTTTAAAAAAAAATCCAAAAAGATTTTCGTTTTGCACCTTTTATGGATGAGCACTTAGGATAGCCAAGTCGCAACTTCACTTCATATATCCATGTGACTGTTTGATAGAGATTTGAGACGCTACATCATTTCATCAATGTGCTTTACATTATTTGGAGTCTTTGAGATGTAATTAGTGATATTTTCCTACATGTTTGACTCATATATCCTTTATTGCACACATGCTCAACTTTACTTGATTATTGTACTTGTTTATCATATATTGTCTTGAGTGTTTCTATCTCAATTCTGCTTATACAACGTACAATATGCGATAAAGCTTGACAAGATTGGAATACATGTAAAAACCGTTTTTGTGAGACTGAGTGTTTGTTTAAGGATGGGGAGGGGCTGCGAAAGGTAATTATCCATTCTTTGCGCAAAAGCCACCGTTCAAAAGGACCTAAAAAATGGAGGAATTTTATTATTCGAGGTCCAAAGAGGTTAAAAGATCCTGGAAAAAATGTAAAGGCAATAAAAAGCAATTCATGCCATATATGGGCCATTAGGTTTCAACATCAATTCTCCAAAGTTTGAGAATTTAGAATGCCTCTATTCAAAATAAAAATATGAGGGAGTTTGGTTGGAGAATATAAAAGGGTTTGCACTTCCTTGAAAGTCCTGAAAAAGCATGAAATCGTTTTAGACGTTATTGGTGTGGAAATCACTTTGAGCTTTGATTTGTTGATTTGATTAAGTCAATGTCTCGTTCCATTTTTACTTACACCAAAAGGAAGCATTTGAGTTCATTCGTTAGTAGTATCCGATATTCATCGTGCACATATGTCATGTTTGTATGCATTGATTTTCCTATTGAAATTGATCACACCCATTCATTTACGCCATCATCTACTTGGTTGTTTTGTGTTCATTCATGGTGTGTTCTTGATTGTTTGAAAAATTTTGAAAAATTCAAAAATAGTAGTTTATTCCTTGTGACACCTTTGCTTTGATTGTTTGATTTATTCTTCTCATTTGTCTATTTGGGGACATCATAAAAAGGGGGAGAATGAATTATCATATTTTGGGGAGTTTTGTGTTTTTGAGATTTGATAAAGTATGCTTTCATCATTTGATATCTCATTTCAAACTCGATACGTCACTTGGTATTTTTCTTTATCTCATGTGTGTAGGTACTTCGTTGATGATCTCTGAATTGCACACCCTGATGAGAAAAAGTTGAGATTCCTAAAGATTCGAAGACCAAACAATGAAGTCTTATTCAATTGTATCGTTCCAATTTTGGGTTCATGGAAGGGTAGATTTGTATAAGCATTTTTGTTGTTTGATAATTCGGATGTTTGTTTTTACGTATGTACTGACATAGACATAGGGGGAGATTTGTAAGGACATTTTTGTCCATTATCAATTTGTATGTCATAAGCCGTTACATCATTGAAGAAAATCAAGATCGAATCGTCATCAACGGATATGAATATCAAAGAAGAGGAGGAATCAAAATTCTGACAGGCCGGACCGGTCCGCCTAGAGAAAAAAAACCGATTCAACCTCGGACCGGTCCGTCCATCTAACGGACCGATCTGTGTGCTTCAGATCCAGTAGACCCCGGACTGGTAGCAAACCGAATAGGGGCTTTGAGAAAATGAACTGGTCCGACCCCCCAGACCGGTCCGCCTAAGACCCGGACCAGTCCGCCTAACATAAACTCAAACATATCGTGTTTAGATTTTTTAGGCTGAAAGGTTTCTTTTTAAACCCACTTCAAGGATTTGTTTAGCAAGACTTCTTCACATGATTTTCAGAGTTCATAAAACTCAAAGTCTTCACCTTTGTGAGTTACCAAACTCATGTTTTGATTCACACAAATTTCCAAATCATTTGTGAATCGTTTTGGAACCCTAGAACGCAAACTCTTTTGCTGTTCATAACCTTGTGGAGAAGACCGACCTTCTTCTTCATTGCTGCCCTCCTGGAAAGGGAAACTTCCAGCTGCTGACTACAGATCTGACGCCTATGGGTAATTATGTGTCACCCTTGTATTTCATTGTAATCCGTGTAAATTGTACTTTACAAAATTATAGTGAAATAAATGGTTTTTCCCCTTTGGGAGATTTTTCCTCATTTGTGTGTGTTTGAATGTTCTTGCATGCTTTACATCTTATTCAATCACACCTAGATGAATGTTTAGGATTTAATTGGGTTAAACTGTGTTTAATTAAATAATTTCTTAATTTGAACGCAAGCGCACCTCTCTCATAGCCTCATTTGATGCTTCTCAAGTTGATTAAAAGTTCGGCTGAGGTTGGCAATATGATCAGACGCCTTTTTGCTCTTTATAAGCATATCATCCTTGTAGACTTCCATATTCTTACCTATTTGCTCCTCGAACACCTTATTGACCAGCCTTTGATATGTAGCACCTATATTTTTCAAACCAAAAGGCATAACATTATAACAGTATGTTCCTCGAAGAGTGATGAAAGAAGTGCTTTCCTTATTTTCAGGCTTTATTTTTATCTGGTTATAACTAGAATAAGAATCTATAAAACTGATTAGCTCATGTCCTGATGTAGTATTCACGAGCTGATCTATTCGGGGCAAAGGAAAATGATCCTTTGGGCATGATTTATTTGGATCTATGAAATCTACACACATTCTCCACTTGTTGTTCTTCTTTTTTACCATAAATACATTGGCTAACCAATCTGGATATTTCACCTCATTAATAAAAGCTGCTTTCTGAAGCTTTTCGACTTCTTCCTGTATAGCTTGGTTCTTCTCCAGGCTGAACACTCTTGGTGTTTACTTAACTGGTTTAACTTCATTATTTACGTTGAGTTCATGGTAAAGGAAATTGGGATCTATCCTAGGCATATCTTCGTGACTCCAGGAAAACACATGATTTCTCTGTCTAAGGAAGCATACCAGTTCCTATTTAAGAACAGGAACCAGCGTTGTCCCTATCTGAGTGGTGCACTCTGGTTTGTCGTTGTCTAACACAATGCTTTCAGTCGCCTCCACAATCTGTTCCTTTACCAGCTTTGTTTCCTCCTTTAGATCTAAGGTTTCAACCTCAAATTCTTTATCAGGTTCAGAGGTATCCACTTGGTAGGTAGTGGTTTCTTCTTTATTTCTCCAAGTTTTCTTGCTCGGCAGAAGAGTAGTAGCATTCCCAAGATACTTTCTGAACACCTTTCACAACTCATACACTAAAGTTAGTAGGGAACTTTAAATAATGATAGGCAGTGGAAGGTACTGCCTCAAACTTCTTTAGCCCTTCTCTTCCCATGATTTTATTGTAAGCTGAATGGACGTTTTTATCCATTACAAAGAAATGGATCTTCACTGTTCGGCTGGCTGGCCATGTGCCGATCATCACCTCTATCTTAATAGTTCCCAAAGGGAAGACTTTCTCACTTGCAAAGCATATTAGTGGTCGATGTTAGGGCTCTAATTAGCTGAGTTTAAAATCCAAGTTGTTGAAACAAGGATAAAAAATGTTATCCATCGAGTTTCCCTTATCTACTAGTACTCTAGAGACAATGATTTCTTCCTTTCTGACTTTGATTACCAGTGGGTCACTGTGAGGGTATAGTACCCTTGGGAGATCATTTTTAGAGAAACCAATTACAAGTTTATCTTTGTTAACCTTCCTTGGTTGATCTTCCTCGACAAGGTTGATCCTCTGTATGTACGAGAAAGCTTGTACCTTATTGAGGTAAGCTTTTCGTTCTGCTATATGGTCTCCTCCTCCTGTATCTCCACCATTAATCATTTGGCAATTAAAAGAACCAAAATTTATACAGAATACCTCACGTTTCGATTGTTGGGGATTTTTGGGGAGATCGGGATCATCATAGTCATCTTCTTGAGTTCTTTTCTTCTCCTCTCTGGGCTTGCAAGGAGATTTTGATCTATGCCGAGCACTTTCGTTGTTCTACCGATTCACATACTGATTTAACTTTCCTTATTAGATGAGAGTTTCAATGTCATTTTAAAGAGCTATGCAATGCTCCTTTATGTGACCATGATCCCTGTGGAATTCACAATACTTACTCTTATCCCTTTTGGTAAAGGAACTTCTCAACTTATCAGGTCTATGCACTCTTTATTATGCTTGATTTCTTCCAAAACATGGTGAATTCCCATGTTAAACGGAGAATAACTATTTTACTTATTGAGTCGCTCCAAAAATCCTTTTTGTTTTGACTCCTTGTGTTCTTTGGGTTTTTTTATCTTTCTTATCATTTTATCCATCAACTTTTGTGCCCGAGCTATGCTTGGCTGCCATTGCTTCCTCGGCATTCATGATTTTTGCTTCTTTAGCCATCAATTCTACCATTTTCTTCAGAGGGTCTTTGGCAAATTTTTATTACCGTTTCTTGAGGATCAGTCCACTCATAAGGGCGGTTATTGCAGTCTTTTCTTTATAATCCACAACTTTTAATTTCTCGTTATTAAAATGAGTGATGTAATCTCTGGTGCACTCTCCTTCTTTATGTCTCACACTAAGAAAGTGTGCCACCCTTTTCACAGGATTTTCTCCAAAGTAAAAGTTACTAATGAATAGCTCGGCTAGTTGGTTGAAACTAGAAATTTGTCTCCGAGGAAGACTATTATACCAGATTTGGGAAGATCCAGTAATGATTCCAGAAAATGCTCTATACCTCATTTCGTTGGGGATGGCATAAATGTCAGTAACCGCTTGATATTTTTCTATGTTAAGAACTGGATCAGTTTTTCCATCATCTATGGGTGTTACTGTTGGAGCCTTAACCTTTACTAGAGCAGGGAAATCCACAATTGCCTGCACAAATGGAGACCCCTTTATAAAAATTCTTTGCGGTGGGTTTTTGGCCTTCACCATTTCTTCTAATATGTCTTCTAATCTTTGTATGGAGCCTCTCCATGCATCACTGGTAGCACCAGATCTATGCACTGCAACCCTTTTATTTGCTGAGCTTTCTTCCTGAAGTTGTTGCTCGGTCCGAGCAGCAGTTCGTCGGGTATTTGATCTTGAATGGGAAGTGCCTTCACTTTGATTAGATGGTCGTTGAGTGTTACCTAACATTGAAATATGAACATTTATGTTCTCCTTGAATCCCAAACGATCGAATGGAGAAGCATGACTTAATCTCTCTAAGGCACTTGGCCTCTCTAGAGAATAAGTTTGCGTGTGCAAAGATTCTGATGTCCTGAGCAATGAATTTGGGCTTGGATGGTAGGAGACATCCCTTGTCGTCATTGATTGGTTGTGATGACCACCTCTTAGTGTGTGTGTGGGGGGGGGGGGGGGGGGGATATTTCCCTGGGCATATAGAGCAAGTGCCCCGACTTGAAGAGTTTGTACAAGTTTCCTGATAGTATCTTGCATAGACTCTTGGCCTCTTAAATTCTTGTTAAATTATTTACAGATGGAGGAGTGGAAGGGACAGGCAGAATGCCCTCGTTCCTGAGACTTGATTCAAGAATATCATCCATTAGATGTTTGAATGAGTGATATCGATTAGATATACGACTCCCACAGATGCCGCCAATCTGTTGATGCAAAAAACTAGACTAGGCTAATTAATTAATCACAGATAAATATAAGTAAAAGAGACAAAAGATTTTTAAAATGGTTTGGCTTAAAAGAAGAGCCTAGGTCCAATGTTGTGTATTTTTTTGGGCTTGTTCAATTGCCTCTTGTCTCGTCTCCTTTGAATGTAGGGTTTACAATGTATTTATAGCCCCCAGGGGGTGTCCAACAAGTGTTGGAATATCAAAGGATGGAATGTCTTTATAACGTAGCCATTTACATTTGTACAATCATTTATGTATACAACTGTTGGCGTTAAACTGTCATTGTTGGTCGGCCTTCCTGGTGTTGGTCGGAATTCCTCAGTAGATTGGCATTTCGTCCTTGCTGACTAGGATTAACCTTCCATCATATAACACCTGCTAGTATCCAATTGGTCCACGTAGTAGGATAATTTTTGGTATCAATAATACGGTTGAGAGTCACGGCATCTCGATATATATGATGTATATTTATCCTAGAATTAACGTTCATTACTATATACATATCTAATTATAATATTTATCTCATATGTATGCACACACACACACACACACACACACTCAAATAACCAGGAAATAAAACTGATTTTAAATCATTGACATAATCAGTACAACAGATCATTCATATATCAAATTATTGGATCTTATCAGTATTCTTTACCAACTTACCTAATCAAATTAATATAACCCCTACTCCATCTTTAATATGAATCATTTACACCACTACTTTAGATTTCTTAGCCTTATTATGGCTAATCAAAATTTAGAAAAAATTGTACTCAAAAGCGCAATTTTAGTATAATTCACAAGTAATTAATGTGATATTAATAAAAGTTATACTTGCCAACTTTGATTTTTATAAATTTACAAGTTTAATGTATAGAAGCATGGAAATTTCAATCGACCTATAGGGTTTCTACCCTATCCCGCCTCTAATGAGTTTTGCAGGTTCGGGTTTGAACAAGATCAAACCAGACCAGATGCTAGGCAGGTTCAGATTTAAGTGCAAAAAGTCTCGTCTCCCACGGTTTATACATATTTTATTATAAATATATATGTATATATAATAAGAAATACCTTTAGATAAATATATTTAAGTTACATTTTCTCTATTACTAACCATACAAGTTGGTAATCATGGTGGATGTGATTATATATCATTCTAAATGAGTGAAAATATAAATTAATTAAATGACATATTTAATTTTGTGCTACATTCCCAGCCCATAATTGATACCATTAATTTTAACTTTTGACCATGTTATATTGAATGTTTTTTTTGTATAATAATACATAAATAAATTTTGATAAATAAAAAGTTCAAAAGTATAAAAAAAAACTATAAAAAATGCACGTATTATTTTTATTTAGTATTACAAGTTGTAAGCTGTCAGTTCAGATTTGGGAAAGCATTGCGTTGAGCGTGTTTTAGACTTGGGTCCGTACGATTTTTTTGCGTTGAGCGTCTCATTTGAATCAATGTTTACGTAGTTCGCGGGTCCGTACAATTTTTGGGTGGTTTCAGTGGTTTTTGGTGCCCGGGGGGTGCCAAATCCGGCTAGCCGCTTCCAAACGCTCGTGTGCCATAAAACTCGTAATGATACTATAAAGATTCGCTCATCACTATTGAAATCGTGACAGAGCTCGAAAGGTTCGTGGGGGAGAAGAATTATATTTCCTCTCCTTACTATTGGCCCCAAGACCATCATCCATCAAATGAGGGAGTAAACCCTCTTTTCTAGAAAAAGTGTCTCAAGTGGGCTTGACACATGCCATGTAATTTTTGGAACTAAGTGTCCAATATTTATGGTGCCACTTGTTACAATATATGTGGTGGCATATTTAAATGAACAAATGAAATCATTACTAAAGTATTGTCTAGTGTAATTTATTGAATACGAAGTATACGCAATATATTAAATCGCGTGTAATAATATCTCAGCCCGTGTAGGGTCTGGATTGTAGTAAAACTTGATAAATCATAAATCAATATTTCATCAAATCTGTTGGGTTAATTTATTTGAGTGTTGGTGGTTAATTTATTTAATCCCAATCTACATTTGTCCCCTCGTACGCATAGTTGGTGTATTGATGCTTCGGCTGAGACATATCAACTGTGTGCACAAAATAATCGTTTAGCATGTTTCGACTAGAAAATCATCACATAACCATTTCCGATATGTTATCATGCGTGCATATGAACATATCATTTGTGTATAGTTTTGAGGGATATCTTTGATGCCTCTATTTTTCATTTTGGAGGAGTATTTTGGGGGTTTCCCCCATTCCTCTCGAATGAGCATATTTCCACAATTTTATCATGGTTTTAAACATTTTGAACAACAAACTTGCCAGATGTATTGGTCCGAGCAACCAATTGGTGGATATCTAAGTATAATGGATCTTTATAAGATCAAAAACCTTTCTAGAGTACTCGGTCAAGCAACCATAAGTGCTTTGAGTGAATTGGGGTTTTTTAAACCAACATTCTTTTATAAGTCTGGCCAATTTTATTTAGTTGAGCAACCATAAAGGTCCTTTCAGGACTTTAAGCATTCCTAAAAATTAGGGTCTTTAAGCGTGTCTTGTAATTTAGGATTTTAGTCTCCCGTAAATCAAGCTTATGCCTAGTAATGTAGGACTTTAAGTCTCCCTGAAAAGGGTCATGCATGCCTAGTATTATAGGATTTTGGTGCCTAGTAATATAGGACTTTGATGCCTAGTAATATAGGACTTGGGTTCATATTAATATAGGACTTTAAATCTCCCATAACCGAGGGTTAGGCGGGCCTAGCAATGTAGGACTTAAAATCTCCCATAACCGAGGGTCGGGAGGGGCTAGTAATGTAGGACTTAAAATCTCCCATAACCGAGGGTCGAAAAGGCCTAGTACTATAGGACTTAAAATCTTCCATAGCTGAGGGTAAGGTGGGACTAGTAATGTAGGACTTTAATTTCTCATAACTATCATGCACCACTTCGGGCGATTTACCAAACTACTGGCAAGGTTTGTGAGAACTATAATGCACCTCTGAGGGAGACTTACCACAATACTGGTAAGGTTTGTGTGAACTGTAATGCACCTCTGTGGGAGACTTACAACAATATTGGTAAAGTTTGTGTGAACTATAATGCACCTCTGTAGGCGACTTACCACAATAATAGTAAGGTTTATGAGAACTATAATGCACCTTTGTGGGTGACTTACCACAATACTGGTAAGGATTGTGAGAACTATATATCCATGCTCCAGGTTTTGAGGGAAATTTTGCTCCCCCCCTGTCGCTTTGCTGAAAATAATGTCATGTAGCTAGTGCTATATATGAGTCATCCGGTGGCTATGCTGAACAACTTTGATATTTCCTTTGGGGATACTTTATCAACGATGGCCATTCTAGGACCGAATCTGAGCATGCTTTTCACCTGTGTTTATATCCAACTACAAGTGGTACATCGTACAATACTTATGCCCCTCTTTACTTTGCTTTGTCTTTTATCTCAGGATAAAGTAAAGTAAAGAAAAATAAACTATTGGTTACAACACCATCTAAGAGTTGAAAGCAGTTAGATACATTTCATGGGGTATTTATCCCCAATTTATAAATCTCTTGAGCGTTTGTCTTTGACATCTGTAAGGCCTGATGTAATTGCTGAAGCTCGATTTGATCACGTGTGTTCAATATCTACAAGGATAAGAAATCATATTTGATTCTAGTACAAAAAATCATTAGTAACTTGTGAGGCATATTATAATGTCATATATAAACATGTGGGGTATATCTTGTCCCCTTTATTTTATTTTATTTTATTTTATTTTATGTCAATAGAATAAAATAAAATCGAAATCATGCTTCGAGGAATCATAAACATATTGTTATGTGCAATTTCATGATTCGAGTTTGATATGATACAATATGCAGTTGATAGAGAGTAGATATATCATGTGGTGAGCTACTTATCTCATGCCTCCGTTATTTTATCAAAGCTGAAAAAACTCAGAAGTGGTTTATTAAATCATATATAGAACAATTTCAACAGTTAAGCATATTGAGTCACCTTGAGGTGAATAACAAATATCAGACTTGAATTTTCATGTAACTAATATCACAATGTGAATAAAGCATATTGATAAGCACCCAAAAGTGTTCATTTTATACCCCGAATAAATGCATTTTAATCGCTCGTTTGTAATAAAAATGGTCTTATGTGCTTTATTGTATATTGTGCAAGCTTGAATGCACGTTGCGGTATTCAAATGCGTAATTTCAAGGCAACTGTGCCATTTCAGGAGCTAATTACCCTCTCCCGTAACCCTAGCCTACCTCGAACTCAGCCTTAGCCTGTCCCAAACCCGTGTGTGTTTGATTTGTCCCCTTTTATTTCTTTTACTTAAATTTTTGTTTGTGTCATTTTGTTTTTAGAGTTTATTTTATTATTTTATTGAGTCATGTATATATTTTTAGGATTTTTTATATTTTTAGCGTGTCATGTATTAATTTTTATATTTTCTTAGTTTTTAGTTAGTTTAGTATTATTTTAATTTGTTCTTATTTGTTAGTTTTTATTTCTATAGTTTTTATTTTAGTCGTGTTTTTTTTACAGTTTATGTAGTGTGTCGTGTCATGTCAATTGTTTTTATTTTTAGTTGATTTTTATTTTTTTTCATTTTTTTAAGGTTTATTTTATTCATTTTTAATTTGAGTCTTTGTTTTATTTTTTTTAGAATAGGATTTTATTTTTTAGGTTTTTAATTTTATTTTTTTAGCTAGTCATTGTTATTTTTAGGTGTCCAAATTTAACACAAACACTCAAACACCTCCCTAATCTACACCCCACTCCCATACACCTTCACACACACAATCAACCCCCTCCACTATTCATCATCATCTTCATCCTAACACTCTGTCTCCTCTTACCACCATAGCCAAAGTCCTGCCTCAATTCCACCAAACCGCCACATACTCATCCTTAATCAACCCTTGAAACCACCTGCCTTATACCTCCAACCTCCATTAACATCCCCATGGCCCAACCAAACCTGCAGAAATCCGGCCACAAAAAGAAACCCATCTCCAAAAAAAAAAATTGGCCCTATCACCTCCAGACCAAACCCCCGCGATCCAGCATCCAACCTTCTATTCCCGCCGATGAAACCAATCGTCGCAAACCCCGTCGCCCAAGCTCCGGCGTTCTACTCCAGCGCCGGTGAACCCGCCTGAACCCGGCCAACTCCATCCTAACTTTCGATCCACCTAACCCGCAACCCTGACCCACCTTAAACCGAACCATCTCAAACGCCCTACCCTGATACCAACCCGAGAGCAAACCCATTTGTACTTATGCCTTCCACGACTTCTTACCTGCCAAAACAAAGACACACCAAACCAAAATAAAATTCCACATGTGTTAAAAGCCAACTTATTCCCTTTTACCCAAAATGCCCCCAACACCTTTTAACTCACCTTTTCCTCATGTCTTCCCATTATACCCTCTAATTCAAATCAGATTTTTGTTACCTCCCAAACCCCATGAACATTTTAACCCTCACCTCACCATTTCCATGCCCTCGTGCACTTTAAATTCCCAAA
The DNA here is from genome assembly GCA_949130495.1 of Sambucus nigra. NCBI lineage: Eukaryota > Viridiplantae > Streptophyta > Magnoliopsida > Dipsacales > Adoxaceae > Sambucus > Sambucus nigra. The sequence continues at coordinate 263,720,239 of OX422211.1, read as the reverse complement.
ATTACCCTTGCTCCATTGCCCACTATAAATGAAGACTCAAGACCATTTGAAGATCTATCCAGAAGAGACTTGGAGAAGAAGAGAGATAGTTTAGTGTAGAAAATAAATTAGGATAAACATCATTTTGTAAATAGTTTTATTTTATTATTTTGATTTTTGTTAGAGATTTGTTAGGATAATTTTTGTGAGAGATTTAATTGAGTGGGTATTTTATTGTAAATCAATTGGATGCTCAATTAGAGTGGTGTATGCTTCAAATAGGAAGATTGGAGTTCAATTATTCTCAAAGAAATTTAGTTTGATTGTTCTTTTCTCTACTTTTATTTCATTGCCTTGTTAATTTGATTATCATGCTTCATATTATGTTAGGCTAGAAAACCCCTTTAAATGGGTGGGATTACCTATTAATTTGATTTTAATTGAATTTACTTAGTTTAATTTAATTAAATTTTTCTTTGATAATTAACTTTGCACCCTTACTTTTGGTTTACGCCTCGAGAGAGGGTAAATGATTTTTGAGAGAAAAATGAATTCCTAGTCTTAATTTTCATTTTAGAATCGAACTAGAGATAGGTTTTTCTAAAATACGGAATTATTTCTATGAAATTCAACTTTAGGCTTCCTTTTATGATTTAAACTAATTGAGCAAATCGATCCTAGCGGGTGATTTGTTAGATGATGTTTGGATTTATATTTTCAAGAGTTGTAGGAGTGTAAATTTAATTCTCTAAAATGTTATTATTAAAATTACATTTGCAGCGATAGTTGATTTGTAATTTTGATACTAGCTTGGGATATTTAATTTAAATGAACTAATTAATTAAATTAACTAGAATTTATGGTGTAATTCCATCTTTTGTTAGCTCTCACTTTGATTTTCTCACTCATCTCATATTTTACACGTTCATTTAGTTATATTTCATTTCATTTTCATTATTGCTTTTTAGTTTGTCATTTGATCTTTGATTTTAGTTTAGTTTAGTTTCACCTCACCCAAAAATTATTTTAATATTTAAAAAGCTAAAAAAAATAAAAAATAAAAGTAAAAAAGGCCAAAAAGAAAATAAAAAGTGAATTACAATTGTTCTCCACTCGCTTTACCCCTTTGAAGTGGATTGATACACTTACTTACCTCTACACTTTAGATTATTATATTTTGTAGGTAATCGAGGATTTTGATTAGAGGAGCTTTTCAAGAAACGACAAAAAATACACCGAATAGTTTTTTTTATCCAATGGGTGTGATAAGTACCTAAAAGTGTTCATTTTATACCCCGAATAAATGCATTTTAGTCACTCATTTGTAATAAAAATGGTCTTATGTGCTTTATTGTATATTGTGCAGGCTGAATGCACGTTGTGGTGTTCAAAAGCGTAATTTCAAGGCGACTGTGCCATTTCAGGAGCTAATTACCCTCTCCCATAACCCTAGCCTACCTTGAACTGAGCCTAAGCCTGTCACAAACCCGTGTGTGTTTGATTTGCCCCCTTTTATTTCTTTTACTTAAAGTTTTATTTGTGTCATTTTCTTTTTAGAGTTTATTTTATTATTTTATTTAGTTATGTGTATATTTTTAGGATTTTTTATATTTTTAGCGCGTCATGTATTAATTTTTATAGTTTCTTAGTTTTTAGTTAGTTTAGTATTATTTTAATTCGTCCTTATTTTTTTATTTGTTAGTTTTTATTTCTATAGTTTTTATTTTAGTCGTGTTTTTTTTAGAGTTTATGTAGTGTGTCGTGTCGTGTCAATTGTTTTTATTTTTTTCATTTTTTTAGGTTGATTTTATTCATTTTTAATTCGAGTCTTTGTTTTATTTTTTTTAGAATAGGATTTTATTTTTTAGGTTTTTAATTTTATTAATTTTATTTTTTTAGCTGGTCACTGTTATTTTTAGGTGTCCAAATTAAACACCTACACACACTCAAACACCACCCTGATCAACACCCCACTCCCATACACCCTCACACACACAATCACCCCTTCTACTATTCATCATCATCTTCATCCTAACACTCTCTCTCCTCTTACCACCATAGACAAATTTCCACCTCACTTCCACCAAACCACCACATACCCATCCTTAATCAACCCCTGAAACCACCTGCCTTATACCTCTAACCTCCTTTAACATCCCCATAGACCAACCAAACCAAAATAAAATGCCACATGTGTTAAAAGCCAACTTATCCCCTTTTATCCAAAATGCCTCCAACGCCTTTTAACTCACCTTTCCCTCGTGTCTTCCCATTATACCCTCTAAATCAAATTAGATTTTTGTTACCTCCCAAACTCCATGCACATTTTAACCCTCACCTCACCATATCCATGCCCCCATGCACTTTAAATTTCTAAAATTACCCTTACTCCATTGCCCACTATAAATGAAGACTCAAGACCATTTGAGGACCTATCTAGAAGAGACTTGGAGAAGAAGAGAGATAGTTTAGTGTAGAAAATAAATTAGGATAAACATCATTTTGTAAATAGTTTTATTTTATTATTTGATTTTTGTTAGAGATTTGTGAGGATAATTTTTGTGAGAGATTTAATTGAGTAGGTATTTTATTACAAATCAATTGGATGCTCAATTAGAGTGGTGTATGCTTCAAATTGGAAGATTGGAGTTCAATTATTCTCAAAGAAATTTGGTTTGATTGTTCTTTTCTCTAATTTTATTTCATTGCCTTGTTTAATTTGATTATCATGCTTTATATTATGTTAGACTAGAAAACCCCTTTCAAGGGGTGGGATTACCTATTAATTTGATGCTAATTGAATTTAGTAAGTTTAATTAAATTAAATTTTTCTTTGATAATTAACTTTTGCATTTTTACTTTTGATTTACGCCTCGAGAGAGGGTAAATGATTTTCGACAGAAAACTGAACTTCTTGTCTTAATTTTCATTTTAGAATCGAACTAGATATATGTTTTTTCTAAAATGCGGAATTATTTCTATGAAATTCAACTTTAGACTTCCTTTTATGACTTAAACTAATTTAGCAAATCAATCACAGCGGTTGATTTGTTAGATGATGTTTGGATCTATATTTTCAAGAGTTGTAGGAGTGTAAATTTAATTCTCTAAAATATTATTATTAAAATTACATTTGCAACGAGAGTTGATTTGTAATTTTGATACTATCCTGGGATATTTAATTTAAATGAACTAATCAATTAAATTAACTAGAATTTATGGTGTAATCCCATATCTTGTTAGCTCTCACTTTGATTTTCTCACTCATCTCATATTTTACATGTTCATTTAGTTAGATTTCATTTCATTTTCATTATTGCTTTTTAGTTTGTCATTTGATATTTGATTTTAGTTTAATTTAGTTTCACCTTAACCAAAAATTGTTTTAATATTTGAAAAGCTAAAAAAAATTAAAAAAAGTAAAAAATCCCAAAAAGAAAATAAAAAGTGAATTACAAGTGTTCTCCACTCGCTTTACCCTTTTGAAGTGGATTGATAACCTTACTTACCTCTACACTTTAGATTGTTATATTTTTTAAGTAATCAAGGATTTTGATTAGAAGTGCTTTTCAAGCAACGCTGAAAAATACACCGAATAGTTCTTTCTATCACATACTTCAGCATAAATTAAATACAAAGTAACGTGGGAGGTTTCTTAGAAGGTTACTTCGAGCAACCATGATTGAGGTAGCTCAAATTATTATGAATGGGGTAGCCCGAGGTACTATGGATGAGGTAGTTCGAGTCACTATGACTGAGGCATATCGACGCACAGTGACCGTGGCAACTCAAGTCATTATAACTGAGGTAGCTCGAGGCACTATGACTGAGGCAGCTCTAGGCACTATGACTGAGGCGCTTGAGGCATTATAAATGAGGCAACTCGAGGCACCATGATTGAGCAAATTGCTAAGTTTTCACCCAAAAATTTATTTTTCCAAGCTCACTCTAAAAACACCATCTTTCATAAGGTTGTTCTAAAGATGTCATTTTTACATGGTTGCTCGAGTACATGATCTACTAAATCTTTAAACGATCTCTGGAGACAACATAAAATCGTTTACGGAATGTCGACATATATGGTTTTCTAAAAAATAAATGTTTTTCTACTCGAGCAACTCAAATTCGTGCGAGGTTACATATATTTTTTAACCTTAAAAGAGTATTTTTTAGGCTGTGTGAATAAAACACACACAAATTAAATATTATAACCTCTGAATTTAATAAAATAGGATATATGCTTTATTTTGGCCTATTTTTCAATACCACACCTATCGATAATCTTAGTAGCTGTTCAGTTTCAAACTGTTTGAATAACTATGTAATTTGGGTATAATTTCAGAATTATTTCCAATGTGGTTTATTTTCACTGCATCGTACCCATGCTCTTAAAGGAGGTACCTCGAGTACCTTAATACCTTAGTGTGTTTATAAATTTTAGACTTAAGCAATCCCACTAGTTCATACGAAACCCTTCTTGGAGGCATCTCACACATTTCAGAGTTCGGGGATGTTTAGGGGTCGCATCAAGGTCACGTTTACTCGAAGGTTAGTAGGTTCCGGAGAGAGATCGAGGATGTCCCGGAGATACCTGCTCGGAGGTCTTTGAGTTGTTCAAAGATTTTGAACAGGTTGTTCAAATTCAAGCTTCCTCGAAGGTTAGTCTGTTTCGGCTGCTTGTTCGAAGGTCGAGGTTGTTCCGGTTGCTTATTTGAAGGTCTCGCTCATCGAAGGTTTAGATTGTTCGAAGATGTTTTAGAAATAGTTTCATGGATTCTCGGTATTTCACATGAGGCTACTCGCATTTTCAAACGTACCTCGAAGATCAACCTGTTCGACGGTCAAACTGCTCCGAAGTCAGGCTTATTCGTAGATGTTTGTTTTAGAAAATATACTCGAGGTGGATCGGGGTTAATTATCCCTATTTTTTTATTGGGAAGTACATCCGAGGTGGGTCAGATTTCCTAGATGTCAAGCCTCCTCGGGAGTAACTGTTCGGAGGTTATAGTGCCTCGGAGATCAATAGTGTTTGTAGATCATAAGGTTTCCCTAACAGTGATGATGTGGATCGAACTCAAGTTGATCGGGAGGATTTTTTGAACTGGATCGGACCTTGAACTAGTTCGAATTTTGAACTATCTCAAATGGTAGCTCGGTTTAAACTTCGAGCTGAGTCATTTTGTTTGTTAATGGCTCGTACCTAGCTATCAACTGGGTTCGCTTTCTACAGTTTTTCAACTGGAAATTTCAACTCATCTTGATAAACAAATTCTTTTTTCAACTGGATTCCAACTGATTTCTCATCTTAATTCGTTTGCACCCAAATGGTAATTCAGGCCGATAAATTTCTTCAGATTTGTGCCGGGGTTTGGGAAAGAGTTGCCGGAGTTATTTCCTTTTTTTAAAACACCGACTGTGTTAAAGGTAGAGTATTGTTTTTTTCCCTATATCTCTGAAAACTCTCTACACATTGATTAATGAAGTGTGTAGTCCCGTCAAGATTATTTCAATAGCTTGGGAATGGAGGACTTTATGTCATATCTGTCGATTGTAGCCTGATTTTTGTGTGCCTTAAAACCAAAGTACAAAGTGTAAAGTGACTTAAAGTTTACAAATAGACCCTTGAAAGTAGGAATTCAGATCTTTTATTTGACAACAGTTTACGAATATATTTGTTTAATATGATTATGTAGCCTGATTTTTATGTGCCTGAAAACCAAAGTACGAAGTGTAAAGTGACTTAAAGTTTATAAACAGTCCCTTGAAAGCAGGAACTCAGACCTTTTGTTTGACAAAATTTTATGAATATATTTTTTTAATATGATTATGTAACAAGGCATATCTTCAAAGATTTTTTTCAAATCAATGTGCAACAGATAGAGTTTACATAATTTATTGTATATACATGTTTCATATATATAAACCAGTTTCTATAATATTTATGAACCAGTATAGGCATTATATCACACGAGGTGTACTCACTGCATTTGTTGAAGTCATATTTTGGCTAACCTTTGAAATAAATAATATATACTATTTTTTTTAGCTAAGATTTAGTAATATTCATCATGCCATCTCATGTAATAACAAAAGACTAAATATTGAACATATCAGAATGCTTATCTGAAATGGGGTGTTTCCTCCACTCTTGTCGAGTACTCCGTGTGAGCTCACCAGGCGTTACGCAACCGGAATCACAAATACCTCCTCAGCAGAGTCGCCAAATGTAAGATGTGAGTTCATATTTGGGAAAACACCGTGTTGAGCGTGTTTTAGCCTTAATCAAGGTGGTTGCCCCTACGTATCCATCTCGTTTGCAGAATCAAAGTTCGCATAGTTCATGGGTTCGTACGATACACCGAAAAACTCAATTTTTTCGTGGTTTTAGTGGTTTTTGGTGCGCGGGGGGATACTAAATCCGGCTAGCTGTAACACCCCATGATTTTGGAACTGAGAAATTTAATTTTGGGAGAAATAAAATTTCCTTAAATTGGAGAATTTAAAATTTTGAAAATTGAAGTCCAAAAATTGAGGACGTTTTAAAGTTTATCGGATGAGGATTTTGAGTGTGATGTTAGTTCCGAAAGGGTCGAGATAGTCAAAATGACTGATTGGGTTTTATTTCGGTCTCGAAATATTTTTAGGTATGTTTGACTCGAATTGGAGTAAACGAGTCATTTAAAGTGTGTATTAACATTCAAAATTGGGATTTATTTTTTAATGGCTTAAGAGGCTTACGGATTAAGCCATTCTCATTAGAGAGAAAGAGAGAAAAAAAAGGAAGAGAGAGAGGAAGAAAACTTGGAGATTTCTGACCTAACCGCGATCACAGGGACGATTCAACCTCTACAAAATCGAGGCAAGTGTTTAATCTTGCTAAATATTTCATTTGTGTATTTCATTTCATAATTTGTGGATAATAAAATTAGATTTTTGGGTATTTATAACAAAACCTAGATTTTGGGTTTAATCTTGAAATTGATGTTTGTATATGGGTTTGATGGTGAAGAAAGGGTTGGGATTAAATTTGGGTTGATTTAATTGGTTTAAAATCATGTTTTGATGAAGGTTTAAGGGTTAGAAGTGAAATTTTAGGGTTTAGAATTCATGGAATTTTGTGAAGAAGAAGAGACCTTTAGGGTTCTGCAGACCCGAATCGATTCGCCCCTTAAGCGAATCGATTCGGCCTAGGCAAAAGTGGGAGGTCTGCATGACCGAATCGATTCGGACCGAAGGCGAATTGATTCGGCTTGAGACAGAGTCCCAGGTCCTTTGGACAGAATCGATTCGTAGTTGGAGCAAATCGATTCGCCCTTGAGACAGAATCGATTCGGGCCAGGCCGAATTGATTCGGAAATAGGGCTATTTTGTGGAGTTTTTCTAGAATGATTTCTACCCCTTTTTGATTGGGTTTATCGATACGGGATCTTCTTTTATGATGTAAGATATATGTTTTGGGGACTTATAAGGGGTTTCTCACACGTTATAATCATGGGGACATCTTGAAATCATTTGGGGAATATATATGTTTATATGTACGCATTGTAGTTGTGTATACAGATAGTGGGAAACCTCATTGGGGATGGGAACCCTTATTATAGATCAAAAGTGAGTTTAGGTATGATGTGAGGTTAAGAGCTCTTAGAGAGAGTCGCGGGGGTAAGTTGTGAAATTCTAGGCCGATATTTATGTCGAATCCCTATAGAGATAGGATTTTATTAAGATACAATTTAGCGACCAATGAGAGAGAGTGGTTGCATATCCTTGGTAATGATAAATCCAAGGGATAAATCAGAAAGGCGTTAGACTAGGGGATTCATAAGAGTGATTGAACCGTAGTCATAATTGAGAGCGATGGGATCATACTATCAACTAGAATAGAGTGTGGTTAATAAAAGGGGATTTCAATAATTGATGGGATCATAAAATGAATTTAGGTTTAAGCTTGAGGATTGTAGACTATTAGTTATGTACATACCAATAGTCAAAATTAGTACTAGAGATGTGGATGTACTTTCGAATATAGATGAGATGTGTAGTGATGGTTTTCTACACTAAACTTTGGGTGATAACCTTAATGTTGGATATATATATATATATATATATATATATATATGTTGGAAGACTATTCATTTCATAGGAGAAATGGATGAATATGCTTCAAGTGAGGGATCTTATTCACATATTGAGGTAAATTAAATGTGTTGGGACGATGGCTAGTATATTGAGGATTATGTATACTTATAGCCGAGTTTATAAATCTTATACATACGGACAAGAGAAAGTGTGTATATTTATGTGGATATGGTTATATATATAATTGTATAGATATGGATATATGTGTATACTCATGTTGTGAATATCTAAACCGTATGTGATGGTTTAATTATATGATGGGATCATATGGATGTATATATATTGCGCATGTGCATGATATATATACTTGTATGGTTAAGCATACCCCGTGCATGCTATCATTAGGAAGTTTTCGCAATGAGGGTGAGCACCCTGGCTCGAGGAGCAGAGTCTGGATATTCCCCAGGTCATAGTCGTCCATTGTGTTATTATGTGATTTACATTTTTTTGGGATGAGACGTGGTGGGTATGCTTCGTCTCATTGCCGGTTAGGAACTATGACCGCTTCCCGGATGTTGTGTGTGTGATTTTATCACGAGGTGGGTGTCGTTTAGCCCCACCAGGTGGTCCTCAATATGCTACGTGGTTTGGACACTGGGAAGATGATAACATGGTGCAGTATATTGGCGATATATATAGCCGGTTATATTATGTGAATGGCCATTGTACATCATATGTGGTATGTACACTTGGCTATGGGAATGAATGATTGTATCTATATATATGTTTAGAGTAAATACATATATACTTATACATATCCTATAGATGGAAGGATATAAGGTTATATGGTGTACATCTTGGGTGATTATGGTGTACTAGATTGTTGGGGGTTGATGTATCGCATTTAAGGAATATTTCGTTTACATCATCCCAAGGATATTTATTGGAGATATTGAGGTCACTCTTAGAGAGTAATCTAATTTCAGTAGTTGCAGAAATAGAAATTGTGTAGATGACATAATGGATCCCTACAATCAATGTGGTCAAGGAGTAGTGTATCGGGAGGTTCCTTATTTGTATTTCGCTTATCGAGACGCCCCACGCACGAAATACATTTCCATGTTGACAGTAGAGAGAAGTTCTGTCATTTGTATTTGTAGGTAGTTGTAGTAGTAGAATTGTGTGTATGACATAATGGATCCCTACGACCGACATTGTCATGGAGTAGTGTATTGGGAGGGTTCCTTGTTTGGATTTCTCTTTGCGAGACGCCCCACGCACGAAATGCAATGAAATGTTGAGAGTAGTGAGAAGTTTTGTCCTTTGTACTTATGTATTAGTAGTATGATGGTGTGGATGACATGATGGATCCCCACGATCGACATTGTCAAGGAGTAGTGTATTTGGGGGGTTCCTTGTTTGGATTTCGCTTTGTGAGACGCCCCACGCACGAAACGTAGTGCAATGTTGAGAGTGGAGAGAAGTTTTGTCCTTATTAATTCGTATGCATGTTATTTAGATATTAAATCATATGATTCAAACCTAATGTAAGTGGGTAACTTATTAAGAATTAGAACTGATTAAATTATAAATCGGAATCAATTAAACCTAATATGGCATTTATGTGTAAAAATAATTAAGTGTGATTAGAATGGGAAGGATTCCAGGGTATTGTTAAAAGATAGGTTGTCCTTATGGGTGGGGTAACTTAAGTAAGATTCCAGGACGCGAATAGGTGTGCGTTGTTAGATGAGAGGTGAGTTGAGGTTTCACGAGAGTGCGTCTCCACTTTAATTATGAAATAATGCATTGATATTTATTATGCACGGTTAACACACTTGCTAAACATTTTTACACCTCGGGCTCTGACCCGTTTATATTTATCTCCTTATATATATATATATATATATATATATATATATATATACACACACATTATTACAGGTGTCCTACCGCAAGGATGTCGGATGCTCTTCTATCCCGAGTCGTGGGAGTTATAACAGGTGCGAACTGTCGCGAGATTTAGTTGGTAGTCGCTTCCTACTTCTTTGTAAATCTAGATAGGATTCATTGTGTACATCGGGATTACTACAGGTGTCCTACCGCAAGGATGCCGGATGCTCTTCTATCCCGAGTCGTGGGAGCCATAACAGGTGCGAATTGTCGCGAGATTTAGTTGGTAGTCGCTTCCTACTTCTTTGTGAATCTAGATAGGATTCATTGTGTACATCGGGATTATACTTTAGAGTTATTTATATTTGTTTATATTTCTTCCCCATGGTTGTTGTACTGTCTGTGATCCGACAGCTTATTCAGGTATATTTCCTTGTATGTACTCATTCCATTTTATTCTAGCATTTCATTTATCATCGTACTTGTATGCATTTTTCCTTTAGTAGTAGTTCTATAGTGTTGGTTGTTATTCGTGGTGTGTTTTATTTAATTTTGGCATCCTCTTTTAATAGTTTCGGGTAGTTAGCCTTATATTATTTAGTATTGTCAGTTGATGTTGAGACTGAGCCATCTGAGATACCTGATTTAATATAGTATAGGGCTGGACACCCGTTATTATTTTGAGCGAATTGTCACACTAGCCGCCTCCAAACACCCATGTACCATAAAACTCGTAATGAAACTATAAAAATCTTCTCGTTACTATTGAACCCGTGACGGTGCTTAAGAAGTTCATGGGGGAGAAGAGTTAGATTTCCTATCCTTACTATTGCCCCAAGACCATCACCCATCAAATGAAGGGGGAACCCTATTTTATAGAAAAAGTGCCTCAAATGGGTGTGACACATGTCATGTAATCTGTGAAACCATGTGTGCAATATTTATGGTGTCATTTATCACAATATATGTGGTGGCATATTTAAATGAACAAATTAAATCATCTAGTGTAAAACGCGAACTATATATTAAATCGCGCGTAATAATATCTCGACCCGTGTAAGGTCTGGATTGTAGTAAAATTTGATAAATCATAAATCAATATTTGATCAAATCCACGGGGTTAATTTATTAGAGTGTTGATGGTTAATTTATTTCACCCCACTCTACACAAGTAGTATTTAAATATATGGGTTCAAGTAGTTTTTTTTATATATCCTATTTAAGAAATTTTAAATATATATAAACAAACTTTTTTCGTTTCATTTGGTTATAAAGTTTAAATTTCTCGTTTAAAAATCAATGGCCATAATTTGAAATCTTTTTGTTTATATTTTTTAATATTTTCTAGTTATTGTATTTTATTTTATTTTATTTTAATTTTTTTTATTTTGGAAAAGATAATAAAAGTATTATAGTTAAATGTTAAAAGTAATTGCTTAACTAATGACACTAATGAGTGAATGTGTAATATAAATTCTAAAAAAATTAACACAACAAAAATCAATTATAAATGTCGGGTAAAAACATAATAACCCATTTCTTAAGTTTGTAAATTTTGACATATGATTTCGTACTGTATTTTAAGAAAATAATATGAGAAAAAAATTTAAAAAATAATTAAAAAATAATAGGTAATATTTTATTACATTTCCATATCACTTTATATAAATTTTTGTTTAATCAATATTATGCATCTAATACGATAGGTTTAGAGGTATTAATGTTGTAATTAATGCCAAAACCAATGTACTAAATGCTTCCTCAATTTTAACACATCTACATTCAATTTATCCTATCACCCATTTACTTAATTTTAACCTGTACGCATGATCGTCTATCTTATCACCCATTTATTTATGGAATATGATGGGAGCACCTATATTATAATTTTCGAAAGAAAAAGTGACATTTATATTGAACCTTTCAATCGTTCAGCAAAAATAGGATATGACTTTTATAGGATATAGAGTTCAACACGAAAAAAAAGTCACCACATCCGCACCATCATTTAATTAATATAGGATATAAACTTTTCACATAAAATCTTGCACTAACCATGGCAGGTATGGAAAAATATGACATTGTTGAAATTTCAGATTTTTCAGGATATATCGTGATAGTTGAGTATTAGATGAGAACTTTCAATCAATATATGAAATTGGATGGGTATAAAATTTACAAATAATAGAAAAGGGATCATTTACAAAAACTAACTGATAGAGTTCTTGTTGTACGATAAATTTTTACATATCAAATATTTCTCTAAAAGTAGAAATATGGTTTTTACATATAGTTTTTTTTTTTCCATTTTTTTTCTCATTTTGTAGTTGAAAGTAGGAATATTTCAAAACTAGATCCATGTAGGATAAATTTCTACATATATATTAAAGTATATGTTTTTTGGAGAAAAATATTAAAGTATATGTTTTGTTAATAATTTAAAACAATTTGTTTTGAAGATATTTGTTATTTTCCAAGCTTCACCTTTGAATCTTTACAAAAGATATTATATTTGGAATGAGTTTTCTACATTTAGTACAATATTGTTTGATTACATAACTTTAAAACATTGAACAAAGTTTGTATCATAGTATTTACTTGCATATAAAGTTGCTCAAAATATGACATTTTTTAGTTTATTTTAGGATCAATTATCAAAAAGTTCTTCAAACATTTTTAACACACATTTAGTCCAAGCCTTTTGATTTTATTCCAAAAAGTCTCTCAAATACCCATTTAACCAATATTATCTTATTTTTAAGGATAGTTTTGTATAAACCCTTGGGTCATGTCTCTAGCCCCTCGCTCCTTTTGAATATTGTTAAGAGAATAAAATGACAAAATTACTATCCTAACCCTTTTTTTAATACCCCATCAACAACACCTTTACAGCAAAACCCATTAAAAAAATTCGGTGGAAAAATCGAGTGGGAATTTTGGGCAATAATACCTTAACAACTGAATAATGTTTAATTACGAAAAAGAAACATATATCATAGTTGAGTCTTTTATTACCCCTCAGAAAGCTTGAAAAATAATTTACTATAAAGAGAGTGTGAGAGAGATAACTATTGATTAAATTATTTCTACTAATTTTTACTTATAAATTCATCCTTGCTGACAATTAATCTGAAGGTTTGAGGAATAATAAACATATCTGTGTAAATATAGATTATGAATCTAGGCCGGAGTTGGGAAGGAGGATCTCTGTGAAATGGATTTGGGATGGACGGAGCTTTGTGAGGGACAAAAAATAATTCCACCATACACCCTCACCGAAAATATTTTGCCATTACTACTTAATACTGGAGTTGGTTTGGAGCTTTATGAGGGGTAAAAATCGATTCACCATATCACACCGGAATTTATTTTGCCATTACCGAGCTTGACATCAGCCAAAAAATCTTTACGATTGCTCGATCGAAAACTTTCTCTACAAAAATATTTTAGGACGGATTGTGTCTGAAATAGGTGGGACTAAGAAAAATGGTTCCATTTTATGAAGAGTTAGATGAATTTGTCGTCTGATACGAAATATATGTCTTAAATGGGTTTAGAATGTGTGAAAATGTTTGTTGACTTATGTTAATCGGATTTCCACCCATATACGTGGGTTTAATAAGTTTGGGGGCTCTATAAAGTAAATTAGTGTTCCAATAAAAATACTTATGTTTAGAGGTCTGCGTTAGTGGCATTCCTCTCACTCCTGAACTATCGGAGCTCCAACGATCTTTACTAGAGCTCTTTTTTTAAGTGTTTTATGTGGTAAGAGACCTTTTAAAATAAAATAAAAATACTTATGCTAAATTTGTATTAAAAAATATTCGAGAGACTATTTGATATATGGTAATTTAATTTAAGTATGCAACAAATGAAAAAGTAAAATATAAGTATAATAACTTTAACATAATATATTAAATTTATGATATATATTATTTTATAATTATTTTTATAATTATTTATTATACATCACTCGTGAATCTCACGAATTATATAATAATTGATTTTATATAAGGGTCAATTATTAAATAGTCCCTACTATAAATATATATTTTTTAAAAAGGACATATATTTTTAGTTTAACCCATTTAGTTCCTCAAGCACTCAATATCCTCTTATTTTTAGATGTCCGCGCCAGCGGCACTCTCTCTCCAAAATATGTGGCAAAGGACTTTTTGAGGCAAAATAAAAAAATTTGAACTAAATGAATATTAAAAAATGTCCGAAAGACTATTTGGTATATGTCCCTTTGTATAATGACGTGCTCATATTTTAACTCCAACCTGTTTTATATATATTAAGATAAATTGTTTTCAACATCCCAGCAAAAACCCAATGCATTTAGATAAGGAAAAGCGAAGGAATGTGATCCTCGTTCCAGTTACTTTCACGTGCAAATTGCACACGCGTCAGGCAGTGGCGAACGTGGCAGCGAACAACAATCGCCAACGCATGTAGCAATGTAAAGCTCCACAATCTTCCGTCGCCACCTGATATGAACAGAGGTTAAAAAATCAACCGAGGTCGACGAATTAGGCAACCCATTTTGCAATATAAACGTAGTACGACGAATATGGCATCCGTAGGACCACGGGTTGGAGGAGAGTGGGACTCGTGGTTTGGCTTCCTATTTTCCTCAGATGTATGGGTGTGATCCTTCGAGCGTTGGCGTTAGCCGGCGACGTCACTGCTGCCTTGGCTCACACTAAACTTGACTGGCTCGAAACTGATAAGGCTCACATCATTCGTGTTGATTTTCCCGGGCGCTCATAAAGACTCCCTTGGGGAGTGATGAAAGAAAAAGAAGCTATTGTCTTGGGTTGCGGACTAGGCGTATGTGGGTGTATCTCACCAATTTGCATGTTAGCTAAATCAATACTGTGCATCTTAAATGATATATTTAATGGCAGGGGTCAGGTAGGAGGAAGTGAAGGTGCAGGCGGAAGATGGCAACATAATGCAGATAAGCGGGGAGAGGACCAAGGAACAGGAGGATTCTAATGACACGTGGCACCGTGTGGAGAGGAAGCTCCGCAGCTTTGTGAGGCGGTTTCGGCTCCCCAAGAATGCCAAAGTTGATGATGTTAACTGTGTTCTACAGGACGAGGTGTTGACAGTGAGGGTGCCGAAGATGGAGACGGCGGGACCAGTCGTGACAATCGTAGAATTATAGAGCTATGTGAATATCGATTTAGCTACCATCCAAATGGGTAGAGACAGAATGAACTGTTGTAAAATACATCCCAAGTGTTGATGCTATTTTATCTTGAATAACCCCAAATAATTCCTCCAAATATCTTTTAAAATGACTTATTTTTTGTGTCCTCGGGAACCCCGCCACATGACAATAAATGATAGGCATATGAAAGAATGATGTGACATCCACATTAGATTTGGAGGAGGACATTTGAGGGAGTTAGTTTGTACTCATATCATTATTCTTTTATCTTACTAGGGTACGTGTATTTGTAATTATTAGTACTATAACTAGCTGCGTGTTTCGGCCTAATCCGTCAGAACAGGGGTGTTGGGCAAAAATTTCAAAATTTTTGAAATTTTAAAATCCTTTACAAAATCGGAAAATAAATTTCGGAAAATCAATTTATTTTTCATGTCAGCGACTTCAGAATATTCAAAATTTTCAGAGTTTTTGGATATTTTTCTATAAAAAAAAATTAGGAAAAATCGGAACTATTAGTTTTATCTTTTTCAAATAGTATCGGAAATACAAAATTATCAATTTTATCTTTTTTATTCCACTTTTTTTGGGGGTAGGGGTAGTCTTTATTTTCATACAAATGTCAATTTCAAGCAATATTAAGTATTGATGCTAAGCGTAAAAGTTGAACCTGATAAGATTAAGATCAAGTGAGAACTGCACATTACTATGAGAAAAACTAAGTAAAGAATAATATCAATGTTAGTAATCATACAAGAAAAACACTTAAGTTATTTTTCCTACGATTTCATGAACATTCCAATCATAAATTGTTTAGAGAGTTATACAGATACTGCAAGATGCAAGCAATATGCGATGCTTATACTGTGTTTCAATGAGAAAAGATGGAAGAAATTTTTTATGGCAAGTTAAGTCAATTGAAAGCTCAGATATGTTTAACAAATAGAGCTACAAAATTGTGTTTAATAGATCGGAGAGAAATGAGACCATACCAGATTGAGTGCGAGGAATTAGAAATGAAAGGATTCAGG